>CAMQGK010000008.1:10182500-11382500 GCA_947000775.1 Pterois miles
ATATGCACGTACATTAGCATGTGCATACACACAGCTGCTCTGTATCTCACTCACTGAGATATGCACACACCCTGGCAGCACCACAGACATTGTGCACACACACACTAACACACACTGACACACATCCCCTGCAGCTCACTGCACAGTAATACAAATGCTAGCAAGCTGATGGGAGTGGAACGGCCTTAGTCCATGTTTTATGTGTTGACTCCGGCTCACTAGTTCACTTTGATTTTGACCCGGCAGCTGAAACATATTGAGAATTTTATTCAAACACATTTTGAAAATTCATCTTGAGACTTTACTCCTCAGATAGCCGCCTTGGATTCGGTCTGATCAGTGCAGAGTTAGCTCGTGCTGCCCAGCAAGATAACCGTTAAATATTTCATAGACTAGTGTGTATTGTGTTTCAACTCCTCCACAGGTATAACTGTACTTAGGTTAACTGTCTTAGGAGACATGCAGTATGTACATAGTGTGGATTTAATCACCAACTGTGGCTGCAGTAAGGGTAATTGGTACTTTTAGGATTCTCAGAGATAAAACCTCATTTCCCATAAACTCCTTTTTTGTCTGTAACAGCAAGAATTGCGTTGATTGTCCCATTACCTCGGCTGTTAAAGCAGTAGTACTTCAAGTCTTTAACTTTTCTAGCTAATAGATGCTGCTTCCAGGAAAACTGACTGAGCTGAAGTAACCGGGAACACATATTTGAATATGTCAAAGTCAAGTTTGGGTAATGACACGACATTTCTTCTTCAGGTGTTTGTCTTGGTAGCAGTTAGGGCTGCTAAAAAATTTCATTATTCCTGAATCTTGACTTGAACAATTAATAAATTGTCAGACTTCTTTCAACTAATCCATTAACTGTCGACTTGTTTCAGCACCTGATTATACATTTGTCTTAGAATAAAGTGCTTTAAAGGAAGTAGCTACACATGTAAGAGTGAGATAAAGACGAGGTAACGACAAATGGCCAAAATTCAAGCAGAAAAGTACCAGAGAGGTGCAACTGAAAATAGGTTTTCTAATGTCATAGGATGCCAGTATCTTCATTCTAACTTTAAAACTGAGCCTGCTGCAACCTGAAATGTGCATGTTGCATTAAAGAAATTAATGGCGTTAAAATGAATTTGTGTTAATGTGTTATCGTGTTAACTCTGACAGCCATACTAAGTTAAAAAAAACAACCAAAAAAAAATACTGACAGAAATTGTAAAGACTGGGAGTCTGAAAGAAAGGTGTTGCTGAAACTACTCCTCTCTGTCCTTTTCGTTTGAGTGTTTACCCCCAAATGATCTCTCCTCTTCTTGTAGTGCAAACACATCTGAACCGTGAAATGTGACGCTCTGTCTTTCACTGTCAGTGGGAAGCTCTGCACAGCATCACATGCTTGAGAACACCCTAAATTGTTTCTGGCTTATCGGAGAGACTCACTCATACATTTAAAACCACACTGCCTAAGGTTATCATAAAATAATTTGTGAACTCTCTCAAAAACGCAGTCGCAAAAGCATCAACGTTGAGCCGAGGAGCTCTGGGTTTATCTCTCTTCATCGACCCAACCCAACCTCTCCTCGCTCAAATTATTTTGCCATCTACCTCTGTATTAATCTTGCTGTCTTTCCTATCACTCCTTATCGTCTCACTCTATCCGTGTCGCCTCTCTGCATTCCTTTCTCGTGATCTATCTGTCTGTCAAGGCGACCCTTCTTCCCTGCTACATCTCTGTTTCTATCCATCTGTCTGAATCTCTCTCTCTTCGGGCGACATGGGCCCAGTCAAATTGATCACATCACCCCATCCGTGTCCCCCTCGCGACACACAGATCTCTCTCCCCTCCTCCTTGTACACCTCTGGCTGTATGGACAAGACCATCCATCAGTCTCTTTGTCTCTCACACATACACACAGATCTCTATTTTGACATGCAAAGGCGTTCAGCACTGCTTCTGTCCACTTGTCTCTTGTATCTGTCTTTTGCATCACGTACTTCTCTTTTTTTTCTTTCGTTCCGTCCGTCCATCTGTCTCTGTCTGCCTCCACCCAGACACATCCCTGTCTGCTGTTTGCGTTTCCAAGACGATGCCCTAATACAGTTATGCTCCATCTCTGTCGTCGTGCATGGCAACGTTCCACTTCTTCATTACCACGGCAACAGAAAACTGTCCCCTTTCATTACAGAGTCTATTAATGCCGCATGCACATATGAGCGCACGCACACAGAGCTAAAATGGGAGAAACAACATACACAATTAGGCGCACACACAGCCATGGTTACTGGCTGAGGAAGACAACAGATCACTGGATGCACACACACATGAAAACACTCAGGAAAGAGTGATGCTTAGACTCTAGCATGAATATTAACTTGCTCTATAATTGCCTGGCCATATTAAACTCCTCCAGTGTGTTAGACATTCAGCATACTGAAGGACACGCACTACTGGGTTCGACTTAACAGCATTAAGTGCACTTCACTACCCAGCTAGGGCCTCAACAAACGATACACACTACTGCTGAGTCTAAACTAAAGGCACTATCTGGGGCCTAACCGCAAGCTAAAGCAGCCCTCACACTGCAAGCAACACACACAAGGGCATTAGACACTCTTCTGTTCATAAAGTGAGACATCTCATTTTTGATAAAACAAAACCCATAATATTTGTCATTGAGAATGTCATGAATACAAAAGACGTAATATGGGAGAATGTAATTTGTCAAAGACAACCGCAGAAAGTCACTTTCATTTGCTGTAATTTTGAGCTGTCAATCTTTTATAGCTTTGCATGACATAGCTTACAAATTAATTTCTTAAAGTAGACGTGACAAGTTTTTTTAACAGATGAATTATACAAACTGAAAAATGTAATGTAAAATGTCTAATAATTGATGCAAGTATTGTTGACTTGAATTGACAGTGTATTTCTGGAGGAGGTGAAACTCCTTCAGGGTGTGTATTAAGTTGATGATACCACTTTTATACAACTCAGTGGTCAAGTCAGTTGTCACTTTCCCCTGTCTTGCTTGGCTGGGCAATATGAGCCCTGCCAACAGAAATTGGCTGAAAACCGTAGCAACCAAGATTACAGGTGTCAAACTACCTCAGCTGGCTGACAACTGTAACAAGCAGGCTGTCAGGGGGAGCTAAGGCTGCCTTAAATCACCCTCCTGCATCTCATTTATGAAGGGTTAGAGCGACTCCCCTTGAGGCTAAGATTGAAAAAAATGCCAGGTCTGACAGGACAAATACGACAGCGAGGCTGTACGGGATGTGCAACTTACAGACGGGGAAAGCAACAATCTGAATAAATAAATGGAGAAACACTGGGACTAAATATTCAGTTGTGATTAATGGCATGATTGTCCAAAGTTAATCGCAAATTATTTGCACCTTTTTTTATCTGTTCAAAATGTACCATAAAGAGATTTGTCAAGTATTTAAAAATAAAATGGGAAATATGCTTGTTTTATGCAAAATTATATATATATTTATTATTGGAAATCAATTAACAACACAAAACAATGACAATTATTGTCCAGAAACCCTCACAGGTTCTGTATTTAGCATAAAAAATATGCTCAAATCGTAACATGGCAGCCCAACCAGCAGCGACAGCTGTCAGTGTGCTGACTTGACTCGTCTCCTTGCAGGTCATAAGGCAATTTTCGAATAATAACCGAATAATTGATTAATTGGTATTTTTTCTTGGAATGCGCATGCTTACTCAAAGCTATGGTTTCTACCAATGGCTTCTTTAGGTTTTCTACTTTTCAAGTTGCTTTAATACATTAAAGAAATTAGTGGCGTTAAAATTAATTTGTTAACACGTTATCGCTGTACCTTTGACAGCCCTGAGAAATATACAGGCAGTGTTTATAAGGTTAACTGCTCAGCAGCTATAAGTTTGCGGCCGACTCATCACATAATGATCCTTTCAGTGTCTTGTAATACGTTTTTAACGAGGAAGTAATGCATATTCATGACTGAGCTGACAACCGTCTGTGAGATTCATTCATACATGTGCTCAACACCTCTCTTCTATAGTGTCGGGGTCCTGGATCCTTTTCCTCGCTGGCAAAATATCGGGGCTACGTTCCAAATCGTGTATTTCTTATTTTTACTTTTAGTCCTAATACATACAGTACATACTGTTACGTACAGTATGCATACAATTGGGACATACTATCTTGTCATAACATTGTGCCTTATATGTGCTGTGCAGAGTATTGTGGGTCAGCAGAGCCAGAAAAGCATGCTGGCTTGCATGTTGCAAAATGCAACCGGATGTATTAGGAAAGTATTTTATTGGAATGTTACCCCTCACCCCCACTCACCCTCGTAAGTTTGAAGTTGTCATGCTGTTTTGTTTTATGCATCCAACAGTTTTCAGTGTACCTGGCAGCCAATAGACCTGCACATCAGGGACAAGCTGTTTAAACAGGCCCTGATACAAAGGATAACAGCATGTGGTGAAAGGTGCACTCATTTCTTTTCAAAAAGAGTGACAGGCAGAAATAAATGTTTCTATGGTATAATCAGTTACCCGATCCATAGCGCAACCTTGAGCTAAAGCATGGCATTTGAGACTGTCGAGATGAGACATTTTCCTTCCTGAAATTAATTGTAATCGATACCGACACAGACTGATAGAACCTGTCTGTCGGAGATGAATCTATTTGCATCACATCTCTTGGTTTTTAAACAGTGATTAGTAGCAGAAAAAAAGCAGCAGTATGGTTTAATGAATCCCACTGCAGGGCAGGAGACTTTCCAGGTCGCCGGTTAAAGGATCTGGGTCGCGGACTTAAAACATTTAAGTATCCATGTGAAGAAAAATACCATTCAGAGGTTTTAATAGTAGCTTTAGTATCACTTCCACCCAGTGGCCGACCGGGGACTTCGTGCCCGCCTCCATTCTGACTGGATGTATTCTGCATCAGTGCGTTGCCTTCACTGAGATCCGTCTAATATGGCTGTTGCATGGTTCCAGCCTGGATTTCAGGAGGTTTATCTCACATCCTCTCTGCTGTTCTCCTCCTCGCTCTGCGCTTGACAATGACTCCCGTTGTTTGTTTTCCAGCTGGGTGTAATTCAACATCGATAGCGCTTATCTGTGCTCTGCTGATATTCCCTGGCACCGGGACGCCAACGGGATAACCCCTCTCGTGTGGCACTTTTGGCAGGCAAACCTCAACAGTGGCTGGAGCTGATCTCAGGAAGAAGTTTGGGTACAGACCAGAAAAAAGTGGCAGGGGAAGATTAGTCCCAGTCCATATGTAAATCCTGTGAAAATGAAGCAAAATTTTTAAGATGTTATTGTTTAAGTATTCCCAACATAATGTACCACAAGGGGTTAGCGGACTCAAAAGATGTTTGTTAGATAAACTGCCTGACCAATCACTTCTGCCAGGGAAGTAAATCCCCAGTCCCAGTGCTAAATATTGGAAAACAACAAATTCTGCAGTACAGTGCCTTTTTTTCATATTTCTGAGAGTTTTCTGCTGGGAAGTTGACATTTACAGCTGCACTGCTTTATGTCAGCCGCTGTTAATATTATATGGCAGGTGAGAAAAAAATCCATGTTACCCATGACTTAAAGTGAAAATGAAATAATATATTGTCATTGCAGAATTATGTCTCTGGTATAAAGCACAGAGCTACTAGCTTTATGGTATTCATGAATAATGTTTATTATCCTGAACCAACCCATATCCTCAAATTATTTTTTTGTGCTGCTTTCTCACTCAAGCACACACAGTCTTTCTTTCCTTTGCTTTTGCTGCCTTTGGTGGTTGTGTTATATTGCGAATGGACATCTGGCTACAGGACGGCATTTTAGGACAATGAAGAGAGTGTGTTTGTGTTTGAGACGGGGCTGGTAGGTGGAGACGTGGGTGCAATGTGCTAGCAGTGGCCTTGCTAGTTACCAAGGAACAGCTGGCCATGAAAAGACATTTTAGGAAAAATATCAAGGTGCGCCTGTGCATGTGTTTCTATTAACAATGAGGGAGAGCATGTTTGGACATGCATTATTAAAGCTACAATATGATAACTAATATGAAGTTATTCTTCTAAAGTTTGCTCCAGCCGATGCTTGGTGCTTGGTGGCAGGCAGCTATGTTTCTGAAAACATTTGAGTAGAGACACAGGCATTACAGTAACAGCATCTAGATTCATTTTTGATCAGCGCTGCCTAGTTTGAGAGCTATATGCACAATGCACAGCTAATATAGAGACAGTTTTATGTATATACAGGACTTTGGGTTATTTAGTATTTGGTCAATATCAAAATATATCAGTAACCAACTGCAGCTTTAAGAGCGAGTGTGTGCACACATGCATAGTTGTGCATGTGTGCACACTTGATTATGACAGATGCTTTCGCTCCATCGTCACCAAAGTAAATATTGGACATTAAAATGGCATTTTTCATTCAGACATATCAGGAGAAAATGATCTTTGTTTGAGACCGGTCTCTGACTCAGACACACTCGTGAGATCTGGCAGCACAGATGTCTTCTCTCTGCTGGTGCCGAACCGTCAGTTTGGTGACATTAGTAGTCAAACTTTTGATTTAATGTTAACTGACAGGCACGAACGCCCTAGCTAACTAATTTTCTAATGCTAAAAATCATAAAGCCATCCACTCAGTGTCGTAACACTTCCAGACGAGGTTGTGGGGATTGGGGGGGGAGAAACGACCAGGCTCATTTAGGAGACAGGAAGTGGATACCATGTCATACCAACGATTGTTATAGTGCATCGCTGGTACACAGGACGGCCTCAACACCGGCAGCCTCTTTTTCTCATTCACTCACTCACAGACACAAGCTGGCCTCTTCACCTCTCCACTTCCCACCACTCATCAATCACACTCTTCTTCCCTCACTCCCTATTCTTCACATTGTAGTCCACTTTCTCCCTCTCGCACTTACCTCATCCAGCCCCAGCTCTCTTCTCCACTTTTATGAAACCGCTGGCGCTCACACCAATCTATCTTCTGCTGTCTGGCAACAAGAGTCGAGAGCGTCGTATCCAAGACTTGCATGAGCTACTGATACAGAAAGACCAAGAAATGAAAGGGAAAATAGTGGGTGGATAGAGAGAGGAACAGATGTTGGAGACAACCAGATTCCAGTGTGTAGAGGTAATTAAAAACAACTCTACTTTCATTATTTTTTCTCTCATTTAGGAATCTAGGTTTGTGAACATATCGGGTACAAATATGTACAGAATGTCAGAAATATTATAAACTCGACACCCACTGACATCCGAGGTCTCTGTTTGTAGCAGCGATGACAAACTTCAGTCTGTTCCAGAGAGAGAGAGAGAAAATACTTAGTGCTTGAGAGACAGAAAGAACACTTCAATAATTTGTTAGACATTAGCTGGGTATGTGGTGTTTTGGGGAAGTGCCAGACTCCCTGAGGTACACTAGCAATCAAAAATGAACATGGCAAAGCAACACTGATTCAATATTGATGCTGTTTGCTACAGGGCTTCAAGAGCAAAGTAAAATGAATGAAATTCAAATTGAATCCTCTAAAATGTAAAAGGTTTCTAATACTGTATTAAGGAAATTCAAGATGTGGTGTTTGGTTTCATGTTTTGAATTGCTATAGAAAGCTGTCTCAATGAAACACTGCAAGGATGCGACCGTGAAAACACGGTCACCTTCATCGTCTCAGTCGGGGATGTTGTTTTTGAGAAAACTTTCTTCTTTGTTCACTTTGAGAGCAGCTATTTCCCTGAAGTGTCAGATGAAGCTGGCTGGCTCCAGTACTGCTTTTACCTTTCTGTGCGCACGTCTTCAGTAGTTACACATGTCAAGTTTTTATGACTCAGTTTGTGCAGTGCAGTTGTCTTGTTTTGACTTGTTTGTCGGTGCATTTAACAGGTGGATTCTCTCTTTTTTGAATTTCATGAGCTATTAAGATGAGGTTCCAGAGAAGCCCATGAACCCCGAGAGGCATGTTGAATAAGTGTTTTGATTGGCCGGGCGTTTCCAATAAGCAATACCACTCTTCCCATAGATGTAGGTTAGACAGCCAAAGAGCTCTTTGATGTTTTTATGTCTCATGGAATAACGTCTGTGAAATAGCATGGGTTAAGTGAGTTTTAAGATAATTTGTGTACATAATTTTTCTAGGAGAGGCTCTTGATGCTGATATTAATCCAGAGATTAACATTACTCCTATGCACACTAGAAAGTGAAATTAACTTTTTATAACAAAGACAACTTACATTTTCAAGGCCATTTTCCAGCAAATCCACCTCAAGAGACGGGCCCCTGATTTCTCTCTCTAAAGACAGCTTACAAGTACATAAGATGTACATAAACACACACACACACACACACACACACACACACACACACACACACACACACACACACACACACACATATATATATATATATATATAAACATATATATATATACATACATATACACAAAAGTGAGCACATAATAAAAAAAAAGAAGAAGTTCGCACATCATCCTGCTGTCTTGTTGGCTTTTGACCTACGCGCCCATATGTGTCCAATAATTCTGTGACTGTCAAATTATTAAGTCTGATACCTATCAACCACTGTCCTGGTCTAGTCAGTCAGTTTATTACACCACGGAGAAAATATCCTTGATTATGTCATAATGTCATTAGAGTTATCTTAACATGGACACAGAAACTACAGATGTATCCAGAAATCTGTGTTACATACAAGGTGCATAAATTTGGGGCTGAACTAAAAAATGCCTTTGGTTATGCTGAAATCATAACATTGTAAACTGCAGCCCAACAGCTGTCAGTGTGCTGACTTGACTTTGACTTGCCCCAAACTGTATGTGATTATCATAAAGTGGGCATGTCTGTAAAGGGGAGACTGGTCTGTACCCATAGAACCCATTAACATTCACATATCTGGAGGTCAGAGGTCAAAGGGACCTTTGAAAATGGCCATGCTAGTTTTTCCTCGCCAAAATTAAGTGTAGTTTCACAACAAGCTAGTGTAACGTGATCGGTACGAATGGATTGCTTAGATTTTTTTAGTTTCATATGATGCCAGTATCTTCACTTTTGCTTTAAAACTGGGCCCATTATAACCTAAAAAATGCAAGTTGCACTAAGAAATTAATGAAATTAAAGAATATTAAAGAAATAGTGGCGTTAAAGTGAGTCTTAACATCAATCTTAACATGTTAAGTTTGACAGCCTCAACATTAACTTTTCTTTTTAAAATCTCTCTTTGAATCCCCCAACTTTATGGAAATGCAGTACCAACTATTTACTTCAGCAGAACCTCATAATGAAGAGGTTACACCTTTTCAAACAGCAGTTTAATATTGTGACCTTAGTGTTTTCACTTTGTAAAACGTCCTTCAAGTGTCTTATCAAAAAAAGATCAATTGCAAATTTTAAAGGTATTTCTCTTTTTATGTGCAAAAATGCAGAGACGTGACTGAATGAACGTCATTGTCGTCATTGTGTACATTCAAAAATGTTTGAGTAGGAGTGCAGGAGGAGAAGGTCAGACACAGCGGAAAAACTGAACTCGCAGCTTATGATGAACAGTAAAAGTAACCACCTCCTTTGTAAATTAGCCGGGGGCTTAAATGCTCCGGCTCTAATCATACAGCCAAACAGAAAAGCAGAACAGAGGACTGTTTGCATTAACCTTTTGTCAAAATCAGAAGAGAACTAAAGGTATTTTTTTCTTTTGACTTCTCTTTGAAATTTATTTTCACAAAACTTTTATTTTTTTTTTTCGTAGTTCATGAAGTTCTGTGGTTTGGAGACACAGCAGCAGGTTTTACTGTCAGACACAGTGACGTCGTTCAACCAGCAGGACTGTTTCTGCATCACTTCAGTCATTTATGTGAGGTTGTCCTGCCAGGATAAATGACAGCATCAGTTATTATCAGCGAAACAACACACAGTATATTTACGTTCGAGTGTTAAAGCCCTGTAGATGACGTAGAAAATTGGGCTCTTCAGGAGCGAAGCAGGAAATAGTTTGAGGTTGTTATAGATCAGAAAATGCTTCTGTGTGTTGTCTGAAGGGACGTTATATAAACTGTGCATGGCTTCACAGTGTTAATGTACAGCAAATATCAAGCAGTGTCTGGTAACTTTCAAATATTGTGCTAATAGCTGCATTGAGCAACTTCTGACAGCATGGGTGGCAAAAATAACTGCAAATGTCTGCTGTTACAGGAACTGCCTTGTTCAGCACACTAACACACACATACTAATGACCTGCATACTACACCTGTATTTGCTGGCTCATTAGGTTATCTTAATGAGGGCTGATACTGGCCTGCAACCTAACATGTCCAGTTGAGCTCACGACAAGCAGGGCTGTGTGTGAAATTCAGAGTTAAGTGCAAGCAAAAGGGATTGGCATTTGTTAGTATTCATGCTTATCTTGAGCTAATGCAAGAAAACACTAATGGAAAAATTGGATTTTTAATGTTGACCCTGACTTGATGTTTTTTCCACCTTCAGCTGGCAAAAAAAATAATCAGATCCAGCTCTCCACATCTCAACAAAAGGAAATACATAAACCTTGCCTCTGAAAGACGGATCTACCTGAATCATCCTAGGTCTTTGGTGAAAGACTTCATCTTTTCACAATCACACAAAACACTTGACCACCATGGCCACATGATTTTGACATTTTTAGATCTGTAGGTATTTAAGCCAGTGCAACAGCAGAAAAAGGTGAAAGATTAATAATATTGAAACTAATGGCACAGAGCAAAAGCGACAGAATATCCTGAAAATAAGTCAGTAACATTTGATGGTGAGAAAGAATCAGTGTAATGTGGTACATAAACAGCAGCTCTGATCTGTCAGGTGGAAGGATTTGATATAAAAGGTTGTAGGACTTGGACCAATTTTTCTTTTAATAATTTCAGTCCTCAACTTGGTTTTCCTACCTCGAAGCAGTCTAGCTTGCTTGTTATTGTGGGAGTAACTTTTCCTTTACTGCCTTGGATGTTCCTCAGCAAAATAGAGGAATTGGTTCAAATTATCTTGGCATCACAAAAATCTAAATCTAAACCACTTCTTAGCATTAGAGAAAGCAAAACAAAAGGAAACGGGTTAAATATACTGACACTACCTGGCAAATGTCTAATTTTTGACATTAAGTCTGTGGCCAAACTGTGTAAAACGTTTTTTCATTTTTTTTTTTTTTTTAATTTAAAAGGTTGTGCAGACATGCTGCCTGAAGATTAGAATGGTCTAAGAAATAATTGTATGCCTGTGTCGTACTCCAAAGCTATCTCCTTCAGTGTGCGGCAGGACAGGTTGTGTGATTTGGCCCCCACTGGTTGTTAATGTTAGAACTGATTTTACAGAACATAGTTTGGCCCCTAGCTGCATTTCTAACCCTCCAACCCCCTTCAAGCCAGACAGCACCCCGAGGTCTCTGGGCAGAGTCCTTCTGTCTGATCCACAGACAAACACAAAGAAGACCCATTTTGAGTCAATGCACTGTGTGGGACGACCTGTACGAGCAGCTGACGCCAGAAACAATTCACTTAAAGCCACTTCCTAAGGCCCCGTTCAGACTTTAGGCTTTAACATGCGTCCTGAGTGATCCGATCAAAAGTGGCCACTTTGGCTCCGATCCCACATCTCCGCTCCGTATGGTAAATAAACATGTAGTAAACACATGGCTAGTACAGCTGATGTTGTGATTATTACATGAACGTCAGTAGTAATATCTTAAATAAGTTGTTTGAGCGACTGGATCTCAGTGCATCCTTGATGCGTCTTGAGTGCGTTCACACCTGTACTTAGAGCCGTCCACTTGTGATCGGATCACTGGGGATGCATGTTAAAACCAGGTCTGAAAAGGGCCTGTGAGATTAATTTATTATTCAGCTAGACTGAATTGGTGGGTTGCATCTTTGTCAGCTAATATATTATCAGAATCCCAAATCTTGTAATATCATTGGTAGAGTAATCGTTGCTTAATTAAAAAGATCATCTAACTGAGGTGTAGGTGGCATTTAGAAATCCAGGAAGTTCTGTAGACCTCCAGTCATCTGAAATCTCCTGATAGGCGTGCAGCTCTAGTATGTATCAGTGTGTTGTTGTGTTTTATTGTATTCAATTCAGATGTGGAGTTTGGATAGCATGGCTGGATGAAGTTGTACAGATGTGGATTAATAACAAGGTATTATTACAGGTATGCATCACATAATTAGTGGATTTTGTCACACTTATTCTATAGGAGCATGTGTGTTCTCACGTTAATGGTGTGTTATTTTATTTTTAGTGTCTATGCTTTGTCGGGGGGAGGGCTGCAGCAACTTCTGCCTCCTGAAGCAATGATGCCTGGTATTGAACCCGCTGATCAGGGGTCTCATTTATATGCACAAAATGGGGCCTTAAATGTGCATATGCCACTTCCCATGCAAAATTTGTAATCTATGGTAATCTATAAGAATGAGCACATCTCTGCGGACTGACCCATGTGCACGCCCATTGTGGCGGGAGGAAAAATAGGCGAAGCAGTTGGTGCAGTGGTGAATTGAAGCCAGATTGTAGCAATTAAAATGTGAGGGATTATTATAATGATGCCTCTCACATTTAGTTTTACTTCATGCATAGATCTGCTTTATCATAAAGCAGCAGTGTTATTTGTCCTTGTGCTAATGAGCCATAACTACCACCAACTCAAATCTCTAATCAAATTCAGCTCAATATTTCAACAGCGCTGCGTCAACATCACATTCCCCTCTCGCGGTCAATTGTGGAGCGCACTGCAGCTGTTGAAACCGTCATTGGTTGTAGAAATCCAAGATTACAAATCAAATGGCATTAAACAGTGGCAGAACAGACCATCGATAGTCTTAATAACCTCTTCTAATACTGTTTATATATCACCAAATATGATTTTAGTTTTCATAAAATGATTGTGTGTAAAATTGCTGCAGTGAACACAACTTAATTAATGGTTTAGGGACAGATACAGCATACATAAAGAAAACGAAAACAGCTCCCCGATGCAAATATCAGACTGTTTCTAGTGTGCGCTGTATGCCAGGAGTGCTCTGAGACACTGTGGTGATCTGTTTCCTCCAGTCGCCTCCACCTGACACATCAGTATGGATTGTGTACATTAGCAACGTCTGGAATAAAGTCATTGACAGCTTTTGTCGTGACACCCCTCGTCCTCATTATCATTTCTAATCACTTTGCAGGAGTTCGCCATGAATAAATAAAAAAATATTAATGTATAAATTGTTTTCACCTATCAAACTTCCATTTTGAAATGATATCCAGGGTGGGGGATATTATTGTTTGTCATGATGATTTTGCCAACTTGTGAAGCAACCACTGTCATTAATGTAAATATATAAATATTGTGGTGAAGCTTATAATTTGTAATGCTGCATGGCGTATGCACTGGCAATGTTAGATCTACATGAATAGAAGAACTGAGAGTGATCAGGGACCACCTCACCTACAAGCACCTCGATTTCTGTGTCAGAAAAATTGCTTCTCTTGGTCTTCCTCTCGCTAGTTGCCGTGATTCACCATAAAGAACCACTTATATCAGCAGGCGAATTTATGCGCATCATCATGAATGAGGTACGTTGCATTGACCGTCTACGGTTGAATGTGGGCATGTAGAGGGCGCGATATGAGGCTGATCCACGTGCACACAATCCAAATCGATTTGGCATTTATAAAAGGAAGTACCGCACCGGCAGGCGTTCGTATCGTTTTACGGAGAACCCGGAGAAAAACCACGCTAACACGGGGAGAACATGCAAACTCCACACAGAAGGGTCCCAAGCTGGATTTGAACCTGCAACCCTCTTGCTGTGAGGCAACAGTTCTGTAATTGTACAATTAGTGTGGATCCGACACTGTTTTATAAATGAGGCGTCAGAGCTGTCCTAGTTTTGGGACTATAACATATTGTTATACGGCCTGGACAAGTTTACAGAAAAATAATACATATACACAGGACTTGTGATGGGTTACAATCATAAGAATACAGTACAATATAAAAACAGTCATACAAATAAAGTGCTGAAACACCTAACATGGGACTTGAACCCACAACCTTACATTATGAGGATGTCTCCACTGTGTTATCGAGTTGTAGTTTCAGCCCCGCCCAAAAAATCCTGAACACAAAAGTGCTGCAATGTTCAGTCTTTTCAATTTTTCAGGAATTATTTTCCAACATTTATACTGTTTAGGAACAAATTTTCAAACAAATTTTCTTTACACAGCCTTTAAGTCACAAAAATCACATACAATAACAGAAAAATAGTTTGCCCTGGTTACTGTTGTAACAGCAATTATTACAATAATTACATTCATTTAGCCAACGCACTGATAAGAACCACACTGTAATTAAGGGTTAAAAGGCCATAAAACCAGACAATAATCTAAAACTAAAGTAAAGTCGATTCCTAAACTAAAACTAAAGATGAATAATATCTTTAGAAAATGGTCTAATTTCACATGAACAGAGCACGATGTCTGTATACAACAACCAATGCAATCTAATTTGATTGGTTGGTTGAACCACTGTTGAACCAACCATCAGCCCAAAATCTAATCGAGATCATTTTACTGTAATTAATCCCGACAAATGTATGCAAAGTAAGCCAGCAGAAGAAAGGAAATGCCATCTACTGATATATTCATTTATCATCATCAGTATGATGAAAATTCATCCAAACAGCTTTTAGCTCATACCGCCCAGCGCTGGAAACCAACCCCACTTTCCATACGTACCGCAGGAAAAGTATGCAGCAATGTTTGTGCCAGTTTTTTGCTATGACCCTAAGACAACACCACCATAAAAATTAGGTCAGTCAAGTGTGAGCCTAATTAAAATGCCTGACTCCTTTTAAACATAGCAGAATGCAATTATAAAACAAACATGTGTAAAGGGCAGACAGATTAATATTTACTGTAATGTCCCATGAAGGAAAGTGTGCTGCGGTCAGACAGTAATGGCCCAGCCGGGCTGCCATTTAGATGAAATTCCCATTAAGATAAGATAAGATAGAACTTTATTCATCCCGAAGGAAATTCTTGTGCCAGAGATGCTCAGTATTTACAAAAAGTACAAAACACAACACAAATTAACATAACACAAGTGTATAGAGAAAAAAGTTAAAAAAGTTAAAATTAGTGTGGGCTAATAGTGGCTGTTTTCATCCCCAGCCCTTTATAAGGGAGCAGTAAGGCTGGAACCAAGAAACTGCATGTAATAGCATTAATGATGACCAACCATCACAGTCCAATATGTCTTTTCTGAAAACATCAGTGACCTTTTTTGTCCATGTGAGTACTTTCAGTGAAGTGCTGTATATCACCAATCTGCGACGATGATGATGATGATGCCTTCTTGGAGATATTCTGTGATGAAGTGTTGTAATTTACGGTTATTTTTGGAGCCACTTGAGTCTCACCTGCTTCTCTTGATTTCCGGGGACGACTTGTGACAGCTCTCGGAGAACAGCTGTGAACGTCGTCTATCCAGCTGTGGTTGAGAAGAGCAGCGATAGCTTGAGCTTTTCCAGTCCTGCGAAAAAGTCGCATCACTCATACACAGTACTGAAGCTCTCCATTGTTGAATATCTGTATAGAAACGACGACATTGTGCTATGATTGTGAGAGAATGACACTAAAACCTGACATTCGCTATAGATGTTATTCACTGCTGAAAAAAATCTTCTGGTGACATTTTTTACGCTGAATACGTGGAAACATTAAAGAAAGAAAGAAAGAAAGATATTCCTTTATTAGTCCCACAGTGGGGAAATTCAGTTTTACACTCTGTTGTTCACACAGTACATATACATGTCAATGGAGAGATGTCAGAGTGAGGGGGCAGCTCCTGACAAGCGCCCAGAGCAGTTGGGGGTTTGGTGCCTTGCTCAGGGGCACTTCAGCAGTGCCCAGGAGGTAACTGGCACCTCTCCAGCCACTAGTTGGTCTTGGTCCATGGGGGACTTGAACCCGGGTGCATCCTAACCCAAGTCCTTACGGACTGAGCTACCCCCGCCCCCTACTGCCTTCGGTGGAAGGACAGTCAACCACAGATGTGTTGTTCTGTAGTCACAGTATGTCTGTGGATTTTTCCTTCACATTGTTTTTAAGAGAGCGCTTTAGACATTACCATGTTTTCAAAGGTCACACTCAGAATCAAATACAACACGTCTCCCGTCTCAACGTCCTCTGTTTTGGCATCATGACCCTCAGATACTGAGTGTTGGCCCTCGGATGCAGGGTCCAGTGGAAGGTAGGCAGCGTTGTTTGTACTTCATTACTGCAGGTCATTAAATGAGGCCTGAAATTCCTGTTTTGTCCAAGGATATTCATTGCTATCATACATAAAAAACTAAAATCCTCACAAACATTTTTGCTTGAATAAATTAATAAATCTTATTTGGCATTTTGATGATAAATCATGTGTTGCTTGATTATTTAATAAATAGTTTCACCTTGAATTACAGCTGCAACCTTAAAAACTGTGACGGGCAGGAGATGAAAAGAGAAGCGAATGCAGAAACACCTCAGCCAGCAGGAGGCGACTCCTCTGGTCGCAGAAAGATATCTGATTGTATAAAAGTCTATGAGAAAATGATCCTACTTCTAACATAATTTATTGCCTCAGTAAACATTGTAAACATGAGTTTATGGTCTCAATCTCTAGTTTCAAGTCTTCTTCAATACAACATGTTGTTCATTTAGTACATTTTGGTCCCATTTAGAGTCAAATAGACCATAAAGCAGGGGATGCTTTAGGACATGGCTAACTTATCTTTCACAGTGTGTTTTCACCTCATGGGAAGTAATTATAACTTTTTTGGTTGTCTAAAAATGTCTTATTCAGTGTTCGGTTATACTTAGGTCCATCCTCTTGTGTCAACGTGAGGCTCCAAAACAGCAGTCCACAAACCAGTGGGTGACATCATGGTGACTGGCTGTTTTGGGTAGTAGTGTTTCCATTACCAAAACCTAACATTTAACGTAACATTAACACTTATGTTTCTTTGGTTCATGCCGCTTTGTAAGAAGTCCTTGCTGTTTTAGTATCTTAGCTAGCAGCCCCTCGGCTGTCCTCTCCTCCTCGTCTCCAGACAGGTTTCTGGATTTTTCTGCATGTTTTGTCTCAAAGTGATGGCTCAAGTTGTATTCTTTGAATACAGCCACGTGTATTTGCAAACTAAAACTTAACCGCCAACCTCTGTGGAAAAAACACTCAGCAGTTCATGACTTATTATAGACATGCTGCCTCAGCAGGTGACGTTACTTCAAACATCACTCATGTCAGTTTACATCAGCTGTGACGGGAAGAAGCACACTAACAGTTTTCTTTACTGTTACTGTTTTTTAGCTTCGTAAACAAAATTGTGTGGATTGTCTGAGACCTTCCGGGCTGGGCAGAACCATCATGAGGGCCAGTCTGGCCCGTGGGCCGTATAATGCCCAGGTCTGGTCTATGGTGCAGACAGAACGAACACAAAATGTTTGAACTGGTATGAAGAACATTTGAATATGAAATGTTGTCTGTGCCATGAGGCACCATTCATTTAGTGAATGTGTAATAGTGTTTCCAGGTTTCCAGGCCTTTTCAGGCTGATTTGGGATCATAGAAGCTAATATTTGCCCCATGTGGAGCTCTCCGGCTGCCAGCACGAAGTGTGACTTCTCACATGGCTCAGCCTGGATTACCAGGTGTGACTCAAAGCTACTGTGCATCACTTGTTTTAACGCAGATAAAGACGACGTCTGTGCTCCACTTTACCGATCGCGTACGCAAGCGACTTTCAACCCTATGCATAAATCTGTTTTCCTGTCGCTTGCCGGACAGAAGGCGCATCGACGTTTATGTGCGTAAGACGGAAGATGAGTCACGCAGGCTCAGACTTTGTACTTTTGGAACAACATACACTTTTGTCCTGAACACGCCTGTTGCCACGGTAACAGTGCAATACTCCGACACCAAGGTAGAGCATGTATATGCACAAAAACGCATCTGATGATCGACGCACGTGAATAGAAAAATGAGTGATTTCGCTGTCCTTCTTTGATCCTCTCCCCGTTTGCTTTCTAATTCCTTAATTCCCGTCTCAGCTGTGTGTCGCAGTCTCTCCTCTCCCCTCTGTTCGCTCGCTCTGCCTCTTGTCGCATTGAATCCTCCCTGTCTGGCTTGTGTGTGTGTGTGTGTGTGTGTGTGTGTGTGTGTGTGTGTGTGTGTGTGTGTGTGTGTGTGTGTGTGTGTGTGTGTGTGTGTGTGTGTTTGTGTGGCTCTGTTTCTGCTCTTCAGCTTCTCTCTTATATTTGCTGCAGTGCTTTCATTCGAGCTGGAGCGCTTTAAGCTCACAGTGGCAAGGAGAGGTCACACTTTCAGACATGCACACACTCAGACACAGGAACACACACTTTAAAGCCTCTGTTGTGTTAAAGGAAGAAACAAAGTGCGTCAGCTGTGTATGTGTGTGTGTTTTTGCCCTTTCTGACACCCAGGGCTAAACCAGTGCTGTGGAGCAGTTTCACCACTTAATGAGATGTCTCATCGCATACACACATGCAGCATAAACTCTCTTTATTTCTATCTTCTGACCAAGCCTTTCTCTCACACACCGACACACACATACCTGCATCTGCAGGTGTCAGTAGCTGTAGCATCAAAAGGGCCCGAGATGGACTCTGGAGGGGTGGTAAGAAATGATCCATGTCTAGCTGCTGGTCATCATTTGATGAAATCGTTAGAAATTGAATTTGTCAGTGTGGTCAGCACGCAGCGTTCATCTGTCCGGTTAATTGCTGTGTGAATTAACACATCACTCATATGGTTGCCCATGGCTTTGTGGTGCACTGTTGTGTTGCTGCTAATAGTGGTTAATGATGAAGATGAGTCTTGGGGAGGGAAGTACAGGCAGGTATTTTCCTGTATCTCGCTTCTTGTTATTTAACTAGGATACAACCAATCTAGCTTTTTCAGTCCCAATAGCGATACCTGGGCTTTGGTTATCAGCTGATACTGAGCACCGATCGGATACGAGTGTTTAATTAAAAAGCTGTATGCATTCTTTTATGTGTAACAGCAGCATCCGGCTGGGCTGAAACATTGCTTTCCTAACTTTGTAAGCAAAATATAACAAGTACTTAAAATAATAACCCACCAGCAACTCTAAATCTTTTTAATGCAGCAACAATTCGGTGAAAACTTAAACAGGAATTCAAATTCTATATCATGCATATAGTACTGTTGGAGGCCCAATATCCAATCCAGTATCGGTGCATCCCTGTCTCAATAACTGGAGCACTAAGCATCCCAAACGTTAGGCAGCGTGCGCCGCTGCAAGTTACGAGTTCATCACATCAAGAAGCCGAGCAGAGCCAAAAGTCGGCGTTAACACAAGGTGCGCCGTCAGGGACGTTTCAGTGCAGACATGCAAGGTGGGAGGTTTTACTGCCCTGCAAGCCCCTGGTCTCTGATTCTCAGACAGGTGGAAAATTGTCCCCACAAGCAATCTTTGAACAGCGAGTAATGGAAAAGGAATGGAGAGATAGCAGTGGACCACACCTGCAGAGCGAGTCCTCAAAATCCCTCATTTGAAATTGATGTGTGTTTGACGCCGTGCTGCTGTTTCACTGGGTGTTTCTGACATCACAGCATTTTATTTCATTCCCGCTTGTACACCATGGTTATTATCTATGTTTTTACATTTGCTCAGAGCTATGTAGCATCCATTTCATGTCTCTGGCTTATTTTCAGCGATTGCAATCATTCAGATGATATCAAAATAATTTTTCATGGAGAGTCCAGAAGCAGTGAATCGGCAGTGTTTGTGTCCGGATGGATCAGATCCTGGTTGTGCTGATTGACAGGAAGCTCAGAGACCGTCCATACCGTCTCTCTGAGACACTAGGTAGACCGTCCTCCTCGTCTATTCTCTCTTTATTCAGACTGGAGGATTACAGCAAAGAAAGCAGCAAAGCAAGCAGTGAAGGGATTATCGAACAGCAGCAAAGGGATTAGAGGGGAAAGTTGCCCCTCAATAGTGCAGAGGACCCCCGTGGCCCATGTAAGAGACTCATGCACGGGTAGGAAAAAATTGGCTCCCTGGCCAGCTGCTGCCGTTCGGCTCTGCCAAAATCCCACAGAGCTTCTTCAGTAGGTGTTTGACACACACAGTTGCCAAGACTTCACGGCTCTCCCCGGTGGGTATTTGCTGTTCATTTGGACAGTGGAAATACGGACAAAGGGATGAGCAAAGAGAAAGCCACAAAGGAGATCTGAACCCTGGAACTCACTTATGGATCAGAGGTAGGAGTTATTTAACAGTTTCAGTCTGGGCTCCAAATGAGAAATTTGGTGTGTGACCTCTGCTCCCAGGGAAATGAACATGTTTGCTTCTCTTGTGATGTCGAGACTCCAATAAAGCAGTTCCTTGACCTGTTTCGAGGCAAAAAGTCCGCTGAAGGAGCCGAAAGCTTCAGAGAAGTCATGTTTATATCTGGCATTGGCCAAGTCTTGACACGAAACACTGCAGCTTTTCGCTGAGTAGCTGACTGGATGCTACTTTTACTGTAGCCCAGTAATCTGAAGCTCACTCCAGCTTTAGCTGTGATATGACATGAGTAATGGATGTTAATTGATGTCTCCATTTCTGTCACCTGCAGACAGTACTGTAATGTAATTACAGGCACGGTGCTGTGCTACAGAAGGTAACACTGCCCCAGTAGAGTAGGAGAAAAAGCCCATTACGAATGTCTGTGGGAAGTCACACTGATGTGGTGAATCAATTACTTATCAGTTAAATGTGTTATCAATTATCAAAGTGATTAGTTTGTCATTCATCAAGCAACAAGGCCAATTTCTTTGGCAATTTCTCTGAATTTAAAATTGAATAAAGCAAATGAGTTTTTTTTTTTCAAACCTGAAAAACTCTAGGTCCAGTTTGCTGACGTGCTTCTTTATGTCTGCTATGACTACATATAAACTAAGTATAGACTAAATATGTACTTATATATATTATATATATTTAGGTGTTTTATGGCTGCTGGTTGGCTAAAATGAGCATTTTGATATCAACCCGGTCTTTAGGAAATTTTATAGCTGTTTTCTGACAAATTTTAGACTAAATGAGTAATTGATGAAGAAAATAATCTCCATTATTTGATAATTAGTAGGGATGCTAATTTTGAAAAAAATTCTGAACCGAAAACTGTCCCTCCCTCACCGATTGTTAACCGACAAGAATAATGCCTCACATGCTGCGATGCACCAGCGGCAGTATATGAAAACAACAGTCTCCAGTTCACCGTCAGGAGAGTTACTGTAGCAGCCACGGTGCTGCGTTCACTGTCTCCAGTTCACCGTCAGCGAGAGTTACCGTAGCAGCCACGGTGCTGCGTTCACTGTCTCCAGTTCACCGTCAGGAGAGTTACCGTAGCAGCCACGGTGCTGCGTTCACTGTCTCCAGTTCACCGTCAGGAGAGTTACCGTAGCAGCCACGGTGCTGCGTTCACTGTCTCCAGTTCACCGTCAGGAGAGTTACCGTAGCAGCCACGGTGCTGCGTTCACTGTCTCCAGTTTCACCGTCAGGAGAGTTACCGTAGCAGCCACGGTGCTGCGTTCACTGTCTCCAGTTCACCGTCAGGACAGTTACCGTAGCAGCCACGGTGCTGCGTTCACTGTCTCCAGTTCACTGTCAGGACAGTTACCGTAGCAGCCACGGTGCTGCGTTCACTGTCTCCAGTTCACCGTCAGGAGAGTTACCGTAGCAGCCACGATGCTGCGTTCACTGTCTCCAGTTCACCATCAGGAGAGTTACCGTAGCAGCCACGATGCTGCGTTCACTGTCTCCAGTTCACCATCAGGAGAGTTGCTGTAGCAAGTAGTAGCTGGAAGCTTTAGCAGCCACGGTGCTGAGTGTAGTGTAGTGGACATACAGCCACTTTCCCAGTAAATTCTCCACCACCACTGTACATGTAGTTTAGCTTAGCAGGTTGTCAGCTGTGTCTTAACTTTAGCGATTGTCTTAAAACCAGCGTGCGTTTGTGCTACATTAGCAGCTGCTAGCTGGTTAGTTGGTGGCGTCATAGCTGTGAAGGTAGCTGCAGCAGACAGTGTGTATACAGTTTACTTGTTGGTGAATAAATGCTACGAGGCTACAAGGCTACAACTACTCAGCTAGAAGTCCAGAGCCAACTTCCTGTATCTGCATCAGCTCTCTCTTAAGGTGGACCAGCTTTTCTCCTTAAAGTGACGAGTCACTACTGTGTCAGTTATAATAATTATATCGGTTAATTATTAACATCCTTCGTTGCAAGTAGGGCTGCCCCCTCTTCATCGAATTATTGGTCATTTTAGTCGTAGTCGACATTTCATAAGTCATTTTTAATGCTAATGAGATTTTAGCATATTGATTAAGTTGGTAAAGACAGCAGCTATAACAGTTTTATAAGTTCATATCCAAAATCTGAGATGATATGTAGTCTCTAATCAGTATATAAATATAATATCTATATGTTGCCCAATCTTGGGTGCGAGACAGCCCTAGGTTGCAAGCCAGCATTGAGCACTTTGGGTTAGGATTTTTTTCTAGATTGAAAATGCATTCGACTTGTTTGTAAGGCCACACAATGTGAGAGAAATGTTCATAGTGAAAACTCCACAGGGTGCTCTTTAACAAGAGCAGGCACCGTCATTAAGCTGCTAAGCACCCAGTTATGTACAGCGAAAGGTGATTACTGAAGCCAACAGCGAACCAAACAGGATACAGATTCTCTACACTATAGGACAGCGTAGCCTTCGAAAGCCAAGTCTAGTTTGTTATTTTTAATATTTTAAGGAAATGAAGGAAATAAACATTCACAACACTCTGATTTTCTCCCAATGTGACATACTGTAAATCCCCATCAACATGGGAGCAGTCGGTGTTTTTGTAGATTATTAGGCCTTCCATGTGATCATTACTGCTCCATACATACTCAACTGAGGTGAAGCTGTTGCTTTGACCACAAGAAAGCCACCAGAGGCCTCATTAAGAGAGAACTTAGGGCTCTCTTGTTGTAAGTGCATGTTTATTTCTCACCAATCATCGATAGTCTGCATCTCGCACAGCGTGACAGCCACAGGAAACCACTCAGAAATGTGTGTTTGGATCTAATAGTTCACTTAACTTTTAAGTCGTATCTGCAGCGGGGGCACCCTAATAGGTTGTATAAAGATTAGATTTCATAAAGCTGCTGAGTTGAGGCACTTGACAAATGTAAGTCAGAACAGGAAACTGACATTTGGTGTCTCCGTGTGAAAAATCTGATCTTCAGTATTATGACTGAAAAGCATAAACTTAATGTGGGTGATTTATGAAAATAGTCTTGATAATTTCTCCAGAATGGTACCTTTTTGATATATAATTGATTTCAACTCAACTAAAATCCTTAGTGGCTTATAAAAATTATGAATTTAGTGACATATGCCACCATCAGTTTTAGTTCAGTTCAGTTTAGTGAGATTAGAAAAACAATCAAGCTCATAGGAGGCAGACCATTATCTTTTACGTCTCTATTCATATGCAAATTTTATTGTTTAAGGCTGGGCGATACAGCCTAAAATAATAGTTTTAGGCTATAATGCGATGCACAATATAGATCCTGTAAGCACATGCAGTTTTTAATGCCATGTAATATGTGTAAAGTAACTTATTGTGTTCACCAGTAAGCTGTTATGACATTGTTGATAATAAAAATTATCATTTTCCCACTAGTGTAGAATCAAAGGCAACTGGACTCAGATTTGTCCCTGAAGACGTTTCGCCCCTGATCCAAAGGGCTTCATCAGTTCGAACGCTACAGTCTGACAAACAGTGTTAGAGTTAGACTCCACTGTTTGTCAGACTAGGGGAAGGAAAGAAGAAAAATAAGGGTGGGGACTAGTCAGACTGTAGCGTCTCTCGAACTAATGAATGAACACTGCGTGGTTATCTGACCCGTGTGACCGTTGGGGAGAAGCTTGGTTGAAGGAAGTTAAATCCCAATTTTTTAAGGAATAGGTCAAAAATTCTGAAGTTGGGGGAAAAGGGGCACTTTTTTTATTTTTTTTTCGCAATTTTTTTCAAAAAAAAAAAAGAAACCCCCAAAGTTTCTTTTACAAAAAAAAATTACGGGGGAGTTTTTTATTTTTGAATATTTTTATATTTCAAGCTGGGCCATGCTTTTGTGATGACGTTGTGCGGCTGATCTTTCTTTGCATTTTTTTGTTAGGGATTTTTTGGGAGGGGGGGAAGAGTGGAAATAGTTCTGCAGTGGCTAAATAACTCCCGTTTGGTCTGTAACCCATTTCCTTACAGCACTGGACCATATTACACAAAACATGTCATGCTGGTAGAAGAAAAGCTGGCACAGCTGGGGCTGGGTACCTTACCCAGGGGAGTAAGAAAAAAAAATAAGAAAAAGTGAGAGGGAGAAAAATAAAAAAAAAAAAAAAAAAAAAAAAAAAAAAAAAAAAAAAAAAAAAAAAACCCAAAACAATAAAAAAAAAAACCAAAAAAAAAAAAAAGTAGAAAAATAAAAAAAATAAAATAAAAAATAGGGAAAAAGAAGATAATAAAAAAAAAAAAATAAAAAAAAAAAATAAATTATTATTTTTTTTTTTTTTATAAAAGAAAAAAAGAAAAAAAAAAAATAATATTTAAAAAAAAAAAGAGAAGAGAACTAAATCAAAAAAAAAAGTGTTTTTTTTATTTTTTATTTAAAATTAAAAAATCTATAAAATTTTTTTATTTTTTTTAAAAAAAATAAAAAAACCCCCCCTTCCCCATATTCAAAAAAAAAAAAAAAAAAAAAAAGAGAAAAAAGAGACCCCGAAAAAAAAAAAATACCAAAAAAAGGGGAAGGAGGGGGAAGGGGCAAGGGGGGGGTCCCTATCCCCAACCAAAGACAGGAGAGAAAATGAAGGGGCCAGGGAGCGCTCCCCTCCCCCCACCACAAGCAACAGAAAAAAAAAAGAAGAAGAGGGGGGGGGCCGTCCTCCCCCCCAAAAAAGAAAAAAGAAGAGAGACGAGGAGGCACGGGGCCCGTCCACCCCCCCCCAGAAAAGGAGAAAAGAAGCAATAAGCGCGGGCCCGCCCCCCCCCCCAGGCACAAAGAAAGAGAGACAGCAAAAAAGCCAAAAAGAGGAAAAAACAAACAAAAAAAAAAAAAAAGAAAAGACAAAAAACCACAAAACCCAGAAAAAAAAAAAAATTAAAACGACCCACCCCCAGGACAGCTTTTGTTTCTTAAAATGACGTTTTTCATCCCTAATGCCTGGGGCCACATACCGTCCTGTACTGAGTATGTCGAACAGGGTCTACGTTACATTCATCTACTTTCTAATGTCAGTGCTAACTATAAGTGTAAATATGAATTCTATATAAGTGTCAGTCTGTCTGTCAGTTGTGTTGCATGTTTAGACAGGTGCTTTTATTTGTCACCCACTTGTAGGTATGTGGTGTCAATGGATGACATCTGGAAAGAAGAGCAATGTGAGAACATCGTCTCTGTGCTGAAGCGCTCAGGTAGGATATTTTTCTCATTTCCAGCTGCGTCGTGTTTCATGCTGTTGAATATTGAAAGCATATTAACATATTTTAAATTCAGTGTGCTCTTGAGCTCCGTTATGAACTTACTTTAACTGTCATAGACATCATTCAGTATGATTTACACTTCTGAAGTATTGTTCGCTCTGATGTCCAGAACTTCACAATACCTGAAGCCCATTCAGGGAGCTCATTTGTCTTTTTTGTTGGTTCTCAGAGAAAAGACAAGGACTACTTTCAGAACTGCCTACTAGATACTACTGTGGAACGCAGTATACAGTACATAGTACATACTGCGTTCCTCAGTAGTATGCAGTATGTGACAGTTAAAGTAATGTATTTTGCAGTGTGCTAGACCAGGCTTTAGCCTTTACACCAGCTCTTAAAGCACTGGACAAAAAAACAAACTTGTACCAATATTGTAATATTATTTAAAAAAAACAAACACAAGTTTGATTTTGTTATGTTATTTGTTTACTTTATAAGCTACTGAAGGTTTTAACTATTTAACAGCTCATAGTGAAATAAGACAAACAGGATTATCAGTGACGGGAGACGGGAAAACATCACTTGATTAAAATTTACTCAAACTGATTTTTCAGTTACAGAAACAAAACAGCGGATTGATCTCCCTCCAGATATTAAAGTGATGTTACGAAGGGTTGTGTTGTCTCAGCAGGAAGCCCGGCCCGTCAGAGGCAGCGCTCTCCCTCCTCCCTCTCCTCGCCGCTCTGCAAGCATGGCGAGCGTGGAGCTTTTCAATTCAAAAGGCTGATGAACAGGTTCCTGTTAATCTATAATGAAAATTTATGTCGTAATACTTGAACTACTTTGACTTCAGCAAGGAAATAAAAGCCCCTCGTCTACGAGGAAACGTGTGATTCATCATCTAATATTGTAAAACAGGAAACATTCAGAATCTACACGGGTGATTTCTCGCCTCAGAAATTTTCAGAAGTGAATTTAGTGATGAAATATCTCCGAAAAATATAAATACGCCATTTTGGCTGCTGTTGTGGGTGTAACTGTAGCCTGTAGCGGTCCATTGCGATGCATTGTGGGATACAGTAGGTGAGGTCCGACCGTAGACTGGTCCGACGCATACTGCATACTACATATTGGCTAAATCAGTATGTACTACTAGTATAGTATGTGTTTTTGAAAACAGCCATGGTGTTGGGGGAGGAGCAGCAGACTGGGTTGAGTGTCTATAATGTGTTTTTTGCATCTCACCCTCTTCCAGAAAAGCTGGAGAAGCTCAGGGAGGCTCATCAGGAGCAGCTCAGCCGCCTGAGACGACATCAGCGCTGGACAAACACCAGTATAGCAAAATATTCTCAACTTTTTTCCCCCCAAAAAGAGATTTATTCAGCATTTTAGCCTTTTTAAATGATAGTACATGGTGTTTCCATTTAGTCGTTGTGAGTCATTTTGTCACTAAAAGGACCTTAAAGTCACTTTTTTGATCTATCTGCTATGAGAACTAATTTAAAAAGCAGTTAGGCGAGTTATTGGAGCAGGAGAGACTTTATGTGTTTTGTAAATGTTGGCGTACATCTTTATTCTGTCCAGACTGCCAAATGAACAAATGGACTTAAAGGGCTTGGAGGAGATGAGAACCAGAGCAAACATTCGGTAACAATCAAATCAAGCAGCAGTTGTTGGTAAGTGGTCATAAAAATATGATACTCAAGTATATCATAAAATCATTAAAATGTCATAGTATAGTATGTCATTAAAAATAAATCAAAGCTCCTCTCATAGTATACCATAGACAGTACGTATATCTTAGTGTGTGATTTAAAAATAAATCAAACCTGTCATAGTATACAGTAATATGTCATACAAATATCAGAAAAGTCATGGTGTAGTATGTTGAAAAAATTGTACTATACAATGACTTTATTACATCATAACAAATTTGATTAAGATTGACTGAATAAACTGTCATTTAATAAAGTACAGGACCTGAGACAGAGAAATGCATTAAAATACTGTATGTAGAATAAATGATGAGTATGAATACATGAGATATACAGTTTGAACAGTATTAACAGTGTTTGTGATTGATGTCTCCGAGGTGCAGACTTCAACAAGGGGTCAGCTGAGGAGAGAAAGCTGGTCTAGATCCTGCTGGTCCTGGACTGGAGATCCTGTGGAGCCTGGCAGAGGGCAGGAGGGCAAGACGTCTGTAACAGGGTGAGTTTTCATTTTACTGCAATAAAAAAAAAAAAAAAAAAAAAGAAAATTGACTATTGATATTGTATACCATATATTTTTTATGGTATAGTGTACCAGTTATACTAGTTTTTATATATTGCTTTTATAACTCCTTATGACATACTATCTTTTCTTTTACCATACTATGACTTTTTGATGAGTATTTGACAAACCATACCATGACTATTTTGACGAGTATTTCGACATAACATACTACTGTGACTACTTCCACGTACTGTACTATGACTTTTTGGTGACTATTTTGTCCACATACTACTATGACTATTTCGACATACCATACTGACTTTATTTCGACGTACCATACTATGACTTTTTGATGA
The DNA here is from genome assembly GCA_947000775.1 of Pterois miles. Classification (NCBI taxonomy): domain Eukaryota; kingdom Metazoa; phylum Chordata; class Actinopteri; order Perciformes; family Scorpaenidae; genus Pterois; species Pterois miles. Next base: position 10,210,648 of record CAMQGK010000008.1, read on the forward strand.
CTATTTGACAAAGCATACTATGTTTTTTTTGGACATGCTACTATGACTATTTCCATATACTGTACTATGACTTTTTTCCACATACTACTATTATTATTTGAACATACTATACTGTGATTTTTTTGATGATTGTTTTGACAAACCAAACTATGACTTTTTGATGACTATTTTAACATACTACTGAGTATTTCCACATACTATCCTATCAATTTTTGATGACTCTTTCGACAAACCATACTATGACTTTCTTCCACATACTACTATGACTATTTCCATCTACTGTACTATGACTTTTTTTGACATACTAAAGTATGACTATTTCCACATACTATACTGTGACTTTTTGATGACTGTTTCGAAATACCATACTGTGACTATTTTCCACATATTGTACTATGACTTTTTGACTATTTCGACATACTACTATGACTATTTCCACATACTATACTATTTTTGATGACTATTTTGACATACCATACTAGGACTTTTTTGATGACTAATTGACAAACTATAGTATAACTTTTTTTTGCTGAAATACTATGTTTAACATTTCTGAATAATTATTCAACAAACTGTACTATGCTTTTTTTATGACTATTCGACACGATATACTGTGTTTTTGTTTTCAATATAATATTCCATGGCAGTAAGATAAAAACTCACCCTGTTACAGACGTCTTGCCCTCCTGCCCTCTACCAGGCTCCACAGGATCTCCAGTCCAGGACCAGCAGGATCTAGACCAGCTTTTTTACCTCAGCTGAACTCTTGTTGAAGTCTGCACCTCGGAGACATCAATCACAAACACTGTTCATTCATTTCTATGTCTCAGTACTGTGTACAATGACAAAGTTTAATAAAAGAAAATGTAATTACGTTGTTACTTTGTATGATACTCTATTGTAGAGTAAATAGTCAGAAAAAAGTCAGTACATCATGTCTAAAAATGTCATTGTATAGTTTACTGGAAAATAAATCTTTAAGTATGTTGAAAGAAGGACATAGTATGTATGGTGAAAGAAAGTCATAGTACAGCATGTCGTAAAAAATTCATAGTGTAGTAAGTTGACAAAAATAACTTATGGTAAAGGTTTTGGTGAAATATTTGCTAAAGTGTAATATATCGGAAAAAAAAAATTGTCATAGTATAGTATGTCGACCACAATAATAACTGATAGTAAACGTTTCGGTGAAAAATTTGACAGTGTAATGTAGGAAAAAAATGTCATAGTAAAGTATGTCAAAAAAAAGTCATAGTATGTCGAAAATTTTTTTTCAGCATATACTGTCGAAAAAAATTGTCATAGTACAATGTGTCGACCAGAATAACAATAGTAAACTTTTGAAAGATTTGCCATAGACGCCATCGACATATGTCGAAATTTTCCCGAAAAATGTCAAATATTTTCGATGAAAACAATAATGAAAACAGTCCTATTATAGCATGTAGAATGATTCGATAGTGAACAAAAGACATTTCGTGAAGTGTTGTAAAATTTTACAAAAAAAACGCCATTGTATAGTATGTCGAAATTTTTCCACGAAAACATCAAATTTTTTTTATGTTGAAAAGAAATCATGAAAACGGTCATATTATAGCGTGTAAAATGGTTCTGTGGTGAACACAAGTCATTTCCTGAAGTGTTGTAAAATTTCACAAAAAAAACGCCATTGTATAGTATGTCGAAATTTTTCCACGAAAACATCAAATTTTTTTTTATGTTGAAAAAAAAATCATGAAAACGGTCATATTATAGCGTGTAAAATGGTTCTGTGGTGAACACAAGTCATTTCCTGAAGTGTTGTAAAATTTCACAAAAAAAACGCCATTGTATAGTATGTCGAAATTTTTCCACGAAAACATCAAATTTTTTTTATGTTGAAAAAAAATCATGAAAACGGTCATATTATAGCGTGTAAAATGGTTCTGTGGTGAACACAAGTCATTTCCTGAAGTGTTGTAAAATTTTACAAAAAAAACGCCATAGTATAGTATGTCGAAATTTTTCGATAAAAACGTCAAATTTTTTTTATGTTGAAAAAAATCATGAAAACAGTTGTATTATAGCGTGTAGAATGATTCTATGGTGAACAAAAGTCATTTCGTGAAGTGTTGTAAAATTTTACAAAAAAAAAACGCCATAGTATAGTATGTCGAAATTTTTCAATGAAAACCTCAATTTTTTTTGATGTTGAAAAAAATCATGAAAACAGTCGTATTAATGCCCGTAGAATGATTCTATGGTGAACAAAAGTCATTTCGTGAAGTGTTGTAAAATTTTACAAAAAAAAAAAAACGCCATAGTATAGTATGTCGAAATTTTTCCACGAAAACATCAAATTTTTTGATTTTGAAAAAAATCGTAAAAATGGTCGTATTATAGCGTGTAGAATGGTGCTATGGTGAACAAAAGTCATTTCGTGAAAAGTTGTAAAATTTTACAAAAAAAAACGCCATACTATAGTATGTCGAAATTTTCCCGAAAAATGTCAAATATTTTTGATGAAAACAATAATGAAAACAGTCCTATTATAGCATTTAGAATGATTCGATAGTGAACAAAAGACATTTCGTGAAGTGTTGTAAAATTTTACAAAAAAAACGCCATAGTATAGTATGTCGAAATTTTTCCACGCAAACATCAAATTTTTTTGATTTTGAAAAAAATCATGAAAATGGTCGTATTATAGCGTGTAGAATGGTTCTATGGTGAACAAAAGTCATTTCGTGAAGTGTTGTAAAATTCTACAACAAAAAAACACCATAGTATAGTATGTCGAAATTGCTCGATGAAAACGTCAAAAAATTTTTGATGTTGAAAAAAATCATGAAAACAGTTGTATTATAGCGTGTAGAATGACTCTATGGTGAACAAAAGTCATTTCGTGAAATGTAAAATTTTAACAAAAAAAAACGCCATAGTACAGTATGTCGAAATTTTTCCATGAAAATGTCAAATCTCTTTGATGTTGAAAAAAATCATGAAAATGGTAGTATTATAGCGTGTAGAATGGTTCTATGTTGAACAAAAGTCATTTCGTGAAGAGTTGTAAAATTTTACAAAAAAACACCATAGTATAGTATGTCGAAATTTTCCCGAAAAATGTGAAATATTTTTGATGAAAACAATAATGAAAACGGTCCTATTATAGCATGTAGAATGATTCTATAGTGAACAAAAGTCACTTCGTGAAGTGTTGTAAAATTTTACAAAAAAAACGCCATTGTATAGTATGTCGAAATTTTTCCACGAAAACATCAAATATTTTTTATGTTGAAAAAAAATCATGAAAACGGTCGTATTATAGCGTGTAAAATGATTCTATGGTGAACAAGTCATTTTTTGAAATGTTGTAAAATTTTACAAAAAAACGCCATAGTACAGTATGTCGAAATTTTTCGATAAAAACGTCAATTTTTTTTTATGTTGAAAAAAATCATGAAAACAGTTGTATTATAGCGTGTAGAATGATTCTATGGTGAACAAAAGTCATTTCGTGAAGTGTTATAAAATTTTACAAAAAAAACGCCATAGTATAGCATGTCGAAATTTTCCCGGAAAACGTCAAATATTTTTGATGTTGAAAAAAATCATGAAAACGGTCGTATTATAGCATGTAGAATGATTCTATAGTGAACAAAAGTCTTTTCGTGAAGTGTTGTATAATTTTACAAAAAAAAAACCGCCATAGTATAGTATGTCGAAATTTTTCCATGAAAACGTCAAATTTTTTTTGATGTTGAAAAAAATCATGAAAGCGGTTGAATTATAGCGTGTAGAATGACTCTGTGGTGAAGAAAAGTCATTTTTTGAAATGTTGTAAAATTTTACAAAAAAAAAAGGCCATAGTATAGTATGTCGAAATTTTTCCATGAAAATGTCAAATCTCTTTGATGTTGAAAAAAATCATGAAAATGGTAGTATTATAGCGTGTAGAATGGTTCTATGTTGAACAAAAGTCATTTCGTGAAGAGTTGTAAAATTTTACAAAAAAACACCATAGTATAGTATGTCGAAATTTTCCCGAAAAATGTGAAATATTTTTGATGAAAACAATAATGAAAACGGTCCTATTATAGCATGTAGAATGATTCTATAGTGAACAAAAGTCACTTCGTGAAGTGTTGTAAAATTTTACAAAAAAAACGCCATAGTACAGTATGTCGAAATTTTTCCATGAAAATGTCAAATCTCTTTGATGTTGAAAAAAATCATGAAAACGGTCGTATTAATGCGCGTAGAATGATTCGATGGTGAACAAAAGTCATTTCGTGAAGTGTTGTAAAATTTTACAAAAAAAAACGCCATAGTATAATATGTCGAAATTTTTCCACGAAAACATCAAATTTTTTTTATGTTGAAAAAAAACATCAAAACGGGCGTATTATAGCGTGTAAAATGGTTCTGTGGTGAACACAAGTCATTTCCTGAAGTGTTGTAAAATTTTACAAAAAAAACGCCATAGTATAGTATGTCGAAATTTTTCGATGAAAACGTCAATTTTTTTTGATGTTGAAAAAAATCATGAAAACAGTTGTATTATAGCGTGTAGAGCAGGGGTCTGCAACCTTTATTATCAAAAGAGCCATTTTTCCCCCTCTTCTACCCAAATAAAATAGTCGGGAGCCGCAAAAAATAACAGAGCTTGTAAACTGTAAACAAAAGACTGTGGAGAGGTAATCCACTTCTTGAAAGATAGTTTGCTCTCTTCAGCTTTTCGTAGCAGTTCCGAAATTGCTCTTTTTCGCTCATCTTCGGTTGGGTATTTTTCGGCGAATGCAGAGTGCTTGTTTTGAAAATGTCTTTCAACGTTACATTTTTTGTTGTTCGATATCTTCTCGCCACATATCAAGCACGAAGGTAAGCCAGCGTCATTGGCGATGAGGGCAAATGAATATGTCCACACTGAATTAAACTCTCTATTTTCTTCCGAAACGTTTCTTTTTTGGGATTTTTCCATGGTTAGGCTATTGCAGGGTTCGCACACTACAAAAGCCGCCAGCAGGTAAAGGCTGATGACGTTATGTGACGTATATTTTCGTTGACAAATTATAAATTAAAAATAGCTCTTTTAAAATTAGATGGCATCAAGTCAAACTCCAAAATAACTGCGCAACAAAATAAACTAATAATGGTAATATTTTATATGACTAAAAATGAATGAAGAAATACCATTTATTTATGTTCGGGGTTTTTTTTCAAGGCCAAAGGGAGCCGCTACAATGAGGGTGAAGAGCCGCATGCGGCTCCGGAGCCGCAGGTTGCAGACCCCTGGTGTAGAATGATTCTATGGTGAACAAAAGTCATTTCGTGAAGTGTTGTAAAATTTTACAAAAAAAAAACGCCATAGTATAGTATGTCGAAATTTTTCGATTAAAACCTCAATTTTTTTTGATGTTGAAAAAAATCATGAAAACAGTCGTATTATAGCGCGTAGAATGATTCTATGGTGAACAAAAGTCATTTCGTGAAGTGTTGTAAAATTTTACAAAAAAAACGCCATAGTATAGTATGTCGAAATTTTCCCGAAAAATGTCAAATATTTTCGATGAAAACAATAATGAAAACAGTCCTATTATAGCATGTAGAATGATTCTATAGTGAACAAATGTCTTTTCGTGAAGTGTTGTAAAATTTTACAAAAAAAAACCGCCATAGTACAGTATGTTCGAAATTTTTCCATTAAAATGTCAAATCTCTTTGATGTTGAAAAAAATCATGAAAACGGTTGTATTACAGCGCGTAGAATGATTCTATGGTGAACAAAAGTCATTTCGTGAAGTGATATAAAATTTTACAAAAAATACCGCCATAGTATAGCATGTCGAAATTTTCCCGGAAAACGTCAAATATTTTTGATGTTGAAAAAAATCATGAAAACGGTCGTATTATAGCATGTAGAATGATTCTATAGTGAACAAAAGTCTTTTCGTGAAGTGTTGTAAAATTTTACAAAAAAAAAAACGCCATAGTATAGTATGTCGAAATTTTTCGATGAAAACGTCAAATTTTTTTGATTTTGAAAAAAATCATGAAAACGGTCGTATTACAGCGTGTAGAATGGTTCTATGGTGGACAAAAGTCATTTTTTGAAGTGTTGTAAAATTTTACAAAAAAAAAACGCCATAGTATAGTATGTCGAAATTTTTCGATAAAAACGTCAATTTTTTTTTATGTTGAAAAAAATCATGAAAACAGTTGTATTATAGCGTGTAGAATGATTCTATGGTGAACAAAAGTCATTTCGTGAAGTGTTGTAAAATTTTACAAAAAAAAAAAACGCCATAGTATAGTATGTCGAAATTTTTCCATGAAAACGTCAAATTTTTTTTGATGTTGAAAAAAATCATGAAAACTGTCGTATTAATGCCCGTAGAATGATTCTATGGTGAACAAAAGTCATTTCGTGAAGTGTTGTAAAATTTTAAAAAAAAAAACGCCATAGTATAGTATGTCGAAATTTTTCGATAAAAATCTCAATTTTTTTTGATGTTGAAAAAAATCATGAAAACAGTCCTATTATAGCATGTAGAATGATTCTATAGTGAACAAAAGTCTTTTCGTGAAGTGTTGTAAAATTTTACAAAAAAAAACGCCATAGTATAGTATGTCGAAATTTTTCCATTAAAATGTCAAATCTCTTTGATGTTGAAAAAAATCATGAAAACGGTTGTATTACAGCGCGTAGAATGATTCTATGGTGAACAAAAGTCATTTCGTGAAGTGTTATAAAATTTTACAAAAAAAAACGCCATAGTATAGCATGTCGAAATTTTCCCGGAAAACGTCAAATATTTTTGATGTTGAAAAAAATCATGAAAACGGTCGTATTATAGCATGTAGAATGATTCTATAGTGAACAAAAGTCTTTTCGTGAAGTGTTGTAAAATTTTACAAAAAAAAAACGCCATAGTATAGTATGTCGAAATTTTTCGATGAAAACGTCAAATTTTTTTGATTTTGAAAAAAATCATGAAAACGGTCGTATTACAGCGTGTAGAATGGTTCTATGGTGGACAAAAGTCATTTTTTGAAGTGTTGTAAAATTTTACAAAAAAAAACGCCATAGTATAGTATGTCGAAATTTTTCGATAAAAACGTCAATTTTTTTTTATGTTGAAAAAAATCATGAAAACACTTGTATTATAGCGTGTAGAATGATTCTATGGTGAACAAAAGTCATTTCGTGAAGTGTTGTAAAATTTTACAAAAAAAAAAAAAACGCCATAGTATAGTATGTCGAAATTTTTCCACGAAAACGTCAATTTTTTTTTATGTTGAAAAAAATCATGAAAACAGTTGTATTATAGCGTGTAGAATGATTCTATGGTGAACAAAAGTCATTTCGTGAAGTGTTGTAAAATTTTACAAAAAAAAAAACCGCCATAGTATAGTATGTCGAAATTTTTCCACGAAAACGTCAAATTTTTTTTGATGTTGAAAAAAATCATGAAAGCGGTTGTATTATAGCGTGTAGAATGACTCTGTGGTGAAGAAAAGTCATTTTTTGAAATGTTGTAAAATTTTACAAAAAAAAACGCCATAGTATAGTATGTCGAAATTTTTCCATGAAAATGTCAAATCTCTTTGATGTTGAAGAAAATCATGAAAACAGTCGTATTAATGCCCGTAGAATGATTCTATGGTGAACACAAGTCATTTCGTGAAGTGTTGTAAAATTTTACAAAAAAAACGCCATAGTATAGTATGTCGAAATTTTTCAATGAAAACCTCAATTTTTTTTGATGTTGAAAAAAATCATGAAAACAGTTGTATTATAGCGTGTAGAATGATTCTATGGTGAACAAAAGTCATTTCGTGAAGTGTTGTAAAATTTTACAAAAAAAAAAAACGCCATAGTATAGTATGTCGAAATTTTTCCATGAAAACGTCAAATTTTTTTTGATGTTGAAAAAAAAATCATGAAAGCGGTTGTATTATAGCGTGTAGAATGACTCTGTGGTGAAGAAAAGTCATTTTTTGAAATGTTGTAAAATTTTACAAAAAAAAACGCCATAGTATAGTATGTCGAAATTTTTCCATGAAAACGTCAAATATTTTTGATGTTGAAAAAAATCATGAAAACGGTCGTATTATAGCATGTAGAATGATTCTATAGTGAACAAAAGTCTTTTCGTGAAGTGTTGTAAAATTTTACAAAAAAAAAACGCCATGGTATAGTATGTCGAAATTTTTCGATGAAAACGTCAAATTTTTTTGATTTTGAAAAAAATCATGAAAACGGTCGTATTACAGTGTGTAGAATGGTTCTATGGTGGACAAAAGTCATTTTTTGAAGTGTTGTAAAATTTTACAAAAAAACGCCGTAGTATAGTATGTCGAAATTTTTCGATAAAAACGTCAATTTTTTTTTATGTTGAAAAAAATCATTAAAACAGTTGTATTATAGCGTGTAGAATGATTCTATGGTGAACAAAAGTCATTTCGTGAAGTGTTGTAAAATTTTACAAAAAAAAAAAAACGCCATAGTATAGTATGTCGAAATTTTTCCATGAAAACGTCAATTTTTTTTTGATGTTGAAAAAAATCATGAAAACGGTCGTATTAATGCCCGTAGAATGATTCTATGGTGAACAAAAGTCATTTCGTGAAGTGTTGTAAAATTTTACAAAAAAAAAACGCCATAGTATAGTATGTCGAAATTTTCCCGAAAAATGTCAAATATTTTCGATGAAAACAATAATGAAAACAGTCCTATTATAGCATGTAGAATGATTCTATAGTGAACAAAAGTCTTTTCGTGAAGTGTTGTAAAATTTTACAAAAAAAAAACGCCATAGTATAGTATGTCGAAATTTTTCCATTAAAATGTCAAATCTCTTTGATGTTGAAAAAAATCATGAAAACGGTTGTATTACAGCGCGTAGAATGATTCTATGGTGAACAAAAGTCATTTCGTGAAGTGTTATAAAATTTTACAAAAAAACCGCCATAGTATAGCATGTCGAAATTTTCCCGGAAAACGTCAAATATTTTTGATGTTGAAAAAAATCATGAAAACGGTCGTATTATAGCATGTAGAATGATTCTATAGTGAACAAAAGTCTTTTCGTGAAGTGTTGTAAAATTTTACAAAAAAAAAAACGCCATAGTATAGTATGTCGAAATTTTTCGATGAAAACGTCAAATTTTTTTGATTTTGAAAAAAATCATGAAAACGGTCGTATTACAGCGTGTAGAATGGTTCTATGGTGGACAAAAGTCATTTTTTGAAGTGTTGTAAAATTTTACAAAAAAAAAACGCCATAGTATAGTATGTCGAAATTTTTCGATAAAAACGTCAATTTTTTTTGATGTTGAAAAAAATCATGAAAACAGTTGTATTATAGCGTGTAGAATGATTCTATGGTGAACAAAAGTCATTTCGTGAAGTGTTGTAAAATTTTACAAAAAAAAAAAACGCCATAGTATAGTATGTCGAAATTTTTCCACGAAAACGTCAATTTTTTTTTATGTTGAAAAAAATCATGAAAACAGTTGTATTATAGCGTGTAGAATGATTCTATGGTGAACAAAAGTCATTTCGTGAAGTGTTGTAAAATTTTACAAAAAAAAAAACGCCATAGTATAGTATGTCGAAATTTTTCCACGAAAACGTCAAATTTTTTTTGATGTTGACAAAAATCATGAAAGCGGTTGTATTATAGCGTGTAGAATGACTCTGTGGTGAAGAAAAGTCATTTTTTGAAATGTTGTAAAATTTTACAAAAAAAACGCCATAGTATAGTATGTCGAAATTTTTCGATGAAAACGTCAATTTTTTTTATGTTGAAAAAAATCATGAAAACAGTTGTATTATAGCGTGTAGAATGATTCTATGGTGAACAAAAGTCATTTCGTGAAGTGTTGTAAAATTTTACAAAAAAAAAACGCCATAGTATAGTATGTCGAAATTTTTCAATGAAAACCTCAATTTTTTTTGATGTTGAAAAAAATCATGAAAACAGTCGTATTAATGCCCGTAGAATGATTCTATGGTGAACAAAAGTCATTTCGTGAAGTGTTGTAAAATTTTACAAAAAAAACGCCATAGTATAGTATGTCGAAATTTTTCGATGAAAACGTCAATTTTTTTTTATGTTGAAAAAAATCATGAAAACAGTCGTATTATAGCGTGTAGAATGATTCTATGGTGAACAAAAGTCATTTCGTGAAGTGTTGTAAAATTTTACAAAAAAAACGCCATAGTATAGTATGTCGAAATTTTTCCACGAAAACATCAAATTTTTTTGATTTTGAAAAAAATCGTGAAAATGGTCGTATTATAGCGTGTAGAATGGTTCTATGGTGAACAAAAGTCATTTCGTGAAAAGTTGTAAAATTTTACAAAAGAAACACCATACTATAGTATGTCGAAATTTTCCCGAAAAATGTCAAATATTTTTGATGAAAACAATAATGAAAACAGTCCTATTATAGCATTTAGAATGATTCGATAGTGAACAAAAGACATTTCGTGAAGTGTTGTAAAATTTTACAAAAAAAAACGCCATAGTATAGTATGTCGAAATTTTTCCACGCAAACATCAAATTTTTTTGATTTTGAAAAAAATCATGAAAATGGTCGTATTATAGCGTGTAGAATGGTTCTATGGTGGACAAAAGTCATTTTTTGAAGTGTTGTAAAATTTTACAAAAAAAAACGCCATAGTATAGTATGTCGAAATTTTTCGATAAAAACGTCAATTTTTTTTTATGTTGAAAAAAATCATGAAAACACTTGTATTATAGCGTGTAGAATGATTCTATGGTGAACAAAAGTCATTTCGTGAAGTGTTGTAAAATTTTACAAAAAAAAAAAAAAAACGCCATAGTATAGTATGTCGAAATTTTTCCACGAAAACGTCAATTTTTTTTTATGTTGAAAAAAATCATGAAAACAGTTGTATTATAGCGTGTAGAATGATTCTATGGTGAACAAAAGTCATTTCGTGAAGTGTTGTAAAATTTTACAAAAAAAAAAAAAACGCCATAGTATAGTATGTCGAAATTTTTCCACGAAAACGTCAAATTTTTTTTGATGTTGAAAAAAATCATGAAAGCGGTTGTATTATAGCGTGTAGAATGACTCTGTGGTGAAGAAAAGTCATTTTTTGAAATGTTGTAAAATTTTACAAAAAAAAACGCCATAGTCTAGTATGTCGAAATTTTTCCATGAAAATGTCAAATCTCTTTGATGTTGAAGAAAATCATGAAAACAGTCGTATTAATGCCCGTAGAATGATTCTATGGTGAACACAAGTCATTTCGTGAAGTGTTGTAAAATTTTACAAAAAAAACGCCATAGTATAGTATGTCGAAATTTTTCAATGAAAACCTCAATTTTTTTTGATGTTGAAAAAAATCATGAAAACAGTTGTATTATAGCGTGTAGAATGATTCTATGGTGAACAAAAGTCATTTCGTGAAGTGTTGTAAAATTTTACAAAAAAAAAAAACGCCATAGTATAGTATGTCGAAATTTTTCCATGAAAACGTCAAATTTTTTTTGATGTTGAAAAAAATCATGAAAGCGGTTGTATTATAGCGTGTAGAATGACTCTGTGGTGAAGAAAAGTCATTTTTTGAAATGTTGTAAAATTTTACAAAAAAAACGCCATAGTATAGTATGTCGAAATTTTTCCATGAAAACGTCAAATATTTTTGATGTTGAAAAAAATCATGAAAACGGTCGTATTATAGCATGTAGAATGATTCTATAGTGAACAAAAGTCTTTTCGTGAAGTGTTGTAAAATTTTACAAAAAAAAAACGCCATGGTATAGTATGTCGAAATTTTTCGATGAAAACGTCAAATTTTTTTGATTTTGAAAAAAATCATGAAAACGGTCGTATTACAGTGTGTAGAATGGTTCTATGGTGGACAAAAGTCATTTTTTGAAGTGTTGTAAAATTTTACAAAAAAACGCCGTAGTATAGTATGTCGAAATTTTTCGATAAAAACGTCAATTTTTTTTTATGTTGAAAAAAATCATTAAAACAGTTGTATTATAGCGTGTAGAATGATTCTATGGTGAACAAAAGTCATTTCGTGAAGTGTTGTAAAATTTTACAAAAAAAAAAAACGCCATAGTATAGTATGTCGAAATTTTTCCATGAAAACGTCAATTTTTTTTTGATGTTGAAAAAAATCATGAAAACGGTCGTATTAATGCCTGTAGAATGATTCTATGGTGAACAAAAGTCATTTCGTGAAGTGTTGTAAAATTTTACAAAAAAAAAACGCCATAGTATAGTATGTCGAAATTTTCCCGAAAAATGTCAAATATTTTCGATGAAAACAATAATGAAAACAGTCCTATTATAGCATGTAGAATGATTCTATAGTGAACAAAAGTCTTTTCGTGAAGTGTTGTAAAATTTTACAAAAAAAAACGCCATAGTATAGTATGTCGAAATTTTTCCATTAAAATGTCAAATCTCTTTGATGTTGAAAAAAATCATGAAAACGGTTGTATTACAGCGCGTAGAATGATTCTATGGTGAACAAAAGTCATTTCGTGAAGTGTTATAAAATTTTACAAAAAAACCGCCATAGTATAGCATGTCGAAATTTTCCCGGAAAACGTCAAATATTTTTGATGTTGAAAAAAATCATGAAAACGGTCGTATTATAGCATGTAGAATGATTCTATAGTGAACAAAAGTCTTTTCGTGAAGTGTTGTAAAATTTTACAAAAAAAAAAACGCCATAGTATAGTATGTCGAAATTTTTCGATGAAAACGTCAAATTTTTTTGATTTTGAAAAAAATCATGAAAACGGTCGTATTACAGCGTGTAGAATGGTTCTATGGTGGACAAAAGTCATTTTTTGAAGTGTTGTAAAATTTTACAAAAAAAACGCCATAGTATAGTATGTCGAAATTTTTCGATAAAAACGTCAATTTTTTTTGATGTTGAAAAAAATCATGAAAACAGTTGTATTATAGCGTGTAGAATGATTCTATGGTGAACAAAAGTCATTTCGTGAAGTGTTGTAAAATTTTACAAAAAAAAAAAAACGCCATAGTATAGTATGTCGAAATTTTTCCACGAAAACGTCAATTTTTTTTTATGTTGAAAAAAATCATGAAAACAGTTGTATTATAGCGTGTAGAATGATTCTATGGTGAACAAAAGTCATTTCGTGAAGTGTTGTAAAATTTTACAAAAAAAAAAACGCCATAGTATAGTATGTCGAAATTTTTCCACGAAAACGTCAAATTTTTTTTGATGTTGACAAAAATCATGAAAGCGGTTGTATTATAGCGTGTAGAATGACTCTGTGGTGAAGAAAAGTCATTTTTTGAAATGTTGTAAAATTTTACAAAAAAAACGCCATAGTATAGTATGTCGAAATTTTTCGATGAAAACGTCAATTTTTTTTATGTTGAAAAAAATCATGAAAACAGTTGTATTATAGCGTGTAGAATGATTCTATGGTGAACAAAAGTCATTTCGTGAAGTGTTGTAAAATTTTACAAAAAAAAAACGCCATAGTATAGTATGTCGAAATTTTTCAATGAAAACGTCAATTTTTTTTTATGTTGAAAAAAATCATGAAAACAGTCGTATTAATGCCCGTAGAATGATTCTATGGTGAACAAAAGTCATTTCGTGAAGTGTTGTAAAATTTTACAAAAAAAACGCCATAGTATAGTATGTCGAAATTTTTCCACGAAAACATCAAATTTTTTTTGATTTTGAAAAAAATCGTGAAAATGGTCGTATTATAGCGTGTAGAATGGTTCTATGGTGAACAAAAGTCATTTCGTGAAAAGTTGTAAAATTTTACAAAAGAAACACCATACTATAGTATGTCGAAATTTTCCCGAAAAATGTCAAATATTTTTGATGAAAACAATAATGAAAACAGTCCTATTATAGCATTTAGAATGATTCGATAGTGAACAAAAGACATTTCGTGAAGTGTTGTAAAATTTTACAAAAAAAACGCCATAGTATAGTATGTCGAAATTTTTCCACGCAAACATCAAATTTTTTTGATTTTGAAAAAAATCATGAAAATGGTCGTATTATAGCGTGTAGAATGGTTCTATGGTGGACAAAAGTCATTTTTTGAAGTGTTGTAAAATTTTACAAAAAAAAACGCCATAGTATAGTATGTCGAAATTTTTCGATAAAAACGTCAATTTTTTTTTATGTTGAAAAAAATCATGAAAACACTTGTATTATAGCGTGTAGAATGATTCTATGGTGAACAAAAGTCATTTCGTGAAGTGTTGTAAAATTTTACAAAAAAAAAAAAAACGCCATAGTATAGTATGTCGAAATTTTTCCACGAAAACGTCAATTTTTTTTTATGTTGAAAAAAATCATGAAAACAGTTGTATTATAGCGTGTAGAATGATTCTATGGTGAACAAAAGTCATTTCGTGAAGTGTTGTAAAATTTTACAAAAAAAAAAAAAACGCCATAGTATAGTATGTCGAAATTTTTCCACGAAAACGTCAAATTTTTTTTGATGTTGAAAAAAATCATGAAAGCGGTTGTATTATAGCGTGTAGAATGACTCTGTGGTGAAGAAAAGTCATTTTTTGAAATGTTGTAAAATTTTACAAAAAAAACGCCATAGTATAGTATGTCGAAATTTTTCCATGAAAATGTCAAATCTCTTTGATGTTGAAGAAAATCATGAAAACAGTCGTATTAATGCCCGTAGAATGATTCTATGGTGAACACAAGTCATTTCGTGAAGTGTTGTAAAATTTTACAAAAAAAACGCCATAGTATAGTATGTCGAAATTTTTCAATGAAAACCTCAATTTTTTTTGATGTTGAAAAAAATCATGAAAACAGTTGTATTATAGCGTGTAGAATGATTCTATGGTGAACAAAAGTCATTTCGTGAAGTGTTGTAAAATTTTACAAAAAAAAAAAACGCCATAGTATAGTATGTCGAAATTTTTCCATGAAAACGTCAAATTTTTTTTGATGTTGAAAAAAATCATGAAAGCGGTTGTATTATAGCGTGTAGAATGACTCTGTGGTGAAGAAAAGTCATTTTTTGAAATGTTGTAAAATTTTACAAAAAAAACGCCATAGTATAGTATGTCGAAATTTTTCCATGAAAACGTCAAATATTTTTGATGTTGAAAAAAATCATGAAAACGGTCGTATTATAGCATGTAGAATGATTCTATAGTGAACAAAAGTCTTTTCGTGAAGTGTTGTAAAATTTTACAAAAAAAAAACGCCATGGTATAGTATGTCGAAATTTTTCGATGAAAACGTCAAATTTTTTTGATTTTGAAAAAAATCATGAAAACGGTCGTATTACAGTGTGTAGAATGGTTCTATGGTGGACAAAAGTCATTTTTTGAAGTGTTGTAAAATTTTACAAAAAAAACGCCGTAGTATAGTATGTCGAAATTTTTCGATAAAAACGTCAATTTTTTTTTATGTTGAAAAAAATCATTAAAACAGTTGTATTATAGCGTGTAGAATGATTCTATGGTGAACAAAAGTCATTTCGTGAAGTGTTGTAAAATTTTACAAAAAAAAAAAACGCCATAGTATAGTATGTCGAAATTTTTCCATGAAAACGTCAATTTTTTTTTGATGTTGAAAAAAATCATGAAAACGGTCGTATTAATGCCTGTAGAATGATTCTATGGTGAACAAAAGTCATTTCGTGAAGTGTTGTAAAATTTTACAAAAAAAAAACGCCATAGTATAGTATGTCGAAATTTTCCCGAAAAATGTCAAATATTTTCGATGAAAACAATAATGAAAACAGTCCTATTATAGCATGTAGAATGATTCTATAGTGAACAAAAGTCTTTTCGTGAAGTGTTGTAAAATTTTACAAAAAAAAACGCCATAGTATAGTATGTCGAAATTTTTCCATTAAAATGTCAAATCTCTTTGATGTTGAAAAAAATCATGAAAACGGTTGTATTACAGCGCGTAGAATGATTCTATGGTGAACAAAAGTCATTTCGTGAAGTGTTATAAAATTTTACAAAAAAACCGCCATAGTATAGCATGTCGAAATTTTCCCGGAAAACGTCAAATATTTTTGATGTTGAAAAAAATCATGAAAACGGTCGTATTATAGCATGTAGAATGATTCTATAGTGAACAAAAGTCTTTTCGTGAAGTGTTGTAAAATTTTACAAAAAAAAAACGCCATAGTATAGTATGTCGAAATTTTTCGATGAAAACGTCAAATTTTTTTGATTTTGAAAAAAATCATGAAAACGGTCGTATTACAGCGTGTAGAATGGTTCTATGGTGGACAAAAGTCATTTTTTGAAGTGTTGTAAAATTTTACAAAAAAAACGCCATAGTATAGTATGTCGAAATTTTTCGATAAAAACGTCAATTTTTTTTGATGTTGAAAAAAATCATGAAAACAGTTGTATTATAGCGTGTAGAATGATTCTATGGTGAACAAAAGTCATTTCGTGAAGTGTTGTAAAATTTTACAAAAAAAAAAAAACGCCATAGTATAGTATGTCGAAATTTTTCCACGAAAACGTCAATTTTTTTTTATGTTGAAAAAAATCATGAAAACAGTTGTATTATAGCGTGTAGAATGATTCTATGGTGAACAAAAGTCATTTCGTGAAGTGTTGTAAAATTTTACAAAAAAAAAACGCCATAGTATAGTATGTCGAAATTTTTCCACGAAAACGTCAAATTTTTTTTGATGTTGACAAAAATCATGAAAGCGGTTGTATTATAGCGTGTAGAATGACTCTGTGGTGAAGAAAAGTCATTTTTTGAAATGTTGTAAAATTTTACAAAAAAAACGCCATAGTATAGTATGTCGAAATTTTTCGATGAAAACGTCAATTTTTTTTTATGTTGAAAAAAATCATGAAAACAGTTGTATTATAGCGTGTAGAATGATTCTATGGTGAACAAAAGTCATTTCGTGAAGTGTTGTAAAATTTTACAAAAAAAAAACGCCATAGTATAGTATGTCGAAATTTTTCAATGAAAACGTCAATTTTTTTTTATGTTGAAAAAAATCATGAAAACAGTCGTATTAATGCCCGTAGAATGATTCTATGGTGAACAAAAGTCATTTCGTGAAGTGTTGTAAAATTTTACAAAAAAAACGCCATAGTATAGTATGTCGAAATTTTTCCACGAAAACATCAAATTTTTTTTGATTTTGAAAAAAATCGTGAAAATGGTCGTATTATAGCGTGTAGAATGGTTCTATGGTGAACAAAAGTCATTTCGTGAAAAGTTGTAAAATTTTACAAAAGAAACACCATACTATAGTATGTCGAAATTTTCCCGAAAAATGTCAAATATTTTTGATGAAAACAATAATGAAAACAGTCCTATTATAGCATTTAGAATGATTCGATAGTGAACAAAAGACATTTCGTGAAGTGTTGTAAAATTTTACAAAAAAAAACGCCATAGTATAGTATGTCGAAATTTTTCCACGCAAACATCAAATTTTTTTGATTTTGAAAAAAATCATGAAAATGGTCGTATTATAGCGTGTAGAATGGTTCTATGGTGGACAAAAGTCATTTTTTGAAGTGTTGTAAAATTTTACAAAAAAAAAACGCCATAGTATAGTATGTCGAAATTTTTCGATAAAAACGTCAATTTTTTTTTATGTTGAAAAAAATCATGAAAACACTTGTATTATAGCGTGTAGAATGATTCTATGGTGAACAAAAGTCATTTCGTGAAGTGTTGTAAAATTTTACAAAAAAAAAAAAAACGCCATAGTATAGTATGTCGAAATTTTTCCACGAAAACGTCAAATTTTTTTTATGTTGAAAAAAATCATGAAAACAGTTGTATTATAGCGTGTAGAATGATTCTATGGTGAACAAAAGTCATTTCGTGAAGTGTTGTAAAATTTTACAAAAAAAAAAAACGCCATAGTATAGTATGTCGAAATTTTTCCACGAAAACGTCAAATTTTTTTTGATGTTGAAAAAAATCATGAAAGCGGTTGTATTATAGCGTGTAGAATGACTCTGTGGTGAAGAAAAGTCATTTTTTGAAATGTTGTAAAATTTTACAAAAAAAACGCCATAGTATAGTATGTCGAAATTTTTCCATGAAAATGTCAAATCTCTTTGATGTTGAAGAAAATCATGAAAACAGTCGTATTAATGCCCGTAGAATGATTCTATGGTGAACACAAGTCATTTCGTGAAGTGTTGTAAAATTTTACAAAAAAAACGCCATAGTATAGTATGTCGAAATTTTTCAATGAAAACCTCAATTTTTTTTGATGTTGAAAAAAATCATGAAAACAGTTGTATTATAGCGTGTAGAATGATTCTATGGTGAACAAAAGTCATTTCGTGAAGTGTTGTAAAATTTTACAAAAAAAAAAAACGCCATAGTATAGTATGTCGAAATTTTTCCATGAAAACGTCAAATTTTTTTTGATGTTGAAAAAAATCATGAAAGCGGTTGTATTATAGCGTGTAGAATGACTCTGTGGTGAAGAAAAGTCATTTTTTGAAATGTTGTAAAATTTTACAAAAAAAACGCCATAGTATAGTATGTCGAAATTTTTCCATGAAAACGTCAAATATTTTTGATGTTGAAAAAAATCATGAAAACGGTCGTATTATAGCATGTAGAATGATTCTATAGTGAACAAAAGTCTTTTCGTGAAGTGTTGTAAAATTTTACAAAAAAAAAACGCCATGGTATAGTATGTCGAAATTTTTCGATGAAAACGTCAAATTTTTTTGATTTTGAAAAAAATCATGAAAACGGTCGTATTACAGTGTGTAGAATGGTTCTATGGTGGACAAAAGTCATTTTTTGAAGTGTTGTAAAATTTTACAAAAAAACGCCGTAGTATAGTATGTCGAAATTTTTCGATAAAAACGTCAATTTTTTTTTTATGTTGAAAAAAATCATTAAAACAGTTGTATTATAGCGTGTAGAATGATTCTATGGTGAACAAAAGTCATTTCGTGAAGTGTTGTAAAATTTTACAAAAAAAAAAAACGCCATAGTATAGTATGTCGAAATTTTTCCATGAAAACCTCAATTTTTTTTTGATGTTGAAAAAAATCATGAAAACGGTCGTATTAATGCCCGTAGAATGATTCTATGGTGAACAAAAGTCATTTCGTGAAGTGTTGTAAAATTTTACAAAAAAAAAACGCCATAGTATAGTATGTCGAAATTTTCCCGAAAAATGTCAAATATTTTCGATGAAAACAATAATGAAAACAGTCCTATTATAGCATGTAGAATGATTCTATAGTGAACAAAAGTCTTTTCGTGAAGTGTTGTAAAATTTTACAAAAAAAAACGCCATAGTATAGTATGTCGAAATTTTTCCATTAAAATGTCAAATCTCTTTGATGTTGAAAAAAATCATGAAAACGGTTGTATTACAGCGCGTAGAATGATTCTATGGTGAACAAAAGTCATTTCGTGAAGTGTTATAAAATTTTACAAAAAAACCGCCATAGTATAGCATGTCGAAATTTTCCCGGAAAACGTCAAATATTTTTGATGTTGAAAAAAATCATGAAAACGGTCGTATTATAGCATGTAGAATGATTCTATAGTGAACAAAAGTCTTTTCGTGAAGTGTTGTAAAATTTTACAAAAAAAAAAACGCCATAGTATAGTATGTCGAAATTTTTCGATGAAAACGCCAAATTTTTTTGATTTTGAAAAAAATCATGAAAACGGTCGTATTACAGCGTGTAGAATGGTTCTATGGTGGACAAAAGTCATTTTTTGAAGTGTTGTAAAATTTTACAAAAAAAACGCCATAGTATAGTATGTCGAAATTTTTCGATAAAAACGTCAATTTTTTTTGATGTTGAAAAAAATCATGAAAACAGTTGTATTATAGCGTGTAGAATGATTCTATGGTGAACAAAAGTCATTTCGTGAAGTGTTGTAAAATTTTACAAAAAAAAAAAAAACGCCATAGTATAGTATGTCGAAATTTTTCCACGAAAACGTCAATTTTTTTTTATGTTGAAAAAAATCATGAAAACAGTTGTATTATAGCGTGTAGAATGATTCTATGGTGAACAAAAGTCATTTCGTGAAGTGTTGTAAAATTTTACAAAAAAAAAACGCCATAGTATAGTATGTCGAAATTTTTCCACGAAAACGTCAAATTTTTTTTGATGTTGACAAAAATCATGAAAGCGGTTGTATTATAGCGTGTAGAATGACTCTGTGGTGAAGAAAAGTCATTTTTTGAAATGTTGTAAAATTTTACAAAAAAAAAACGCCATAGTATAGTATGTCGAAATTTTTCGATGAAAACGTCAATTTTTTTTTATGTTGAAAAAAATCATGAAAACAGTTGTATTATAGCGTGTAGAATGATTCTATGGTGAACAAAAGTCATTTCGTGAAGTGTTGTAAAATTTTACAAAAAAAAACGCCATAGTATAGTATGTCGAAATTTTTCAATGAAAACGTCAATTTTTTTTTATGTTGAAAAAAATCATGAAAACAGTCGTATTAATGCCCGTAGAATGATTCTATGGTGAACAAAAGTCATTTCGTGAAGTGTTGTAAAATTTTACAAAAAAAAACGCCATAGTATAGTATGTCGAAATTTTTCCACGAAAACATCAAATTTTTTTGATTTTGAAAAAAATCGTGAAAATGGTCGTATTATAGCGTGTAGAATGGTTCTATGGTGAACAAAAGTCATTTCGTGAAAAGTTGTAAAATTTTACAAAAGAAACACCATACTATAGTATGTCGAAATTTTCCCGAAAAATGTCAAATATTTTTGATGAAAACAATAATGAAAACAGTCCTATTATAGCATTTAGAATGATTCGATAGTGAACAAAAGACATTTCGTGAAGTGTTGTAAAATTTTACAAAAAAAACGCCATAGTATAGTATGTCGAAATTTTTCCACGCAAACATCAAATTTTTTTGATTTTGAAAAAAATCATGAAAATGGTCGTATTATAGCGTGTAGAATGGTTCTATGGTGGACAAAAGTCATTTTTTGAAGTGTTGTAAAATTTTACAAAAAAAAACGCCATAGTATAGTATGTCGAAATTTTTCGATGAAAACGTCAATTTTTTTTTATGTTGAAAAAAATCATGAAAACACTTGTATTATAGCGTGTAGAATGATTCTATGGTGAACAAAAGTCATTTCGTGAAGTGTTGTAAAATTTTACAAAAAAAAAAACGCCATAGTATAGTATGTCGAAATTTTTCGATGAAAACGTCAATTTTTTTTTATGTTGAAAAAAATCATGAAAACAGTTGTATTATAGCGTGTAGAATGATTCTATGGTGAACAAAAGTCATTTCGTGAAGTGTTGTAAAATTTTACAAAAAAAAAAAACGCCATAGTATAGTATGTCGAAATTTTTCCACGAAAACGTCAAATTTTTTTTGATGTTGAAAAAAATCATGAAAACGGTTGTATTATAGCGTGTAGAATGATTCTGTGGTGAACAAAAGTCATTTCTTGAAATGTTGTAAAATTTTACAAAAAAAAAAACGCCATAGTATAGTATGTCGAAATTTTTCCATGAAAATGTCAAATCTTTTTGATGTTGAAGAAAATCATGAAAACAGTCGTATTAATGCCCGTAGAATGATTCTATGGTGAACACAAGTCATTTCGTGAAGTGTTGTAAAATTTTACAAAAAAAAAAACGCCATAGTATAGTATGTCGAAATTTTTCAATGAAAACCTCAATTTTTTTTGATGTTGAAAAAAATCATGAAAACAGTTGTATTATAGCGTGTAGAATGATTCTATGGTGAACAAAAGTCATTTCGTGAAGTGTTGTAAAATTTTACAAAAAAAAAAAACGCCATAGTATAGTATGTCGAAATTTTTCCATGAAAACGTCAAATTTTTTTTGATGTTGAAAAAAATCATGAAAGCGGTTGTATTATAGCGTGTAGAATGACTCTGTGGTGAAGAAAAGTCATTTTTTGAAATGTTGTAAAATTTTACAAAAAAAAACGCCATAGTATAGTATGTCGAAATTTTTCCATGAAAACGTCAAATTTTTTTGATGTTGAAAAAAATCATGAAAACGGTCGTATTATAGCATGTAGAATGATTCTATAGTGAACAAAAGTCTTTTCGTGAAGTGTTGTAAAATTTTACAAAAAAAAAACGCCATGGTATAGTATGTCGAAATTTTTCGATGAAAACGTCAAATTTTTTTGATTTTGAAAAAAATCATGAAAACGGTCGTATTACAGTGTGTAGAATGGTTCTATGGTGGACAAAAGTCATTTTTTGAAGTGTTGTAAAATTTTACAAAAAAACGCCGTAGTATAGTATGTCGAAATTTTTCGATGAAAACGTCAAATTTTTTTTTATGTTGAAAAAAATCATTAAAACAGTTGTATTATGCCCGTAGAATGATTCTATGGTGAACAAAAGTCATTTCGTGAAGTGTTGTAAAATTTTACAAAAAAAAAAAACGCCATAGTATAGTATGTCGAAATTTTTCGATGAAAACCTCAATTTTTTTTTGATGTTGAAAAAAATCATGAAAACAGTCGTATTAATGCGTGTAGAATGATTCTATGGTGAACAAAAGTCATTTCGTGAAGTGTTGTAAAATTTTACAAAAAAAAAACGCCATAGTATAGTATGTCGAAATTTTCCCGAAAAATGTCAAATATTTTCGATGAAAACAATAATGAAAACAGTCCTATTATAGCATGTAGAATGATTCTATAGTGAACAAAAGTCTTTTCGTGAAGTGTTGTAAAATTTTACAAAAAAAAAACGCCATAGTATAGTATGTCGAAATTTTTCCATTAAAATGTCAAATCTCTTTGATGTTGAAAAAAATCATGAAAACGGTTGTATTACAGCGCGTAGAATGATTCTATGGTGAACAAAAGTCATTTCGTGAAGTGTTATAAAATTTTACAAAAAAAAACCGCCATAGTATAGCATGTCGAAATTTTCCCGGAAAACGTCAAATATTTTTGATGTTGAAAAAAATCATGAAAACGGTCGTATTATAGCATGTAGAATGATTCTATAGTGAACAAAAGTCTTTTCGTGAAGTGTTGTAAAATTTTACAAAAAAAAAAACGCCATAGTATAGTATGTCGAAATTTTTCGATGAAAACGTCAAATTTTTTTGATTTTGAAAAAAATCATGAAAACGGTCGTATTACAGCGTGTAGAATGGTTCTATGGTGGACAAAAGTCATTTTTTGAAGTGTTGTAAAATTTTACAAAAAAAACGCCATAGTATAGTATGTCGAAATTTTTCGATAAAAACGTCAATTTTTTTTTATGTTGAAAAAAATCATGAAAACAGTTGTATTATAGCGTGTAGAATGATTCTATGGTGAACAAAAGTCATTTCGTGAAGTGTTGTAAAATTTTACAAAAAAAAAAAAAACGCCATAGTATAGTATGTCGAAATTTTTCCACGAAAACGTCAATTTTTTTTTATGTTGAAAAAAATCATGAAAACAGTTGTATTATAGCGTGTAGAATGATTCTATGGTGAACAAAAGTCATTTCGTGAAGTGTTGTAAAATTTTACAAAAAAAAAAAACGCCATAGTATAGTATGTCGAAATTTTTCCACGAAAACGTCAAATTTTTTTTGATGTTGACAAAAATCATGAAAGCGGTTGTATTATAGCGTGTAGAATGACTCTGTGGTGAAGAAAAGTCATTTTTTGAAATGTTGTAAAATTTTACAAAAAAAAACGCCATAGTATAGTATGTCGAAATTTTTCAATGAAAACCTCAATTTTTTTTGATGTTGAAAAAAATCATGAAAACAGTCGTATTAATGCCCGTAGAATGATTCTATGGTGAACAAAAGTCATTTCGTGAAGTGTTGTAAAATTTTACAAAAAAAAACGCCATAGTATAGTATGTCGAAATTTTTCGATGAAAACGTCAATTTTTTTTTATGTTGAAAAAAATCATGAAAACAGTCGTATTATAGCGTGTAGAATGATTCTATGGTGAACAAAAGTCATTTCGTGAAGTGTTGTAAAATTTTACAAAAAAAACGCCATAGTATAGTATGTCGAAATTTTTCCACGAAAACATCAAATTTTTTTTGATTTTGAAAAAAATCATGAAAACGAGTCGTATTATAGCGTGTAGAATGGTTCTATGGTGAACAAAAGTCATTTCGTGAAAAGTTGTAAAATTTTACAAAAAAAGAAACGCCATACTATAGTATGTCGAAATTTTCCCGAAAAATGTCAAATATTTTTGATGAAAACAATAATGAAAACAGTCCTATTATAGCATTTAGAATGATTCGATAGTGAACAAAAGACATTTCGTGAAGTGTTGTAAAATTTTACAAAAAAAACGCCATAGTATAGTATGTCGAAATTTTTCCACGCAAACATCAAATTTTTTTGATTTTGAAAAAAATCATGAAAATGGTCGTATTATAGCGTGTAGAATGGTTCTATGGTGAACAAAAGTCATTTCGTGAAAAGTTGTAAAATTTTACAAAAAAAACGCCATAGTATAGTATGTCGAAATTTTTCGATGAAAACGTCAATTTTTTTTTTATGTTGAAAAAAATCATGAAAACAGTCGTATTATAGCGTGTAGAATGATTCTATGGTGAACAAAAGTCATTTCGTGAAGTGTTGTAAAATTTTACAAAAAAAACGCCATAGTATAGTATGTCGAAATTTTTCTATGAAAACGTCAAATTTTTTTGATTTTGAAAAAAATCATGAAAATGGTAGTATTATAGCATGTAGAATGGTTCTATGTTGAACAAAAGTCATTTCGTGAAGAGTTGTAAAATTTAAAAAAAAAAACGCCATAGTATAGTATGTCGAAATTTTCCCGGAAAACGTCAAATATTTTTGATGAAAACAATAATGAAAACGGTCGTATTATAGCATGTAGAATGATTCTATAGTGAACAAAAGTCTTTTCGTGAAGTGTTGTAAAATTTTACAAAAAAAAACGCCATAGTATAGTATGTCGAAATTTTTCGATGAAAACGTCAAATTTTTTTTTGATTTTGAAAAAAAATCATGAAAACGGTCGTATTACAGTGTGTAGAATGGTTCTATGGTGGACAAAAGTCATTTTTTGAAGTGTTGTAAAATTTTACAAAAAAAACGCCATAGTATAGTATGTCGAAATTTTTCGATGAAAACGTCAATTTTTTTTTATGTTGAAAAAAATCATGAAAACAGTTGTATTATAGCGTGTAGAATGATTCTATGGTGAACAAAAGTCATTTCGTGAAGTGTTGTAAAATTTTACAAAAAAAAAAAAACGCCATAGTATAGTATGTCGAAATTTTTCCATGAAAACGTCAATTTTTTTTTATGTTGAAAAAAATCATGAAAACAGTTGTATTATAGCGTGTAGAATGATTCTATGGTGAACAAAAGTCATTTCGTGAAGTGTTGTAAAATTTTACAAAAAAAAAACGCCATAGTATAGTATGTCGAAATTTTTCCACGAAAACGTCAAATTTTTTTTGATGTTGACAAAAATCATGAAAGCGGTTGTATTATAGCGTGTAGAATGACTCTGTGGTGAAGAAAAGTCATTTTTTGAAATGTTGTAAAATTTTACAAAAAAAAAACGCCATAGTATAGTATGTCGAAATTTTTCAATGAAAACCTCAATTTTTTTTGATGTTGAAAAAAATCATGAAAACAGTCGTATTAATGCCCGTAGAATGATTCTATGGTGAACAAAAGTCATTTCGTGAAGTGTTGTAAAATTTTACAAAAAAAACGCCATAGTATAGTATGTCGAAATTTTTCGATGAAAACGTCAATTTTTTTTTATGTTGAAAAAAATCATGAAAACAGTCGTATTATAGCGTGTAGAATGATTCTATGGTGAACAAAAGTCATTTCGTGAAGTGTTGTAAAATTTTACAAAAAAAACGCCATAGTATAGTATGTCGAAATTTTTCCACGAAAACATCAAATTTTTTTGATTTTGAAAAAAATCGTGAAAATGGTCGTATTATAGCGTGTAGAATGGTTCTATGGTGAACAAAAGTCATTTCGTGAAAAGTTGTAAAATTTTACAAAAGAAACGCCATACTATAGTATGTCGAAATTTTCCCGAAAAATGTCAAATATTTTTGATGAAAACAATAATGAAAACAGTCCTATTATAGCATTTAGAATGATTCGATAGTGAACAAAAGACATTTCGTGAAGTGTTGTAAAATTTTACAAAAAAAACGCCATAGTATAGTATGTCGAAATTTTTCCACGCAAACATCAAATTTTTTTGATTTTGAAAAAAATCATGAAAATGGTCGTATTATAGCGTGTAGAATGGTTCTATGGTGAACAAAAGTCATTTCGTGAAAAGTTGTAAAATTTTACAAAAAAAACGCCATAGTATAGTATGTCGAAATTTTTCGATGAAAACGTCAATTTTTTTTTATGTTGAAAAAAATCATGAAAACAGTCGTATTATAGCGTGTAGAATGATTCTATGGTGAACAAAAGTCATTTCGTGAAGTGTTGTAAAATTTTACAAAAAAACGCCATAGTATAGTATGTCGAAATTTTTCTATGAAAACGTCAAATTTTTTTGATTTTGAAAAAAATCATGAAAATGGTAGTATTATAGCATGTAGAATGGTTCTATGTTGAACAAAAGTCATTTCGTGAAGAGTTGTAAAATTTAAAAAAAAAAACGCCATAGTATAGTATGTCGAAATTTTCCCGGAAAACGTCAAATATTTTTGATGAAAACAATAATGAAAACGGTCGTATTATAGCATGTAGAATGATTCTATAGTGAACAAAAGTCTTTTCGTGAAGTGTTGTAAAATTTTACAAAAAAAAACGCCATAGTATAGTATGTCGAAATTTTTCGATGAAAACGTCAAATTTTTTTGATTTTGAAAAAAATCATGAAAACGGTCGTATTACAGTGTGTAGAATGGTTCTATGGTGGACAAAAGTCATTTTTTGAAGTGTTGTAAAATTTTACAAAAAAACGCCATAGTATAGTATGTCGAAATTTTTCGATAAAAACGTCAATTTTTTTTTATGTTGAAAAAAATCATGAAAACAGTTGTATTATAGCGTGTAGAATGATTCTATGGTGAACAAAAGTCATTTCGTGAAGTGTTGTAAAATTTTACAAAAAAAAAAAACGCCATAGTATAGTATGTCGAAATTTTTCCATGAAAACGTCAAATTTTTTTTGATGTTGAAAAAAATCATGAAAACTGTCGTATTAATGCCCGTAGAATGATTCTATGGTGAACAAAAGTCATTTCGTGAAGTGTTGTAAAATTTTACAAAAAAAAAAAAAACGCCATAGTATAGTATGTCGAAATTTTTCCACGAAAACGTCAATTTTTTTTTATGTTGAAAAAAATCATGAAAACAGTTGTATTATAGCGTGTAGAATGATTCTATGGTGAACAAAAGTCATTTCGTGAAGTGTTGTAAAATTTTACAAAAAAAAAAACGCCATAGTATAGTATGTCGAAATTTTTCCACGAAAACGTCAAATTTTTTTGATGTTGAAAAAAATCATGAAAGCGGTTGTATTATAGCGTGTAGAATGACTCTGTGGTGAAGAAAAGTCATTTTTTGAAATGTTGTAAAATTTTACAAAAAAAACGCCATAGTATCGTATGTCGAAATTTTTCCATGAAAATGTCAAATCTCTTTGATGTTGAAGAAAATCATGAAAACAGTCGTATTAATGCCCGTAGAATGATTCTATGGTGAACACAAGTCATTTCGTGAAGTGTTGTAAAATTTTACAAAAAAAACGCCATAGTATAGTATGTCGAAATTTTTCAATGAATTTTTTTGATGTTGAAAAAAATCATGAAAACAGTTGTATTATAGCGTGTACAATGATTCTATGGTGAACAAAAGCATTTCGTGAAGTGTTGTAAAATTTTACAAAAACAAAAAACGCCATAGTATAGTACGTCGAAATTTTTCCATGAAAACGTCAAATTTTTTTGATGTTGAAAAAAATCATGAAAGCGGTTGTATTATAGCGTGTAGAATGACTCTGTGGTGAAGAAAAGTCATTTTTTGAAATGTTGTAAAATTTTACAAAAAAAAAACGCCATAGTATAGTATGTCGAAATTTTTCGATGAAAACGTCAAATTTTTTTGATTTTGAAAAAAATCATGAAAACGGTCGTATTACAGTGTGTAGAATGGTTCTATGGTGGACAAAAGTCATTTTTTGAAGTGTTGTAAAATTTTACAAAAAAACGCCATAGTATAGTATGTCGAAATTTTTCGATAAAAACGTCAATTTTTTTTTATGTTGAAAAAAATCATGAAAACAGTTGTATTATAGCGTGTAGAATGATTCTATGGTGAACAAAAGTCATTTCGTGAAGTGTTGTAAAATTTTACAAAAAAAAAAAACGCCATAGTATAGTATGTCGAAATTTTTCCATGAAAACGTCAATTTTTTTTTGATGTTGAAAAAAATCATGAAAACGGTCGTATTAATGCCCGTAGAATGATTCTATGGTGAACAAAAGTCATTTCGTGAAGTGTTGTAAAATTTTACAAAAAAAAAACGCCATAGTATAGTATGTCGAAATTTTTCGATTAAAACCTCAATTTTTTTTGATGTTGAAAAAAAATCATGAAAACAGTCGTATTATAGCGTGTAGAATGATTCTATGGTGAACAAAAGTCATTTCGTGAAGTGTTGTAAAATTTTACAAAAAAAACGCCATAGTATAGTATGTCGAAATTTTCCCGAAAAATGTCAAATATTTTCGATGAAAACAATAATGAAAACAGTCCTATTATAGCATGTAGAATGATTCTATAGTGAACAAATGTCTTTTCGTGAAGTGTTGTAAAATTTTACAAAAAAAAACGCCATAGTATAGTATGTCGAAATTTTTCCATTAAAATGTCAAATCTCTTTGATGTTGAAAAAAATCATGAAAACGGTTGTATTACAGCGCGTAGAATGATTCTATGGTGAACAAAAGTCATTTCGTGAAGTGTTATAAAATTTTACAAAAAAAACGCCATAGTATAGCATGTCGAAATTTTCCCGGAAAACGTCAAATATTTTTGATGTTGAAAAAAATCATGAAAACGGTCGTATTATAGCATGTAGAATGATTCTATAGTGAACAAAAGTCTTTTCGTGAAGTGTTGTAAAATTTTACAAAAAAAAAACGCCATAGTATAGTATGTCGAAATTTTTCGATGAAAACGTCAAATTTTTTTGATTTTGAAAAAAATCATGAAAACGGTCGTATTACAGCGTGTAGAATGGTTCTATGGTGGACAAAAGTCATTTTTTGAAGTGTTGTAAAATTTTACAAAAAAAACGCCATAGTATAGTATGTCGAAATTTTTCGATGAAAACGACAAAATTTTTTTATGTTGAAAAAAATCATGAAAACAGTTGTATTATAGCGTGTAGAATGATTCTATGGTGAACAAAAGTCATTTCGTGAAGTGTTGTAAAATTTTACAAAAAAAAAAAACGCCATAGTATAGTATGTCGAAATTTTTCGATGAAAACCTCAATTTTTTTTGATGTTGAAAAAAATCATGAAAACAGTCATATTATAGCGTGTAGAATGATTCTATGGTGAACAAAAGTCATTTCGTGAAGTGTTGTAAAATTTTACAAAAAAAAAACGCCATAGTATAGTATGTCGAAAATGTCCCGGAAAACGTCAAATATTTTTGATGTTGAAAAAAATCATGAAAGCAGTTGTATTATAGCGTGTAGAATGACTCTGTGGTGAAGAAAAGTCATTTTTTGAAATGTTGTAAAATTTTACAAAAAAAACGCCATAGTATAGTATGTCGAAATTTTTCCATGAAAACGTCAAATATTTTTAATGTTGAAAAAAATCATGAAAACGGTCGTATTATAGCATGTAGAATGATTCTATAGTGAACAAAAGTCTTTTCGTGAAGTGTTGTAAAATTTTACAAAAAAAAAAACGCCATAGTATAGTATGTCGAAATTTTTCGATGAAAACGTCAAATTTTTTTGATTTTGAAAAAAATCATGAAAACGGTCGTATTACAGTGTGTAGAATGGTTCTATGGTGGACAAAAGTCATTTTTTGAAGTGTTGTAAAATTTTACAAAAAAACGCCATAGTATAGTATGTCGAAATTTTTCGATAAAAACGTCAATTTTTTTTTATGTTGAAAAAAATCATGAAAACAGTTGTATTATAGCGTGTAGAATGATTCTATGGTGAACAAAAGTCATTTCGTGAAGTGTTGTAAAATTTTACAAAAAAAAAAACGCCATAGTATAGTATGTCGAAATTTTTCCATGAAAACGTCAAATTTTTTTTTGATGTTGAAAAAAATCATGAAAACGGTCGTATTAATGCCCGTAGAATGATTCTATGGTGAACAAAAGTCATTTCGTGAAGTGTTGTAAAATTTTACAAAAAAAAAAACGCCATAGTATAGTATGTCGAAATTTTTCGATGAAAACCTCAATTTTTTTTGATGTTGAAAAAAATCATGAAAACAGTCGTATTATAGCGTGTAGAATGATTCTATGGTGAACAAAAGTCATTTCGTGAAGTGTTGTAAAATTTTACA
Organism: Pterois miles; assembly: GCA_947000775.1. Lineage (NCBI taxonomy): Eukaryota > Metazoa > Chordata > Actinopteri > Perciformes > Scorpaenidae > Pterois > Pterois miles. The sequence continues at coordinate 10,241,171 of CAMQGK010000008.1, forward strand.
AAAAAAACGCCATAGTATAGTATGTCGAAATTTTCCCGAAAAATGTCAAATATTTTCGATGAAAACAATAATGAAAACAGTCCTATTATAGCATGTAGAATGATTCTATAGTGAACAAATGTCTTTTCGTGAAGTGTTGTAAAATTTTACAAAAAAAAACGCCATAGTATAGTATGTCGAAATTTTTCCATTAAAATGTCAAATCTCTTTGATGTTGAAAAAAATCATGAAAACGGTTGTATTACAGCGCGTAGAATGATTCTATGGTGAACAAAAGTCATTTCGTGAAGTGTTATAAAATTTTACAAAAAAACCGCCATAGTATAGCATGTCGAAATTTTCCCGGAAAACGTCAAATATTTTTGATGTTGAAAAAAATCATGAAAACGGTCGTATTATAGCATGTAGAATGATTCTATAGTGAACAAAAGTCTTTTCGTGAAGTGTTGTAAAATTTTACAAAAAAAAAACGCCATAGTATAGTATGTCGAAATTTTTCGATGAAAACGCCAAATTTTTTTTATTTTGAAAAAAATCATGAAAACGGTCGTATTACAGCGTGTAGAATGGTTCTATGGTGGACAAAAGTCATTTTTTGAAGTGTTGTAAAATTTTACAAAAAAAACGCCATAGTATAGTATGTCGAAATTTTTCCACGAAAACGTCAATTTTTTCTTATGTTGAAAAAAATCATGAAAACAGTTGTATTATAGCGTGTAGAATGATTCTATGGTGAACAAAAGTCATTTCGTGAAGTGTTGTAAAATTTTACAAAAAAAAAAACGCCATAGTATAGTATGTCGAAATTTTTCCACGAAAACGTCAAATTTTTTTTGATGTTGACAAAAATCATGAAAGCGGTTGTATTATAGCGTGTAGAATGACTCTGTGGTGAAGAAAAGTCATTTTTTGAAATGTAAAATTTTGCAAAAAAAACGCCATAGTATAGTATGTCGAAATTGCTCGATGAAAACGTCAAAAAAATTTTTTTTGATGTTGAAAAAAATCATGAAAACAGTTGTATTATAGCGTGTAGAATGATTCTATGGCGAACAAAAGTCATTTCGTGAAGTGTTGTAAAATTTTACAAAAAAAACGCCATAGTATAGTATGTCGAAATTTTTCCACGCAAACATCAAATTTTTTTGATTTTGAAAAAAATCATGAAAATGGTCGTATTATAGCGTGTAGAATGGTTCTATGGTGAACAAAAGTCATTTCGTGAAAAGTTGTAAAATTTTACAAAAAAAACGCCATACTATAGTATGTCGAAATTTTCCCGAAAAATATCAAATATTTTTGATGAAGACAATAATGAAAACAGTCCTATTATAGCATGTAGAATGATTCGATAGTGAACAAAAGACATTTCGTGAAGTGTTGTAAAATTTTACAAAAAAAACGCCATTGTATAGTATGTCGAAATTTTTCCACGAAAACATCAAATTTTTTTTATGTTGAAAAAAAATCATGAAAACGGGCGTATTATAGCGTGTAGAATGGTTCTGTGGTGAACAAAAGTCATTTCCTGAAGTGTTGTAAAATTTTACAAAAAAAAACGCCATAGTATAGTATGTCGAAATTTTTCGATGAAAACGTCAAAAAATTTTTTTTTGATGTTGAAAAAAATCATGAAAACAGTCGTATTATAGCGTGTAGAATGATTCTATGGTGAACAAAAGTCATTTCGTGAAGTGTTGTAAAATTTTACAAGAAAAACGCCATAGTATAGTATGTCGAAATTTTTCGATGAAAACGTCAAATTTTTTTGATTTTGAAAAAAATCATGAAAACGGTCGTATTACAGTGTGTAGAATGGTTCTATGGTGGACAAAAGTCATTTTTTGAAGTGTTGTAAAATTTTACAAAAAAAAAACGCCATAGTATAGTATGTCGAAATTTTTCCAGAAAAATGTCAAATTTTTTTTGATGTTGAAAAAAATAATGAAAACTGTCCTATTATAGCACGTAGAATGATTCTATAGTGAACAAAAGTCTTTTCGTGAAGTGTTGTAAAATTTTACAAAAAAAAAACGCCATAGTATAGTATGTCGAAATTTTTCGATGAAAATCTCAATTTTTTTTGATGTTGAAAAAAATCATGAAAACGGTCGTATTATAGCGTGTAGAATGATTCTATGGTGAACAAAAGTCATTTCGTGAAGTGTTATAAAATTTTACAAAAAAAACGCCATAGTATAGTATGTCGAAATTTTCCCGAAAAATGTCAAATATTTTCGATGTTGAAAAAAATAATGAAAACAGTCCTATTATAGCATGTAGAATGATTCTATAGTGAACAAAAGTCTTTTCGTGAAGTGTTGTAAAATTTTACAAAAAAAAAACGCAATAGTATAGTATGTCGAAATTTTTCGATGAGAATGTCAAATCTCTTTGATGTTGAAAAAAATCATGAAAACGGTTGTATTACAGCGTGTAGAATGGTTCTATGGTGAACAAAAGTCATTTTTTGAAGTGTTGTAAAATTTTACAAAAAAAACGCCATAGTATAGCATGTCGAAATTTTCTCGATAAAAACGTCAAATATTTTTGATGTTGAAAAAAATCATGAAAACAGTTGTATTATAGCGTGTAGAATGATTCTATGGTGAACAAAAGTCTTTTCGTGAAGTGTTGTAAAATTTTACAAAAAAAAAAAAAACGCCATAGTATAGTATGTCGAAATTTTTCCACGAAAACGTCAATTTTTTTTTATGTTGAAAAAAATCATGAAAACAGTTGTATTATAGCGTGTAGAATGATTCTATGGTGAACAAAAGTCATTTCGTGAAGTGTTGTAAAATTTTACAAAAAAAAAAAACGCCATAGTATAGTATGTCGAAATTTTTCCACGAAAACGTCAAATTTTTTTTGATGTTGACAAAAATCATGAAAGCGGTTGTATTATAGCGTGTAGAATGACTCTGTGGTGAAGAAAAGTCATTTTTTGAAATGTTGTAAAATTTTACAAAAAAAACGCTATAGTATAGTATGTCGAAATTTTTCGATGAAAACGTCAATTTTTTTTATGTTGAAAAAAATCATGAAAACAGTTGTATTATAGCGTGTAGAATGGAACAAAAGTCATTTCGTGAAGTGTTGTAAAATTTTACAAAAAAAACGCCATTGTATAGTATGTCGAAATTTTTCCACGAAAACATCAAATTTTTTTTATGTTGAAAAAAAATCATGAAAACGGTCGTATTATAGCGTGTAAAATGGTTCTGTGGTGAACACAAGTCATTTCCTGAAGTGTCGTAAAATTTTACAAAAAAAACGCCATAGTATAGTATGTCGAAATTTTTCCATTAAAATGTCAAATCTCTTTGATGTTGAAAAAAATCATGAAAACGGTTGTATTACAGCGCGTAGAATGATTCTATGGTGAACAAAAGTCATTTCGTGAAGTGTTATAAAATTTTACAAAAAAAAAACGCCATAGTATAGTATGTCGAAATTTTCCCGGAAAACGTCAAATATTTTTGATGTTGAAAAAAATCATGAAAACGGTCGTATTATAGCATGTAGAATGATTCTATAGTGAACAAAAGTCTTTTCGTGAAGTGTTGTAAAATTTTACAAAAAAAAACGCCATAGTATAGTATGTCGAAATTTTACGATAAAAACGTCAATTTTTTTTTATGTTGAAAAAAAGCATGAAAACATTCGTATTATAGCGTGTAGAATGATTCGATGGTGAACAAAAGTCATTTCGTGAAGTGTTGTAAAATTTTACAAAAAAAAAAACGCCATAGTATAGTATGTCGAAATTTTTCCATGAAAACGTCAAATTTTTTTTGATGTTGAAAAAAATCATGAAAGCGGTTGTATTATAGCGTGTAGAATGACTCTGTGGTGAAGAAAAGTCATTTTTTGAAATGTTGTAAAATTTTACAAAAAAAACGCCATAGTATAGTATGTCGAAATTTTTCCATGAAAATGTCAAATCTCTTTGATGTTGAAGAAAATCATGAAAACAGTCGTATTAATGCCCGTAGAATGATTCTATGGTGAACAAAAGTCATTTCGTGAAGTGTTTTAAAAATTTTACAAAAAAAAACGCCATAGTATAGTATGTCGAAATTTTTCGATGAAAACGTCAATTTTTTTGATGTTGAAAAAAATCATGAAAACAGTTGTATTATAGCGTGTAGAATGATTCTATGGTGAACAAAAGTCATTTCGTGAAGTGTTGTAAAATTTTACAAAAAAAACGCCATAGTATAGTATGTCGAAATTTTCCCGAAAAATGTCAAATATTTTCGATGAAAACAATAATGAAAACAGTCCTATTATAGCATGTAGAATGATTCTATAGTGAAAAAAAGTCTTTTCGTGAAGTGTTGTAAAATTTTACAAAAAAAAACGCCATAGTATGTGAAGTATGTCGAAATTTTTCCATTAAAATGTCAAATCTCTTTGATGTTGAAAAAAATCATGAAAACGGTTGTATTACAGCGCGTAGAATGACTCTGTGGTGAACACAAGTCATTTCCTGAAGTGTCATAAAATTTTACAAAAAAAACGCCATAGTATAGTATGTCGAAATTTTTCCATTAAAATGTCAAATCTCTTTGATGTTGAAAAAAATCATGAAAACGGTTGTATTACAGCACGTAGAATGATTCTATGGTGAACAAAAGTCATTTCGTGAAGTGTTATAAAATTTTAAAAAAAAAAACGCCATAGTATAGTATGTCGAAATTTTCTCGGAAAACGTCAAATATGTTTGATGTTGAAAAAAATCATGAAAACGGTCGTATTATAGCATGTAGAATGATTCTATAGTGAACAAAAGTCTTTTCGTGAAGTGTTGTAAAATTTTACAAAAAAAAACGCCATAGTATAGTATGTCGAAATTTTTCGATGAAAACGTCAAATTTTTTTGATTTTGAAAAAAATCATGAAAACGGTCGTATTACAGCGTGTAGAATGGTTCTATGGTGGACAAAAGTCATTTTTTGAAGTGTTGTAAAATTTTACAAAAAAAACGCCATAGTATGTCGAAATTTTTCGATAAAAACGTCAATTTTTTTTTATGTTGAAAAAAATCATGAAAACAGTTGTATTATAGCGTGTAAAATGATTCTATGGTGAACAAAAGTCATTTTTGATTTTATGGTGAACAAAAGTCATTTTGTGAAGTGTTGTAAAATTTTACAAAAAAAAACGCCGAAATTTTCCCGAAAAATGTCAAATATTTTTGATGAAAACAATAATGAAAACAGTCCTATTATAGCATGTAGAATGATTCTATAGTGAACAAAAGACATTTTGTGAAGTGTTGTAAAATTTTACAAAAAAAATGCCATTGTATAGTATGTAGAAATTTTTCCACGAAAACATCAAATTTTTTTTATGTTGAAAAAAAATCATGTAAACGGGCGTATTATAGCGTGTAAAATGGTTCTGTGGTGAACACAAGTCATTTCCTGAAGTGTTGTAAAATTTTACAAAAAAAAAAACGCCATAGTATAGTATGTCGAAATTTCTCCATGAAAATGTCAAAATCTCTTTGATGTTGAAAAAAATCATGAAAACGGTTGTATTATAGCGTGTAGAATGGTTCTATGGTGAACAAAAGTCATTTTGTGAAGTGTTGTAAAATTTTACAAAAAAAAACGCCATAGTATAGTATGTCGAAATTTTTCGATGACGTCAAATTTCTTTGATTTTGAAAAAACTCATGAAAACAGTCGTATTATAGCGTGTGGAATGATTCTATGGTGAACAAGTCATTTCGTGAAATGTAGTAAAATTTTACAAAAAAAACGCCATGGTATAGTATGTCGAAATTTTTCGATGAAAACGTCAACTTTTTTTGATGTTGAAAAAAATCATGAAAACAGTCGTATTATAGCGTGTAGAATGATTCTATGGTGAACAAAAGTCATTTTGTGAAGTGTTGTAAAATTTTACAAAAAAAGCGCCATAGTTTCGTATGTCGAAATTTTCCCGAAAAATGTCAAATATTTTTGATGAAAACAACAATGAAAACAGTCCTATTATAGCATGTAGAATGATTCTATGGTGAACAGAAGTCATTTCGTGAAGTGTTGTAAAATTTTACAAAAAAAACGCCATAGTATGTCGAAATTTTTCGATGAAAACGTCAATTTTTTTTGATGTTGAAAAAAATCATGAAAACGGTCGTATTATAGCGTGTAGAATGATTCTATGGTGAACAAAAGTCATTTTGTGAAGTGTTGTAAAATTTTACAAAAAAAACGCCATAGTCGAAATTTGGCGAAACATATGTCGAAATTTTGTAGAATGATTCTATGGTGAACAAAAGGCATTTCGTGAAATGTAGTAAAATTTTACACAAACAACGCCATGGTATAGTATGTCGAAATTTTCCCACGAAAACATCACATTTTTTTATGTTGAAAAAAATCATGAAAACGGGCGTATTATAGCGTGTAAAATGATTCTGTGGTGAACAAAAGTCATTTCCTGAAGTGTTGTAAAATTTTACAAAAAAAACGCCATAGTATAGTATGTCGAAATTTTTCCATGAAAATGTCAAATCTCTTTGATGTTGAAAAAAATCATGAAAACGGTCGTATTACAGCGTGTAGAATGGTTCTATGGTGAACAAAAGTCATTTTGTGAAGTGTTGTAAAATTTTACAAAAAAAAACGCTATAGTATATATAGTATGTCGAAATTTTTCCACGAAAACATCACATTTTTTTTATGTTGAAAAAAATCATGAAAACGGGCGTATTATAGCGTGTAAAATGATTCTGTGGTGAACAAAAGTCATTTCCTGAAGTGTTGTAAAATTTTACAAAAAAAGCGCCATACTATAGTATGTCGAAATTTTCCCGAAAAATGTCAAATATTTTTGATGAAAACAATAATGAAAACAGTCCTATTATAGCATGTAGAATGATTCTATAGTGAACAAAAGTCATTTCGTGAAGTGTTGTAAAATTTTACAAAAAAAAACCGCCATAGTATAGTATGTCGAAATTTTTCGATGAAACGTCAATTTTTTTTGATTTTGAAAAAAATCATGAAAACAGTCGTATTATAGCCTGTAGAATGATTCTATGGTGAACAAAAGTCATTTTGTGAAGTGTTGTAAAATTTTACAAAAAAAAAACGCCATAGTATAGTATGTCGAAATTTTCCCGAAAAATGTCAAATATTTTTGATGAAAACAATAATGAAAACAGTCCTATTATAGCATTTAGAATGATTCTATAGTGAACAAAAGTCATTTCATGAAGTGTTGTAAAATTTTACAAAAAAAAACGCCAGTCCTATTATAGCGAAACATATGTCGAAATTTTTTGAAAAAAAACAAATTTTTTTTGATGGAAAAAAAAAAATGATTCTATAGTGAACAAAAGTCATTTCGTGAAATGTAAAATTTTACAAAAAAAAAACGCCATAGTATAATATGTCGAAATTTTCCCAGAAAACGTCAAATATTTTTGATGTTGAAAAAAATCATGAAAGCAATCGTATTATAGCGTGTAGAATGATTCTGTGGTGAAGAAAAGTCATTTTTTGAAATGTTGTAAAATTTTACAAAAAAAAACGCCATAGTATAGTATGTCGAAATTTTCCCAAAAAATGTCAAATATTTTTGATGAAAACAATAATGAAAACAGTCCTATTATGGCATGTAGAATGATTCTATAGTGAACAAAAGTCATTACGTGAAGTGTTGTAAAATTTTACAAAAAAAACGCCATAGTATAGTATGTCGAAATTTTTCGATGAAAACGTCAATTTTTTTTTGTTGAAAAAAAATATGAAAACAGTTGTATTATAGCATGTACAATGATTCTATGGTGAACAAAAGTCATTTCGTGAAGTGTTGTAAAATTTTACAAAAAAAACGCCATAGTATAGTATGTCGAAATTTTTCCATGAAAACGTCAATTTTTTTTAATGTTGAAAAAAATCATGAAAACGGTCGTATTACAGCGTGTAGAATGGTTCTATAGTGAACAAAAGTCATTTTTGATTTCATGGCGAACAAAAGTCATTTCGTGAAATGTAAAATTTTACAAAAAAAAGGCATAGTATAGTACGTTGAAATTTTTCGATGAAAACGTCAAATTTTTTTGATTTTGAAAAAAATCATGAAAATGGTCGTATTATAGCGTGTAGAATGATTCTATGGTGAACACAAGTCATTTCCTGAAGTGTTGTAAAAAAAAAAACGCCATTGTATATAGTATGTCGAAATTTTCCCACGAAAACGTCAAATTTTTTTGATGTTGAAAAAAAATCATGAAAACAGGCGTATTATAGATTGTAAAATGATTCTGTGGTGAACACAAGTCATTTCCTGAAGTGTTGTAAAATTTTACAAAAAAACGCCATTGTATAGTATGTCGAAATTTTTCCATGAAAACATCAAATTTTTTTGATGTTGAAAAAAATCATGAAAACGGTCGTATTATAGCATCTAGAAAGATTCTATGGTGAACAAAGGTCATTTCCTGAAATGTCAAATATTACAAAAAAACGCCATAGTATAGTATTTCGAAATTTTTCGATGACGTCAAATTTCTTTGATTTTGAAAAAACTCATGAAAACAGTCGTATTATAGCGTGTGGAATGATTCTATGGTGAACAAAAGTCATTTCGTGAAATGTAGTAAAATTTTACAAAAAAAACGCCATGGTATAGTATGTCGAAATTTTTCGATGAAAACGTCAACTTTTTTTGATGTTGAAAAAAATCATGAAAACAGTCGTATTATAGCGTGTAGAATGATTCTATGGTGAACAAAAGTCATTTTGTGAAGTGTTGTAAAATTTTACAAAAAAAGCGCCATAGTTTCGTATGTCGAAATTTTCCCGAAAAATGTCAAATATTTTTGATGAAAACAACAATGAAAACAGTCCTATTATAGCATGTCATGTAGAATGATTCTATGGTGAACAGAAGTCATTTCGTGAAGTGTTGTAAAATTTTACAAAAAAAACGCCATAGTATAGTATGTCGAAATTTTTCGATGAAAACGTCAATTTTTTTTGATGTTGAAAAAAATCATGAAAATGGTCGTATTATAGCGTGTAGAATGATTCTATGGTGAACAAAAGTCATTTTGTGAAGTGTTGTAAAATTTTACAAAAAAAACGCCATAGTCGAAATTTGGCGAAACATATGTCGAAATTTTGTAGAATGATTCTGTGGTGAACAAAAGTCATTTCCTGAAGTGTTGTAAAATTTTACAAAAAAAACGCCATAGTATAGTATGTCGAAATTTTTCCATGAAAATGTCAAATCTCTTTGATGTTGAAAAAAATCATGAAAACGGTCGTATTACAGCGTGTAGAATGGTTCTATGGTGAACAAAAGTCATTTTGTGAAGTGTTGTAAAATTTTACAAAAAAAAACGCCATAGTATATATAGTATGTCGAAATTTTTCCACGAAAACATCACATTTTTTTTATGTTGAAAAAAATCATGAAAACGGGCGTATTATAGCGTGTAAAATGATTCTGTGGTGAACAAAAGTCATTTCCTGAAGTGTTGTAAAATTTTACAAAAAAAGCGCCATACTATAGTATGTCGAAATTTTCCCGAAAAATGTCAAATATTTTTGATGAAAACAATAATGAAAACAGTCCTATTATAGCATGTAGAATGATTCTATAGTGAACAAAAGTCATTTCGTGAAGTGTTGTAAAGTTTTACAAAAAAAACGCTATAGTATATAGTATGTTGAAATTTTTCCAGTACAACGTCAAATTTTTTTGATGTTGAAAAAAATCATGAAAACGGTCATATTATAGCATGTAAAATGATTCTATGGTGAAAAAAGTCATTTTTGGTGAAAAATTTGCCAAAGTGCAATATATTGAAAAAAAAATGTCATAGTATAGTCTGTCAAAAAAATTTTCATAGTATAGTATGTCGAAAAAATTTTCATCGTATTGTATGTCCAAAAAATATTCATAGTATAGTATGTTGACAAGAATAACTAATAGTAAACTTTTTGGTGAAAAATTTGCCAATGTGTAATATGTCGAAAAAAAATGTCATAATATAGTATGTTGAAAAAAATTTTCTTCGCATAGTATGTCGAACAAAATCATCATAGTACAGTATGTCGAAAAAAATAGTATAGTATGTTGACCAGATTAACAACTGGTAGTAAATTTTTTGGTGAGAAATTAGTATATGTTTTAAAAAAATTTCATCGTATAGTATGTCGAAAAAATTTTCACAGTATAGTATGTCGAAAAAAAAATGTCCTAGTATAATATTTCGAAAAAAATGTCATAGTATAGTATGTCTAAAAAAATTTTCATTTTATATTATGTCGAAAAAATTGTCATAGTATAGTATGTCGACAAGAATAACAAGGCAGAGTAACGTATTCGTTGAAAAAAATGCCATAGTGTAATATGTCGAAAAAAAATCGTCAGTGTACTATGTCGAAAAAAAAATGTCATAGTATAGTATGTCGAAAAAATTGTCATAGTATAGTATGTCGACCAGAATAACAACTGGTAGTAAACTTTTTGGTGAAAAATTTGTCATAGTGTAATATGTGGGTAAAAAAATGTCAAAGTACAGTATGTCGAAAAAAATTTTGTTGTATAGTATTTCGAAAAAAAAAAAAAGTCAATGTATAGTATGTCGAAAAACATTTTTATCGTATAGTATGTCGAAAAAAATTGTCATAGCATAATATGTCGAAAAAATTGTGACAGTATAGTATGTCGACCAGAATAACAAGTGATAGTAAAGGTTTTGGTGAAAAATTTGACGTAGTGTAATATGTCGAAAAAAAATTGTCACAGTATGTGTGACAAAAAATTTTTCATCGTGTAGTATGTTGACCAGAATAACAACTAATAGTTAAGTTCTTGGTAAAAAACTTTACCATATTGTAGTATGTCAAAAAAAGAAAAGTCGTTTTTGGTGAAAATTCACATTCTGTAGTACGTCGAAAAAAATCGTTATAGTATTGTATGTCGACAAAAATGTCATAGTACAGTATGTCGGAAAAAAAATGGTCATAGTATAGTATGTCGACAAAAATGTCATAGTACAGTATGTCGAAAAAATGTCATAGTATAGTATGTTGAAAAAAAATTGTCATAGTATAGTATGTCGGAAAAAAAATGGTCATAGTATAGTATGTTGGAAAAAAAAAATCATAATATATTGGAAAAATGTCAGAAAAAAAACTCAGTAGTAAAGTATGTCGAAATAGTATAATTTGTTGAACAGCCATCAAAAGGTGATGGTATAGTATGTTGAAAAAAGTCATGGTACAGTATGTATGTCATATAAAAACTAGTATAACTAGTATAGCATTTTGATTTAAAAGTAAAAAAATATGCAGTCAAAAAATAGACAAGTCACAGTATAGTATGCCAAAAAAAAAAAAAATCTGTGTAGAATGTCGAAAAAAAAAGTCTTAGTACAGTATATCGATACTACAATTTTTTTTTTTTTTTTTAATGACAGTAAAATGAAAACTCACCCTGTTACAGACGTTTTTCCCTCCTGCCCTCTACCAGGCTCCACAGGATCTCCAGTCCAGGACCAGCAGGATCTAGACCAGCTTTCTCTCCTCAGCTGACCCCTTGTTGAAGTCTGCACCTCGGAGACATCAATCACAAACACTGTTAATACTGTTCAAACTGTACTATATTAGGGATGAATCATGATTTGTGATTTTTCCAATAGTTGTTGTGAATAGCTGTGCTGCCTGGTAGTAACGTTACTCCCGATAAAACTTGTAGCATGTTCAGTTCGCCTCTTTTCTGTCAGCACAGGTGTGTGTGTGTGTGTGTGTGTGTGTGTGTGTGTGTGTGTGTGTGTGTGTGTGTGTGTGTGTGTGTGTGTGTGTCTTCGTGCTGAGTTTCAGCAGGTAGATCAGCTGCTGACAAAATAAAAATCACTGTCTTTCTACCAGCCTTTTCCATTGTTCCAACAATATGGTTGAAATAAAGTCTTAATCCACAGCATTAGATGGGGAAATGTGCCGATGCTACATGTCGTTTTCCCATGTCTCTCTCCCCACTGGAGCTGCTGCGGGGGGGTTGCAGGTCATGCAGCAATTTTTCAATAATAATTTTCAAATAGTAGTTTTGCTTGGAATGCACATCTCTAGTATACATCTAGTGTATTCATAGTCCTTTCTGTTTATTCTACATATTTTAAATCAGTTTTGACGCTGTACATACAAGCATTTCTTTGTATCAATACCTGTATTTTGTACAATGCAATAAAGTTTAACAATTTACTCTAATTATGTTTTTCACAGCATATTATGCCTTTGTTTTTGTTTTGTTTTTTTAAATGGCATTACTTTTTTTGCACATACTATGCTATGACATTTTACAATATACTATACTATCTTTTTGTTGACATACTATACTACAACTTTTTCGACATACTATATGAACTTTTTTCAACACACTAAACTAGGACTGACTTTTTTTCAATATACTATACTAAGACTAACATGGGAAGGCGTGCTAATTATTTTTAATTACTCCACAAATCACAAGTTTGTTAATTTAAAACATAATTTCGAAAGAAAAGAAAGTCACAGTTTTTTTTAAAACTGGTGAACAAAAAGAGTGAAAATATGAAATGGGAAAGACTACACACCCCAAGACACAAAAGTGAGAGAGAAAACATTTGAGTTTGACATAAAAAGATATACGACTAAGAGATCAGTATGTCAGCTTCTATGTCCAGGTATTTACATCTAGATCTGTTAAATAAATCTAGCATTGTTTGTAATAGAACACCCCATTTTAGGTGAGTAAAAGAACAGGTACAGATAGACTTAAAAAAGATTAAAGTGAATACTTAATATTTAGTTGTAATAACTGCATGAAGCCTGCGACCCACTGACATCAAACTTTTACATTCTTTTGTGGTGCTTTTCCAACCTTGTTTGTTTCGGGGGGTTTCTCCCTTCAGGCTCCTCTTTAGCAGGTAAAATGCTGCTCAATCGGGTTTCAGTCTGCAGACTGACTTGTCCAGTCTAAAACCTTGCTCTTCTGTCTCCTGATGAACTCCTCGCTTGTTCTCAGGGTGTTTTGGGTCATTGTGCTGCATGATGAAGGATCTCCTGATCAGTTTGGTTCATTTCTCTTTAAATTATCAGACTAAATGTTTCTGTAGACTTCTGAGTTCATTTAGCTGCTGCCATCATGTGTTACATCATCAATGAAGATCAATGATCCGTCCAAGAAGAAGCCATGCAGCCCGAGCCATAACGTTATCTCCACTGTGTTTCACAGATGAGCTGGTGTGTTTGAGATCATGAGCAGATCCTTTCTTTCTCCACACATTAGCCTTTCCATCGCTTTGGCAAAGGTTCAACTTTGTCTCATTAGGCTGCAGAAAATTTGTCCCAGAACTATGAGCCTCGCCTCTGTACTGCCTGTCCTTCCTCTTCTCATTACTAATACGTGGTTATCATCTTCTGGTGTAGCCTCTGTACTTCTGTTCCTGAAGCCTTCTGTGAACGGTGGATTGTGATTCCTTCACTCCTCCATCTGGAGCTTGTAGCTACGTTAGCGAGTGTTGGTGACGTATGTTGTGTGGGACGAGAGAAATAGTTCACTGAGAAGTCACACAGAAAACTAAATGATACTGCGGTGAAACCCACAATGAACTGTGATTTTCTTGACTTGTAAAATTACGAAATTTGTGGCTTAATTCGAATGGGATCAAAAAATTGTCTCTCTCTGGTGACAACCATTCATATTTTTTCCAAAATACAGTCCCATGGGTTCGCTGGGAGGGGAGGGACTTAGGTTCACTACACTACAGCCACCCACCATGCCACAATCCAGATGTTTTGGCTTCACTTTTGGGGCGCTGTCACATCGTTTATCTTTATATACAATCTATGATTGAATATCATGAGCAACAGGGTCAAAGTTCAAGGTGCAATGTTATGACAAAGTAGTATGTCCTAATTGTATACATACTGTATGCAACAGTACACACTTTGCAAGTGCAGCTGTAGTACAATACTACAAGTTAAAAGAAAAATGGAGTGCGGCCCCTGTTTTGCAGAAAATGTTAGCTTTCTGTGTAACTGTAATACTTAACACTGGATTACTAGTCATTCTCATGTGCAATGGAGGGTTAACTGTTAAGAAATACATCTTGTGTGGATGATTACACCGGTAATAACAAAGATTATTTATATTATATCATTGTCAAAAGCAATTACAAATTGCTTTACAAGGCAGCCATTAACAGGAACAAAGGACAGAATACAATGCCAGATATAAACCAACACTGCAGTTACATATTTTAAATCAATGCAAACACTCACCTCTCCTCAGGACTGCTCTGGATGTCAAAAAAAAAAAATCCACCGGATCCAAGTGGACTTTCCGACACCACCACCTTCCCTGTCTCGGTCCCGCTGCAGCCGCTGAGCCAAAGAGTTCAGGTTGAAGTTGGGAAACATGTCAACGGGAAACGGTACTGACCGGTGTGCAAGATTAACTGGTGGTTGAATTAACTGGTGATATCTCCGAGCATTAGACAGATGTTTGGTAGGAGTGGCCTTTCAGGACCCTTTGTTGACTTACCGGGAATTGAACATTTTGACCGCTTCTCCCGCATCTCCTTTCTGCCCGATTGGTTTGTCCTGTCAATTGAAACATTACGATCGGAAAAGTTTGCTGAAACATTCATTACGCGGCCGCGACGCTGTGGTCGCGACGCCGATCTCAGCGCGAGGACAGGAGAGTGGTAAAGTAGGTGACTTTGTCGATGCCTGTTGGAAAAACTGCTCACGTCAGTAAATCTTTTACAACTTGTTCTTGCTGTCAGTGTAATGTGTATGTGTATCATTGCGTTATTAGTATGATGTCTAGTTGATGGGAGACCCGTTTCTACTTTCATATAGCCTGTAAGAGACACACACAGCCTGACGTTTGCACTCAGCTCGAACCCATTCAGCTGTGGCAAACTGTGATCGACTCAGATTAACTTGTTACACATCTGTAGGCGATGAGGACCATCTGAGCCAATGAAACAAGCCTATTACGTCCATCACTCCCACCCATGTCAGCTTTAGGCCAATAGAACCTCTGATATGATTGTGACACTTACGTTTTTGTTTTCTTTCGTTTTTTCTAGGTTGAAGCAATTACTGAAAGTCAGCTTTTGACTACACTGTACGAGCACTAATTGAACTATGTTGCAATAAGTCAGAGGGTGTAGTAGTAGAAAGGTGATTCTTTTGAGCATTTTCCTCCAAAATATGCACCTTAAAGGTAATATTGTATGGTGGTAATAGCACCAAGTTTAGACAAAATGTGGAGACTGGACAAGGGTGTTAATTTAACAAAAGACTGAGAGCATAAACTATCAAAACAACTTGTGAACACTTTGAACTTACATGAAAACAGACATACAGTTTTTTTTCTACTGTGCATTAAAACTTAGGTTTCATGTAATGCAAGGTAATTCTGCATTTGTTGCAGCCCTAATGAGGATTTTGGACAGGTGTTTTGAGCTGTATGATGATGTTTCACCTGTTCTGCTTGGTTTCTGTGATTAAGCCTCACTGCCATCTTGTCTCTGCTTTTACTGTATACTCTACATACATGGTTAGTGTTCGTTGTTAGTCCCTCCAGTTGTAAACATTAATGTCTACTCAGGGTCTGGAGACTTTAATATGAACCATGAGCGCTGGTAGATCGCCTACAGATGTGTCACAAGTTAATCTGAGTCAATCACAGTTTGCCACAGCTGAATGGGTTTGAGCTGAATGCAAACGTCAGGCTGTGTGTGTCTCTTACAGGCTATATTTAAGTAGAAACAGGTCTCCCATCAACTAGGCATCATACTAATAACGCAATGATACACATACACATTACACTGACAGCAAGAACAAGTTGTAAAAGATTTATTGACGTCAGCAGTTTTTCCAACAGGCATCGACAAAGTCACCTACTTTACCACTCTCCTGTCCTCCCGCTGAGATCGGCGTCGCGACCACAGCGTCGCGGCCGCGTAATGAATGTTTCAGCAAACTTTTCCGATCGTAATGTTTCAATTGACACGACAAACCAATCGGGCAGAAAGGAGATGCGGGAGAAGCGGTCAAAATGTTCAATTCCCGGTAAATCAACAAAGGGTCCTGAAAGGCCACTCCTACCAAGCATCTGTCTAATGCTCGGAGATATCACCAGTTAATTCAACCACCAGTTAATCTTGCACACCGGCACTCCGCCTCCAGGATAACCAGCTCCATGTCCACAAGAACACACCCAGTTCAGCTCACCCACGAAATGTCGTCCATAAGGAGCAGCCCGAACTACTGAAAGGTGACTTTTCCTGAGAAGAACCGTGAAATAAGTCCACATGCCCGGCGCCATTTCCCCTCATGGCCGCGGTGTTGGGCGTCTCTGCACACCTGGCTCTAATCAACCTGCTTCACCCACGAAGTCTCCAACCTCGACAATTTCAACTATTTCAGCCTCTTCTGGGAACGAAGGAAGTCGTTTAGCGTCGACGATGTTACATCCAAACTGGTTTTGGGGCAAAATTACTTTAAGAAAAGCCAACATTTATCCTGGTGTTCTGCTAACAGTCGGCCTAATCACTGCCGCGGCTGCGTTAGCTGAGTCTGAGTCTGCGCGTTCGAACGAGTCCCACCTCTGTTGTCGTCCCCGGATTCCTACACCAGCCTAATGGTTCCCCTCGCTTCCGGTCTGTCCACGAGGTAGATGGTGGGCGGATCGATTAAAATATCGACGTATCGATACCAACATTGGTATCGGCATAGAGCAATACTTGCATGATAAGATGTTCAGTACACGACACGTATTATTATATTGTTTATGAACAAAAACTGAACAAAACTCTCAACTGAAAAAATAAAATTTTAATTTAAATCATTTCCCAGTTCTCCAGGAATAATTTTGTGCGGATCTCATCTTTGCAAATTGAGTTTGTTGATAAAATTGCAGATGTCAAATTTGAATAAAAAGGTTCATTTATTTGCCTACAATCCTATTCCTCCCATCAATTTTTTTATTTGCTTACAATCTTTGTCCTGTGTTTTATTATTATCGTAAACATGATAACTAATTAAAGAAAAAAAATCACAAAATCATCCAGTGATCATGAAAATTTCAATTTTTATTTTCATTCAAATTTGCATATTGATGATGCATTCACTTCATAAATTATGACGCATTGCTCTCCGCGACACAAAAGTAGATAATCTGCTCTTATAAGTAAAAAGTATTGGTATCGGCAGTACTGGCCCTGTATTTACTTGGTATTGGATTGATACCATATTTTGAAGTATCACCCACCCCTACCATGAGGCAAATTCTCCCACTACAGACAGTCCTAGCCACCTAATTTTCTCCATTACTGATCCTGCCTTGCTGACGAAAAACACAACAACATAGAATTAAAAACTAGGTCTGTCAATCAATTGAAACATTTAATTGCATTTAATCACATGATTATCATAGTTAATAGCAATTAATGGCACATTTTTTATCTGTCAAAAATGTACCTTAAAGGGATATTGATCAAGTATTTGATAGTCTTATCAACATGGGAGTGGGCAAATATGCTCCTTTATGCAAATGTATTTATATATACATATTACTGGAAATCAATTAACGACACAAAGCGATGACAAATATTGTCCAGAAGCCCTCTCAGGTACTGCATTTAGCATGAAAAATATGCTCAAATCATAACATGGCAAACTGCAGCCCAACAGGCAACAACAGCTGTCAGTGTGCTGACTTGACGATGACTTGATGTAAAATGACTGTGATTATCATAAAGTGGGCATGTCTGTAAAGGGGAGACTGGTGAGTACCCATAGAACCCATTAACATTTACATATCTTGAGGTCAGAGGTCAAGGGACCCCTTTGAAAATGGCCATGCCATCTTTTTCTCACCTTTTAAAAACATACAGTACTTGGTTCTCCCCACAACTCTCCAATACCATCCACAATAGAGACAAAGCCTGGTCCAAGGCTAAATCCACTGGCACCCCTGAGGACTGCTTAACCTTTATGAAAAAACATTTGCAGGATTAGGAAAACTAAAATCCAATTATTATCAGCCAGCGCTCTGCTTGAGACAGCCACACAAAATTTTGGAGCACTGTAGCATCTCTTAAGAACTCATCTAGGTCACATCTCCCACCTCACATCAAACAAGTGTCTGCTCCTGTTACCAAAAGATCCTCCATGACTGAAGCCTTTAATCACCACTTCCTCTCCTCTGGTGTCTTATTTAATATACCTGCAGCTTCACCTGTAGAGCATAACCATATCTGTCCAGCAGAGGGAGTCCCCAATGTCTCAGATTCTTCCATCAGAAAATTTTCTTTTAGTTGGTAAGCAATGCAGATGTTTTCAACGCTCTGCATTAGTTAAAGTATGCAAAACTAGTGCAGACTTTCTTGACCCATATCACCTTCATCCAAGCGTCCACTTAATATGTCCACATTTTTAAACAAACAATTATAACAGGCATGATTCAACCTTCATGGAAAAGCACCTCAGCAGGACCCTTTAAGTGGTGATGTCCCCGATCTCAACAACTACCATTCAATATATCTATACTCCTATACAATCTATACTTCCTCCACAGTACTCTGGTTTTCGCCCGGGTAACAGCACAATATCAGCTGTAGTTTCAGTCATTAACCTCTAAAAAGCATTTGATGCCGCTGATCATAAAATCCTACTCTATAAAATAATTTAATTGGTTTCACTCTTACCTCACAGACTGTTGTTGCTGATGGTACTCAGTCAAGCCACAGGTCTGTGAAGGTTCTCATTCATCCAGGTCATATTCATTCTGGCAAAAATTGAATCGAAGGCAACTGGACTTAGATTTGTCCCTTAAGACGTTTCGCCCCTTATCCAAGTGGCTTCATCAGTTCGAACGCTGCAGTCTGACTAGTCCCCCACTAGCCTGATGAAGCCACTTGGATAAGGGGCGAAACGTCTTCAGGGACAAATCTAAGTCCAGTTGCCTTCGATTCAATTTTTGCCAGAATCAAGCCACAGGGTTTATCCTTGGCCCATTGCTGCTTACATTATACATAATGTAATTATTCCTAATCAATACTTAAATGTCCATTGTTTGCTTATGATACAACTTTATATGCCCCAGAATCCACTCCAGCCCAGGCCCTGTATCGCCTCCAGTCTGCCTTTGGTACTTTCCAATTATCACTCTGTTATCATAGACTAAGTTTAAAATGCCCAAAGTTCATGGTATTCTCCACCTCCATCAGCGGCACTGACTTTCCTGCCATTAACACTTTAAATGGCACTCATATTACTTTTACTGAATCATACAAATACTTAGGAATTTGGCTGACTGTCATTCAAGGCTCATTCAACATCTGACTCCAAACTTAAATGGATGTCTGTCTTCTTTCAACCATACATCTATTGTGCAGTCAACCTTGATGTCTGTCCTTAAAGCAGCAGTAGGCAGACTGGAGCAAATATGATTACATTTTATTTTAATAAACAGTAATGCATGAGACAGGTAATCTGAAGAAAATCTCAGCTCTCAGGTACTATATATATATATATTTTACATTTCTGTACTTTGACATTTTTTATGACATACTATACTATGATTTTCTTATGACATTTGTTAAATATGACTGTTTTTATGACATAATATACTATATACTATATATATATGTTTTAAGACTTTCTATATTATTATTTTATACGATACTAAGTCTTTTTAACGGCATTTTATGGTATACTATGTTATGAGATTTTTTTTAACACTAGTATGTCATTTTTCATGACACTCTTATAGCACACGAATACAGAGATGCAATATAATATATTGCATGTCTGAAAGCTTTGGTCTTTAGAGCTGCAGAGAGCAAAGTATATTGTATACTGAATATATATTTTACTCTGGCCAGCACCAAGCTGATCAGTCTGCTTTGTGGTGAGACCTTGATAGACTGGATGATAGAAGGTTGCGATGGTGACATTTGTTCTTGACAACCATTAACTAAGCTGTCCTTCGGTCTTTATTCTCACAGTGTTCGGGGTTCATCTCTTACCTACTGTGTTGAATATGCAAGAAACACAAGCACAGTGCAGATTCAGCTATAGTTAACTTTATTTGTAAGTACAACAGAACATGAACAATTATCGCTTTTACATTTCCCTTTTTGTGCGCTCCAGCTCAGTCTTTCCTAGGACTTAAAACATACTTCAATCTTTAAATGTAAACTACGTCAGTATATGACAATGACTAAAATAACATGTCGATTTCTCAAGATGGATTATTTAGGAATAAGAAAATGAAAGACAACTAGTGAACATTTTAATTCTCCAGAGAAATTTTGAATCTGCAGGTGGTCGTGCCTGCAAAACCGAGAGTAAATAAAGGTTGTTTGGTTTCATAAAAACACACAAAGGAAAGCAATGAAATGGAAAAAAAACAAATGTCACAGATCCTATTTTCATACTCTCTGCGACAGTTCACCACGGCTGTGTGTACATTTTCTTTCATTTATTCTCTTTCCTCCACAGACACTGAACAGTAGTACATTGTCATAAGTATGGTTGTTATAATCACTGCTGGCTAAGACAGAGAAATATTGCAATACAGTTTATTAACATGAGTTGATGCCATCTTTCATGTGAAAATCTACACTACTTAGAGAAGGGAGAGAGGGATGGTTGGTGGTTGGATACACGGATGAGGCTGGAAAACAGATAAACTAGGAGAGCCGATAAGGTTAGGAGGAGGGAACTTATTGTGCAACAGTTTGTCAAAAACACTCATTCATACAATCCCACTGCTTCCATCCCATCCTCTTTCAACACATTTCCACTACAGCTCAATAAAACCAGGAGGTCCAGCGAGGCATGGCAGCGGGCTGGGGAGACATATCGGTGTTCTAATTAACTACAGCATCACTGCTCAGTATCGATGTCTAGTTCAAAAAGGGGACTCATTCTCGGAGGTAATAGAGCGTAAACTGCTGGAAACAATTCAGCCAAGTACAAACCTCAGTTTTGTGTCTTTAATCAATGGGTTCTATCGAAGCTGCGTGGACATTTTGGGGAAAGTAAGATGTCTTTTCTGGCTCGCTGCGACACTCCCTTTCCTACTGTAACTGACATGTGATCTCATTTGTCTACTTTCACTGGTCAGGGTAGCTAAACATTCAAAAAGTCAAATAATTGAAAGGCCTGTTGAATCTCCCAAGAGTTTAATTCAGTAACTATATCATCTGATACCTGGTTGTTTTGGATACAGCGTTGCTATGGAGATGTAACCACAACCACTGTAGGGTGTATTTGGTTTCGTTTTCATCCACTCAATGGCTGGGAGAGTTAGGGTGAATATTTCTGCATTCGTGCATGTGTGTGAATATTTAATTTCTTGTAGAAGGTGTTTTGCGTCTCTGGAGGTGCAACATTATGGTTGACTTTGTCTTAAAATTAGCTCTCACACACACATACACACATGCATTTAGACTGATTAATGCACACACAAACACACACGCATTAGAAATATAAAGCCGAGTGCCGCTACTGGGAGTCTCCAGAGTCTCTTATTAGTCCGGCTAATTTCACATCATTTGACAGAGAATTAATTCATAAATTAATCAGCCGAGCCTCAGAAAATAACACCACATGCCTCCGTGTAATCCCATTTACACCTAGCATTAAAATCCCCATGCACTCAGAGGAAGACCGTTCACCATAATCTGTGCCTGGTTCTGATGAGACATGGTGGAGCTGCTCCTCATTAAACCAGAGACACTAAAAAGGCCCCAAATGCCACCTTAAGACTCTATGACTTTACACCTGTAAAATGATGCAGCAGATAGAGCTCAGTTGGTTTGAGTGGGCAACCCTACAGCTGGCTTTGGATTAAGAAAACTACAACAGAGGTACTTTGTGAAAATCACATCTCTAATCCTGTTTGGGTGTTTCCAACATGGCCTGCAGCCTCATTTCAACCATGTCGCTATAACATGCTTTGGGATTTTAAAAGACAGGTGTGAATGGGGAAACACTGTCAGAGCTCTCAAAAAAAAAAAAATCATCTACTGTTACTGATACAGTAACAGAACACATTTTTCACTTTGGACGTTTCTGGCATGTGTATGTGTCCCAAGTCAACCCTAAAACGGTGCTTTACTGTGCTTCTTTTATTGTGAAAATATTTTATTTGTTATCACATAACTCTAAAAACAGGAAATCTTTCCTTCAGCCCCAGTGTGCTTTCTTGTCTTTCCAAAGAACAATATCATTTTTTTCACCTATTAAAAAAGTGAGAAAATACTACCGCTCCTCTGTGACTCATGTCAGTGACTGATAATGTCTTGCAAAAAATTTTAATATTTTTCTCATGTGAAAAAAAAGACTTGGTAATACATCCTCCAGTCTATCCCTCGTTGTCTGAACCCTGCTGATTACAAGGAAAAACATTTAGTAGTCATTAATATAAAGTCTCACCTACTTGAATATATTAGGCAGCATCGTCAGCATAGAAATGGAATTTGTGGCGTTTATTTGCACATGTTTTTACGACCCTGTTAGTGTTACACATGGTGAGCTCATTTTGCAGTACATCACATTTAAGACTAGCATTTCAGCAATGGAATGTATCACAACTGAGATATATAATGTCTTTCTAAGTTATTTTCCACAAGTTGACAGGATGTTAAGACATGTACTGACACACTGTATTTTGACTTAATCACCACACCTAGGGGAGAATTACATGGTCAGTGCTACGATTCAATAAGGAATTCCCATCAAATTAATATATTATTTAGGATTGTCATATCATCTAATATTTATACCATCAGGCGTCTGGATATGTGTGGGGCTGTGCTTCATTTTGTGTCCCCAGTGTAACCAAATAGAATATGTACAGATTGGTGGCCAAAATGTCACTACTGCCACAGATCAGAGATAACAAAAAGGATTTCCTCTTCTTACTTTTTTTTT
The DNA here is from genome assembly GCA_947000775.1 of Pterois miles. Taxonomy (NCBI): domain Eukaryota; kingdom Metazoa; phylum Chordata; class Actinopteri; order Perciformes; family Scorpaenidae; genus Pterois; species Pterois miles. Next base: position 10,264,147 of record CAMQGK010000008.1, read on the forward strand.
ATCCCCCCTGTTTCTCCACCTCATCATTTCTAGAATCGGATGATTTAACTCCCGCCTACTACTACTCCCCCCTCCCTCCCTCTGCCCTCTCGCTCTACTCCTCGATTTCCAGTATCAGGTCATCTCCCTCCAGGGAGGAGTCGGCCGTGACATGAACAGCCTTGACGGTGCCGGCCATCGGGGAGTTTACCACCGTCTCCATCTTCATGGCCGAGAGGACGCACAGTGGCTGACCCTTCTCCACCTTTTGTGATTGTAAAGAGAGTTCACAGAGCATTAAAAACATGAGTCAAATGTACAGATCAGCGAACAAGCGCTGTAGTCAAAGGCTAACAAGAAAGCTACACTCAAACCACATAAAGGACCAGGGCCGGCTCCAGCTAGATGAAATTCAGATTGTTGTCTCTCGCTGCATTCACTTGCACTCGTGGACAGTGAATGCAACCCTCAAAGCGCGAGCATAAAGGACCTGTGCATCTCAAAGTCCTGCACTGAATTTCAGTCCCAGTCCGTCCCTGGTCATGTGGCACACCCACAGTTTATGCTAGTATCTTCATTCTTCATCATAGTAGAAGTTTTCACTGAATGTCAGATTAATTTGATCAGTTTCTGATTTAAATCTGAGTTTTACCAACATTTGAGTATTTTATGGAGGCAGAGTTCCTGTATAACTGCTCTTTTTAAGATGTTTATTTTTATTAAATAAAAATATATTAATATTCCTCAAAGTAAGGTAACCAAAAAAACTTAATTTTTTGTGTCATTTTTTTTTAAAATAATAGCCTGCCCCATACCTTCACTGCACTGATATAGAGATCTCTCTATTTTTGGTTTTGGTAGTGATGCCAAAATGACACTCTCCTTTCAGATACATAAACAGGCTCTTTTTCTAAATTGAAACCACTTTTATCAATTCAACAAAAGAAGCTAGACTTTAGATGTTATCTTAAGCATGTGTACAATAACCTTGCTTTCATAAAATTTGAAAACGATGATTTAAATGTGGAACTCTGATCAAAGAACTGAGCTCACATAAAAGCAATTTCTCTGCGGGGTACAGTAGTCAAATCATTTAAAAAATGAAATGTTGAGAGAAATGAGGACAAACGGGTCAACATTAAACCAACCTTGGATCCCACTTCCACTTTGACCTCCAGGACCTTCCCAGGCATGGGTGCTCCCACCTGACCCTTGATAGACTTCTGAGCTTTGGGATGGAACTTCATTTCCTGAATGGAGAGACAAGGAGAGAGTCCATTTGTCCAGCTGATCATCCATCCAACTCATCCACACACGCCTGCCTCCATTTACCCACTCAACCAGCCACCGATCCATCCATATAGTCATTCAACCCATGGCATCATTGCTCCCTGCTGAGCCTCCATCTACCGCTTACAGCCATTTGTTTCTATGAATAAAAATCACCTGTGATTGCAGTGCCCCATCATAAAATTTTTCATTTTTTTTTTTTTGCGTGGAGAACATCAGTTTTTCAGAAACTTTCCCTTTATCAATATTTATCATTCACCTGCAGACATACTGTATATGCCTCTCTCAGACCCTCCCGTCTGTCCCTCATCCATCATTTATCCACCTCCCTCCACCCTTCTGTGTACCTTCATGGCGACAGTATCTTTAACAAGCACAGATCTCAGCTGTCCGTTCAGCTCAAAGAAGACCTCTCTCTGGCCGGCCTTGTTCAGGTCACCCAGTGCCAGCGCCTTGATGTGGAGGATCTTCCCTCTCTCCAGCTCCACCTGAAACAATGCCAGAGATGAGGAGGAGGAGTATGGGAACAAGCGGGGAGGACAGGAGAGAGAAAATGAAATAAAGAGGGAGAGTGTGAAGGAGGATGGGAACGAAATTAGATTATGCTAGAAAATTGAAATTAATACAAGGGTGCCAGGCTCACAAAGTCCAGCTAAAGCAATAAAAGAGGCTGCAGAGCTCGGTGAAATTAAAAAAAGTGAAATTACTGGAGCGAGACGAGCACAATGTTTCCTTCTCTTCCTTATTTTTATTTACCCTCACTGGGCTGGAATCATGCACTTGGTGGAGGGCAGAGACGGACAGATTCATGAGAGACTCATTAGGCCTCTTTGTAATTAAACAGCTTCATAAATAAAACAAATAATCTGTGTAAATTATGTCTGTGAGAGTTTTGTATTGTACACTACATTAAATTAGTGCCTGCCAGCTCTTATCAGCTGCCTGTCTGTGCTTAACTCTGTTTGCAAATCTAACTTACCTCATGAGGCTGTAATGTTGTGGATGAAAACAGTGCACATTTTGACATTTTGTCGGCGTAGGAAAAGCAGGTGTTACTAATAATGTTAGTCAGCTGTGACAGTGATGCTACTCTCATGTCATATGAGGTGGATGGTGGAGATGGGGATGAGTCACTGTGTATTGACAACAACATATCTTTTCAATTTGAGTTTAATTACATTAAACAACGGTGTTTGGCTGATGCAAAGTATATATACATAACTATATACACAACTTGAATGTTGACATAAATGCTATTTACAAGTCGAAAACTAATTATGATAACTCTGATATGATATGAAGTGAAGTAGCTAAATGGATGTCAGTCATCATTAATTTTAGCATTTGAAATAGTGCCTTTTCTACTGTGATGTGTCACGATAGTTTCCATGAAAAAGGTCTCCATGTCCTGTTATAAAAGAACTGGCTTCATATAATTGGACCTGAAACGATGAGGATTGACTATCATCTTTATGACCCCATCACTGTGTTTTACTTACTTTTTAATAAGGGACAGCCAAAATAAACAGTGCACAGTAGGATACAAACACAGCGTCCCTCTTTATCAACTCCTTTTTACTCTCTGATGTAGCTGGGAAACAGGGAAGGAAGGGCTGACTGACGGCAAGACACAGCGGCCAAAATATTCTCAATGTAGCGCACCCTTAAACCGATATTAATTTTTTAGGCGGTTAAAATACGTTTTACTGCCGTCCCCATCCACAGCAGTACATTGCTTTGCTCCTGTGCTTGTTCTCCTGTTTCTCCACCTGGGGGTGTGCCGACAGTCATCCCCTGCAGGTAACACACTGACTGAGAATAAGTACCTCAAACGAAACACCTCAACAATCCCTTTAAGTCTGCACCAGAGTCTGAATGACAGCTTTCACACCAGCCTAAACAAACCAAACTTAAAGGGACAGTGTGTGGGATTTGGTGATATCTAGCGGTGTGGTTGCAGATTGCAGCCACACACCATACCCCTCTGATCGCGAATCCATGGTAACACCCTCCTCACCATAGTGACACTGCTTTAGGAGCAGCTGAAGTCAGACAGTAGCTGGCGGTATGTGTTTCTGCAGTTTCACTAGCATGTCTGAGAGCTATGGAGGCTTCAGGTAGCGTAAAAACGTGAAAGGCTGTAGAAACATGGCAGAGCATGGAGGCCTCATTCTAAGCAAACAAAAACACATCCATTCTCAGGTGATTATACACTAATGAAAACAAATGCACTAGTTAGTTTGAAACACACTAAATAGATTGGGGGTGAAAGCACCCAAATAGTTTTACCAAACATGAGTCAGATTTTTAAGACATGACTTGGGGGTCAGCAAAGTTCAGCTAAATGAGCATTTGACATTCATTTTGACATGTAACTGACTAAAAAGTGTATTTTGAGCGCAGAGATAAAAACACGGGAGTTATACAGAAATCTGTAAACATTGACGGTACTATGCAGCATCCAGGCTAATAGTAAAAAACAAGATATGAAAGGGTCGATGATGTATCTCTATCAGTGTGTTTCCACCAGACATCAATACTGACATCAAATGGAGACGTGGCATAGACAGAATGACAGTCTGAGAGACAGAGACAGACTGCAGGATATAAAACATTTTCCAGCCTTTAGTATATCTGTACACTCTGTGGCTTTACTTCCCACCTGTAAAGTGTAATTTTAAGACAAAGACATTATCTGTCTGTACCAACACCAGACACACTCTCTCCTCCTCATATCAATTCTGGTCACTACTGCGCTCTGTCTTGCTTTTCTTCCCCTCGACACCGGCCACTGTACTTCTTCATTTATCTCACGCCTCTTCTCAAATCTCTCATCTCACCAGTCGGAAACTCATTTTTCCCATCTTTCCATTTGTCCAACTCCCTCTGCCTGGCTTTCAATCGCTCTCTTTGTCAGTCCCCTCATGTGTCACAGCTTTCAATTTGCTATTGTTATTTTTTTGCAACCCATTTCTGGAGCCGCTCTGTCTCTCATGCCGTTGTTAATTTCCCTCATCTGCCTCTTCTGGCTTCTCTTTAATGTGCCTGTGGCTCTCTGTCTTTCCTCTGCTGTGTCTATCCACAACCTTTTCCTCGACCCTTCCCCTCATCCTTTTTTGTTTCTCGCTTTTCCATCTCGGATGTTGAGTCTCCATTGATATTCCAAACTAAGTGTCGGTGTGAAGACAAAAATACCCGCTGCTGCAGGTATGTGTATTGATCTCAGTTTCATTCTGCCTCTCTCTTTCTCTGGATGCTCCGACTCTTCATCTATTTCCCTCACTCCGGATCTGGTAACAAAACCTTTCTTTGCAAGCCTTCTCTTTCTCTCTGGCACTCAGTCTTCATCTCTCCATACTCCTTTACACCGAACTTCTCTCCAGCTTGTGCTGTTTTGTCGGGCTCTTGGCAGCGCTTTGCAAAAAACAAAACTGCCTTCCCCTTACCAACTGTGAGGCTTCGACACTTACATCTCCTAACAACTGTTCCCATGAAAAATACAGTATGCATCTCTTTGAAGAGTTGCACAAGATTTGGGAATCTTTTGAAGATGATTTTGTCTGAGATGTAACTGTGTGTGTACGCCGGTTTTATACAGAGCTAAAAAGACAACTTCAGTGCGCTGGGTCGATATATATCGAAAGGATGCATTCAGGCGTTCACAGATTAATCCGACGAGCTGACAGACTCACTGCTCACTACACTGATGTTGCTATCACCTCCCCTACAATTGGACAGCTGTTAAATTTTTAGCCCAATTTCAAGTAAAATACCAGGGTTTATTAATTTTTCTATTCAAAACATGTATCCCAATTCCATACTACCACCCAGTATAGCATGAACTATATATTCTTGTGGTATATCAGTGTATAAAAATCTTGTACTTTAATGTGTGCTCAAATCGTGAATCTGCATTGCCACGACATTTAAACAAGACCTATATACTTATCTTTAGGTTCATACTTGCATTTTAGTTTTCTACGAAAACAAGTTTATATGCTTTAATGTTAAAAAAAACTCTATTTTTCTCATAGCGGCTGTGCTGCAGCACCTCTTCTCACCTCCGTCTGAGCTCCAGCTGTTCCATTATGTTAGATAAGATAAGATAAGATAAGATAAGATAAGATATTCCTTTATTGGTCCCACAGTGGGGAAATTCACATATTACGGTGTGTTCAGACTATTCAGTAAAAAGGAGTATTGGGCATTATGTTGTGTTTAAATATAATCTTGTATAATATAGTTTTTGGTGTAAAACTTGTGTGATGTTTTCACAGCAATAGAAATAGATAATATAATGAATAATATAATTATGACCTGTTAACACTAACACTAGCCCTATACAGTTTATAATATATAATTACAAATACTAAAGATGTTTTAATCAACACATCAAATACAATTATTCATTTCTTAATCATTTGAACTGCATGTTTTCGGCATATAACCACTAAATGACTATAACAAAATAAATAGATAATTAATTAATAAAAAAAAAAAAAAAAAAAAAAATATGGCTCATTGACGACTGTTAAGCTGTATCTATAGCAAAAAAAAAAAAAAAAAAAAAAGGTGATCGGATCATCTCTAAATGTTACATTTGCTTCAATTTTTTTCTGCTGTCCAATCCGTGACTCAAAAATGTGATTTGAGCCATGATTTTTGTGATCCGTTGCACGCCTACTTGGTGGCATCACTGTATTGCAGAATAAAAGGCAGGACCTCAAGCAGGGTGTTTCAGGCAGAGTAGCTCACTTTGGAGACCTTTTACATGCACAAAAAAACCTACATAACACACTAAAGGGTAAAAGCAGAAAAGCATAATAGCTCCTCTTTGAACTTCACAAAGAGCTAAATGTTTTCCTCAAGATTTTCTACTTTTTGTTCTCAGAGATCTTCCTCAAAAAACCTCACTGCTACCCACAATGCAATATTTGTGCCAAAGCGCTCACAGTGAAGTTAAGGATTACAAGTCGCTTGCTTAAACATCTATCTATGAGGCATCCAGTGAGTGCTCTGCCTTGACTTGCCGGTGCTTCAGTTCATCACTGGGTATGCCTAACCAAAGAAAGCCTTATACAAAAAGAATACATATTTTTGAAATATGAATTTGTACCCCCATACCATCAAACAAACTACATAAATGGATTCAAAGTCAATAAACTTCTGTCAAACCCAGCCTCGTCCTGTTCTACTTTCTTATTACCATACTTGTGATAGCATCTCTTGTGCATTATGTATGTCCCATATCTCAGTGATGTATCTGCTGTGTTCTCAACTATATAGCTCACGCATTTATTCACACAGCACCCTCTAGCACAAGGCTTTTTCTGTCAAATTCAACCACTTATGCTGTTTGGTCCTCTGACTGAAACAACTTTCACTCTCAAATCATGTCTCTGATATGACTTTATTAATCACTTGTGTTGCCGGTGACAGTGTAATGCGATTACCGCGGCGAACACAGCTCCATGTGCCGGTGTCTGTGCGCATTAGTGCTGACGTGGTGTGTGAGATCGGATCCATGTTTGTGTAAATCTGTGTTTATATTTCCATCAGACATGATTTATACCATACTGAGTCATCAGTACATGTCACCCCCCGCCTCTCTTGTTTGTGCTGTGTGAGTGTGGGTGAAGGAAAGCGATGGGCAGAGCAGTCACCCCTGCGTGGGCTCAAGTGTGTTTTTATGTATATGAATGCACTATAAATGGGTTTCAGATGCTATTTCACAAATGGTCATTTGGTCTTTCAAAAGCTAATTCAGAGACACATGCCTAAGTGGGATTTATCTGACTCAACAGGATTCAAGAAATTGTCTGAAAGATGCAACGACGATATTTAACTCAGTACAGGATATTAAGAAATTATACGACATAAAAACAGAGGAGAAGCCACAATGGTTGTGTCCTCCCATTACATTCACTGCACATAGAGAAATCTTCAAGGCTCGCTGTTCGCTCTTTGGCTGATAAGACTCTCCAACCGGATTTGCAACAGGCTTGAAATGAAGTGCTTAACAATACAAAATGATTACTGTGAAAGCCTTCATATCTACTTCCCACAACATCAACAACTCGGGGATTTTAGGTCTAGGTCGACGCTCAAAAAGATTTGGTGCTTAAATCGGTTTTGATAAGGATTTCCACTGCGTGCTTCAAACACTAGCTGCCAAGAGCTCATGAATGGCTTTTGTTTCAAATATACAGGTTATTACCTGTATATCTGTAGTTGTGAAAGTACAGCAAGACTCATCTGTATTGCACAGTGGCCGTCTTTTGCTGTTGTCACTGTGGATTTATCATAAATGCCAACAAACGGCTACAATCACAAGCTGAAAGCCTTTTCTTCTCATCCTTTGAAGATCGTTTTATATTTCAGATAATTTAACAGAAAAAATAAATTTTTCCTTTTTCAATAACTATGTGTCCTACTGTATTTGTTGCCAGAGTTACCAGAGTTTTCTAGGTGGAGGATGCATAAAGACAACTGGATACAGCATTGGAGGTGGGCTCCCATTCATTCCTAGGAGAGTTGCTAAGCGGCTTGTAAAGCTAAAATGGCCCGACTGCCGAGTGATAAAGTACCCGGATCATCCTCCCAGCCTTCGGTCCAGCATCGGTCTGGGTCTGGGTCTCATTCATATGAACGAACAAAGAGAAATATCTCTGGATTCAGCTATTAGTGCAACTTTTAGGACCTCATAATTTCAATCAAAAAATTATCCACTGAGTTACAGACATCTCTTTCCCGATGTAAATGTATGGAAAAAAGTCTTTTTGGGCCCAAAGGCATCACATGACGGACACAGAAGTTGTAGTACCGCCGCTGGTGGATTGGTGATACTATCCTGACTTCACAGGTGCTACATGCCAGATTGGGAGTATTTCTGTTGCCTCTGCACGGCTCTCACCGTGGCAACGGCTGAGCCGGTGGCTGGCAGCTAACAGGGAAAACAGCAGCATCAGTGCCGACAGAGCTAACAGTGTTAACCAGGAGGGCTGAGCCTCCACAACGGCACCGTCAGACAGGACATCGTTATCAGCTGTAACTGCTGTACGAGAGCAGTGCAGAGTGGCGGATGTGAGCTAGACACATGCACAAATGTGAGCCTGCAGGCCTTGGAGTTATAGCTCACACAGAGGGAGAGTGACTTCATTCTCTGCTCAGGTAGACATTACTCAACTATATTGTTACATAGCAGATAGTAGTTTGCTTCTATATTAATGCTCTAGATATCACATAGATAAAGCACCTTTAAAACTCACCAAATTGTGAGTGCTATTTATTTTCCCCAGGGCTTATCTCCACCTCAACAGAGCCGACTATAATTTTACAAAGCAATAAGCATCGCAAAACTCGCCACGCATGAGTGCAAAAATAAATGTGCTTCTTATGAGCACAGCTAATAATTACCAGTTGTGATAGTCCTGAGACAGGCTGACACTCTACAACACCCACACTATCTGTCTGTTCATTTCACAACAACGGTTCTCCTCTGATATGTATCTCAAAAGGCTGAAGCGCCTGTCATTCACCTGGCTTACAGTCCACCTGCCTCTAACGTGTTTAACACTCGTATTAAACTGTCATGGCTATCACAGACGTGCACCACACATCACCAAAAAGCCAGCTTGTCAGGTGCTGAGGTAACTCAATTTCCCCCAGTGATGTCTCTCCTTGTTTTAACATTTTCCCTGCATCTTTGATAGGTGTGTGATTGTCAGAGTGTTAATATTTAATGACAGATAACCCCAGCTATCAGATACAGAGAAAGAAAATGTGAGATCTGAGGACACTGATGCAACATGAACCCAATGGTGTTGTTCTTATGGGCAGTTTCAAGAAAGCAACATGCCTGCAATGCATTAATTGCTCTGAATTGCAGAGCATTAATTGCTTTGAAAGTAAATACTTATTATGCAATGCTCTTAAATTACAGAGACTACAATGAAATAAATGCATCTGGCACATAATGGAGTGGCACACACGATCTGAGCATACTTTAATGAGCATCACTTTTAAAAGTTGGATTAGAAATGACGACAGTGAGATGAATTGTTTCAGCAGTAACAGGCTCCATCACTGGCCCTATTCCTCTGTCTATACCAGTGATTCCCAAACACTGGGTCAGGACCCACAGCTGGGTCACATGAGATTTTATTAGGGTCGACAAATAAATTTGCAAAATTTTGTCTGTCGTCTATTAGAGCTTTCAGCTATAATTATGAATTTGAAACAATTATTGTGCTGCATTCTATTTGGCAATGATGCTCTTGTTTTGTCTTGTGTCATAAATCGAACACAACACTTTCTTTTACATCTGTGCGTTTTTTCCCCGCTCAGCGAGCCATATTTCCTCCGTGGTGGTGCACGCCGACACTGTCTTCAGTGCAGTGATGTTGGCAACCCAGCCGCGCTGATACACAAACCCCGTCTCCTTAACTATTCTTTGTGGATGTGCCTTTTTGTGCTGTGTCACCATTCATATCTATACAACCAATATGTTTATGATTAAACTGTTTCGTAGAGCACAAAGTTATTCATCTAGACTCATAATTTTGTGCTCGAAGTTCACCAAAGTGATGAGTTTAACTTTAAAATGTAGGCTACAATTTTGTTTTCCTACAAGCATGACGTTTCCAAAGTCAATCGCAATCGTGTTAAATAATCATGATTATGATTTTTGCCATAATCGAGCAACCCTGTTGTCTGTTATCCAAGATTTATATCTGCAATATACTGTACCTTTGAGCCACATGAGGGAGCCTGAATGTTCGTATCATTCTGATCATTTAAAACTTAGAAAATTGAATCTAACATTACAGGATAGTGTACAAATTTTAGTTTTACATGTGACCTGAAAAAAACAAAGGCCTGTTAACTCTGCCTAAATGCATTTATTTCGTCTCATTTATAAAATAATTAACATGTATATGTTTTCAATAATACATGCATAACACTCACTCACACTCACTCATTGTCAGCCTCTTATCTGGGGTCGGGTCGCGGGGCAACAGCTCCAGCAGGGGACCCCAAACTTCCCTTTCCTGGGCCACATTAACCAGCTCTGACTGGGGGATCCCGAGGCGTTCCCAGGCCAGTGTGGAGATAAAGTCTCTCCACCTAGTCCTGGGTCTTCCCGTGGCCTCCTCCCAGCTGGTTGTGCCTGGAACACCTCCCTAGGGAGGTTGAGGTGGTGCTGGCATCCTTACCAGATGTGCAAACCACCTCAATTGGCTCCTTTCAACACAAAGGAGCAGCAGCTCTACTCCGAGTCCCTCACTGATGGCTGATTTTCTCACCCTATCTCTAAGGGAGACGCCAGCCACTCTCCTGAGAAAACCCATTTCGGTCGCTTGTTCCCGCGATCTAGTTCTTTCGGTCATGACCCAGCCCTGATAACCATAGGTGAGAGTAGGAACGAGGACTGACCGATTGATCGAGCGCTTTGCCTTCTGGCTCAGCTCTCTTTTCGTCACAACGGTGCAGTAAAACGACTGCAGTACCGGCCCTGCTGCTCTGATTCTGTGGCTAATCGCACGTTCCCAACAAGACACTGAGGTATTTGAACTCACTACACACAACATTTTTGTGATTTATCAAACCTGCGTCTGTTTGAAAACTGCTGGTTTACCTGTTCAAGATAATATTAGGAAAGGGAACTAAAAATGGTCAAGAACATTCATTAACACACAAATTCACTGTTCACATGATTTATAGATACAAGTCCTATATTGAGTTGTGTCATGATGGTTCATCATTTATAAAAAGACGCAACGGCTGACACTGAGACATATCATACATATAAAAAATCAGCTTCATTATTATGCAGATGACTCACAAATTTACAGTATGTCCCATTAAAGAGGCAGTTTCCACCAGTTATTATCTTGTCTATCAGAAAAAAGGGCTGGATGTCCCAAAACCTTTTGCAGCTAAATGAAGACAAATCTGAAATCATTCTTTTTGGTCATCCAAAGTCCATCCCAACTTTACAAAAAACGTCTTGGCCCCCGTATACAAATGTCAAAGCTGCAGTCGGAAACCCAAGTGTGATGTTTGACCTTTCCTTTGAAAAGATGTTACACAAGTCATTCAGTCATGTTTGTATGAACTGAAGTGTCTTTTTTCTGTCAGCCTGATCTCAAGAAGGTCATTTATACTATCATCTTGGTTAGGTTATTATAATTCATGGCATTCAGGGATAAGCCACAAAACGTTGCTGCTCCACATTTCATGTATACTAGAAGACAAGATCATATCCTGTATTAGCCTCTCTTCACTGGCTACCAGCACATATAACAAACGATTTTACTGATTACCTTTAAAGCACTTTCTGTAAAAAGCTTTGTATTACTGCTTTGCATCCAACATGTTTTTATCTCACATTACTGTTTGGTATTTTATTCCATTTTATTTTTGCATCATTTTTAATTGTCAGTTTTGATTGGCCTCGTTGCAGTACTGAAAACTGCTGTATAAATATGTGATAAGTGATAAATGGACTGCATTTATATTGTACCTTTCTAGTCCTCCAGCCACTCAAAGCACTTCACACTACATGCCAGCATTCAACCATTTCACACACACATTCACACACTGATGGCAAAGGCTGCCATGCAAGGTTCCAGCCTGCTCATTAGGAGATAAACTAATCATTCACACACACTCATACCAATGGCACAGCCTTCAGGAGCAAATTTGGGTTCAGTATCTTGCCCAAGGACAGCTGCGAACTGGAGGAGCAGGGGACTGAACCGCCGTTCTTCCAGTTAGTGGACAACCCACTCTATCTCCTGAGCCACAGCCGCCCCAAAAAAAGTTTAATATGTTTATTATCATATTAATACTAGTGCTGTTAAAGCACCATATCATACTAGCTTGTCACAAAGGAGGTTAAACAATGCTCCAAACTATCATGGCCATTTTCAAAGGGGGCCCTTGACCTTTGACCTCAAGATGTGTACATACTGTTTGTGTCTGTATGTACTCATACAGAGAAAAAGCAGGGAAGCAATATGATGGATGTTTGACACCACAAAGCTAACAGCTAATGTCAACGAACGTTGCATTATGAGGCCTTCAAGCACTATTCAATAAAAAATAGGATTGTCAGAGTTAACAATAAGAACATGTTAACGTAAATTTAACCACTAATTTCTTTGATGCATTAACGCAACTTTCGATTTTTAATTAACTTCTTAAATATCCGATGGGCCGAAGTTGTAGCGGGCTCAGTTTTAAAGCTAGAATGAGGCTACTGGCACCAAACTAGAAAACTTAAAGAATCCATTGCTAGCCATGTCATACTAGCTTATAGCGAAGGAGGTTAAATGACGCTTCAAACTTAAATTTTGTAGAGGAGTCATTTTCAAAGGGGCCCCTTGACCTCTGACCTCCAGATATGTGAATGTAAATGGGTTCTATGGGTACCCACCAGTCTCCCCTTTACAGACATTTATGATAATCAGTTTAGGGCAAGTCATAGTCTAGTCAGCACACGGACACACGGACAGCTGTTGTTGCCTGTTGGGCTGCAGGTTGCCATGTTATGATTTGAGCATATTATTTATGCTAAAGTCAGAACCTGTGAGGGTTTCTGGACAATATCTGTCATTGTTTTGTGTTGTTAATTGATTTCCAATAATACATATACACAAACATTTGCATAAAGCAGCACATTTGTCCAGTCCCATGTTGATAAGAGTATTAATTACTTAAAGGTAATTTTTGAAAAGATATAAAATGTATGATTAATCTGCGATAAATAACGATTACATATTTTAACAGATTGACTGCCTGAATTAATACAGGAGCTTCAGTTCGCCCTTGAGGAATTCAGCACAGTAAAATAAAGAAGATGGCCAACAGAAACCTGTATTTTTTTAAATTCCATCTCTCGCCTGGTACCGCTAATCGGACCGGGTCTGGTGGGAGTACCCATCGTCACGACAACATGGTTTGTTTGTGTGGCGATGAATGATGTGTCTGAATTTTTTTTTTTAATATGACAACAGTTCTGACGGAGTGCAGATTAGATAAACAGCAGCGAGGGATGGCAAATAGTGAGGGTGGAAAATCAAAACAACAGTTTTGCATTTGGGAAATGTCTGAATGACAAGTTCGCCACTTAGAGGAGGAAAAAAGCAAAGTGAGTCACTGAAAGCTAAGACAGGTTAAATACATGGCTCCTCATTTTAAATAAGAGCTGGTGAGGAAATCTATTTAACCGCGAGGAAAGCCAATACTGCCACAGGCACTTTGGATATTAAATCTCTTTATCCTGCTTTTAAAGTGTTTTGTTTGCTATTTAGCCGTGTGTGTTGATGAACGTTACCTGGACTAGAAATTAAGAACGTTTTATTCAAGCCGACAAGAACGACACAGCACATACCAAACTGCGGCTTCAAAACAAAATTGGCAAGAGTCTTAATCGAAATATTTTGAGGACTTATTCTAATCAGAGGTGGCCCGACTGTGGGTCCCCCGAGTGTTGTATCAATTGAAAGACACCCTGGGGTGACTGACAGGAAAGGAGGGTGGACGGGGGGCGGGGGGGTCTGCTGGCTTTGGGGTCAATACTAGCTCAGCATAATCAATGCAGCTCCTGATTCTTTGATAATAACAGCAGAGTAGAAGTGCTCCTCATGTCCCTTGTAATATAAAAATCAATTAACACCAGCCTAGAACCATTTTGCTGCAGTGAAATGAAGCAGTAATTAAACGTGTTTGCCTTTGGCCGCTCTGAATCACTGTCAGTTAAATCTGTGTCGTAATGAGAAAATAAAGGGAAAAAAAATGTTGAAAGGATTAAAAGGAGAGGGATGTAGAAGGAAATGCTGATTTTTAATAAATGATGTGTGTTGGTTTTAATGGGATTATTAGAACTGGTGGAAAATGGAGGCTGAGTCATGTAGTTTAATAGTGAAAATGGTGGAAAAGGTTAACAGGTGGCTGGAGGGAATTTAGATTCTGCTTCATGTTATCATACAACTATTTAATCAATGCAGAAAAGGGCTTGAAAGAAGTATTTCATTTAAAGCTATGAAAACAAAATACTGAAGATTCATAAAAGCCGAGGGGATAATAGAGCGATGAATTAGATGTCCCTGTAACAGCAGCAACTGTTTTCTTTCAGTACAGAACTTCATAAAATGTAAAAACACCTCGGAAAATGTTCTGCTGTTTAAGAGAGGAGAAAGGTTTTAAAATGCGATTATATTTGAATATGTGTCTAAAAATGCTGCTATGGTCATGAACTCTGCCACAAAGCTTAAATCCTTTATGCCAGTGAAACACCAGTAGTAGGCTGTACACATGCATCACTCCAACATGAACACTGACGGGTTTTGTCCAGTTTCAGGAACCTGATGTACCACAGATTCAAGGGCCTTGTGTTGGCTTTCAAAGGTGGTTTATTGCCTTTAGAATAAAGCAGGCGCCCCATAAAAAAATACTACTGTTGAGGCAAGCTTTACTTGCTTTTTATTTAAATGCTTTGATTTACAGAGAAGGTCTGGTATTGACTGTGGATGAGTATTGTAGGTAGTTGTTGGCAAACAGGTAGTTCAGTTAACTGACTGGCAGTCGATTCCTGTGCACTTAGCCACAACAGTTAATTCAAGAGGTCTGCATTCATTTAGAGTATGAGAGAAATGAAAGCTTGAGGAGGCTTGTGCTGCTATGCTTGATATGCCGCTATTGTAAATAAGAATTTGTTCTTAATTGACTAGCCTCGTTAAATAAAGGTTAAATAAAAAACATTTATGGTGGCCGTGAATGTTTGGTGCGTCTGTCCTGAGCTACTGTAGAAACATGGCGGACTCTGTGAAGAAGACCCGCTCCATATGTAGGTACAGACTTAATCTAAGAGAATGAAAACTCAGTTAATATTTTCAGGTGATTATACACCAACGCATGTTTCAATATTATATTAAATTTTTGCCAATAGATCCCCCTAAATGCTACACACTGTTCCTTTAATGGGATACACTGCTAGTGAATGGGGTAAACATTTTAACTAACAGATATCACCATAAAACTTATCCAGTTGATAAGTTGGATTAAGACTTTTTTGTGTTGCAAGTTTTCTGAAATGTTTAGGTATGCAAATGAGGCATTATCTTGTTAAATATGTGCTAATTTGCACCACTGGAAAAGACAGGTTCAGTCTTTTCATTTTGTTTCATTATGGTCAATCATCTTTACAGAGGGATCTCTGTTATCACTCCATAAATATGAAAATACTGTCAACGGCCATAAAAAGATTGATTGAAGATTTCTAGCTCAGTGTATGAGGGAAAAAAACTGTTTGCAATACACTACAGGTGAATAGGGTAAAAATATAACTAATACATATCACAACAAAACTTCCTACATTGATTACTTAATGAAGACAAATCTTTTTTGTATTTCAAGTTTTCTGAAATTGTTAGTTTAAATATGCAAATGAGGCATTATCTAATGCTAACTTCTGGTGAATTTAGGAGAAATCTACGAACGCAAATAGACAAAGTAGTAAAATGTGTATTTTGGATGTTTTCTTTCCACTAGTCTGAAAGACATGAAGTTATAAACTGGTAATACAGCATTAAAAAAATGCAAAGATATGTTTGGGAGGGCCATTTTTTGTACATCTACACTGGTATGTTCCTTTATATACCATCATCATCTTGCTGCACCTCTCTGTAGCCTTCACACACCATCAGTGCATATGTTTAAGATAGAATTTACTTGTTAATAGCTGATTGATTAATTGAAACATGTCACATGTGCATGTATGCAGTATGGGTGTTTAACATGAAGACTCTCTGCAGCCCGGTGCTTCAAACATTACAGCAATAAAAATCCTTCTATCGGGAGCTACTGCATTTGATGTATTGATCTATCTGTTTTAATATATGAAGTAAAATAGCCCAGAATCTTAAAATTGCCCAGTGTATGAAAATATGTTTTTGACTCAGTGCCTCACCTTAATCTAACTTCCTTGTATCCTCAGCTAACACCAAAGGCAATAAAACAGTCCAGGAACTTCATTTCATCAAGGATAAAGTCCAATTCAGTTATAATACAGAGTGTCAGCACCATTTTCATAAATACAATCACCTCAGATCCTGCAGTACAGAGGCAGGTTTCCATCATACAATCCTCACCTATCACCTGTTTTCTAATTTGACAGCCCTAGTATTAATATGATAATAAACATATTGAACTATTTTGTCCACTAATTGGAAGAATGGCAGTTCAATCCTCTGCTCAGTTAAAACACAGAACAATGACAAATGTTGTCCAGAAACCCTCTCAGGTACTGTATTTAGCATAAAAAAAATGCTCAGATCATAACATGACCAACTGCAGCCCAACAGACAACAGCTGTCAGTGTGCTGACTTGACTATGACTTGCCCCAAACTGTATGTGATTATTATAAAGTGGACATGTCTGTACAGGGGAGACTGGTGGGTACCCGCAGAACGCATTTTCATTCACATAGCTGGAGGTCAGAGGTCAAGGGACCCCTTTGACATGGTTGGTGCTAATGGATTCTTAGTTTTCTAGCTTCATATGACGCCAGTATCTTTCCTCTAGCTTTAAAATTGAGCCTGCTTACAACCCAAAAATCACAAGTTGCGTTAATGTATTAAAGAAATGAGTGGCGTTAACACCAGTTTGTGTCAACGCAATATTATCTCGTTAACGTTACCAGCCTTTAAACAACACATCTTATTTATGTCTATGCTCCCCCTGTCAAGAACCTGTATGTTGTAGTGTGTGGCTTTACTATTCAGGGACAAATGAAGCTCAAATCTAAGGGAATACTATTTATATTCAACATTGTGCCATTGTTCTTTCTATGTAGTCTGGTATTAAAACAGCCATATGATTCTCTGAGTCTGCAGGTGTGTGATTATAATGAAAATCCTCTCCATAATCATGTCTTCATGTAATCACACATTGAGTGACAGACTATTCCAACATCTCCTTCAGCAGCAAAGAAAAATGTCTCTTTGATTGGACGCTGGATTCTGACATCTGTCGTAAAGGTTACCGTCAGTAGTCTCAACGATTTCTTTGGAAATCACTCTTCAATCTGGTCTTGAACAATCACTTAGTCTGGGTTTTGCTCATCAAAGTGGTTACTGCTGTCAGTCTCCTGAAATGCTGCACTTTCTGAATGAAATCAGCGTCTTCACACCTGCTGTCTCGTGTTCTGAAAGGGATTTTCTTGAAGTCTTTCTGCTGACTAAATATTCCCATACAGTGTATTAAATACAGTTTCCAGCCTGCTGATTCTGCTTGTGCTACATTTTGGACTTTACGGGAAAAGGTTGCCAATATTCCCCAGGAACATTTCACTTTCAGATTCGGCGTGGCAGCCAATTATTTTGTCCTCTCACTAAGAGATTGTTAAATTCCTGTGCCCCACTCATTTGTTTGCATGCAAAGCAACTCAATGCATTTATTTTGTTCCTTTATTGGACTGCGTGTTCAGTTGCCTCCCTGTTGGAGAATAAAGAACAGTACAAGCTTTAGAAATGTATATCGGTTATATTTTGGTCTGAGATATGGGCCCTCAGTGCCTCTCATTGGCCCGCTCTCAAACATCATACAACAAAATTAATTTGTTATTTCTGTGCGGGAAGGCCAATACGACGGCCGGAGGGATCAGAGATGCTGTTTGTTGTTCCCTTGGTAAAGTGTTAATATAATATCTCTGTCCTCGCCACTTCACTGTGACTGTGCACCAAATTGCATCAAACTCCAGCCATCTGCAGTGATGATAATGTCTGTTCTTTATCATTTTACATGATTTTTTTTTTAATCTTCTAATCATCTAAATCTAATTTGTAGCTTGCATGATTATAAATGCACTGTAAAAGTGCAGAGATTCTGAGATAGATGTCTGAACTGTTCAACACTTTTTACAAAGTTTTAGCAAAAAGCAAAAGAAATGTTAACGTTAGTGAGGCCTCAGTTCATGTGATTTAGTATTGCACTTATACAAAATAGGACTTATAAAAAGAAAAGGAGAAAATATGTGCTGCAAAAGCCAAGATATCCTGTCTCTTGTCGCATTAACACTAAAAGTGAAGCAAATATTCACCTCTCTTTACTCACACGAGTTGGACTGTCGGGATCATTTGTGTTCATTGATGTTTCTTGATCTAGACGCACCAGAGACTAACATTGTTGCTGCTCCATCAACACTCAACAGAACGTCATCTAGGCATAAATACTGCAGCACCTTTTTTGTAAATGGATCAAAAGGATGCTGAAATAACACCATAATGATGCCGATTTCTAAAAAAATGAATGAATGAATTTATGCTCTCTCAAGTCTGTCTGCAAGACGACAAGCAAACAACCTTTACATGTTTGTTTTCTGAATGGAGTTCAGATCGATCAGTGCCAGGCTATGCTGACGGTGTAGCTGCTCCATCACCACTCAGCATCATGTTAACTAGGCAGTCTGCAGTTTATACACGTGTATATGCTGAGTTTCGTCCGATCTCTACAAATATGAAGTACTCTTGTAGCTCTGGGTGCCTGCAAAGTTTGTCCTCTAGCCCTGATTCAACAATGTCAGGACATCAGTGACGACAATCTCAACACTGATCGGCTCTCGTCACGTAGCATCACATGACTTTATCGCTCAAGTTCAAATATTTCTTCTCGCCTTGTTGCATTGACTTTATAAGTAATCGTGCAGAGTGAAACATGCACTTATTGTGAATGTGCTATTAGTCCCCGATCTACTGTAGGTCAAGCATCCTAAGCTATCCATAATACAGCAGCTTTTCATGAGACCCTTCCTGTCTGGTAGATGCTCACGTCTTTCCACCCAGGCCATGGGGTCTCTGTTAGAAACGGTCTTAATCTGAGAAATCAGCAGAGTTCCCTTTTAAAATGATGATGGTCTAATAATGTTAAATGGTGTGTGGTATTAAGTTGTGTACCTCAAACTCCTCTGCGATCTTGGGTCCATCCAGGAACAACCTGGTGCTGAGACAGTCCACTGGACCGAAGTTAGCTGGGGAAAGAGAGACAGAGGAGACCTTACTATCAGCAACATTATTTTGTGATTAGGATTTTAATCCTATATCAAACTCTACGATATGTATGTGCAGTTTAATGATTTCTTAAACACAGTTGTCAGTTCTTCCCTTTCATACACACTGGGTTCTGGATATGAAAATACTTGGAGAAATCAGGGGATACCAGGTTAAGAAGGGGCCAATATGTATTATCAGAAATGAAATTAGAAGAGACTGCGGGTTAAAGTTAGGGTTCAGGGATGAACAGGAATGGCTGTACACAATTAAAGCTCCTCATAAACCAGTTTAACACTAACATTTCCTCACTCCTCAAATCAACAGTTCATCTTGTGTTAAACCAGGCAGCTGAAAGTTCCTGTATCTTCTTTAAACAACTTCCAGTCAGGTTTGAAAATGTGACTCCCCTCATCGGATTCCTATTAAACTTCCAACATCACAGCCTCCTCCTGCCTCCTGCCACACGCTGCTGCTGACTGCATGCACCTCAAACCTGCTAAAATATGCTCTTACTGCTTATGCTGATTCCCCCTGAGCATCAGTTCTTGCTGTTCTGGTTTCTTACATGTGCATTATGTAAATTCACCACCTGAGACATGTGAGTCTGTGTTGTTACCCCTTTGGGTGTCAACTCCATTCTCCCCTGAATCTGAAGCATCTGATTGTTTTCTTATATGTATGGCCTGTTCTCGTTCCCAGGGCGTGTGATACCGCTGCACAAGGCACCTTTGAGTGTCTGTATGAGACGCACCAGGTTTTCAAGTAACTACAATGTAAAACCATCAACATCAATATCAAACGCCCAGAGAAAGTGCTCCTGCTTTGGGAGTGTGGTGATGTAGGTTAAAGAACGAAAAAAGACACAGGGCAGGCGGGAGGGGAGGTGGATGGGTCCAACAAACACAGTGTGATATGTTTCACTTTCTTTACAAACAGTTGTTTTTTTCTGATTTTTTGAGCTTTTTTGCCTTTATTTGACAGAGATAGTGAAAGTCATGAAAGGGCGAGAGAGACGGGATGACATGCAGCAAAGGACCCCGGGTCACTGCAGCAAGGACTCAGCCTTTAGTACATGGGGCAACCCACATGTTGCCATTTTAAGCCAAACCGTGATGTCTTTCCCTAAACCTGACTAAGCGGTTTTGTTGCCTAAGCCCACATGAGCAGCGTAGCTCTGCTGCGTGTCAGCTGCGTCTCTTCTAGAGATTCAAGGCCTATTTTTTCCTTCACAGCAGAAATAAGAATAATAAATGATCTTTTGATAGTTTATTGACCTCATACTATCAACTTTACTACACTTTCAGTGTCTATATCTGTAGAATATGTCACAGACAGTGAAAAAAGTAAAAAAAATATTAACTCTTCAGTTTCTGTTTCAAAATAAAAGCCATGTTTTTTTTTCTGTGGTAACAATTCCTTCAATTGTTTACACAGGGCTTTTACTCTGAAATATTTGCAGGACAGTGTTGGGGGAACTGCAGACTTGCATGGCTCCATAATGTAACAGTAATACCGTCTTTTAATCATGAATTATTATTATTATTATTATTTATAAATGATCACACACCTATTAACCTTTGTCTAAAACAACTGTATATGATACTTATAATGACATTAAATGGCCATTATGAAAGGTAAACTATGTAGAAAGATAGGACCGATGGCAGCAACAGCAGCAGTGTGGCCACCACTGAAACCAAGTATCTGAATACAGAGATCCATTATCGAGTCTGCCCACTCACAGGTAAACTCCTTGAACTCCTGGAACACCTTGGGGTACATGGCTGCTGACATCACATCCTCGGGGGTGATGTCATCACCGTGTGCAGAGCGGAGCCCCTCCTCCAGGGCCTTGAAGTCCATGGGTGGCAGAGAGGCGCCAGGGCGACCCTCAATACGAGCGAGGGACTTCAGCACCTGGGAGAGGAGGTCAAAAGAGAGAAAAGTACTTAGTAAAAGTTTATATCCAAAGTCTTCCTGAATGTTTCCCCACTCGTAGTATCCTCACAGGACTCTGAAGCATGTGGGATGTATAAAGTGCTGGTAAAACCTTCACATTGTACTTCACAACTATATATGAGGATAAAAGCTGCACCCTGTCACTGCACTAAAGTGACAGAGAGACTTTCGGTGAGATGAGGAGGAAAACAGAGATACATGGGGAGCTGTT
Source organism: Pterois miles (assembly GCA_947000775.1). Classification (NCBI taxonomy): domain Eukaryota; kingdom Metazoa; phylum Chordata; class Actinopteri; order Perciformes; family Scorpaenidae; genus Pterois; species Pterois miles. The sequence goes on from CAMQGK010000008.1 coordinate 10,285,640, forward strand.
ATGAGGGAGAGAGAGCGAGACACTTCACACAGAACGATGTTGTTTCCTCAGCAGTTCTTTGGCGTGGGTTGAGGTGCGGAAACTGAGACAACATAAAACTTAATGCAAGTTATTTTTAAAAATTTGCATAAAAGTGAAACAGCTGCTGCGTTAAGATCTGCAGTGATATGCACTTTAGTTCCCCTCATCTCTCTCTCGATTCATCTTTTTTTCTTTCCAGTAAAGTGTCATCAGCCTATCACAGATGACTGCAGTGTTGCCGCATATGTGACACATCAGCCTGGTTTTCTTCTTAGAAATAGTAGAGGACAAAGTCAGAAAGAAAAGAGATAATTGTAGTATATATATATATATATATATATATATATATATATATATATATATATATATATATATATATATATATATATATATATATATATATATATATATATATATGTGTGTGTGTGTGTGTGTATAACTAATAACATGACATTTTATCTGCCCACACAGTTGCTGGCATCCGACACAACTTGTGGAGACAGTCTATCTGAGGCTACTAATAATGTCTGGTGAGGAGATTATGTCAAGACACAGGGATTTCGCCTAAGGGCTGCTTCTTTTGGTTTTATTTTCACAGGTTTTCTTCAGCTTTTGATGACACGCTTTAGTTAACACATGTGCAGAGGGAGGGAGGGAGGAGACAGTTGCAGGATCTCCATTAACCTATTTAGTCTGCTTCAGCAAATGTTTCCTGGAAGCATACAAACAAGGGCTGTCGAAACGCAAATTGGCTTTAATGCACTAATGCATCTTGGGATGTTTCGGTTGTAGTGGGCTCAGTTTTAAAGCTAGAGTGAAGATACTGGCATCCTATAAACCAGAAAACCTAAAGAATCCATTGGCACCAACGTCATAGTAGCTTGTCAGGAAGCAGGTTAAATAACACTTCAAACAAACACTAAATTTTGGAGAGGAAAAACCATTATCAAAGATCATTTATGTGAATGAAAATGGGTTCTACGGGTACCCACGCACTGGCAGCTGTTGTTGTCCGTTGGGCTGCCATTTGCCATGTTATGATTTGAGCATATTTTCTATGCTAAATGCAGTAACTGTTAATTGATTTCCAATAATAAATATGTTCATACATTTGCATAACGCAGCATATTTGCCCACTCCCATGTTGATAAGAGTATTAAACACTTGACAAATCTGCTTTTAAGATAAATTTTGATTAGATTAAAAATGTGCAATTAATTTGCGATTAATTGCAATTAACTATGGACAATCATGCGATTAACCGTGATTAAAAATTTCAATCACACAGAAATACCTAAAATTAAACCTTCTTGTGCAACCAACCTCTGTGTGTGTGCCATTATTTATTGTAGCCTCTTTCAGGTTAATTTATCATTGTCTAAGCTAACATGCTAAGTACTGCTTTAAGGATAGCACTGTGTGCACCAAGTTAAACCTTCAGTTAATCACATATCTCCTGAGTGCATACTGTATATCCACATTTGCAAATGTGTGTGTGCGCCACTGTATTCTAGCGTTTGTGGGTGTTTAAACTATCGGCACATTTTTGCGCCTGTGTGTGAATGCCTTGCGGAAATCTCCAGACAAAGGGCCCCGGTGCAATGCTATTAGTCACGGAGCTAACAGTTCAAAGATAGCTAACTCATTTGTGTGTGTGAGAGAGAAAGACACTTCAAAAGATGGCAGGCTCATTTGAGTCCCCGCTCATTAACATTGTGTCCTCCGAGGACGTCTTACACCTAAACTGCTTGACTGTTTGCTTGAGTGTGTGTGTGTGTGTGTGTGTGTGTGTGTGTGTGTGTGTGTGTGTGAGTGAGAGTGCATTAACAAATGAAGGAAAGACAAACCTTCAAGGTTATTTGCTCTTTCTCTGCGCTACTCCTAAAACCACTCAAAAAACCCACTCCCACTCTCTTTTTTTTTCATTGCCGCTGATTTCTGAGTGTGGCACCTCTGAGAAATGTGCAGGATTTTTTGACAATAATCTTATTTCTTGAATTCACTTGGTTCCTGATGGCCACCTCATTTTCTCCCTCTACCCTCCCACAGTCTCCCTCTTTCCCTCCTTTGCCCTCCTGTCTTTCTTGTTTTCCCCTCCCTTGACCGCTCTCTCTGCCCACCCACACCACAAATGAACTGAGTGTGACAGAGCTAAGATGAGGAAATGCCACTTTGTGTCTTGAAAACTTTTCCCTGTGCATGCAAATGTGCATTTATGACAGTCTGTGCGACTGAAACGAATGCACATGAGAGCACGTATAATGCTTGCTAATTAATTAATCGCACCAAAAGCTCCATTAAAGAAACATGACTTCTTCCATACTGCTGGCATGCAAAAATAACCCTCAGCTACAGCACAAAGGCATGCAGATATCTCATGGGTCATGCATGCAGCTATGTAATGGAGTGTGTAGGCATGCAAATGCATGTAAGCGCATTTAAAACTGCTAACTAATAACCCAATAACTCTCAGTGGTTCTCAACCAGGGGTCCTTGAGGGAGTTCCAGGGGGGTCCCCACAAAAATGTGGAATGGTTTATTTTCATTATTTAATTCAATGAAGCAAAATCTTATCAAAAGGTTGTCTGTGACATAATATGTTAAGGGTCCTTGACACAAAAAAGGTTGAGAACCACTGCAGTAATAGCCACATACAGATACAAACACTATAACATGAGTATGTTTTGATTCAGTGAAGTTGCAGTAAATGATGGGTTGCGTCCGAAATTCCATAATAACATGCTATTTAGTACGCTAAAACAGCATGTGAGATGTTTTTAGTATGAACTGTACATAAACTGCATACTCTTTCCAGTGAAAGTATGCAATTGCTGGACACTAAAGCGGCATATATGTTGCATAATGCAATGCAGTAGTGACAACAACGTTCATAACAGACGTTGACGGACAGCACTGTAAAATCAATTTAAAGGTCCAGTGTGTAAGATCTGGCAGTAATGAATGGTGAGGTGAGGAGACTGCAACCAACTGAAGCTTCTTCAGTGTTGGAGAGCTATGGCAGCTGACCCAAAAACACAAATAACCCTCTCCAGAGCCATTTGGAGCAGAGCCTGTGCATAGAGTGTATATGTATGTGGGAAGTGAGTGGTGAAGCAAGAGAGAGAGAGCAGTAGCGGCGACAGGAGTGAGTAATGTTTTGGTTTGTCTGTTCTGGGCTACAGGAGAAACATGGCGGTGCAACATGGTGGACTCTGTGGAGAGGACCTGCTCCCTATAGATATCAACGGCTCATTCTAAGGTAACAAAAACACAACAACTCTTAATTTCCGGTGATTAAACGATATAGAAAACATACTTATTAACATTATATTTCATTTTGGCCGATATACTCCCCTAAACACTACACATTGGCCCTTTAAGTGTAAGTATTAGATTCCACTTTGCTAGGCGTAATATAATTTTTACATTAATTCAGACTTCTCACAAATCATCGTTTTGGTCACAAGGTTGACATGCGTTACCATGGTGACCTGTCTCTGACTGTCAAGGAGGCTCTCAGGAAGTGACGACGCATATTACTGCTCAGTGTGTCTGAAAAGATAAATACTGTTTATTCACACAAAAGTATGTTGAACGATAGTACACATACTGGGTATGTGGCATAAGACATGAGGCAAACCGCCACAACAAAAACAGCTCTGTTTTAGGAAAATAGTTCAACAAATAATGTTTTACTTTCTTCGTTCTTTAACTTTTACCTTACATGAGCTTGACACCAATTATTTGGATTTATACTCTAAAAGTACTCCGAGATATTCTGTAGGTGACAGTAAAATTTATCAGATTTATCTCAAACTAACAGCGTGCATGTAAACACAGGCACACACAATGAGCACAAATGAAAACATTGTGAAAGGAAAGCAAAACTCATTTGTACCAAAGCTGAATTTAACTGAATGAGAGGGATAGAGAGTAAACTGTGTGCAGAAAAAAAAGCCTTGTGCTGTTTGTGCATTAAATATCCAGGGTGGATTGCAGAGGACGATATTCTAGTGCAGAGTGAAAAATATAAGAAAGTAAAACCTGAAGATATGAATGAATACAGTGGTTGTCCACCATCTTGTTTATTTAACTGCCATGCCAGCAAACATGAGACAGACACTAATAGAGAGGTAGCGGACACATGGGATGTATAGTGTTAGTCAGAACTGAAAAATCACTGTGATGGGCAAGGGCGGGACCGCCTGGGAAGCTAAATGACAAATATTTGACTGTATGCCAGTTTACAGAGACAAGGACAGAACAAGGACAACTCGATGATAAGGGTGACAGGACATCAGGAGTTAGTTTAACAGAGAGGTAAACAAAGAGGAGGAACAGTAACTACAGAGACAGATGAATACACATCTGTTTCATCATCCACAAGACAACAACTAAGGGATGAAAGGAGTGAAAAGCTAAAAGTTGCCAGCTGTTCTCATACACCGTTCATAGTTACACCCACAAAAAGTAATACACTGTAATTCGTATATATCCCATGAAATCAATGTGTGTGTAACTGCCGGAATTATGAATCAGGAAATACAAACAGCGATGAACGCCACGTAGAGAGGAGATCGGGGTGGATGGGTGGGTCTAAAATTATTGAATTTTCAGCTTTTTTTCACTAATCCGAAACCTAGTTGATCTTTTTCTAAACCTAAGTAAGTCATTTTGTTACCTAAACCTAACCAAGTCATTTTGTTGCCTAAACCTAACCAAGTCAATTTTGTTGCCTAAACCTAACCAAGTCATTTTGTTGCCTAAACCTAACCAAGTCATTTTGTTACCTAAACCTAACCAAGTCATTTTCTTGCCTAAACCTAACAAAGTAATTTTGTTGCCTAAACCTAACCAAGTTGATCTTTTTTCTAAACCTAACTATGTAATTGAATTGCCTAAGCCTAACTGAGTCATTTTATTGCCTAAACCTAAGCAAGTTATTTTATTACCTAAACCTAACCCAAGTAGATCCTTTCCTAAACCTAACCACATAGATGTACACACTTGTTTGCTGGACATTTGTGGGAGAACAAATGGAAAAAGGAGGAACAACATTTTAAGATTTCATATGAACTGTTGCATGAAAATACAGTGAGATGAAAAAATGCCCGACAGCTAAATTCACTGCAAGTTCAAAACAAAAGTGCAGAAAACAGATCAGTAATTCATCCTCTAATTATATGTCAGCAGAGTGCACACGCTCACAGATCGAGTGTTAGATTCTCAGTCACACATGCTGACATAATGAGTGTCCTGTGGAAAACTGCAGACGGGGTCTCACACCAGATATTTCACATTTCAGGCACCAGCCAGCTCATTGATCATACATTATGAAACATCTGTGGTTGTTAGTGGGGGAAAAATAGTTTCATTCCTTCCTTAACCTCTTAAGACCCGAGCTCTTTTTTGATATGCATTTTTGATGTCTCTTTGCTATTTGGGCTTATTGGAACCTGATAAGTATAAAAACTAAGCATCATCTTTTGACATAATGTAGTTTTAGAGAAAAATTATGTCCACATATGCGGACACTCGTTCTGAATTTCCATAAAACACAATAAAGTCACCATTGTGTAATAGTATAGTATAGTCTATATGTCCACTCTGAACACAGCAGTGTTTTTCCTGACTGCTTTTGCATTTATTAATAACACTTGCAAACATGTTTTTTTTTTTTAACATTTTGGAACATCACAGTACAATTTAACAAAATGAAAATGTTTTCCCCTTTTGGACAGTCATAGCAACAGTATGGCTCATTTGAAGTGCTGCAAACAGTTGCAGGACTACTAGATGGCAGTGTACGTATCCTCGTACGTGTACACAAGACCCCAGTTAAATAAAATTAAGTATTATGTTCATATGACCCAAAATGTGATGTCATCGAATGTGTACGCGAGGTCCTAAGAGGTTAAAGGAAAAAAAAAAAAACAGTGACTTCTTATGTGAAATGTCAAGTATGCCAATATGTCAGCAGGTTTTTGGGAGAATGTGACAAATGTGCCTTTATTCATGTGCGAGTGCTCATGCGGCTCCCCCGAGGACACCTGAAACCGTTGATGCTGTTTGAGAAGAGAAGTCAACGGAGGTAAAGAAACAGAGCGAAGACGAGAGGACGGGGCAATATCACGGCTTTCTTCACCGTTTGCAACTGTCAGGTTTAACAGAGCATGTGACAGAATTTGTGTGTATGCACACCTGCATACACATGTGCCTTTAAATGGACTCTCCTGTGTGTTGGTACTATGTGCTGGTTACAGACAAAGTACAAGGGAGGAAAGAAGTAAAAGACTAAAGGTTTTGTCATGTATTTACCTTAGTAGATAGTAGGTGTTACACTAATCTTAGGTGGTCCTAAACTGCATTTTAAGGCCCTGACACACCAAGCCAACTGTCAGCCGTCGGACAGTTTGGGGCTGTCGGTGGTTGTCGACCTTGTTTTTGCAGTGTGTCCCACGCTGTTGGGTCTAGTCTGCCCGTGTCTGAGTTTTTTCGGCCGATTTAGCATGTTGAATCAGCAGTGGAGCTTGTCAGTGACAGAAATCACTCTGATTGCCGGTTAAGCTTTAGTGAATTAGTGAGGGAAGCAAGCCAATAAGTTTTCATCTTCATCTCGTCTGATCATTCCGATGCACGGATATTTTCATGACGACATCGCCATGTGGACTGAAGCTAAGAGGTGAGTGAGAGGTGTGAAAAGATGCTGCTTTATTTCATGTACGTAGAATAACAACAGCTTGTGTATCTGCCGTCTTCGGTCTTCCGGTATCCTTTTTTCAATGACGAATACAGACTACCTGCTGGTGTGGACGGTTATTTCATCACACACAGCCGCAGAACAAACGGTAGTTGGCCACTGGCTGCAGTATTGTGTGTGTTAAAGTACAACTTTGTGGCCAAGACCAAAGCGAAAAAGGTGACATGAGGCAACGCAACTGGTGGCCAAATTAAGTCAAATTAATGCACATGAAACTTTAATGGAAACTATCAGAAACACACATAACAAACTAAAGTATAGGAGGGACAAAAACTACAGGACAAACTGCAGTACCTTAGATCTGAACGGCTCTGGGAATCCTCCATGTGGTATCCCAATGTATCCCTGCAGGAACTCAACCACGGACAGGGGGAACGACAGCTCATCCGCCCTCTCCTCCACTTCGGCCCTGGTCAGGTTGTTCTGCACCATGAACTGGGCCAAGTCACCCACGATCTTAGAGGATGGAGTCACCTGAGAGAGAGGAAACACACAAGTGTGAGGACCAAACTTTTGTTTTACTGTCTTTGTTAAAGAGAAGAGCTAATATCAGCTAAAGTGTTTCCATTTCACCACAGACTGAGCACAAGATATTAGAGCTCAGATGATATCTCAGTTTGCTTTGGACGAGGAGAGGTGCTACTATGTGACCACTGGTCATCTAATCTGACAAACATGAGGAAAAACTTGCAAAGACAATCTATTCATGATGATGATTACAGTTTTTCATGGTGCAATTTTACTTCTAGTACTGTTCTGAAATGCAGACGTTGCAGCAGCTGTTTTCCAGGCTGCACCATTTTTCTCTGTACCGGCCTGCTGGGTGGTGTCCTGTGAGCAGCATGCAGGTAGGAATCCACATCCACAGCGATTTCACCAACAGAGAGAAGCAGTGTCTTTGCTGTAATAAAGATGCTGTCTATGAAGATTAAGTAGTGAGTGACCCGGAGGAAAAAAAGAGAACTGGGTCAGCCGAATGAGAAATGAAAGGATGTTTACTATCTATATAGTCTCTTTAATCATTCGATTTGTCATGGACTAAACTACACAAGGCTTCTCACTGAAAACCTGAAGATAAAGAGGGAAAGAAGAAAGCATTCATTAAAATCACATGTATTCATTCTTTCATTATTTATAATGGCATATCATTATGATAATAGCGATCCCTATTACCATAATGGGGATAGGTGGAGTATTTTTTTTTTTGACTGCAGACAGGACACTGATGCAAATATCAAATTGCACACATTAATCTTCTATCGTAATGAATGGAGACAGATTTAAGGCTTCCTGCTCACTACTATCTGGTATTTGGACCATTAAAGAGAGAAAAGGGTCAATTAATGTGAACCATTAACAATAAAACCCTGAAATCCACCTTTCTGTCTCTCAGTCACACATTTCTGTTTGTACTCATTTCTGAAAGCTTTATTATAAAGTGAGATCAAAGGGACCCGAGCGCTTTCTAATTCAAAACCAGTGTCACATTTTGGAGGCGCTAGCAGAGAGCAGAGGGCTTGTTTCCTGTTTGTGAGCCTGACTCTTAATTTGAAGGAGCTGTAAGCATTGACAGCTGAAGGACTAGAGAGAACAAAGAGTGGGCCTCACCACAAGATGCCTATTTGTGTGGCAATTAGTCCACTCTGTCCACGCTGATATCAGACGGCGGAGAGAGAGAGAGGAAAAAAATATAGATCAAATTGGCATTCCCCAAAGACTTCCCCAAGAGGAAACTTGACACCTATTTGTAAGTGATGGGATGCCAAATTGTGACATGATGCGCACGCACACACACAGGTGTGCATTCAAATGCTGCTCTAGGATTACCACAACCCATCTGGGGCTATCTGATCTCCTGAGATCACTTCAGTCTTTGAACAAGTACAATCCAACCACCGAATTTTACCCCTCTGCAGATAGTGAATGCCATCGGTGCAAGCATGTCAGTGCTAATGGACAGACTGCCACATTGTAAAATAAACTGTGTACTAAAGACTTTTCTATATATTGTATATTATTGTCATTCATGTAAGAGTGCTCTGAGCCTAACAGTACTGCAGAAATTAGTCTGTAAAACAGCTGTGATATCATGACTTTTTGAGCCATTTGTAAATCTGTAGTCAATTCAATTCATTTAACGTTGTCTGAGCAGAATAATCCGCTCAGTATCAACACTGATTAACAGGAAGTCCTTGGGATATATAATGTAAATCTGTTCAATGTCAGCTTCTATTCACGTCTGAAGAAAACTGGTTTAAAGTGATCGAGTCAAAGCCAACATTAAAGACACACATGCACGTCAAACTAACGTGGGCGCTAAATCGTGTGTAACATCTTGTTTATTTAGCAGCCAAAGATCTCAAGGTGCACAGTTAAGAAGTGTTATTCTTCCTCAGGGTATTCAAGCTGGCACATTAAAGAATATCATGATGCTGCGAGCTTTGTGATATGAAAGAGAGGAAAGCAGAGAGAGATTGCCATTTTCCTTTGTATTGTGCATAAATGTGCATGTATATATAGTTTTGCTACAATAATGGCCCCGTATAGACCTGTGTGTGATTCTAGATTGTAGAGAGCTGTGAAAAAGTAATTGCCGCCTAAACCTACTAAACCTAATAACTGGTTGTGCCACTCTCAGCGGCAACAACTGCAATCAAGAGTTTGTGATAATTAAATTAAATTAAACTATATGCAAAAATATAAGAAATCAGGAACACTGTATATTGGTGGCATTTTTGGATGCAGGGATTTCCAGAGGATGTGACCCCACATTGTGCTCCTTATTTCTCCTGATTTCAATCATTCTATCTAGACGAAGAAATTTCATGAGAAACATAATCGCACAAGAATACTTAATGCATCATCTTATAAGATTGTTTCTGAAAAGCCCTGTTTTCGGTCACTGCCACGCACAGCTGTTAATACATTACTACAACACCCATGAGCAGGAAATTTGTAGATTGTTTACAGGGGGTGGACCAGGTTTGTTTCGTTCATCCGTGACTAGCGAACTGCCCCAGAGAATATTATGGATCCAAGATGAAAATGACAGAGAAGGACTCAGAGAACAAGTCGCATTTATGAATCCATCTGCTACTTCAGCACCATGGATATATTAATACACAGCACAGTTAGGCTGTTGATATTTCAGAGCCATTAGTGAGTAAAACAGACGTATGCAACTAAACACTGTAACTATAGGACAGAGGGGGGATCGCGGGTTAACAAGGGGGATGGATGCCCCCTCATGTTGCCAACTGTCCATGGGTCTTAGTATGAGCATCGCTATGAGGCCAGTCAGAGGCGAGAACAAAACACAGCGTCATAGTTACTAAATTGATCTGAAATTGACCCAGCCTTCAAAGCTGAATTGTAGATCACATTTTAACCTTGATGATTGAGTTTTTCTCACCAAAATGCACTACAGGAGTTGTAGTCTCACTTGATTTTTATGTATTGTGCCTCTCTCTCTTTCTTTCTTCTTCTTCTTTTTGTTTTTTTAAATCAAAAAACTTACACTCGCTGGTGATTCAACTGGGAGACTTCAAAACCATCCTATAAACAGCCCAGGATGCCTCTTAAAGTCCACAACCACCAGTTTTCAAAGGAGCCCTGCAAGCAAATCAGCGCTTTCCCAGCAAGATTCAAGAAAGAAATGCTTCCTGCTGACTGAAACACGCACTCCCCTTCAGCATGTCGCCGCCGCAGCACCTAAAGCTCAGTTTGATTGGTTTTGTGAATAGAGGCGACAATGATACATTGCTTTAACAGAACAAGTATTTACAGGAAAGCTTAACAGATTTGAATGGGCTGCTGGGATCCCTGGAGAGGCCATTAACTTGGTATAGCTGCGGAACAAAAGCTCACTGCTGACTTACTCGAAATCCATCTTGAACTCAAGAAAGCAGCATGACTGCGCATTGCTCGTCCATACCTTCAGCCTGTCTCCCGTTCGCCATTGTTTCCTCTGTCTTTGTCTCTTCAGTCCATTTTTTTCAAGTTAAGAATTGTTACTCTTATCTTTATAATTTCTGTGAACCATCCATCTTACTCCGTCCTTCTCTACCTCGCTTAACTACTATCGTCTGTCTTCATACTAACAGCCAACAGGTTGAGTCTCATGAATCACATCTATCCTGTGCCCATCTCGCTTTTCCTCCGTCCCTCTGCCAAATATTTACTTTTTCCCTTGGTTCACGGTAGCATCAAGAGTGTTACTCTCATTATCAATCTCTGTTGATGAATCACCCTCCTCCAACTCTCTCTGGGCGCCTCACACACTCAGGGAAGCGAAATCTCATTTCCAACAATATGTGAGCTATACATGATGTGTGAGCTTTTCTATATTTTTAGACGAGGAGTGAGGTTAATCACATCCTGGCCGTGCAGGGTTAGAAAAATCAGATTTTCTTTGTTCCTGTGTGTAGCTGAGCTCAGACTTTTGACTCTTCACTGCTGATGAGATAGTGTCATTATGTCAGCAGATCACACCTCTGTCTTTCATATACACAACACTTAACAACGTCATTACGTTTTGTGGAAGTTTAGCTTTTGAAACGTTCCGTGTAGCTGCTTTTTCTCTCAACTGCAAAATTGTGTTACGGCACAAAAAAAACCTGACTTAATTTGATGTTTTCATCCGTTGAAGTGATGTAATTAATCTGCTTCTTGTAGTTCTGCACAAAAACCAATGCACTAGAAAAGGCAAGCTGTTATTCTGTCTCAAGTCAGCCAACTTTGACCATATTTTGTAATAGTCCACAGTCATGCCAGCAGCCTTTGGGGGGATATAATGGTCCAACTGTCACGATGAAGTGATTAATTGGCTACAGGGTGGTATCAGAATAAAAGTCTTTGGCATCCAGTGTCAGAAGGGCTTTTGTGATAAAGATGATGTCAGCAGAAAGGTCATTTTGATATACTGTATGTAGTGTTGGGTGAGCAAAGATGTGAAGATGAAGCAGTTTTTTTCTAAACTATTAAGCAACTTTATCCTCTGTGGAAAATGAATTTCTGTACCGATTTTTGTGCCAATCCATCTTGTAGATGTAGAGATATTTGACTGAATGAGAGACCATTCTGACCTCCTGGTGGCACAAGAAAAAAATACTACTACTACTAGTACACTAGTACGGACTAGTGTACTGGGCACCAGTGACATACTGAATGTACCAACTGTCATGGCAATCCATCCAGTAGTTGTTGAGATATTTCAGTTTGTGCTAAAGTGGAGGACCAAATGGCCGACATTGCCAGTGTGACTAAAAACACATGGACTTGATACCATCCTGCTGAGTTTTAACTGGAACAGCTTCTGCATAGCTCAGGGCTGTCCTCGACCAAAGATCTTCCAAGTCAACACTGATAAGGTTTTGTCTACAACTCGATTAGTTTATTTTATCGACAAGTTTTCTATGAAATAAGAATCAAAAAAAGCACCACTTTAAATCTTGTGTTTACTGGATGTGCTCACTAGCGTCTTGGAAATAAATCATTCAGCATGAAAAATGCATAAAAAATGACTAATCAACAAAAAAGGCCATTAAATAGGCTTTATCAGCCGCTATGAGCATCATAGATGTGGGTCAATAGGGGCCTGAAAGTGAAACTTAACGGCAAAACTTAATGAAACGTCACAATTTGAATGAAACTGAAAAAGTGTTCTTTAGGTTTAAGCAATAAAACAACAACTTGTTTAGGCTTAAACAAGAAAACAACATCTTTAGGTTTAAACAACAAAACAATGTAGTTAGGTTTAAGCAACAAAATTGCAACCACTATAGGTTTAGGCAACAAAACAACAACCTCAGGTTTAAAAACAAAACTACAACTTCTTCAGGTTTAGGCAACAGAACTACAATTTCTTTAGGTTTAAGGAACAAAACAACTTCTTCAGGTTTAGGCAACAAAATATCAGCTTCTTTAGGTTTAAGCAACAAAACTACAACTTCTTGAAGGTTTACGAAAAATAAAACACACAATTGGTTAGGTTTTTGCAGTTAAAATAACTACCGACATACTACACATTGTTGGTTTTCCACAGGATGCAGTCTCCTGAGTGAAACCCCTGTGTTTCAAACTGTCTATACTACAGTGTCTGATTTACGTTTTTGCTCCTGTCATAACTACTATGCTTGCTAGAGGTTGCTGTCGACTTCTTTTATACCTTCTTTCAGTGATCTACCATGTGAGTAGATGATAAAACCCACTAGTGGGTGTAGCAGGCCCCAACTGACCTACATCTATGGGGCTTATAGCGACTGATAACACCTATCTAATGGTTGACAACAGTCTGATCAGCTGAACAAGGCGACTACTCAAACTAAGAGGGGGCAGCCCAAGTATAGCTACTAAAGTGTAAAATCATTTTAATCATATACACTGGACCTACAGTATATTTTACAATCCAAAAACACTTGAATTCCTGAATAATAACATTAAAATACCCAGTGTCACTGTGTACTTCTCAGATAAATTAATGGACATATTATCTTTGAAGGAGAATATACGATACTCAGCTTTAGTAATATGCTATGACATAATTCACACATGAATACTGGACAGAAGCATCTAATACCTTTCTATATCAGTAATGGTGCCTGTTCCCCCTTAGCATGCAGCAGCACTCAGCACTCTGATCCTCCCATGTCTTTCTCACCACCACTTAAAGTCATCTGTAACCTTCCTCACACAGGCTCATATTATCACACTTGATACAAAGGACCCGTTCCACCCTCGTCCACCTCCATCTCTCTCCACTTTGACCTCCTCTTTCTATTCTTTCTGCCTCCGTGTTCCTTAGCTCTCTCAAGCTCTACTCTCCTTCTGCCTTCTATCTATCTATCTATCTATCTTTCACACTTGCAGTAATGTACAGCCATCGCTAAGTGGTCCTGCACAGCTCCACACTCCTGGCAGCACAAATCTGGTACAGTGAAGTGTGTGTGAGCCTGTCAGTGATTCTGTGTGTGTCATAAGTCTGTTGACTTTATTTTGAAACACAACTCTATCCAAACCTGGGCTCCCCTAATGGGCAAAGGATTATATCATTCAGAGCAGGGGGGTGTGTGTGTGTGTGTGTGTGTGTGTGTGTGTGTGTGTGTGTGTGTGTGTGTGTGTGTGTGTGTGGGTGTGTTTGAGTGAGAGAAGGTAAATACAATATACACACACATGAAGCCAGTCTATAACGGCAGCAAAGCCAGGAGCAGAGTGAAGAATGGTAGCTGTCAGGAGAGGAGGAGACAGGAGAGAGGAGCGATAACGAGAGACTCGGCGAGGTGGAGGATAGATAGAAATGATTAGAGATACATGAAGGAAGTCTAATCGAAATGAGGGAAGGTGTGTGTGTGTGTGTGTGTGTGTGTGTGTGTGTGTGTGTGTGTGTGGGGGGGGGGGGGGGGGGGGGGCAATGGAGGAGGCGACGACACCAAATGAAAGTGGAGAGGGAGAGACGGCAGACAGGATATTAAGAGAAAGACAGGAAGAGTAAGAGAGAAAGGAATGGACAGATAAGCCGAGGGGAGGAGAGGCAGAGGCAAACAGACAAGAGCAATAGACATTTGCAGCCCCACAGGCGATACAAGGAGGTGCTCCACCTCCGCCGCCGAGTGTTTGTGTTTTCGAGAGTGTGGAGGTGAGTGAATACGTGTCTGTAATTGCAAAAGGAGAGTGACAGAGTGAGTTAGGTGGAGGAGAAAGACAGAGCGCACACAAATACAACTTGTCCGTCTGATATCGACGAGCTCATGTAGCGACAGACGGAGCTGGGCGAGAAAGAAAAGGGGAGGAAAAGAGAAAAACGGAGGAAAGGAAAAGAGGCACTGGAGAGTCGAAATAACAGTCCCAGCTGTATGCAAGTCAATGGCAGTTTGAAGACTTCCATAACTTAACTAGACAGCCTCCTAAAGATCAGACTGTTTTATTATGATTAAATAAATAACCAATTAGTCAATCGACGGAAAATTAAATGGAAACAATTTTGATTGATTAACCATTTGAATAATTTCTTTTTAGCAAAATAACAACAAAACGTCCAATTACCTGCTTCTGAAATGTCAATATTCAGTGTATTCTCATGAAACAGTTTGTAGGATATCTTAAGAAAAAGTTATTCCTCCTTTTGGTTCATTTCCTACAAATGTCCAACGACACGCGTCAATATCCGCTTGTTACATGCATATTGTTTTTTTTTTTTATAAACTTACATCTTTACGGGAAACTACTTCCATAGTTTAGGCAATAAAATGACTAAGGAAAAGATCGACTTAGCATATAGACTGACTGATAACAGGGGAAGCAGCTCGTCTGGCTCTGTCAAAAGGTAACAACGGTGTTTTATGTTTTATATGTAGTTTGTTTAATTTGTCCAAAAACTGCTATAAACAGTGTAAAATCACAAGTTGCCCAACTATTTCTTGGATTGGCTGGAGTCTTGCCTGGCAATCTCATGGCAATGACAACATTTCAGACACATAAAAGAGGGGTATCAATCGTCTCATCTTAGTCCCAGCAGGAAAGCGAACAAAGGCATTTCTCAAAATGTCGAACTGTTCCTTTAGAGATATCATCATGGGCTTTAGGAACTTGTGACGGACGTTTTTCACTGTTTGCTGACATTTTATAGACGTCACGATTATGCGGGAAATAATCTGTAGACGAGCAGATGTTGAAAATAATTATTACTTTAGCAGCACTATATAGTCACGTTTACTGTACATATGATGTGTGACTACACTGTGTCGAATTAAAGCGTGCACACATAATAGAAAGGTTTACTCTGTGCATAGACTTTTCAGAGCTTACATTATTAAAACAGCACCTGCAGGCATTTTTCTATATGTTTTCTCTGATTGTTCTGTTGCTTTAGCAAATAAGCCCTCAAGCAACAGCTTCAGAAATAGGAGAAATGACTGCTGGCAAAGAGCTTGTCAGCGTTGACGTCGTACTGTTCAGGTGATTTTACAATACTGTTGTCTGTGCGAGAGCTACGTGACCAGGAGGACGATGAGGGGAAGAGGACTGGCAGGTTTGCATCAGCCGAGGGGTGCAGAGTCCACGACAGAACATTTGTATGAAGATGTAAAAAAAAAAAAAACAGCTCAGCACTCGGCTGGATCAGCTGTTCTGTCTCCGTTTTCAAGGCTCCTTCACCACACTGACTTTTCAATATTTTCTTTTTTATATGCAGCTTTCCAGTCTCCCAGTGAACATCACCACACAACAGAGATCACAGGGGGGCAAAATATACAGCATAAGCCTGATAACACATTGAATTATGTAAGACGACAATAAATATAAGAATATAATAATAATATTTCAATGTACTATATGCAATCAGCCTGTGGCCCTGTCTGTCTGAACTTTTGGTAAAAAAGGTCAGGAAAGGTTCAACAATGATATAAAGTAGATACGATAGTTACACTCAATAATACTGTATATATGTAATGCAATTATAAACAATTATAAGAAACTCATAAAGCTTTTATAAACATTCTTAAGTCACCTGCAATCTCTTAATACTCCACGCCAGCCGCTATTCGGTCTTTCAGAGTCAGTTACAGTGAAGATACTAGCATCATATTAAACTAGAAAGCCTAAGGACTGGTACCAACCATGCCATAAGAATGCTAAATAATGCTTCAAATTTCTGCAAAATTTTGGTGAAGAAAACTAGCATGGCAATACTCAAAGGGGTCTCTTGACCTCTGACCTCAAGATATGTGCATGAAAATGGGTTCAGCTGTGGAACAAAAATCGTGCATTTTTTTGAATGCAGGATAAATGTCCTATTTTCCTCTATACTAAAATGATGTGTTTCTGCACACTAAACAGTCTTGGAAGAGCATGAAATGGTAATATGACTGGATACCAATGGAAACTTGCCTTCACTGTATAAACTGACCTGTGGTGACCTCTAGGATAACCACAGCCTCATGAACCTTTACAGCCACAAACTAGAGACCTAGAGCGTTCGGAGGATGGATGGCTTTACTAGCTAGACTGACAATAAGGGGGTTTCTGAGCAGTTTACACAACAGAAGAGCTCACCATTCAATCGCAGAAAAATGCAATTCTTGCAGAAATCTTCAAAAGTTTTTGATACCAAATCACAACGTGACTTTTTCTATGGCGTTCCTCAAGGGCTTGGCCTCTTAATGTGGTATTTTGGAGGGATTATTGATTATTTTCTCAATTCTCAAGTGGTAAAAATGGTTAAATTTAGCACCAAACCTGTTGCTGCTCTTGATGGTCATCATATACTTTATCATAATGTTCTAAGCTCTTACACAGTTTCACAATTTGTTTTAATTGATTCCTTTATTTATCAATTAATTATTAATGACTAGAACAGGTGGTAACATAGTGCTGAGCAGCATCTCAAATTAATCTTTAGGTTCCCAGCTGTCATATGATGACACATGACCACTTCCATATGACATCTACTGTTGACTGTTGACATCTGCGTGCCAAACATCCACTGTCCCTAATCATACTGCTCAGCTACTGTGACTGTAAACTTCACGGCCTCATGGTGAGAGGCGCAGAGGACAGTTTTCTGATCTGACCAGACTAATTAAATTAGCATTAATGCTGAAGGAAACTCAAGAGACTAAGGGTCTTTTATACCCTTCATTTTGCTGAACGGAGGTCTTTTATAATTGTAAATCATGTCCATTGACTGAATTTGCATGAGTGCTCAGCGACGCGATGTAACGTCCTTCACCCACATCCCTGAGCTCCAAAGATCTGGCTTTTGCAGTGTTTTGAATGCATACGAGCGTGGTCAGTGCATATACGTTGGCTGCTCTGCATGGCGCCAGCGCAGTGTGCGGCGTGTCTACTTTATATGTCTATCTGACAAGCACACTGCCTCTCCCTTATCAACGAGCCGACTGTGTGAGAGACGCAGCCGCTGTCAAGCTAACAGGATACAACAGGGAGCGTGGCAGGACCTGTAGGCACATTAAGCCAACATTGGCTTGTGCAGTGAAGCCCACCGAGTGAGTCTTAATTGAAATGATAGAGATTGGGGAGAAGAATTGATGAGGAGAACTGAGAGGGGCAACGAAAATAACTGAGCGGGGACCCGAGAAAGAAAATTGAGAAAGAGACAAGAATAACAAAAAAAAAGACAAAGAGAAAGAAAGAGGAGGTAGAGTAATAGACAATCTCCATCCAGTGAGCAAAATAAGAAGACAAAGGTGAAAAAAGAAAAGCAGCCTGATAAAGAAAGAGAATGCAAACTAGAGAGCAAAATAATTACAGAGGGAGTGTGAACACGCTGAAAGAGGGATGAATCTATTACTAAGCTGTGATGGTAAATAATGAAAGGAGAGAAACAAAGGGATTAATGAAAGATAATGAAAAACAAAAAAACAGGATGGAGGTGAATTTAGGCTGGGAATGAAATTGTTGACTGCAAAATTGGCAATAGAGCTCCCTCTCCATGACTACGATTAATGGGCCCTTCAGGATATCAACCCAAATCTAGTTCACTGGAGTTCCTACCCACATTTACATAGAGTGGGACAATACGAAGAACAAAAGTCACTATCAGTGCTGAAGAAAACTGTCCTGGAGCACACAGTCTCGTTTTACAGCTAAACAGTAACTACAAAATGTTTCTGAAAACACTAGAGGAGAGATATAGACGTTACAGTAACAGAATATTGATTCATATCAGTGCTGCCTTGTTTGACCATTTGATCTCTCTAAAATGACCTCTGATTGGTCAAAGTTTCCCTCACAGGCTAGATTTATTTAAAGCTTGAAAACACCTAATTTTTCCCAATGATGCCAGCAATATTTTGCGTACTGCAGCTTTACCTACACCAGAAAATAAAAATACATATAGCCTATTATCAAAATATTTTATACTGTCTCATATGAACCTCCGAAGGGTGAATGCACATCGGTACTGTAGATCCTCGCTCGTCTCTTGTAAGAAATGAATCATCACTGTCCTACATCATTATAAGCTATAGTAACCTAGTTATGGGGCATCCACACTCTGCCTCCCTCTTTCTCTCCTCAGGGCTCATGCATTTGCTCCGTGTTGTCGACTGCGTCACTGCAACTTTTCTAAAATCAGGGTTTTCCCTGCGCTTGCAATGCAATGCGTATAAATGTGGAGAGCATCCGGACGAGCTGACGCTCGGGACTGCACGGCGGAGGATGGCTGAGAACAAGGGCGCTCTCATTTATTGATACGATCTTCACGTCCTGCAAAAGCAGTACGAGATCGCTGCTGAGAGCGAATCATCCATCAGTCATTCTGTTAGGGCGAAAACGGGTTGTTTACTAATGTTACACACTGATAAAATTAATGATTTTACAGGGCAAACATTGCCAGATGACTTAAATGTTCAGACCATGGTTGTGATGTGTAAGGGATAGGGGTGGGACGGTTCATAAAATTCATGGTTCAGCTCATATCATGCTGTTCAGTACAATATTTATGGTACAGCAAGGACGCCGCGCAGCATTTTAGTCATTATATAGACTGACTTTCTCTCAGTACCCCCACCTCTGTCTGATTTCCAGCTACTCTGGATAAAACTCCCCTGTAAATGAAGAACTCTAATACAGAAAATTTGCCAGCTTACAGTAAAAATGTCCAAGGAAAGGGTAAAACTGTAAAACAGCAGGTAGAGCAAGAGAACTACCCAGAGAGGCAGACGAAGCCAGGGAAGGTCAAACAGACTGTGAGGCTGAAAGTGAATCCAGACAGCTCAGAATAGAGGATGTACCAAACCTTCATCTGGGATTGTTTGGCTCAGCCAAGCAAAGAAAGAGGGCCAGCTCGACAGAAAGACTCAGTGCCAGAGATGCTAATGGAGCAATATCAAATACATGCCAGATACATCTTTGTACTACAGTCTGTGGTACCTACCTCCCAGCTCTGAAGATTGGTCGAATGGACCAATGTTATGCAAGCAGTAAATGTGCAGACACTCCTGAAAATGAACACTTTATCTTCATGTCTCACCTTAATGAGGTCTCCGAGTAGTTTGTTAGCTTCAGTATAGGCCTTCTTCACCTCCTTGAACTTGTTTCCCAGTCCCATGCTGTGAGCCTGCAATGAGCCACGGTGAAAGAAAGACAGCATGAATGAGCAGAAATAATCTTTTTATTACTCCCTTTCAGGAGAAAAAAGTCAAGGCTTTCTGAGTCATCGAGTGACAACCTGTGATTTAAGGTTATAATTTGTGAAGTGACACCCAATGGCTTTTAAATTTATAGCGAAGATGCCTGAATAGCAAAGGCCAGATGGGCTAGTACGATGAGCCACTGTAAACTGTAATTTGGTTCACAGTGCCACAACACTGGTTGATATAAACAGTTCACAACACATTTTTCTTCCAGTGGCTGGGCACAGCGCTGTGGAGTCAGCCACTTTCAAATCGTCTGTGACACTTCTGTGCACAGTGTAGACACTTAATGTACCATACAGTATAAACACACACCAAGATAAGTTGTTCAAACAACATTTTTAGTGAGTTTCTAAAACACAGCCTCTGACGACTGCACTTCCTCAGTTTCATTTTAGTTCTTACATCTGCAGGAGCTTTGAACGCGCACAAAAACATGTCAAAAGATAATATCGTATACATGCTCTGTCAGAAAGGGAGGAAAATAAATGTATGTTTCTCCAAAATATTAAATCTTTTTAAAACAGACTTGTTCACATGTGAAAACGTGCACAGACATTTTATAGGTGCATTGAGGTGAATGTAAATGTAATGTTGCATTAAGCTAATCCGTTGTTTACATCCCTTCATCCCTATGGAGCTAAAAGGAGCTTTGTGAAATGCATTTAAGCTTATTCAGCTTCAAAATCAATCACTTGCACAATAAAAAAGAGAGGCCAGAATAGCTCACTGTACCTGGAAGTGAAGGTTGGTGTACTGTCCTCCGGGTATCTCGTTCTCGTATACGTCAGCGTTGCCAGACTTCATGGTGGCGGTGCAGTCGAATGGAGCATACAGGCCTCTGGCTACTTCCCAATACTCACTGTAGTCGAATACCTTCTCCAGAGCAATGCCTGCAGCAGAGCGGGGCAGAGTGGCATCAAATTAATGGTCACTGTGCACATTTTCCTTTAAGGGGACTTGAAAACGCTGATCTACTGTCATTTGAAACTGAGCTATGTAGCAATGGCAACAAAAACATTTTGGTGTTTTCAGAATATAAATCTAAAGCATGGGATATGGGGAGATTTATTACGGGGATTATAATCATATGCTGTATTGGCCAAGATTTGTGTGTGACTCATTGCCAATTCAGCTTGAAAGCCAAAATCTGTAATTCTGTGATTATTTTGTGTGGGTATTGATGTGATATTCACTAAAAAGTTAGAGGAACTGTTGTGGAGGCTAATGTGGCAACCTGCCATTTATCCGACTTAATCGTCTCAAAACTTGTGCCAGCTAGCAAACTGTGACAGTGCTGAGTTTATGCTGCTGATTTTGATGTATGAAAAATATAAACATGGTGTGAAACATGTCACAATTTTGACAGTGTGCTGAGCTTTTTTTTTTTTTTTTTTTTTTAAACATACAGAAGTCCTGCCCATCAGGTAGGGACAGATGTGTCTCCTACCACAGTGCAGTATGCTGGTTTTTATGCCAGTTTCTCAAACTAGTCAGCAGGAGAATCCAAAATGTCAGCAGAAACATTCATAATCTACCAGGAGCTCACTTTTTAACGACTCATTAAAGGAGCAGTATGTAGAATTTAGTGGCATCTAGTGGTAAGGTTGCAGATTGCAACCAAGGGTGTCAGAGAGCCACAGTGGCCTTCAGGTAAAAACAGGTTTTTGGTTTGTCCGTTCTGGGCTATTGTAGAAACATAGTGGAGCAACATGGTGGACTTCGTGAAGCAGACCCCCTCCCTATGTAGATATGAAGAACTCAGTCTAAGCTAACGGAAACACAATTATTAGTTTCAGGTGATTATATACTAATGAAAACAAAGAAGCTGTATTCTATTTTGGCTATTAGTTCCTTCTAAATCCTACACACTGGACCTTTAAGTCAGTAAAATTTGGGGTAACACTTCATATTACAGGTCTGCGAATTTCATGGTAATTAGGTGATAATGAGCAAGTGACCTATTTGAAATTTCTTTGGATTTACTGTAAAATTGCTGCAATATTTACTTCATTTATTGAAAATTAAAGGCTGTATGGTGGTGCGGTGGTTAACGCTGTTAGAGTTTCCATGTTCTCCCCGTGTTAGCGTGGGTTTTCTTATTTGAAATTTCCTAAAAACCTCCCTGAATCATGACATCAGCTACCAGGTTATATTTGTGTAGACAATAAGTCATATAATGGTGAGATTTGTGCCTGATCAGAAGTCTCTTCTACTAGTTTTGGTTGTTAACCTCCGATGAAGAGCAGCACACAACCACTTCTCAAGCCTAAGGGCCCTATTTTAACCATTATATGCTATTTTACCATAGAATTATTAAATTATGTGTATAAGTGATTTTCAATAAATTTTACTGTAAATATTGGGGTAATTCCAAAGTAATTTCAAACAGGTGACTTGCTTATTATCACCTTATTACCATAAAATTTGCAGACCTGTAAAATGAAGTGTTACTACATTTGGGATTCAAAATGGGTTAGAGGCCAGAACATGTTGGTACAGCGTAAAGTGCAATTATTACCACCTGTAAATGCACATTTCTTCATCTTGCCTTTGGCACTCATTAAATCCTTGTGATATTCTGTGATCCTTAAAAAAACATCTGTTGCTCATATTCATGACATTCTGCTGCAGCCAGTTAAGGTGTGCTAAAGCTGATTACCTTGAAAGGAAATACCGGCTTTAACGCCATGACAGGAATGGAAGGTTTTGGCTAATGGTGACAAAAAAATCAGCCGTGTTAATGAGACAAACGTAGCTTGTTACATCCACAACAACAGAGTGACAGGCTTGAATTTTCAAATTTTCAAAGCGAGTACGTACTCCAGAAAGTGTCTGTGTGCTTCCACTGTGATCTTGGCGGGGAAATGGAGCTACTGTGATATTAATGTGAAACTAATGTGCATGTTGTTGCTCCTCAAATTCAGCTGCCTGCCAAGCCAGTCCGTAATTAGGTCCATTTCCTTCTCTGTTTGAGAACCAATTTTGTAACTTTCATTTATGCTTCCATTGTGAAATTACAGCCTCAGTTTAAACGGGGAAGTGACGGCATGTTCAACGTGACAACACAATCTGTTGACTGAAATGTCAGGTCTGGTCAAGTTTCACCTCCCTCCAACGCCAGCTGAACACCTCCTACATTCAATTCATGTACTCATGGCTTTAAGTTAGTGGAAAAGACAGACATTTGCAAAAAGCTCTGCTCCTGTACAAAAGTATGCTGCTGTGGGTGGAAAACAAACTGCTGGCATCTGATTCAGTTGTGATGAATTGGTAAATTTTGGCGTGAAATGAAGATTCTTTAAAAGAGGACGTACTGTAGCTGCTTGACAGTCCTGACATC
The DNA here is from genome assembly GCA_947000775.1 of Pterois miles. NCBI lineage: Eukaryota > Metazoa > Chordata > Actinopteri > Perciformes > Scorpaenidae > Pterois > Pterois miles. The sequence goes on from CAMQGK010000008.1 coordinate 10,308,915, forward strand.
CAAAAATCTCAAAATGTCCACATTTGGCCTGATATGGTTATAAGCAAAATGCATCAACTTGGCACAGTGAAGCCAGGAGGGGAAATTGTTGTTGAGTTTTATGGTGAATTTTACTTTAATTGCAATTAAATTACAGATACACTCTTTCAGTGTAATGTAAAGTTGTTAAATGTGTAAATCTTGGGCAAATGTAAATCCACACTGGCGTAAAAAAGGATTTGCAATCATTAAAGGAATAATCAGACATTCTGGGAGCCTTTACGCTAAGCTAAGCTAAGCTAACTTGCTCCAGGTACCAGTCTTCTTATGGCCATTGTATGTAAAAGAAATAATAATAATAATACTTACAGAGAGGGGGAGGCAGGTAATTAAAAAACGAGTGATCGACGTCAAAAGCCCCTCTAAAGACGCTTTCAAAACAAACTTTTTTCCCCTTCCCCATTAACCATCTCATGACCTCTCACACTGATCTGGAGACCCTTTGGAGGGGCTTCACCCCTAGGCTGGGAACCACTAGACTAAACTACATTTAAACTGTATCTAAAGTAGTTAAAATGAGCTCCACCTCGACCAGCTACAACAGTAAAATGCTGCTTACACGTCGATGCACATAATCTTACAATATAGTTTTGATTTGCCTCTCTTTTAGCTCATTGGCTATCTTCCAGGAGTTCACAATAAAACACTGATGCAATAATTCATACATCATATACATGTATGCATATACATACACTGGCACATTGATGTTTTATCACATATCAACAACAGTTTTCTAGCTTTTTAAACTCATACATTTTTAAATTAGTGAAAGTGGGCCATCCCATCATAATATATTCACTTTTTCAAGCTCACACCTTAATATGGTTCTTGCTGCTCTATTCAAAGTGATGTGTAGTCTCCTCATCCCTGTGAGCTGCATTGCTCCACGCTACACAGAAATAATTAATGGGACTGTAAATGAGACTATGAGATATTACCTTAAGAATGTCTTTCGATAAAAAACGTTGAAATTATATTATATTACGGTGTCATATATCAGTCACAGGGGCCGTTTCCGGCAGAATAAGTGCATTTTGCTCTACTTTCACTTCAGCAGTTTGTAACTTAGTAATATTTAGATTGTTGTAGTGACACTTTTTCTAAGGTAATGGGGTCTGAGTACTGAGGAAAGTGAGCACAACAACATTGTTTTTATCTTCATGTTTTGCTCTTGTGATGACCTAACTTGCCTTCTGGGATTAAAAGGTTTATTTCACCCCGCATCCTATAAATATGGAGAACAGCTCCAAAGGCTGTGGATTCTGACGTTTGCTAAATCACACTGGAGGTAAATACAGCACTGTTTTTTCTGGACCGCTGCTTACACTCCCGAAATCATCAATCATTACTCCATCGTACCATGCTTATGTGTACCAGGCACATGAGCATGTGCACGTATATATATATATATATATATATATATATATATATATATATATATATATATATAGTTATTGGGATGGCTGCTTGACAGTGACAATATGATATATATATCCATACATATATATATATATATATATATATATATATATATATATATATATATATATATATATATATATATATATATATATATATATATCAGTCACTGGGATGGCTGCTTGGCAGTGACAATGTGCCATCAATATCCAACTCATTAGCAGCACAAACTCACTAATGCCGGAGATAAACAGAGACGCGCACATATTTGCGTCCATAAATGTGTACACACATTCTTCACACCAACACAGATGTTGTAGTTGATGAGATGATGAGAATTACCCAAGACACATAAATAAAGAAAGATGAGCACAAGAGGATTCTGGGAGAAAAGATGGGCAGACAGGTGAAGAAAGGGAGAGAAGAAGAAACTAATGTGTTGGCTCACCTGCCTCACTGTCGCCTACAGCACATACAGTTATATCAGTGTGTGATGTGTGCTCAGTCTTCTGTGTCTGATGACCGCTACATCTTAAACGGCTGCATTGTTATGGCAACTGAAAATTCCCCATCTATTAAATCCATGCATGATGCATGAGAAAAAGCCAATAAATGCTGTGTCAAATAAACACAAGGTCCCATTTAATGTGTGTCATCACTCAGCTGCACGAGCGCTCGTGAATATGCATGACTTTTAAAAGTGTGTGCACGCGCACGGTGGCTGACTGAATAAATAAACTGACAGCTTAAAGACAAACGACTTAAGCAGAGAAGCGCTGCTTTTGCTGTTTCTTTCAGGACAAAGAGGTATTGTGGAAGACACAGAGGGGAGTGGAAGGGAAAGAGCAAAGAGTGACGGAGTTTGAGGGAGTGAAATAAGCATGTAAAGTGCTATTAATTGCTTTGTCGCTGAGTGAGAGGGAGGGAAGGGGAGGAGGATGGAGAGGCGATGTGAGAGAAGAGGGGGTGACAGGGAAAAGGCAGAGCGCACTGCACAGCGCTGATTACTGCTTTGTAACAGAGATGGCAGGAAGACGGGAGGGAGTGAGGGAAAGCAGTAAACAGACTAAGGTCAGGGAAGGTATAAAAGTACCCAAGTGTGCTTGATTGCAAAAGTAGTAAGCTAGCAAATGGAGATGGACGGGGAGAGAGACGCATAGGCAGAGATGAAAAGAACAGACGAGCACAAGGTGACAGGTAGGAAAGAATTTGGAAGTGAGAGGAAGTTTGTCTGCATGTGTATGCATAATGCATGCACCAAGGTCACATCGGGATCCACTATAAGTGTACACGTGTGTGTGACTGTGTGTGTGTGTGTGTGAAGGAGACATTTTGCATCCTAATTGCAGTCTCAAGTGAGGCAAATTGAAATTCCATGAATAAACTGACACACTTGAAAACCTCTCGCTCTTGAGTAATGCCCTTGTCTTTTTCTCCCTCTCTACTTTTTTTTTCTGGGAACTGTATGCTCACAAATTGATATTCTGTCACTAACTTTGTGTCTAAATGATGGGAGTCTTTCTCTCCCTCTGATGCTTCCAATTTATTTCCTACATTGGAATATTTGCCAGCTCCAGAGAATGGATGTGAACCTGTTGCGTTCAGCTTTGGGTTAATGTGTGGACAGAGAGCAGCAGTGAAGTAGTTTTCCTTTCAAGTCACACAGCATACTCCAAAACACTCGTTAAGTGTACTGTAAAGTTGCTGAATTTGTAAATCTTGAAACTCCATACTGGCATAAAAACGATTCGCAATCATTAAAGGAACAGCCAGACATTTTGGGAGTCTTTATGCTAAGCTAAGTTAACAGGTTGCCGACTGCAGCTTCATACTGAACACAGATATGAGACCTGTCGATGTTCTACAACAGTGCAGAGCAAAAACCTCTGCAAAAATAGAAAAAAAATATGCTCACACTGATATTCTGTCACTAGCTTTGTGTCTAAATGATGGGAAACTTTCTCTCCCTCTGATGCTTCCTACTTATTTCCTATATTTGCCAGTTTGAGAGAATGGATGTGAACCTGTTGCGTTCAGCTTTGGGTTAATGTGTGGACAGAGAGCAGCAGTGAAGTAGTTTTCCTTTCAAAGTCACACAGCATACTCAGAAACACAGCATGTCTTAATGGCTCTGTAGCTGTTGCTTTATGGACAGAATTTGCTTCTCTGGCGGATTTCTCCCCGTATGACTGTTTCTGCAGCCATACTTAATGAGCCTATAAGAAAGCCATTCACTTTGAAGGATGCCCTGAGAGACTCGCAACACTGATGTCTACTGTCATCCTGTGCTTAACACCACCGCTGTAGCTGAACTACAAATACAAATGTGACATCATGCTGTCTGTTTGGCCTCTCATCCATGGAAATTAGGTGCTCACAGCTAAACTGACCCAGAAATAGAAGGAGCATTGCCTTTTTAAAGAGCAGCTCAACACCTGCTGAAACTCTTGTTTTGGCTGACCGGTGGTTCAACTTCTCACCTTACTGAAGCAACCTGTTGTCACTCTGAAGCTTGGTCAGTGTACCTTTTAGCGTTTGTATGAAACACACTGAGCTTTCAGCTATTTCCAATCTAAACCCATCCCTGTCAGTATTAGCTGATCAGAGCAACGGATATAGGTTTCCTGTGTGAAAACCAAGTAAACACTTGGTGTTTATTATACAGTATTTTTGTTGTGTAATGTCCGAATTTAACCAGCACCATTTATGTAACAAGCGTACTTATTGTATGTATGTAATGTAGTTATTTTAACTTTAACCACAATCTTTTCCTAAACCTAACAACATACTTCTGTTGCGCAAGTAAACCTAAAAAGGGCTGTCACAACACCAGAAATTTATCAGTAATACTGGTGAAAGGACTTCTGGATACAAAAAAATAAACACTTAGAGCTAGTTTTTGGAAGTTAAATGGGTTATATTTCACCCTCTGAAATAGCTGTATATAGCAATATAAAATAGCAGTCCAGTCAGCCCTGTACGGTTCAAAGACAAGAGTCATTATATATAAGAATATATAATGTCATTTTCTTAATAATATGCTGTTTGGAGTGATTTTCAGTATAATAAATGCTGAAAAATAAGAACATCAATATGTTGTCTATAGTGCTAAAATAGAGGTTACCTCTGATAGTATTTGTTTGGCCCCTGGCAACAATCTGGGTTTCTCATGTGGAAAAATTATTGGCCACCCCTGATCTAAACAGTTTAAATGTCTCAAGGTGGACTTTTACTCAAATATTCACAAATGGTCTGAAAGGTAAAGCATGTGCTTTTCAAACAGCAGTATGTGTAAGCTTGCTTATACAGCACAACAAAAGCATGCAGAGTTTCACCGTGGTTTGACACTAATGGACAACAATCATGTTATGACAGGACCATGTGAAATGGCTTCAGCAAGAATGCATCACTAAACATGCAGAGGGTGTATGTGGGGATGAAGTTCCCTACAGACTGATCGTTCTGTGCTACAGAATACTAGCATCAAAGCTAATCATTTCACCATGGGACACAACCAGTAATTGATAGGCATTAGTGAGGGTTTTCTCTAAAGACCACATGGTTATCAAAAAACGAGCTGATGGCTGATGGGAAATAATGTCTCTCTGATGCCCAGAGGCAGGAAACTGTCTGTACCTACATCATCAGAGCAGAACACAAGCAGGACTTGGCATGCACCGAATTGTCCATTAAAAAAATCATTTAGACAGTAACAAACAGCCCATAATGTTAATAGTATCCGCGCTACAGCAGCAGATTGTACATTAGCTGTGTAGTGTGAACGAAATTAGCAAGGCTTTTGCGATTTCTGAGAAATGGAAATGAGCTATCAGATCTAGTTAGCAGAGCAGAGTCAGTTTTCCCAGTAGCATTACTCTACATAACTAAGCAGCAAACTTCACATCAGTTTTAATTCCTTTAGCACGTTTCATGTTCCTTTAATTTCTAACAGCAGCCCTTCGACTGGCTGCTTTAATACCTTTTACACTGTGCACCTATTGCTGTGGGAGGTTGAGGTCACCGAGCCCGGTCCGCTATCATAGGTGGGGGACGTTCCAGATTTCTCACAGTCCATGAAAATTACATTGAGCAAAACACACCGGACAACAGCAAACCCAAAGGGGAGTGAACATATTAGAAATCCACCCCTCGCTTATCTGGAGACCTCCTGAGATGATAGAAGGAAGCTGCAGTGGTCCAGAGTGTGACTGAAAGAACGTGCGCTGGAGAAGCAAATGAATAACCATGTCAAGGACGCCTCGGGAAAAACATTTAACCCCTAAATAATCGAGGGAAAGCTGTTTAGTAGTCAAAACATTTTATTCGTGGCTACAACCAATACTTCTAAAAGCTTCATGCATCTGCTGATAATTTTCACCTTTCACACACAACTATCTGAAAATGTGCATTTCATGGATCACGAGTGTTTTATTTAGCAGATTTTATTGACCACGTCGGCCTCTTTCTTTTGGTCTGTCTGCCTCCCGCTTCCATCTTCCTCTCATAATTGGCTGTGTACATTATCACTGAGCAGAATGCGTCGGCCTTTCTGACTGAGGGTCATAATTAGTGATGCGCTCTGTCATTTATTGATTTGTTGATTGATTTTTTTTTTTTCCTCTCTCGTGTACAGCAGCAGAGGCTCAGAAAGACACTGAGCAATAATCTCTGAGCAAGACTGGTAATCTAAGAGATGCTCTGTCTCATTTGCAGCTGGATACTGAAAGAAAAGCTCTGTGTGGTGTTGTGGGAATTGATCAACTTTACTGTTGTTTTCTTCACAGTGAATATTTGAAGGTGTTTTTTTCCAACTTTCCAATCTGTTCTTTATGATTATATTAAACTGGTGAGAATAACAAAATAACATTTCATAACATCTCCCTAAAAATCTATCGAATACAAATCCTTTCCTCTGAGAGACCTGGCAGTACAGACTGGTCAGCGTGTCACTTACCGGTGTCAAGCTTGTTCCCCTTGGTGCAGGCCACCATGGCTCCCATGCTGGGCTGAGAGGTCATACCGGCCATAGAGTCGACCTGGAGGGTGACATTCAGTATGAATCCTGTTAGACTAAAAGCCTTGATCATTGTAAAGGTATGTTATGTGGGTCCACACACTTTATATGTATGAAGCAAGAGCAAGTCTGTGTGCACATTTGGATACATTTATCCAAAATGTACGGAAGAAAACACAAAACTAGGTCTTGGATATATTCTCTTTTTGTATTTCAGCATATATGATTTATAACTTGACAGAGTAAAGTTCAACCAGGTAAACCAATGGGACCAATGCTGGGCTGTCCTTGACCAAAGAAATCCTTAGTTATTAACACTTGCTAATCAATTGGGGGCGGCAGTATCATCAGTCTGTAGGGAGTTGGCTTCCACAGGGAACCGGAGGGTCACAAGCACGACTTTAAATCTAGTGTTTACCAGAGATGTCCTCATACGTTTCTTGGAAAAAAATCATTCAGGAATATCTAAAGACCAAAACCATGTTCAAGTCCCGCCATGGACCAAGAACTGAGTGTGAACTGGTAGCTGGAGAGGTGCCAGTTTACCTCTTGGGCACTGCCGAGGTGCCCCTGAGCAAGGCACCAAACCCCCAACTGCTCGGGGCGCTAGTCAGGAGCAGCCCCCTCACTCTGACATCTCTCCATTGTTGCATGTTTGTGCATGTGTGTGTTCGGGTCTGCATGTACCATGTATAAGTTAACAACAGAGTGAAAAAATTGAATTTCCCCCTCGTGGGACTAATAAAGGACTATCTTCTTCTTCTTCTAATTAATTCAGTTGATTTAATCAACAGATCTATGAGTTTTCCACAAAGAATCAGACAAAAGCATGACTGTAAATCTAGTGTTTACCAGAGATGTCCTCATACGTTTCTTGGAAATAAGTCATTCAGCGACTAATCTACAAGAGGCAGACCGAACCGATACACAAACATGTTTTTAGTGTGTGATCCATCGTGAACACTGTTTCATTACAACTCACTGCTAATAGCAGCCAGTTGTTTTAATAACAGTCCCAATGCTGGCAATGGACACAATAAGAGAAAAGGCCTTGCAGCACTTTTAGAAAATGTTTGTTATATTGTTAGAAAACTTGTAGGTGGACCTATAGTAGGCTTCCAAATTGTTATTTCAGCCATCTGTATATAGTAACCTGACCTGCCAGATGGTTTGATACACTGAACCATCAGTGGAAACTGTGTGATAAAAGCCAGGCACCCTCAAAAAATACTTGGCAGGGGATTGGATGAACTGTCTGTCAATCAAACTCGTGCGAAAGCATCTTTTCCACAAAGAAAAGCGATCGGTGTCATTCGTTGCTCTTCTTTTAATGAAAAAATACTCTCCAGTTCTGATATAACTCATGTTACTGCAGCCAATGCTTATCCCTTTAGGAGCTGCCATTAAATAGTCGCCTCTCCGTGTCATCTCAAACACCTAAACAACGCCCATAGCTGCCAGCAGCTCCTCACAGGACGCTGTGCTCTGGTTTGCCGCACAAAACGCATTACCTGAAGCCTGATAAGATGCATTATTGCGTGATCTCATGAGAATCCAGCTGCTGTGCAAGGCAATGTATACAGTGGTACTGGTAAGTAACACGACGGGCAGCTCTCACTTTCCATAACTTCCAGAAATTACATGAATATTAGATTGTTTATAATGAATAAACATCCAAAACCTCTCAGAGGCTTTTAAAGTAATGTTTTACATACAACGCGAGGCATCTGTTAAAAGAAACGTGATGAATACTCACAGCCACATCCACGACATCAGCTCCAGCCTCGGCACAAGCCAGCATGGCGGCGACACCGGCTCCAGCTGTGTCGTGTGTGTGCACGTGAATGGGCACATCTGGGAAACGGTCTCTCAGTGAGCCGATCAGAAGCTTGCTGGCCTCTGGCTTCAGCAGGCCTGCCATATCCTGGGAATACAGAGAGATGGAGGGGGAGGCGTAAGGGGGGAGGGCGCAAACGGTTTGAAGGAAAGGACATTTGACTCAATTCATTACACTCAAATCTTCTTCCTGAAAACATTTTTAGTTTATTCAAGACAAGTCTATGAAAAACTACTTAGTGTGTACCAGAAATTGCTAATCGATAACAAAATAATGACAAAAGTGGTGGTTTTACACAGACACACTCCTGTGAGGATGATTATAATGTATGAAGCTTAATTGATATTAACAGAAATTCACAGACAGAGCTTAGATGTTTAGTTGCGCTCCCTTTGGTGATCATTGCGCTCCATGAAGTTATAATTCATGCTCATTTCCTCTTTTAAAAGTTAACCTCATTAGCTGTGCAGGCCTTTTATGAGATTGCCACTGCTGTGTGTGTGATGGTTCGCACCGCGGTAGAGCGGGAGTTTATCATTTCACGTTTGAAAATATTCTGTCATGCTTGAATAAAGAAATTAATTCAATGTGAGCATTATCAGTCTATTCATTTAGATAAGAGGCTCAAAGTTATTTCAATGGGAGCGAGTCGGAAAAACTTCAGCTGTGTTCATCCAATGAGAGATGCCAGGTCTAAACTTATTCGATTTAAAATACTCAACAGGCTCTACTGGACACCTGTGAGAATGACTAGGGCAGGAACGAGTCATTCAAAGCTCTGCTGGCGATGCCAAATGGAAAAAGGTGATATTGTCCATATGTTCCTCAATTATCTAGCTTAGCCACCTATTGGCAGAGGGTCATGGAAAAGATTAGTAACAGCCCGTATCACCCTGCTCTATGGCTCTTGAATAGCCTAAAAGGAAATGAGAGAATAGGTGGGAAGAATGCCCAACGGATGGTTGCTCTCACTACAGCTAAGAGGGTCAGATTGAGGCGCTGGACATGGAGGAACAACCTGACCTACTCTGAGAGGGTCGCAGCCCTATCAGAAGTGGCCTCTTACGAACGTCTCATATTCAGAATAAATGGGAAAATGGACATATGAAGATCTGGGACCCATTTTAACACAGATCAAGGAAATTTAAATGTGATGTATTCATGACTTAAAACAAGGGCTGTCAAAGGTAACGCAATAATAACATGTTAACGCAAACTTGTTTTAATGCCACCAATTTCTTTTAGGTTGTAGAGGGCTCAGTGTTAAAGCTAAGCTGAAGATACTGACATCATATGAAACTGAAAACCTAGGGAATCCAAATTTGTGGTAATTTTTTGGCTAGGAAAAACTGGCATGGCCATTTTCAAAGGAGTCCTGTGACCTCTGACCTCAAGATATGTGAATGTAAATGGGTTCAGCGGGTACCCACCAGTCTCCCCTTAAAGACATGCCCACTTTATGATAATCACACACCAGCTGTTGTTGCCTGTTGGGCTTGAGTTTGCTAAAGTCAGTACCAGTGAGGGTTTCTGGACAATATCTGTCATTGTTTTGTGTTTTTAATTGATTTCCAATAATAAATATCCATATTTATTTGCATAAAGCAGCATATTTGCCATGTTTGACTGGCTGGACAGGGATATGATTATGAAAAAGTTTATTTTCAGATCAAGTATTCACTTAGCTATGAACAGTATATCCTGCTGTATGTATGTATGTTAACAGGTTGTGTGTATATTAGTGGTTCAATAAGCCAACGGTTTGGTTTGTATTGCAGTTTTTGAGTCACGGTTTCAGTTTGAATCGTTTTACACATTAGGGAGAAGAGCAACAACAGTTTGAACTCCAAAATATACAGACACTGATTGATTGATAAATGAATAAAATATTAAATAAATGATATTTCTCTATTATATAAAGCCATAATACAGATTTTATGCATGAAATAATGTAAGCTACATAATGATTAAGTAGCTAGCTACTTCTGTTCAGATTTGCCTCTTCTATGTTTCTGGTGCGTCATAAAATAATTAGCAGACCTGTATTTAATTGTGGTGCAACAGTTCAACAGGCCCAGGGTTTGTTAGTTTCATCATTGAATATATGTAAATGTCTCATTATTACTATTGTCTTCTTCTTCTGTGTTTTTTTAAATAATTTTTAAATTATTTATAATTAATATTTTATTTGTCCCTGCTGTTAGGCAAGCAAATATTATAAACAAACAAACAAATAATTGATTAATTAATAATTAAACTTTGATGCTAACTGAAATGCATGTAAGTGCTTTGTGTGTAAAGGGGCTTTATTTCATGCTGGTTAGCTCAGACTTTCTGTATTTAGCTGAACATCAGCTAACATCCTGGCATTTAGTAGTAGCATCAACAGACAACAGTAACAGAAATAGTAGTAGTCGTAGTTGTTGCAGTACAAGTAGTCAAACAGCAGCTTGCTGACTTGATTAAATAATAGTAAATCCATCAGGAATTCAGTTTAAACGTCTTACCTGCCAATGGCGTTTTACCGAACCAAATACAAGTAAGTTTGCATCCAAATGCTACTACTACTAGCTTACGTGTGCCAAAGTTTAGCTGGCGGTTAGAGCAGGCCCTGATTATGATGACTAACATGCGTAAAAGATGCGTCTGCAAGCCTGAGTGAAAAAGTACTTGCAAAGCTTCTTTCCAGCTGGTTCTGTGTTATTCTGGTGGCAGATGGGCAGGGATTTCCACACAGAAGCAAACAATAAGTGCCAGAATATTTAGATTATCAGAGGGAAGGAAAACATTGGCTTATTGTAGAACGCTTAGCCTAAAACAACTCTCACTAAAAACACTTGATCTCATTTTCATTTCCCCACCTTGATGCAGAGGATGTGGGTTCCGGCTTTGACCAGCTCGTCAGCCAGGTTCACGTAGTAGTCCAGAGAGTACTTCTGCCTCATTGGGTCAGAGACGTCGCCTGTGTACGAGATGGCAGCCTCCACTACGCCACCTGCTTCTCCGGCAGCCTCCATGCCCAGCAGCATGTTTGGCAGGTAGTTCAGGGAATCGAACACACGGAAGATGTCCATGCCGTTCTCCTTGGCCACCTCGCAGAACCTGGAAGAGGAGAACAAAACGATATTGGCCAAGAGCGCACACACAGTCATGTTCATAAAATCCACAGAGACAGAAATAGAAAGGTTAGGGAGACTGCCGAGACTTACTGTACACTGCAAGATGTTCACACAATCTCTCTCACTCTCACACATATAATGAGTTTGTCTCTGTGCACAGTGTCTCCCAGATAATGGCGCGCATCCGGGGTTGGGATAAGCTGTTTATATCCATCTCCATATCGCCACTCATAAATATCGCTGTACCTGCGATAATACAACATCCTCACTATTTCCATGAAAAGTGAGCTTACACAGCCTGCGGGAGCCCACAATGACTGGAGAGAAATGTATACCCGCCTCATTATCCAAGCTGCTAGTGGTAAATCCCTCCTATTATTGCCTTGGCCTCGGTGTCTTAATCAGGTTTTTCATAACTGGGGTGAGTGCTTACTGTGGCTGTGTTACTGTAAATATACTGTTTGCTTTGGCAAATAAACAGACATATTTAATGTTGTGCCACAAGGGGATTACCAGTCCGACGCCTGTGTGTCCAGTATTTATTTAGCACTACATTGTGGTCTAGTGGGCGCTGTTTGGCACCAAATCAAAAACTCCTGTTCTACATATAGAGCTGAGGGAAACATTATGTGAAAAGATCTAGTTAGCAATCAGCCATTTTAGATATCTTAAAATATATACATCCCTCTTGCTGCAGCGTGGACCGTGACCCTGTGACACGCGCTTTAAATCAATGAAATGAAATGAAATTACAGTTTGACTTGATTTAGTTAATGAAGACACTTGGGCCACTTGGCTTCGGGCTGCTGCGCTGAAAACGCCGACGGTGAGAGAGTGACGGCTGAAAAGGGAGGAGGGGGAGCGAGAGAGCCGGGCCTGCAGATCAAAACCATTAATCACAATCGTGTGGAAATTTTCGATGGCGCTCCCCCTCCGGGACGCCGAGAGCGAGAGGGCGGGAGAGGGAGATGAAGAGCAGCCGGGATAAAGAGAGAGGGAGTTAAAAAAGAGGGAAAGAAGTGTTTAATGTGGAGAGATGAATGGCGGCATAAAAAGGGAGTTAGACGAGTGGGGATAAATAATGACTATGTGATAGGAGTGAGGGAGAGGAAAAAACAGGGAGGATAGGGGAGGTCTCCATGTGTGTGATTCACTGGGAAGTAGGGAGGAGGGGACAGCTGCATTAGTCATAAAGCCGCCGCTAATTTATTTGAGGTGAATTACACTGTTCATGTGTGTGTGTCCTTGTCCGTGGAGCTGCATGCAGCTGTGTGTACACGAGTCGTCCACATCACCGATGTAGCTCGTGAATCCATTTGGAAACGTGTTAGAGGCGTGTGTACGCATGTGTGTACACACAGGAGTATTTATGGCCCTAAAGACATTACTGGTGTACATCTGTATCGGTGAAGTGTGTGTGAAATGTGCCGAGCTCGCCGAGCATGGTACGAGGCAACAGGAAAACGTCAACCAAATTTACCCGATTAAATGTGCGTGTCAGTCGTGTGGTTTGTGGGTAGTGACTGTGCAGTATATCCATTTGGATATATTTAGAGAGAAAGCAGCTGTGTCAGCTTCATACTATGTAGAAATAGAGACAAACTGTTTGAATATAGATGCAGCCACCTAGAATTTACCCTCGTGTTTCCTGAGGGTGTGTCCAGATTCAACACGCCCATCCATTCAACCTCAGGCTGTCACCATGAGCTGGTGCTTCCTTCACAAAAACCCATAAATCAACTGGTGGTACTTTGTTTAGGCCAGAAGTTTGTGCAGTATGTTTTTCAGACTGCCCCTCAGCTGTCAATAGTTATTATTGACATATGTTTAACAGCATAAACCCTGATTTTCAGTGGTAGAATGTAACCAGTACTCAAGGACTGTAGTTAAATACAGTCTTGCATTTTACTTTGTAGTACACTACATCTCAAAGGAAAATATTGTACTTGTTGCTCCTCTGCATAGTGCAATATATAGTACATATTTTAAAGCTTTAGTTGACTTGAAAGGAAAGAGAAAAAAATGTATTTACAGGATGACTGTCTGGATGAATTGATTGATTGATTTGAGTCTCTACACCACATACTGTCATGGGCTTACATCACACTAGACAACAGCAGCAGCCATCATGATTATGTAACCAACTGTGATGTACAGTACACATCCACAACTAAACTCAACATATGAATACAGGAAACAGGAGGGAGGAACTAGTGGCTGAATGTTATCAGGGTTATCGATAACACCTTTAATGAACAAATCTAAAAACACAGCACTTAGCTTACCATTACTTCTGAGTCTAATAAGTTGTGTCTTGTAGGAAGGGTAACTATTGTAAGCTGTAGCTTACACATTGTTTTCATCTTCTACATTGTGCTTGTGTGTATTGTTGTTTGAGGTGTTTAGTATTCTGTTGGGAGTTACTCATTTTATACTGCTGAATTGTTCATGTATATATTCAGAGATGGCAATAATTTACTCAGACGAAAAATATGTATTTAGTTGATGACAGATGATAAAACAGGAGGAGCAGCAGCTGGCTTCAACAAAATGATATTCAAATTGATCAATTTATTGTTTGATGTAATGTACCGTTTGTCTGTTGCTTGTTTCTTTTATGTGAACTTTCTTATGTTGGTGGTTTTAACTTTTTCTGTGGTTTGTTTTTAATCTGTTGGTTCTTTTATGAGAAACGTTTTTATGCTGCCGTCTTTGCCAGGACTCCTTTGGAAAGGAGATTTTGAATCTCAATGGGAAATATCCTGGTAAAATAAGGGTTCAATTAAAAATTATATGAAATTAAATAGACTGTGTTCTACATACTGAGAACCACACTTAGTCTGTAGTATTCAATTCGTACATTAGACAATATCTAGTGTGTGTATAGACTATATATTTGCAGCCCTGCTTTGTGTGTGTCAACATATTCATTCATTACTGGAGCTAGTGTACAGATTGTAAGAAAATACTAAACAATATGTGCACAATCCAGCCTGGTGGCACGAAAAGGTGTAAAAATGACACGATAATGTGGAAGGAAAAAGTGTGCAATAAGAACAGCATTCTTGCTTTTGTGTGTCATTTATACCAGTTAGTCTGTACTGACTGCAATGTAAATGCATCCATCTAAATGTGCTATGCTCACAACTACTGACGAGAACAAAAAGTGTGAGACTGCTTATGGGGGCGGGACGGGAGGTGGCCGGGTCCAACAAACACAGGAGATCAGTGTTCAAGAGTGGTGTTCGAGGCCGGTGTTCGAGGCGTGTTCGAGAACGTTATTCGAGAGCGTTGTTTGAGGCTAGCGTTCGTAAGTTATGTTCGTGACATTTGTGACGTGTTTGCCATACTTGTGTTGTTTCCACACATATTTTATTTACTTAAATTTTAAGTCCAACTGTAATGTTTTTCCTAAACCTGAGTGGTTTTGGACGTTACCATAGTTTTGTTGTGTGCCATATAAATAACTTGAAAAGCCTAAAATGCGTCGTCATGACACGTGAAATGTCATAATGTCATGCTATTCATAGACCTTCCTATGACTTGGGGTTGGCAGATTCATAATAAAGACTCTTGGTGTTATGCATGTTGGCTCTTAAACAATTGATTGTTTAATAATTGAACAGATTTAAAAGATTGAAGGTTAAAATGTGTGCGCGTGTTTATGAGCGACTCACTTAAAGACAGCGTTGTCGGGGTAGTTGGTGTAGCCCACGGCGTTGGCCCCTCTCAGCAACATCTGGAAAGGAACGTTTGGGATCAAAGCTCTCAGCTCCTGCAGCCTCTTCCACGGGCACTCAGACAGGAAGCGCATGGCCACATCAAATGTGGCACCTACACACACAGAGAGGTGGCAGTTTATTTCATCTGAAAACTCATCTGTCATCCCAACTTTGATCTCAATTTTAGACTCAAAAACTAATATTTCAAACTTATCACATCACCCACAAACACACACATAATGCTCACTAATGGATGCTCAGATGAAATGTCTGATGATAGTTGCACATTCATTGTTCAGTCTAACACTTCCATCATTTCATTTTATAGTCACTTTAAAATCTAAGAAATGTTGCAGTGGGAGAGGTGAAAAAAAAAGAGATAGCAATCTCTCATTTCCCTTTCTTGGGGGAGTAGATTAGCGAATCTCATACCCGTTTATCATATCAGCCAGAAATATTGAAGCCTCCAGTGGTTTTCTGCTGATCCAACACTGTCATCATTAAATTTCATTTTCTCAGCACTCATACATTTGGACACGGAGAGAATACTAAGCACAAGTACTTGTTCCTGTACTCTGGGAGGAGCAGGAATGCCCTGGTCTGGATTCCCTCCTCCTTATCAATTCTTACTTTTTCCCCCCTAACCGATTGGGATTTTAGCCTACGTCAGCATCTCTTAAACTACTGATTTGGAGCAGAAATGTCTCCAAGCAATCCTAGCTGATGTTAAACATATTAGTATTAATGTATTATAGCATGTGAGATATCAAAATATGGTGCGCAGCGAGGAATTCATCGGGGACGGCAGCATTTATTTAATAATTTGATAACAGGAATGAAGACTGACAGCTGGCCCCACATATCACAACACCAGGCACAAGCACTGGGAAGACAGGCAGCCTACAATTTGTCATGAAGATGAGCTGAAATAAATCAGGAACGAAGATGGAAAGCTTGTTATACAATGCCCACAGTTACCAGCAATGTATTCAACATCCCATTTAATGTTTAAAGAGTACTTATTGTGCTCATTTTTTTTATGTAAACTTGTCTCTTAGGTTTATATCTGAACATGTTTTAATGCTTTAATGTTCAAAAATGCTTGATTTTTCTCATAGCGGCTCTTTTTTCACCCTCTATCTGACACGCTCTGTACTCTCACCAGCTTTGTGTGAGGCCGAGCCAAACTGGCCGCTAGGCAGGTATGATGCAAATGTGCTACTTGGTGACGTCGCCGCGTTAAGGAAGAAATGGCGGGACTTAAAGTGAGGTGTTTCAGGCTGTTCAGGAGCTGTTTCTGTGGAGGAGAGTAACTCCCTTTGGAGAGGACTGGGCTTTGAAACTTTGCAGACCTTTTATGGTGGAAACTGCTTATAGGGATCATGGTTACAGCGAACAAGCACTCAAAAAGCTTGGGACACAATCATTCATGTACTAATGCTGTTTAAATAATTTGTTTATAGTAATCAATTAGTCTGCTTACATTTTGGGTCTTTTCCTACATGACAACATGTGGAAAAACATTTTAAAACTATGCTAGACTAACTGAATTTACTCCCTCGGTACTTTGCCTTGCTGTCTGGATACCTGTGCTGTGTGCACACTGATATTATATATGGGAAGAAAAAGCAATTTTCTCCAAATAAATATAAATGTGCACAGAGAAAGTATCTGTGTCTAAAGCCGCCCTCGTCAAGAGGATAGATAATGCCTGATAACATAATGCACCACTTTGCTGATTCTCAGCTGGCTCTGCAGCACCCGTCTACGTCCATGTTGCTACCGAGCGAGCGAGGAGCCTCGGTGAGGGAAGGGTCAGTATTGGCAGCGAGCCAGTAAAAAGGGAAGAGGTCCATTTCATTAGACTGTATTCATGTCAATTAGATGATAATCTGCTTGAGAAATTATGTACGATAACAAATTTTGCATCTAATAATCATCCGTTTGCCACAATTTGACCTGGACAGACATGATCACTAGAAGCAGTTTCCACTGTTACAGTACATGCACAAAAAACTATATAACACATTAATGGAAAGCGAAAAAGCACAAAGAGAAAAAAATAACTTCTCTGGAGGACAAACTGTCAACTGGAGCAGGTGTTGTGGGAATATATGGGCCTGTAATATCTTCTGTAGGTGTGTTAGGTGAGAGTACTGTAAATTTTATATAGAACTCAATAAAAAAAACACTTTGTATGTATGTATTTGTCTCCCATTGACAAACTCTTTCCTCCATCGAAGTTTCTCTGGGTGGGAAAATAAAGTTCTATAAAACTTCTATCTGGAGTCAATAAAATAAATCCTGTGATGAATAAAAAAAAAATTAATACAACACATGCACGGACGCAGGCACACACACTCTGCAGTTATCATCATTTTTGCTTAAGTGTGCAATTATGGCCCTGATGCATCAGACAGTTTATCCTGTCAGATCAATTTCTATGATTCTAGCTAATCGCTCTGGATTGGCTGATTTGACGTCGCCGCCTGTGCTGGTCAAGGCTTTGTCTGAACCAAGAAACAGCTCACATTCCTCAGACCTTACTGCGAAACACCGATCATACAACTGCAAGGCGCGCAGCAACACGATTATATACAGTAATTAAGAATCCGCTGCTTTACCATCAGATAAATTTGCCAACTGTGAAAAAGATGTGAGGAAGCATATAGATACATTATGTGACCCAATTCATATTACTGTATCTTCGATGGTGTGGCGAGGAACGTTATATCAGGACGGGACTTAATCCTTAAAGGGCTTTCGCAGGATTAATCTCTTCAATGATTCATTCGGCCTCTAAGCAGCTGAAACATGTGAAAGCAATACTGTATTCTCTATCTAAGACCACTTTGTGCAAAAAACATTGTTGCATAGGGACAATGTATCAGCGTAACAGCATTCAATACACACATGGTCATTTTCGGTGATTTATATCGGCGAAGTGATTCAAGCACAGCAGAGTAATATTCCCCATCTGTGATCACTTTGTAATGAAAGGGTTTTGTATAGAGACTTCCTATCAAGAGGAGATATGGTACTTATTCCTCCTATGGCCACTGAGTGATTTATGAGGAGCTGTTTAAAAGTACAATTACAAGCTGTCCTTGTGGGCCAGTGTGTGCCATAGTACAGCTGAACTTTTTACTGCAGCAGCATCATTGTAGACTAATTTGTGTTTCACAGCCTAAATCAATAGCAGGCGAAAGCGTGGCCGGCTCTTCATGAACCTTTGGGTATTGAAAGCTGAATGAATGAAGGATGTTTAACAGTGTATTCACACATTATCCTGACATACTGTAAGAGATTACAGTATTCATTCCTATGATTTTACTCATGAAGTTTACTCCTCAAGGGGAGTATAGAGTGCTGCGGGAATCAGTCCTAAAACCTGGAAATGAGTCAGCGTTTTAGCACTTCTGGCTCCCTCGCCTCGAAGGTTTTTTGAATGGGTTTTTGGTTAGATGCCTGAAATAAGGCCTGAAACAAGCTGAAGAGATTTTAGTGACAGTAAATATCCCACTTGTGAATTTTGAAGATTTTGCATGTCTTAAAGGAACTGTATAAGCATTTTGGGGATTTTAGAGCAGAAATGGAATATTCATTAGTATGATTTTAGTTGTGAATAATCACCTGAAACTGATAATCACTGTGTTTTCGTTAGCTTAGAATGAGCCCTTTATATCTCCATAGGGACCGGCTCGTCTTCATGGAGTCCTCCACGTTGCTCCGCCATGTTTCTACAGTAGCCTCAACAGTGGTTGTAGAGACGTCCATGTTTTTACATTACCTGAAGGCCACCGTAGCTCTCTGACATGTCAGTGAAACTGCAACAACATGCAGAGTGCAAAACTTTGGTACCACAAGTCGCCGCCTGAGTTGCTTTGCTCCTGAAGTAATGTTATTATGGTGAGGATGGTCTCTGAGCGAGGCGAACGGCGTTATCACCGTTTTGCACACGGCGGCTGACGTTACTACAGTCCTGGAAAGGGAGGAGTGAGCGGAGTACTCAGATGGTTGCAATCTGCAATCACACCACTAGACGTTGCCAAATCCTACACACTGCACCTTTAAAAAAGGCTTAAAGTTACTAAATGAGACGACAAAATGTCAAACCGAGCACTAGTTCACCTTCATCTTAGCGGTTGTCATGTGAACGTGGTGTAGCTCCTCTATAGCCAAAGGTCAGATTTCATCTAATCAGCTAATCATTTGTGAAGATTATCTTGCTGAACACAATGTGTAAGAATCATGAACGTTTGTTTGCCACAGAGCTTATTTTTTTGCAATAACTGAATGGAAAAATCCCATTGGCTTTTTTGTTGAGGGAACCAGTATGATGCTAACTTCCTGGTTGGCCTAGAAAAACACGTCATCCCTGCAGCGCTCCATTACTCATCCTGTGAAAACAGTTGTATAATGTCCTGCGTGGCTCTCTGGAGGTAATAACACCTGATGTTGTGTTTGATTGAGACTTTAGACAACGACATATAAAACAAGCAACAATAAATGTATAACCAACAAAAACAAATCTATAATCAAGAAAAGCTGAATAAAAGAAACACTGTATTTTGTAAAGATGTTTACAGGTTTGGCTTTATCTTTTAGACTAGTCTATAAAAATAAGAGAGAATACAGACTATTTTTGTGTGTAAGAAAAGCAAAGACAGCCAGCTGAAATTAACTTCTATTGCCACGAGAAAAGATATGTTAAAAGGCTTGGCGGCAGATGCATCACTCTAAACACTTTGTTGTTCCTTTTAACTAGTCAAATTAACATCAAAATATTAATATGCACAGGAAGCACATTATTATACAGTAAATTGGCAGGAAGAACTCGGGGGATATATCTCTTTCTAGAATTTATTCTGCCTTTAAGAGTTTAAATAATTATGAAAAAGTACTGTTCTGCGCTCTCTGACTCATAATCATGTCATGCAGGAACGACTGACGCCTCAAGAGGATCCACTAACATATTGCATTTCTCTTCCACGATTCACTCATTCTCTCTCTCTGCAACTTTTCTTAACAGAGAGAGACAATGTGATGCTCCTCAGCTCATAACATCATTACAGGATCATCACGTCAGGAGGTGTTTAAACGTCTGACTCCTGCTCTACATTAGATTTCAATGGTGTGTTCTTGCTGTCGTATAAATGGGAGAGCGACAAGCATATATTCACTTTGTCTGACTTTTTTATGAAGATGGAAGACTGTTTAAACTTCAAGAGATTTCACTGATGGAAGATTTCAACACTTGCCTCCCACAGCAAATCAGACATTATGAGAGAGTTCAGAAGGAAGACACAAAGGAAGACGTATTCATCTTTCTCTTGTCGTTTTATCATAATGGGATTCAATTCAGAGGGTAGATTATTCTAGTGTTTTCTTTGAGCTTTTACTGCAGCAAATAACCACGTTAAAGGGGACTTTATAGATGTTGTGCTTTTTCCCCTTTCCTTTAGTGTGTTATTTAGATTTTTCTGCATATAAAAGGTCTGCAGAGTTAACAAGTCTACACCAAAGGGAGTTTCTCTCCCCGACAGCAACACTGCTCTTGAACTGCCCAAAGCGCCTTGCTTTAAGCCCCGCCTTTTCTTCTGTTACATGGTGATGTCACTGAGTAACATATTTGCATAACAGCTAATTTGACAGAAGCTAGTTAGAGCGGAGCTGGAGCAGAGTCTGAAGAGTTTGGAGAGGTTGAGGTGCTGCAGCACAGCTGGTAGAAGAAAATTAAAGCTTTTTTTTTTTTTGGACATTAAAGTATGTAAACAGTAAAAACCCAAAATACAAGGATGCACCTGAAAATAAGTATAGCAGGTCCTCTTTAAGAGGTCAGCTCAGTTAAGAGTAAGCATATGTTGTACAGAAGAAAATAGTCAGTTGAAGTCTAAAAAAGAAAGTGATGACATTATGTGATCTTACTAGAAACTGTTTACAAGGATTCACTGTTTTTGCCCAAACTTATCAAATTTATGTTTATTGTCATCCATATTGAGGTATAATATAACCCCAGAAATAGTTTTAGTTTTGAAAATCTTACCCCACGGCTTCTCTGTGGCTTTTAAATAGCTCACTGTGCCAGTGGTTTAGGCTTTCAAAAAACATGATAAATCACACTTTAGAAAACAGGAAGCTCCTAGTAAATTAACATCTTGAATGCTCAACCACAAAATGGTCTCCAAGCGTGCTTTCTATCAGGTTTTATTGACTGTTTTTGCACAGTTTCCTGTTTTCTACGCAGACGAAGCCCAGAGAAAGTCAGAGAAAGCTGATAGAGAGTCTGATGTGCTGCAAGCTTCCCGCTCCCTAAAAGGAGATTTATCAGTATCATTTGAAAGCCTGAACAATCTCCCCATTGGACTGTGTTTAACTCAGTGAGACGCTGCAGCAGAGTGGCAGGATCATCAGGAGTAAAGTCAAAAGTAAGGCTGCATTTTTGCATGATTATCAATGATGGTAAACAACATTTTAATACGGGTGTGAGCTGGAAAATGGTGGCTGTATAAGTGTTTTTATTAACCCATTGGTGCCCAAAGACTTGATTTATTAAGGAAAAATGCCTTGTTTGTTCTGATTGGTTAAAAGTCTTGTAATGTGGTATGGACATATTCTGGGAAAATATCTAACTGTACAAATTTTTAGGTCACATGAAAAATCATAATTTTTCTAGGGAGGATTTTGGAAAAATGAGGAAAAATGCAAACATTGTTTTACACCACATACATGTGCATACCTTTGATATTAAACTTGTTCTGAGTTCATAGAAACCAAATACATGATTGTATAGTCCTTGCAGTTTCTGAGATACTACCATTTACTTATCATACTATATGTAGTCTTTGGGCATGTGGTACCTCTGTTTTTTCCTAAAAATGTAATAAAGTACAGTATATTGCTGGAGTCCCATGTGCCCAAATACTAGATATTCTTCTCACAAGCCGTCACTCTGATGAACACTTACTGTATTTTTCGCACTATAAGGCGCACTTAAAATCGCCCAATAGATGATGAAGGATTTGATGGTTTTTGGGAAGAGGAATGAACTGAAAAGTGAGTGTATTGTTTTGTATTTCATGTATTACAACTGAAAAATGTTGAGAGTTACTGAAGTTATTGAGTTATTAAATGAAGTGAATAAAGTTTGACTTATCTGACCGTTTTGTTTCGCTTAATGCGCCTTATAATCAGGTGCGAAAAATACGGTAAATCATATTTCTATTTCTGTGTAAGTGCCTTTAGAGAGATTCATAAAGAGTAAAATCAAATTCATTGTATGTATGTATGTACTATGTATAAGTACAGCTGATTCTGATTCTGATGTACAGTAGTATGATAAGAAAAATTCACTTCTCAACCAAACGGTTTGACTGATTCTGAAAACGTCTCCACATTTGTGCTTAAGAAAGCCAAGCGAAAACTTTCATTTGTGGGCACAAATTGGTTAAGTCTTCAAATGTATGATAATGAACTTAAAAAGGCATTTATGTCCCTTAATGAAAGTGCTTTCCCCTCTCAGAACTGGCTCACGCTGTATAATGAGACATGCGGAGAGAAGGGACTTCCCTTGCACCTTTTTCAGCAATTTCCTGAGTTCACAGCGAGTTTCCACCGTCTCTCTTCAAAGATTTACATTTAATGTAACTGCTCAAACACAGATAAGCTGAATTCATATCATCTTTCTCTGGTCAGTCTCTTCATAACATTACGATTTACAGAGAGACGTCAGTCAGGGAAGCGTTTAAGCCTTTTCTATCCAAATATCTCCTCAATGTTTTACTTTTTCTATAACCTTTTTATCGGCTCAAACATGAGATGAGTAGACACTTGCTTAATGTGAGATGAGCTCAAAGTGCTCCATCGCAGTAATGAAATATCGTGTTTTCCCCTAACTGGTTGGCTACCAGGAGGAATTTAATCTCAGGAAGGGTTTCACTGGAGTGTCTTTTTTTTTCTCATTTTACTCAACCATCTAACAATGAACACTGTCAATGAAACAGAAACCCTTTTTACTTCTGGCGTTTGTTGTTTAGTTCTTATGTTTGCTCTTGTGATCTACTAAAAGTACTCCAAGTAATACAAGCACAATCACTCTGAGTGGTTTACTATAATTGAGCATTAAATCAAACGTTTTAACCTCAAGAGGTTCACTGGGTATATCTCTTCCACAAACATGCATGTCCAAAGTGTTCAAATAGGAAACTACATTTACTCTTTGAAACCAGTTTCTAATAATTGCACTTCACATAGGACCATTATCAAGAAGTGTTGATAATTGGTCCCGCCACCAACTGTTCAAACATTAAGCACATCGTTTTTTTGTTCGGTGGCCAATTTCAGAGTAATTGCATATTATGCAGGGACACTGTTGGACTGTTCATGCCTCAAGATGTTTCAATAAAGCATGATTTTCTCTATTCATTCAAGGGTAGGCTAAAGGTACAATCATTGTCTATTGAGGGAACTCGCTGAAGACTGACTTGCGAGAGAGGAGATGGAGGCTTGAGATATGTTTTCAATGGCACATGATTTTCACAGCTTGAACGAGCAAAACAAAGAGGTACAATCGCTGTCATCAATGAAAGATGGAGCAGATCTACAGCAAGAGTGGGAACAGAATGGAGGGAACAGCCATGGCTGTTCAGACGCATTAAACTGTGGGTGCACATACACAAAGGGTTTAATTAACATGATAACCATCAGAAGACAATAATTCGTGCCTATCTTACATGACTGCTTTGAGATCACATATTATGGGCATTTCCTCGGTTATTAGGAATTTTCAGAGTGTCATATAGTGGTGTTGCTTTAGGTTGTTGTGTATATGTAAGACTGTTACCTCTGCCTTTTCTGTATGCTTAAAAATAAAAACGTTAGCTTAGCCTTAAGACTGGAAGCAAGGGGAAACAGCCTGCCATTCATTCAGCGCCCTGAAACTCACCTCCCCAGTTCTCCAGGCTGAAAAGGTTGCTGAAATTGTGGCTGACGAACGGTGAGATCTTCTTCAGGTCGTGGGTCCGAACTCGAGTGGCCAGAAGTGACTGGTGGGCATCCCTGAAGGTGGTGTCCATAAGCAACAGACCTTGGTGGGCGCGGACAGCTTTGGCAAAACCCTCAGGACCGTCACGCAGCAACACGTCGCGGAAACCCACTGGGGGGTCGCCTATCGGAGAAAGAGGGAGCAAGAAAGATAGGAAAAAGAAAGGAAGGAAGTTAATAAAGAGTGATATAGAGGGCTAATAAATGAGAAATATTCAAATTTAAAATTTCCTCTCCCATCCTACTGCCAGCTGAGCTCCAGCCGCTGGAAACTCCTCCTGTTTCCTAACACGGCGTGTGATGCTGGGGGACTACTTTAAAAATGTTCCACCAAACCCTACCACGCATAATTACACATATACTTAGTGATTCGTTCATACGTTCACTGAAAATAGATTGATAGATTAACAGAGAAAAGAAAAAGAGTAAATATAGCTTTCATAAAAAACAGACCTGAAATTACAGCTACAACAGGGGTTTCCATATGTTTTGAATAAGTGGACAAGATTTTCAAGTAGCCCTTTATTTATCCAATTTAAGCTGTGTGCTGACTTCAAACTCTGCTTAAGTGTCTGGCAAGACACAGCGATTTAACAAGACGCCAGGCGAGCAGGTAAACTCATGTAAGTCTGGCGCGTCTCATAACTTCTGCTAATGAGGTGGACGTGGCCTCATCTCGTCGCTGCTCCGATCGCCCTCAGCTCAAGTAGATCAACTAGAAAAGAATACAGGCCTATAAGCCCAGCAGCCGGCTTATTAGACACACCACCCACTGACTTGTAAAAATGGATTTCTCCTGCTGACAGTGACTCATATGGCCATGGTTTTCTATATAAAGTAAGCAGCTACTGTTTACTGAAACAAGAGATCCAAGTGACTGAGCTTGGTACTGTATGGTTGCCACCTGAAGGCAAACCAGTTCCAGGATGGCTGCTATTGCACTTTTCACGCATCTCTAATTTCCCAGCCTTATCTGGTCTGTGACCCTGTTTTTAAGGTCCCAAATTTACACAAGGAATTGGAGAGCTGTCATGAAGTCACAAATTTAATCATGGCATATGTTTATATCCTATTTTCAAGTGTGGAGGCAGCTCCAGATGGATTACACTGAAATTACATATGTTTACCCACATTTTCTTGACGTTATGTTTTTATATATTATAAGTCCCCAGGCCCAAGGTCTACCGCCATGCTGTGAGGCTATACTTTGAGCTAAATGCTAATCTCTATAAACAGATTCTGCTTTCACATATAGAATCTGTAGGCAACAGGACAAGATTTTGGCAACAACAAAAAAAGGTGGACGGCTTCGAAATGCAATCTCTGAACCTAACTATCATTTGACAGTAATTTCGCTTTGTATTCGCTTAAAATTAGCTTGTTAACTGGCTACTTGTGAAACAATCCAGTTGTCTCTCAACTCCAACTCTGGCCTCGCATCTCAAGTTGCAAATTGGACTGTAAACAATGAACAGCACATGGAAAAGGAAGTATTGGCCCAGATATCTGCTGACTGCATCGGTACCCCAGAAATATAGTCCATGGTCCCCAGAGGCGAAACAGGCCGACAGCTGATAGGTTCTGTGATTGGCATCCATCAAGATGATAACATGATCACAATGATGACGCAAACATGCTGATGTTCACCATTGTAGTTACTGCAGCTGCTAATTAGCAATAAACACAATGCATGTATGGGAACGTGGGAACGTCATTAGCTTTTCAGATACTTGGTCATAAACCAAAGTATTTCACAAATAACATTTTGACCCGATGATGACACCAGAGGAAATGTGAAGACATCACCAAAGTCATTAGGATTCATCACGCTGGCACGTGACTGTACCAAATTTCATGGCAGTCCATCCAATAGTTGTTGAGCTATTTCACTCAAAATTACAAATGTGAACCTCACATTAGCACAGAGCATTTATGACTCATCCCCTGGAGATCCCAAATATTTGTGCAAAGATTTGTGCCAATCCATCCAGTTGACATTGAGATATTTTAAAGGATTACGTGGAAATTTTGACCTACAGAAAATGTCAGAGGATCACCAAACCCAGTAGGATTTAACCCCTGAAGACCATGAATGCCTCTACATCCTATAGATATTTCACTCTGCACCAAAGTGGTGGATCGCCATCGCCAGCCATGGAGCCGTGCCGCTGGCATAGCTTAAAATAAGACAAGAGTAGTGCAAGCTCGCAGATGAACTAGACGCAGATAAATCACATGGTGCAATATCCATTACGAGTGTTTCAGAAACCTTGTCGGCTCCACTCCCTGAGGAACCCAGGATGAAGACAGCTGGACATGTTGGCATTAGTGTTTCTGGTTAACTTACAAGACTGTAATGACATATACAGTACTGCTAAAAGCCTCCACAGGGAGGAATATAAACATTGGCTGTGGAATCTCCAAGACAGATGCTCACAGTTTCAGTTCATAAAAGCTAAACATTCCTAAAAACAAGCAGGTTAAACATTGCAGAGACCTTGCCCTAGTGACGCTACTATAACCAACCCTGTTATCCTAATCCTCCTCTCTATCCTCTTCTTTCCTCCCCATGCCTGGCATTTAAACATGAATACAACCAGAGGCAATCAAATATTGGAAGTGGAATTGGGATCTATTTTTGCTGCTGCGTGCACAATAATCAATCAATTAGACTAGTTAATGAGATACTATCTGCCTGCTTAGTTGTCCTCCAATCCTCTGCCCCCCCAATCTCACTTTCTCTCTCTTTGCGTAGCTGAACATTCGCTCTTGACCTTTTATTGTTGTAACTCATCCCTGGAAACAAATGATCTCTGCTATAATTGTCTCTCAGGTCAGCATGAGCAAAATGAACTATATACACACACACACACACACACACATGCAGACACACTAACGTAGGCGCACAAAATGAGCTCCCAGGCTAGATGAGCTCGGTGAAATCACACTGCCGTAACAAATAGATACAGACGCTTTGAACTTATCAAGATCTGTGCATAATACAGCGGCGGACTGGAGGAACGCACCACACACCTACACACAGAAAAATGATTTATACTACAAGTCCTTCCATTTCTCACAGTCATGCAGTCATACAAACTTGCTTTCAATGTTTTTTTTTATGACTCTGACACAATAGAGGAAATGAGGGTATCTGTAGTGGGAATGCGGTGACTAAACAATGGCCTGTGCATGTGATGGGTAGTCACAGTGTTTGAGTGGATTTGTGTGTAATATCGTACAAGCAGTAAAAAGCAGTAAAGACATACAAGTCCCGAGTGGTTGCGGCGCTCGACAATTGACCCACTTCACACACACACTCTGTCCTTTACATTGAAAACACTCCCACACCCTATGAGGATGGGAGTGTTTTGTGTGACATCCACTTGATGTTTATTGCAAGTGTCAAAAACTGCACACACAAAACACTACACAGTGAATACGATTCAGAGGCCGAATTGTAGTATACTGTATATAGTATCGTCAAACACAAAGCTAACAATATGAGTTTCATTTTCAAGACACAGGTAGATTAATTAGGTAGTATTAGCCGACGTATTGTTTTAGCAGATGATTGTGTAGTCAGCATTTTACTTGTAGATCTTAATGTCATATACCCACCCATACATATTTTTTCATTAACGCCAAAATACATCAGGGACTGTGATGGGTGGCAAACGTCAAAGTCATAAGGATTGATATCATTAACTGACTTCAGTTTTGTAATATATCGCCCCTTTGTCTCTATAAGCTTCTCTTTATGTCTTTTAGACTTTATACAGTTCTGATAAAGATCAACAGATGACAGATGAATAGACCGGTGATGAGAGTCTACCATAGCTCCGCACACTAGCCTCAAAAAAGGTGGCGTGTCCTAAAATGCTCCGCGATTCCCTCCTTTTTTTTTCTCCACTTCATTCTTCTTTCTCCCAGGCTGGTGTCATTTCATACCTCTTCACCCGTCTGGTCCTCTCTTCTCCTCCGGCTCCACAACACCAGCTAATACGCCCAGGCAGAGCGAGCTACAGAGCTCAGAGGTACTTCTTTATTTGCAATTTGTGTAGGAGACGATCTCAGAGTAATAATGGCTGGTCTCGTCGCTGTCCTGAGCGGGCATCCGGCTCCCGAGAAGACTGTTAAATGTCTTAAATTTGAGTTTGCGTTTTGGAAGCTTTTAATTGTCAGATCCTGGAGGGGCTGCTATCGTAATCACTGCTTTATTAAAGACAGGTGTGCTGGAATAGCCATTCAATTAAGCCTGTGCATGTTAAACACAAGGATGTGTTGAGCCCTGTCTATAGGGATACATTTAAATATTGATATTTTCCTCTATGCTTTGGCTTCTCGTCCACACGCAGACAGAAAATTTTTAAAAACTTAATAATTCTGAATTTGCACAATATATCTCCTTCTTCTACTGCAACATGGTTTATTTACATTTAGTTATTGCTTGCTGCTAAAATACAGCCTGCTGAAAAACTTTTGACTGGCAGTGCTGTTCTAGCACAGACTCCACATAGCTGTACGGGAGGTGTCGGGCAAACAAACCAAGAAATTGTTTTAAGAACAAAGCAGAAAAAAAGTTACCTTGCAGTACACACAGAGTATCTTGAGCTTTCAGAAAGCCAAATTTAAGACTCTTTATGACTCCTTTTAAGCTACCTGGAAATGAGTTTTGGAGCTAAACAAAAACAAAATAAAATAAATACAGCCCGTTGTGTTTGAAGATGGCTAATGAAAGCATCAAAAGCTATATACAGAGACTTATTAGGACATTTGTTCACAGATTTTGCATATTGTGCCACAAACTACGTGCCTCGTTTAATCATAGGAATGGAAACACAGCACACAACGGGGGGAGGTGAGTACTCTGTCATTTTTATTAGTCATTCTTCCTAAAGCTATCTGGTGATTAACCTCTAGATGTCCTCAATTAAATAAATCCAGACAATAATTGGAACAAGGTGTACTTCCACACCATTGATGAGGCACCGGCAATCAGCCTTCACAGCGAACAGTTTAGACTACAAATCCTAATTAGAAAATAATGGACTTTCAGCACTTAACATGTTCTGTCAGCCTGACACCCTCGGTCTGTCTTTCAGGAACACTTTTCTCTCCGAGTAGCTTTCTCCTCTCTTTCTCTTTATCTGTAGATGTGATATTTTGAGATATGACAATATTCTGATCTCACAGTAACAATCCTCACTACTCTTTTCCTAACCCTCCCTCTTTCCAGCCCAGTTGCACAAATAGATGTATGAATGACACAATAATGCACAAGGCAAAAGTGTGCAGTACGAATGCCGTCATTTGAACGTCTTGATGTAGAATAAAAACTCAAAAAAAAAAAGCTTTTGGTAGGCAGGAGGAGAGGTGTATGGGTCCAACAAACAGGATGTTCCACCAAGAGGCTGGTATTCAAGACTGCTGTTTTGTTTTGTAAGTTAATTTCACTGTTTGTCACGTGTTTTCTGTACTTATGTTAGGCTGTATCTGTATGTATTTTATGTACTTATTTCAAAGGCAACTATGAGGATTTTCCTAATCCTAACTAAATGGTTTTGTTGCCTAAATCTAACTGTGGATGTTACCGTAGTTTTGTTGCGATGGGTCCAACAAACAGATCTTTCCATGTGTATTGTAATTAGTTTATGTACTTCTTATAAGCCTAACCATAACTTTTTCCCTGAAACTAACTAAGTGGTTTTGGGTAAACCTGTTGCAATGGGTCCAACAAACACAGGACTTTCCACCAGGAAACTGACATTCAAGACCGCTGTTCTGTTTTGTAAGTTACATTACTAATGTTTGTCACTTTTTTAAGTCATATTTGTACATGTTTTCTGCACCTATGTTGTTTCCATACATATTGTACTTAGTTTAAGTAATTTTTTGAGCCCAACCATGACGTTTTTCCTAAACTTATCCAAGTGTTTTGTTGCCCCCTGCTGGTACAACACCTTCATACATGATAAGATTCATGCCTTGGGGTTGTGTCTAAGGTAAAGTGCATATTATGAAAAAGGTGTTAGGTTAGGCATTGACCTTGAATAGTTAATATTAGGCATTGACCTTGAATAGTTAATATTAGGCATTGACCTTGAATAGTTAATATTAGGCATTGACCTTGAATAGTTAATATTAGGCATTGATCTTGAATAGTTAATATTAGGCATTGACCTTGAATAGTTAATATTAGACATTGATCTTGAATAGATAATATTAGGCATTGACCTTGAATAGTTAATATTAGGCATTGATCTTGAATAGTTAATATTAGGCATTGACCTTGAATAGTTAATATTAGGCATTGATCCTGAATAGATAATATTAGGCATTGACCTTGAATAGTTAATATTAGACATTGATCTTGAATAGATAATATTAGGCATTGACCTTGAATAGTTAATATTAGGCATTGATCTTGAATAGTTAATATTAGGCATTGATCTTGAATAGTTAATATTAGGCATTGATCCTGAATAGTTAAGGTTAAGCCCTGATGTTGAATGGTCAGGTGGTAAGGTGAGGATCGATTGTCGAGCAGCAAGTTTCTCCATAGTTTTTAGCAAGTTTTTGCAAATTGGGGGTTACCTTCTGGACACAACCACACCTTGGCAAGGCAAAACATGACACACTATCCTCTGGTGGACAAGCAGGTCTATTACTGGGTTGCTCATTCCCCATATATCTCAATCAATTTATCTCTCCATATCTCCTCACCGGCCACTATGTCCACATGACCATTTTCTCTACCCTCTCCTCTCCTTTCATAACCCCTCTCTCCTTCCATGCCCCTGTCCCTCCCTCCATCCACAGAGTGTGATAATACAGGCCTAATCCCTCTCTTCTCCCAATCCCTCCGTCGAATGAAAGAAAGGGTATAAGCACATTACAAATCTCATTACTGGGCTTTAGGTATGCCTCTGTGCATGCCTGTGCTGCATACTTCATCAGCTGCTTACAGTAGGTAAGTGGGGGGCATGTACACAATGGGTGCTTATAGAGTACCTGCTCAGTACAGTGCATGTCTGTGTCAGATTTTCAAGAGTAAATGCACATGTGCTAGCTGCAATGAGGACTAGGGCAATGAAAGCTGTCAACACAAGATTTGCATAAGCAGACAAGTGGTGGGTAAGCACGGAGACACACACTCAGTCACATGCAGATGAACACAAACACCGCAAATTATATTGTCCCATTCTACTTCATTCCGTTCCGCAGTGCATGGTTTTTAGATGTCAGATTTTATTAGTTATGCCTGATTAGGATTCATATTATTCACATTATTTTGTTATAAATTCGTGTTCACCGGGCATGCTGGGATATGTGCTGAGGCAGAACAGGGTGCTGATAAACATGTCAGATTGATACAGCTGACTGTTTTGTTGCTGTCAAAAAGAGAGCAGCTGCAGAAATTCATGCCAGTTAACAGAAATAAACCTGGGAGCGCAGTGGGAAAGGACAAAAAAAAATGCATCATTGCAAAACAACCAGAGACAAGCTGACATCACGAGAAATAAGAGTTTTTTTTTTTTTTGTTTGTTTTCATATTTTAAAGGTTTTTTTTATTTAAAGTATAATTGCTAGGGCTGTCAAAGTTAATAAAAATTGTTTTAGTGCCACTAATTTCTTTAATGCATGAACGCAAGTTGAGATTTTTAGGTCGTAGATGGCTACTGGCATTATATGAAACTAAAAAACCTACTTGGTACCAACTTTGTCATACTAGCTTGTTGTGAAATACGCTAAATAACGCTCCAAGGTTACGCTACACTTTGGCGAGAAAAAACTGGCATGGCCATTTTTAAAGGGGTCCATTGACCTTTGACCTCCAGATATGTGAATGAAAATGGGTTCTATGGGTACCCACCAGTCTCCCCTTTACAGACATGCCCACTTACCCCATGCAGTTTGGGGCAAGTTATAGTTGAGTCAGCACACTGACACATTGACAGATGTTGTTGCCTGTTGGGCTGCAGTTGTGTTATTAAAGCTGCAGTAGGTGAGACTGAGCAAATATGATTAATAAATTATTATTTTTTATAAAAGGGTCACTATATCCTGGCAGCAGCACATGAAGGTAACCTGAAAGAATCACATTCCTCTGTTTCCTACAAGGCTCCTAATGGCACCTGCAAGATTTCACAGACCGGAGGAAAACAATCAATCAGACCTAACCTGAGGTTTGCGGTCTAGCTGCTGTCTATGAGAACCAGATGTCAATCACAAATGGTCAAACTTGGCAGCGCTGAAATATGAATCAATATTTTGTTACTGTAATGACTACTTCTCTCTGATGTTTTCGGAATCTTGTAGTTACTTACTTAACTGTAAAATGAGAAAGTTTGTGACCCGGCAGCCATGTTGAGATCACCTGACAAAATCCCAAGCACCGCCCACCAGCTGGAGCACATCCAATAGGATTGATCTCTCTGAAATGACCTCTGATTGGCCAAAGTCTCCCATCATGGGCTATATTTTTTGAAGTCTGAAAACAGCCAGGAGGAGGTGCAGAAGTCCAGTTTCCTCAAAGAGCACTTTAATTACAATATGCTGAAAGGTTATTAAGGATTTTTTTGCCAATTGATTCCAAAAAAAATGTTGCCTACCACAGCTTTAATTGATTTCCAATAATAAATATTAGCATATATTTGCATAAAGCAAGCATAGTAGTATTAAAGACTTAAAATTTAAGATGCATTTTGAACAGATAAAAAATGTACAATTACTGCGATTAATCTCGATTAACTATTGTGTGGGGTGGCAGTAGTTGTGGGGCGGCAGTAGCTCAGTCTGTAGGGAGTTGGCTTGGGAACCGGAGGGTCACCGGTTCAAGTCCCGACATGGACCAAGAACTGAGTGTGAACTGGTAGCTGGAGAGGTGCCAGTTTACCTCTTGGGCACTGCCGAGGTGCCCCTGAGCAAGGCACCAAACCCCCAACTGCTCGGGGCGCTTGTCAGGAGCAGCCCCCTCACTCTGACACCTCTCCAATTGTTGCATGTATATGGACCTGTTTGTGCATGTGTGTGTATAAGTTAACAGAGTGAAAAAATTGAATTTCCCCTAGCGGGACTAATAAAGAACTATCTTCTTCTTCTTCTTCTTCTATGGGCAATCATGCAATTAATTGTGATTATATATTTTAACTGATTGACAGCCCTGTAAATAAACCATTTTCTTACAAATTGAATACTGTTTTTAATGCATATGTACCTGTAAAACTAAGTACATCTAATGATTATTTTAAAATGAGTGTTTTAATATACCAGCCTTCACTTCATTCACTAAGACTCTACAGCTAGAGTGGAGAACATAAAAACACAGAGCTCAACTCCAGAGACTCTAAGTGGCTCTGCAGGCTCATCAAAGAGCCCAACTTGGCCGTTGGCCGTTTCCTGCGAGACTCCAGGGGAGCTGGTGCAGAACACAGCGAGAAGCATAGAAGTTCTGCCTTCGCAAACAATGAACTGCACCCTCTCACCGCTGTACTCACAGCTCAGCCGAGCACTCCGGGCCAAAACCCTTCTCCTCCCTGAGTGCTAAACTGAGCCATTTAGGAAAGCCCTTTCCGCCTCCAGCTATCGGACTGTTCGACAGCACATTTGTCATCCGGTGGGTGCTTTTATCCAAAGTGCCCTACAGAGCCACAAGTGTTTACATTTTTAGCAGGGGTGCCTGGGTGGAAATGAAACCCCTAACCCACTTGTAGTGGCAGCGCCTTGCCAAATTAGTCCAAATGTAATAAATGCAACAAGGATGTGGGATTATTATTACAGTAACATTGTCTAGTGACAATTGTAAAAAACAGTTTAAAGACAGTATTAACTTATCAGTTGCTGCTCTTGGTGACACATTGCC
This sequence comes from Pterois miles, assembly GCA_947000775.1. Lineage (NCBI taxonomy): Eukaryota > Metazoa > Chordata > Actinopteri > Perciformes > Scorpaenidae > Pterois > Pterois miles. The sequence goes on from CAMQGK010000008.1 coordinate 10,342,972, forward strand.
CTACACAGAGCGACACTGTGAAAACGCTGCACAGCTTTTAATGCAGTGGCACAGAGTTAAATCTTATTTTGATCAGTGAATGAAAAATGTGAGGAGTTGTAAACAGGGTTAGAATAATAATGCGTGCTAGAGCATGAATTATACATTGTCACTGAATTTGATTGACATACCCATGGTGACAGGAGGGATGACAGGGTCTGTGGAGGAAGGCTTCGCCTTGACGGGGATGGGTGTGGTTGGTCCATTTACCATCACATGACCTGGGGTATACAAATACAGAATACAAGTCAGATGCAGTCCTGTTGTTACTTATCTAACATCCTGTAAAGACAGTAAAGAAAAGGATAAAAAAAAATCAATGAGAGTAATAAAACAGTAGCCTTGAGGCTGGTAAGGATTATGGTCACATGTTTATAGAGCTGGGTTTTACTCCTTCGTGTCCTGTGAGTTAGAGGTACTCGGCATATTAAGAGTGAAGCATTTTTGTAAGACATCTTGTACCATTCTCCATCTACAATTCACTCAGATTCCTGTTTTTTTACATGCAGTACAAATGTGTTATTTTCTCCTGTTCTAAAAATGGTGTATATGAATATTTCTGCATACTGGGGTCCCTAAACAGTCTTTGAATTACATAATTTGGGGAAGATTGTAAAGCTGAGACTTGTGTTGATCTAATGAGTCCAATTGTATTCATGCGTGATGATGTTAGTCCCCACAGTAGCCATTTCATTGCAGTCACCTCACTACATAAACTGACCTGTAGTGACCTCTAGGATAACCACAGCCTCATGAACCTTTACAGCCACAAACTAGAGACCTGGAGCGTTCAGAGGATGCATGGCTTTGTTAGCTAGACTGAAAATAAGGGAGTTTCTGAGCAGTTTACATAACAGAAGTGCTTACCATCCAATCGTCAAAAAAAAAAGTCTTATTGTGGTATTTTGGAGAGATTTTTGATTTTTGATTGATCAATTCCTGAGTGGTAGAAATTGTCGCTATAACTTAAAAGACATAGAGGTATGGGGAGGGAGTGAGTCTTTGCCCCAAGTGAAGGAGTTCAAGTACATTGGGGTCTTTTTTTGTGAGTCAGGGGACAATGGAGCATGAGGTTGGCCTGAGAATTGGAGCTGCGTTATTGCAGTCGCTTTACCGCACTACACGAAAATAAAGCTGAGCGGGAAGGCAAAGTTCTCGATCTACCGGTCAGTCTTTGTTCCTGACCTTCACCCAGTTTAGCACCACTGTGTGTGTGCTGTATGTATATACACTGACCCAGGTAGTGCAGTAGTTTCTGGGCTCGGTTCTGAGTGGGTTTGAGGTTGAAGAGTTCCTGGTTCTCATCGATGAACTGGGTGTCCACGGTGGAGTGGAGGAACTGGTGGTTGGAAAACACATTCTGGAGGAACGGAATGTTGGTCTGGAGATAGAGAGAGATGGATGTATGTATAAGATGTAATGGATGTATGATAAGATGTAAAACACTTTGTAAAGTTAAGGGTATTGAGATAGATGCGACCACACACACACAAAAACAAAATACATAGTCTACAGAGGCAAGAAAGCAATCACTCAGCTCAAGTCCTAATCTGCATCGCATGATCGCATGAAAGAAAAGAGACGATTTTTTGACGGAATCTCGTTTAAGAGCTCGTGTTAATCAGACATTTGCGAAAGTGCACACATGGATTAACACAAAAACCACATTCAAATAACAGAGTACGTTAAACGCTGCGCACAATCTCCGCTTCGCCACACAAGCGCACACATGCGAGGCAGAGGGAGAAAGTCAACTGTTGAAAGTAATTACATTACGTTTCTATTTTGTTGTTTGTTTGCCTCAAAAGCATTATCACGCCAATTAAACTCTCTAAATTAACAAAAGGGAGGGGAGTGAATGAGGGAGAGAGGAAAGAGATGTAATTGTTGGGGAGTTAATTTCATTACATTTGTTGCTTTTTTTTACTCTTGTAAAGCCGTCTTAACAATGTGGGCTTTGAATTGTTGTAAGAGGCGGAGGAAGTGAAACGAGGGTAAATGAGGAGGGAGATTGACAGAAAAAACAGGAAGGGAACGAGAGATTAGTACAGCAGAAATGTTCGTTGGAGGGATTCAGCGAAGGGAGGATATGCTAATATGGTCTTGGAGCAGCTTTAGATGCGTTTATCACTGCTAATGTTCCCAAGGGAAGGTAGAGAGCGGGAAGATTATTTCTCAAAGTTTGTTAGAAGTGTCTTTGCATATGACCCAAAATGTCGGAGTCTTAAGTGGCATTTAAAAAGAAGTAAACCCCTGCTACTCATGACCTTGCATCCAAGTAGCCTTTTTATTTCATAAATGCAGAACTCAGAGCCAAGAGAGAAATCCCTAAGGATTCCTGGGTATTGGGTACAAAGCAGCTCCCTCTGGCACACAAATGCAGCATCTGCACTATCTATCTATGTATACAGTATATAGTCCATAGATAACTCTCTCTGTCATACACACAAATGCATAAAGATACAAAGGACAGATGGACAGAATTTACAACCACAATTTGGGCGTTTAGCCGGCAGTCAAACCCAGAGTGGCTTGAAATAATTGCAGCAGCACATTCGCTCCGAAATCCCATACTTGCATGAAGGGGGGTTGAGCAATAAACAAACCACACTTACACATACCTCATTACCAGCACTGAGACAGAGGGAGATGTAGCGGGGAGATCAATGTGAATAAAGATCATGTCGGTCATACCAATAGAGCCAAAATGAGATGTATACGCCGATAATTAAAACAGAAGGCCACAGTCATTTACATCTGTGTCTTTCATTTGGAGCAGAGAGAGTAAATTCAGAGAGAACAAAGAGACGAAGGCGACGTTTTAGTTGACAAAGAAAATTGCAGAGTTACAGCAGAAGAAAGAGACATGTTCTGCTTTATCAACAAATAAGAGCCAATAAAGCCCGATCAATATTGAGAGACAAAACGGTGTATGTCCTTCCAATGAGAAGACAGTTTTTGTTTTTCTGAGGTTGGCAAACACATAAAATGACACTGTATCTTCAGCCACCTGTGACAGGGAGGAGAGCTCAGGAGAGCCAGAGATTTGCATAACTGTGCTGCACTACCAGACCTTGGGCTGCAATATGACTTCAGAAACATGTGGACATCTTATTTTATTCCATAGATACCAGCTGCCAACCTAACTGGATTACAATATATGCTGCTGCCATACATGCTCTTGTCCTTGGGGAAAATACGCAGCCACATGGAATCTAGGTATCGTCATATTGTACATTTCTATATGATGAAAACTGAAGCTTTGTCTTCAGTCAAAGCAAGCTGGTGTAACTTAGCTTAGCACCAAAACTGGAATCATGAGGAGCACCTCTACGCTTACTAATTAAAACCTTATATTTTGTTTGTTTAATAGGGGAAAATTTAGTTTACCCATTTCCAAACTTAATGCTAAGCTGAGTTAACCAGCTACTGGCAGTAGCATCATATTTGCCGTCCAGACACAAGAGGCATATCAACCTTCTCATCTCGGCAAAAAATATAACAAGTTTATTTCCCAAAGTGTTGAACTACTTCTCTGTATTCTCTGGTATTTCAAATATTTGCTGACAGTATTTTCCCCATTTGGACAAGGTTGAAAGGAGCCCAAAAATAGTGCAACAAAAAAGAGGAAAATGTGGAAATTAAAAGAGGAAAGACTTCTGATTTGTATTTGTTATAACCGTCGTTGGAGGAAAGGGTTTTTATTTCATCGGTCCTCAGGACATTTTGATGTTTCACCTGCGCAAGTTTGGAAAATTTCCATCATTTTTCTACGTTTGATGTCATCTTCATCTATTATTCATACGTGTAAACAAACTTAATAAGTGGGCATAAGAGGGGAAAAGCGATCAAAAGGTATAAATAAAATAAAAACAAACATAAAGAGGCAGAGACAGGGAATGAGAGATAAATAACACAAACAGCCGCTATTAATGGAAGACTCGCAAATAACGGAGAGGGAAGAGACAGGCTCCGTTAACACATGGAAGTTTGTCCTTTTCCTCTCTGCTGTACCAGATCAATGTGTTCATTATCAGGCTGCTCTGTAAAGCCTGTGGCTACCACGCTCACTAACACAGAGTCCCTTCACTCTTTCTCCATGTTCCCCTAATGATGTGAAACACTCTCTGAAAAGGCCCACACACACATCGGTCTCTCTCTTACCACCGCGCAGCCTCTCCGTGGCATTTTTTCATCCAGCTCCTGGTGATATCACACATACACGTACACACTAATACTCAGCAGAGGCCATTCCCTGATTTAGATGCCTTGTAACAACCGCTTGGCTACAGCTCTTGGAGCTATGCGCACAGCATGCAAAACAACACGCGTGCACACTTTCTCGCCAGTAATGATTGTGGCTCCTGATCCCCAAATGCTTCTCAGATTGGGAGCACAAGCACATGCACGCACCTTTGAGCGCTATATTAGTTTTATTTGGAAAGTAAACACGCCTAAATGTGATTAAATGCTCGCGCAGGCTCTCCTTTACATACGCCCACCCTCCAATGATTCAACTCACACAAGGCTCAGTATCAGAAGTCACAGTCTCATTCTGGTGCAAAAGAAATCGTCTTTGCTCCAAAAATTGACATTGGGTTCTGATTATTCCCACTTTTATTCTCACAGTGCTCCGTTTATCACCGGCAAGACTGTTTTATTGCTGCTCCGCTCACAGCTGGTTGTTATCGCTCTTGTTGCAATCAGCCTTGCTGGTGATTGCCAAAGCAACACAGTGAGGTAAGTATCGATGTCCCGGGCTGTTGACTTGACTGCAAACACAAGTCAGCTCAACACAGAATCTCCTTAAAACACTTTGACTCTGGCTGCAGGACATCTGGCATGTTGGCTTGTTGTTCCACTTTGTTTTAAATTGTTTGACATTAAGAAAAAAAAATGTGCTGACATTATTTCTTGCAAATATTTGCTTCAGAGGGAGTGCCAAAGATGTCATCCAACATCCACATTTGTTGTTAATCCAGACTGAATTTACACCTGGCAGTAAAAAGCAGTCTGGACATCTTAAAACCCATCACCTGCTATTTTATGTATCTCGTTGTCTGCAATCTGTGTGCACTGGGATGTCATGTTTCACTACGTAAATCACACGGGTCAGAGGGGTGAACAACAAAACACCAAAAACAACCTGGTGTCTTGAACTTTTCTGCATTTACAATGTTTCACAGCTCGAAAGTAGCAGGGAAATGAAAGGTTGAGTCATGCTTGGAGCTGCTCTGCATGTGGTCATTGTACAATAATCTCTGTCACTAATGTAAACCCCAGTAATATTTCATATTGAAGCCTAAAGCAAAGCCCATCACCGACGCTAATCTGGACTTGGTTGTGCTATCCCCTTTACTGTGTACACCACTGTCAGGACAACAACCTGCGGCAGAGGAGAACAACAGCAACCTCAGTCATCTCAGACGTATCCTCACATATTGTGTTTTTTTCCCTGACCCTGATCAAGGGCTTTGATTAAACGGTCTCCTGCATAAAAGATGAAAAATAGGTGATGAAAATTTGAAAACAGAGAGCTGTATTTTCCTCTCCATCAGATGCACCCTACCCAGTCCGTCGGGGACATGCCAAACTCACTTTTGATGTTTTTGTGGCCCGGCTGGCACACCTGTGGAGCACTTGGATACAGCGTGTTTAAAATATAAATACTTGCTCTTAAAATATACTGCTGAGAGCAGATGATGACTCTTTTGATGATGATTTTATTTCTCATCACAATGATCCTTACAATAACCATCTGAGGGTTTGACCCGACTACTTTACATGCAGAAATGATTGCTGACAATCTGGGAACTAAATAGCTGCCTGCTTAATCCTCATATTGCAACCAAATGTGATTCTGGAAACGATGCACTAATAAATTAAACACCATGTCAAATGTAAGCTGAACAATCTCTGTGACATCACGCTGCTGAAACGTCTACCTGTAATGTAATTTAAAAAACGTGGAGCTCCGACAAACATTTTGGCCAGACTCGTTAAAAAGAAGATCATGTCCTTATCTGTTGCCCCGGTTACCGGGTAAATCTGATAGAGACACTGGGGAAGGACTAACAGGAACAGACGGTCCTGAGGGAGTTATTAGTGGAGAGAGAAGATTCAGTTGACAAGTCTTTACAGGACTTTATGGGAAACTGCTTCATAATTATTCAAAACAAGTTTTTTGTGCACATAAGCACGGCTGTTTCTCTGGTTATTTTGTAACAGTCAGTTTGAAACAGCGGATCTGTTGTGCATAATTGAGGCTTGACAGTGTGCAACATCAATACCTGCTGCCTTCAGATGGCTCTTAAGAGAATCACCAGAGTAAAAGAAATACACTTCTTACTAACTTTGAAGGAAATACAGAGCTGGTAAGAACCATCCACTAATATTCATAAGCTCTGTGCGATCGCATCATCTAGTTGAAAGACTGAGGTTTGAGGTTTATGTGGGTGTGACTTCACCAAATAAAATGACCATAAAATAGTACTGAACTCTGAGCGCTGCGCTGAGGTGTCAACCTCCTCTAACGACGCACTCATTTTTGACAACAAGATTGCTGTACGCCCAATCACCGACACTAATCTGGCCTCCAATACTTTTTGTTGTGCTATTCTCTTTACTCCTGCAACTGTGCGCAGCATTGTTAGGACAACAACCTGAGGTAGAAGAGGATGACAGCAAGACCTCAGTCATTTCAGACGTATCCTCACACACTTTTTTCAGCTGGTCTAAGAACCGTTCTGGGAGACTCTGGAAGTTAAAGTAAAAATGTGGGAGACATTGATCAACCCTTACTCTTCATAAAAGATGAACAAGTGGTGATAGAAAAATTAAAGACAGTGGGCTCTATTTTTGTAAACCTACAGTCAAATGCACCCTACCTGGATTGGGATTGCTTCACCCTCTGCCACTGCTTTCCTTCCACTGGAGTGCACAGCAAGTTATCAAGATACTAAACTGGCGCAGAGGAGGAAACACCTCCAGTGTGCCCCAGGAATACAGTCCACAGTGCGCCCAGCGCCAACATTAAACTAGAGCCCAGAAGCTGAAAATGGTCAACAGCATCCCACGAGTTTCAAAATTGAAGAGTAATGTCTTCTGTCGTAAGCTGTCCACTATGTTGAACAGAGATGTTAAGCCCTGTCTTAGGGAGTAAATGCATGCATATAATTATTACTGGGAATCAATTAATAACACAAGACAATGACAGATACTGTCCAGAAACCCTCACAGGTACTGACTTTAGGACAAAAAGTCAGTGTGTCGGTGTGCTGACTTGACCATGACTTACCCAAACTGCATGCTGATTATCATAAAGTGGGCATGTCTGTAAAGGGGAGACTGATGGGTACCCATAGAATCCATTTACATTCACATATCTGGAGGTCAGAGGTCAAGAGACTGTAACTCTGGAGCATCATTTAGCCTCATTGACCACACGCTAGTATGACATGGTTGGATGGATTTCTTGTGTTTTATAGTTTCATATCTAATAGTATCTTCACTCTAGCCTTAACACTGAGTCTGCTGCAACCTAAAAATCACAAGTTGCAGTAATGCGTTGAAGAATTTAGTGGCATTAAGACAAACATGCGTTAACACATTATTATAGCAGGTAACTTTGACAGCTTTAGTTCATTTATGTGTACTCGTATTGGCTCAGGACAAACAAAAGTTAACTAGAGAGCCAGCAAAATTAAGTAACCATCACCCAAACAAGAGAAGACTGAAAAATATAAGCTCAAGGTTGTAAGACAGACGTGCAACTGATGCTATGGAGTGACAAACCACAGGGAACGTGGACTTGCATAAAGCAGTGAACGGTATCAGTCGTGTCTAACAGAACTCCCTCCCTTGTAATGGCTCACGTTGGTTTCAAATCCTGATGCTCGTCTATAAAAGCCAAGAACACATTCGATGAAATCCTCTGTTGGCAGGGCGCGTCTTATCCACAGCTCACCTGGATCCACCCTCACCCAAAGTCTGTTGTAAGCAGGTCTGCTCTGTTCTTGCTCCTGGTAGAGATCAGCATATTTTACCATCTTCAAATGCAGACTCAACTCTGGACTGACACCACTATAGTCTAAATATGTCCTGTTATCTTAGCATTTCCTAGCAATCAACACAAATGTTTTCCTTTCTCTCCCACACACTATACTTCATATTGCCTTCAGAAAAGCAGGTGCAGAGTTTTGAAAAATTTCAAACGGCGCTCAGCATCACACACACCTGAACTCCGTCTTCCCCCAACACAAACACTGTGTCTCCGTGTCACACACTGCCTCCATGCTCCCTTAGTGATTAGGAGTTGAATAGGGGAGCTGTCAGGTCATTCGTCTTTTCTCTCTTCTCGTCCTCGGTCTCCCCTATCCCCATCCGTCATGCCTTAACCACTGGCCCGGGCACATAAACAAGATCAACACACGCATACAGCCCGAGGAGTGAATATACACTCATATAGACATGTGTGGGCCTCTCAGGCTTATACTGTTAGCTAAACATTTACTCATGCAGACACATACAAACTCAAGCAAATGTTTCCACTCTTGTCTCTGCAGGTGAAGGCGACAGCACTGATGATCACATTCTGCGCTAGTGTGACAAAAAACTGTGACCACGTCTCACCTCTGAACGTCTTTTCAATTTCCTCTCCTTTAATTTCAAGGTCATGCTTTAATCTTTCTCTGCTCTCTAATTTTCTTCTTTATTTCTTACCTGTTCTTCTGCTTGCTTAAAGTAACCAATGACTATTCACCATGACAACCATCTTCATCCAATTCCAGTGGCCCTTAAAGCCATGAAATAACTGAAAATGTGTTTTTTTTAATACTAAAGGAAAAAGCAGTCACGTTCTGAATACTTTTCATCGCCCTCACGCACTCTCACAACCAGCCACATTACACAGATAACAGATTCATTCACGACTATTTCATGGCTGCGCCTAAAAATCTGGAATCAGTGTTTGACATTTGCCAAGGGACTTTTTCCCTCGGTGAAATAAATAATCTGATTGGTGATCTTTCCAGTAATAAATCCTATCATGACTCCCGGGCAGAGAAATGTTCACCTTGGGCTTCATCAGGCGAGTCGTGGCCAGAAATATTTCCATTATAAATAAGCTCAGAGGAAGAAATCTGCCAAAATTTGAATAAATGAATCGACAAAGGCTATCTCTTTCTTGGATAGTTTTGCATCCGTTTTGCATATAGTTACTGTTATCATATGTAAATATTACTTTTTTTGTTGTACTAATTTTTTATCAAGGAAACAATACAAAGTGTGATTTAAAAAAACCACAAAGACATGGAAACGAAACAGAGTATGTCATCTATACATGAATATAAGCAGGTTCTGGGAATCTGGTGTCTTAAAATCTTTTATTATTTAATTTATTTTTATTTCTTTATTATTAAGCTTTGGGATATGTCAGACGGACATACTAAACGTGCCTTCAGCCTCTGAGTTGAATAGGGCGCTGTCTATGGTGCTGAAATGCAACTGCTATTGCACTGTTGTCAAGAAATCCTCTGAGATAACTACAGTGTCCAACAGGGCAACTACATTTTAAGATCTAAAATATGAACAGTAAATATTTCTTGGAGTCATCTCTAAACTCGCCAATTTCTCCCGACGTGCTCTGCGGCTACAAGTTATGTTTTTTTTTGACAGTTTTTCTTCAAGTGCTCTGAAACATAGCTATAGGTCTAAACACTTTCATGTCCCAGTCTTTACAGGGGTTGCTAAGTTCACGCTGTTCTGTGTGGACTGTTAAAAGGAATTCTGGGAAATGTAGGGCATTATAAGCTGAGCCAGAAGATGATATTATGAAGCAGGGTAAGGGACACAAAGTGACTATGCATAATTGATTTTTGGATGTTCTTGAAACGACAACGCAAGAGTACGGTTTCATCACCACCTTGGGAGTTACGTTCAGCAGGAATCATAACTAATATGTGATGCTGGTGTGACTCAGACTCTGCTGAACTGGCTAAAAGAAGGCCTCTTTCAGGGACCCAGAGACGTAGGCTTATTAAAACAGTTAGCCACTTAGTGGTATTTTGGGAATCCTTAAGCAGTAGGCATGTGACGCATTAAACGACTCGTGATGTACTCCAAACCCACAGAGTGTGACGTCTAAGGAATTTATTAGCAGGTGGTCGGTCTTCTGTGTTAATTATACTTGAACTTGTGAATGATCATCGCACTCAGTGTGCTGCACAAAGGCGAATAAATTCAGGCTTCTCATAAGGCAACCAGTGAGACCATATGTGATCCTGTACTTAATTAACACATCTAACTATATATACCTTATTTCTATGATGCAACAACATATCCTCTGTCGTTGAGTTGATATATCAGAAAATCAACACCCCACCCTCCCTCAAAAAAAATATAAACCACTGAGCCAGGGCTCCTCCAGAGAGTGTTGAGATAGCATAAAGCAGCAGGAGATCTTCAACCTTTCAGAGCCTTTTAGAGCCTGAGGAAAACATCAGGAATTCATAGCTTCACCCTGGGATCCCAGCTGAATAAACCCCATTACTTCCCCTACCACACAGACACACACCAGAAGTAGAACCGAGGCTTATTTGGTCAAAAATTATAATATAAACTGATATTATACTGTACAGCAAATGCAGAAGATCTGCAATACAGATTCTTTTAAAGCTACAGAGGGTAACTTTGAGCAAATATGATCAAAAGTTGTTTTTCTAAAACTGTCACTATATCCTGACAGTAGTATATGAGAATGATAATCTGTGAAAAATAAAATCACGTTTGTGTGTCTTAGTTCTTATAATGGGATTCGTAAGGTTCCACTGTGTCTGAAGGAAAACCATTCAGAGCCGAGGATTCTCCATCGCAGATGTGAAGCACTGCTCCGGAAACTCACAAACTCTGATCAAACGGTTAAACTAGGCAGCGCTGATCAAACATGAATCAATATTCTGTTACTGTTATGATGATTTCTCACCTCAAATGTTTTCGGAAACACATTTTAGTGTACTGTAACTGTAAAATGAGAAAGTTTGCTCTGGCTGGTGGGAGGCATTTTTTTTGTCATTTTACAGCTGTGATCAAACAATCAAACTTTAGTTAAACAAATATGGCGGATGACGGGCAGGCAGAAATAACAATGATAGTGTTTGCACTCTTTGTACTGAAAAATGACAAAGAAAAAAGAAAATGAATGGATGAAGTCATGGAGACATGTTAAATAAACGCTTGTGCATTTCTGAGGGCCATCTTATAACTATTCTATGCTCTGTATTTTGCATTAGCTGCAGCTGCCATGACAGTGTTTGTTGTCCTTCCGCTTCAGTCCGTTTAGTTCCCAACTTGCTATCGTTCTTTCGCTCATGACTGCGTCAGCGGCTGACCTCGAGGTTCCCCACACACAACAGGATATCCGATCGAAAATACGTTATGTTTAATATTTATGATTTGAAACCGATGCGGCCAGGATGGACTTCAGAGCCAATCGGGGCTTTACTGACGATTGTCGGGAAGGGGGAATTGGCCCCAAAATCGACATGATTCTCATGTGGCGTATACCTGGCATTAAAAAACTCCTCAGATCTAACTGGTTATTTTCCTTAGGGTGCGGTGGAATCTTGCAAATGCCTTTTTACTATTAGTTGCTCAAAGTTACCACCTGCAGGGAGAAGAGCACTTTTCTCCAAAATACTGGCAGTATGATGAATTTCACTTGGATATACATGCTGACTCATTTTAGTCCACTATACCAGATTGTTGTCAGCAGATCAGCTTCAGGCTTTGGGTTTGGCACATCTTTTGGTCGACTGTTGCTCATGTCAGTGGATACTTGGCATGGCAAAAGTGAGGCATCATTTTTGTTTTAGGGTCGATGTGTAGTTTAATATCTTTAACACCAGCTCAGCAGCAGGTTTCATTGAGCTATGAACGCTAACTCCCCGACCAGTCACTGGTGTATTTATAATAAAGAAACTCACAGCATGGCTAAGTTTTTGAAAATGTCTTAAACCCAGGAAGTCTTGCTGTGAGACCTCACAGTGTGTGTAGACCCAGGGTTGGATGACACCTATATGTAACTCATTGCTAATACACAACATGCAAGCAACAATAATTCACAATTTACAGGCATCACCTACAATCATGATCCACTACTGTTACTACACACACAGAACTAATAGATGCATTTCTTGTATATGATCTACATCGTATCATTATCCATTATGAGACTGCTTCCCTTTGACATCTAATTACTTCTACCTGGCATTGTCTTAACAATGCCTGTGACTCATTTCCAGTCCAGAGTCATAGTTTAAAGAGATCAAGAGCTGTGGTATTTGTTGTAAAGAGCAGCATGCGGTAGCCGACTGGTTTTATGTAGGAGGCCACAGTTTATGTGGTCCATATATATATATATAAAAAACACTCTGAGGTGCAGTGAAATAAAAACAGAAATCAATTGAGACGTAAAAAAAAACAAAAACAGAGGACCAAAAGGTGCCGTACATAAAAACGGTGCAACATAACCCAGTAGAAAGAAAAAGTGAATATAAACAGCACAAAATAAAGCTAAATGAAGGTAACCATAGTGCTGGAGATGAACTCTCAAGGTGTGACCTGCAATTTTAGAGTCCTATAGAAATGCCACGACAGCCCACTGAACAACCCTTTGCCGGTCTAATTAGCAAGTACAGACTGCACACTCTAAAATCATATACTGTCTCGCTTCAAACACATTTTCGTGTCAGGTTTGGGCTGCGAATGTTACAAAATGTCCTCGAAGTATCAACACCCTCAGTAACAAATGCTTCCACACACAGATAGGGGTGTTTATAACGACACAAGTCACAAAAGGACCTGGTTTAGTATCATGATGAAGCTGAAATGGGTTTGAGGTCAGGTGGAATATTTTCCTAGTATATTCTTGTTCAGCAAACAGAGCTGTAACAAGAAGGTAAATATGTAAAATTGGATGACATAATTCATAGAGGCAAGATTTATTTTCTAGTTAATACTTTTTCATCATTCCCGCCAACACAGTTGCTCATATTTTACTGTGCACTTTGTATAAATTAAGGTCAAATTCTTCAATAATATAAGCTGTTCTCCTACACCGTTTACAGCTATATCTACAAAAGTAATGCAGTGTAATTTGTATATATTTGACAATATCAATTTGTGTGTAGTCCATGTAATCATAAACCAGGAAGTAGAAAGAGCAAAAAATGCAGTTCAGGGAGGAAGTCGAGGTGGATAACTTATGTACTTAAGTTATGCCACTTCTGGAGTCATTCTAACCCAAACCACAATCTTTTCCTAAACCTAACTGGGTAGTTTTGTTGCCTAAACCCAAACAAGTCAATCTTTTCCTAAACCTAACTTAGTAATCTTGTAGCTTAAACCTAACCAAATCGATCTTTTCCTAAACATAACTAGGTAGGTTTGTTGCCTAAACCTAACAAATTAGTCTTGTAACTTAAATCCAACCAAACTGATCTTTTCCTAAACCTAACTGGGTAGTTTTGCTGCCAAAACCTAAGTCAATCATTTCCTAAACCTAAGTAGTTTTGTTGCCCAAACCTAACCAAGTCGATCTTTTCCTAAATCTAAGTAGTGCCTAAACCTAACCAAACTGATCTTTTCCTAAACCTAACTAAGTAGCTGTGTTGCTTAAACCTAACCAAGTCAATCATTTCCTAAACCTAAGTAGTTTTGTTGCCCAAACCTAACCAAGTCGATCTTTTCCTAAATCTAAGTAGTGCCTAAACCTAACCAAACTGATCTTTTCCTAAACCTAACTAAGTAGCTGTGTTGCTTAAACTTAACCACGTCAATCTTTTCCTAAACCTAACAAGGAGTTCTGTTGCATAAGCCTAACCAAGCTGTTTCCTGTGAAGATGCAAATCTATTTTGAAAAGTCTGTATGCATGTAATAAGCTGAAATTGACAAGTGTTGCTGGTCATTTGCACGAAAACGAATGAAAACGAGGAATTATTTTTCGTAAGATATTATACTAACCTCTGTATGAGGATACATGGAATAAGTACATTGTTTAATCCCATAAAAATGCCTCTTTTCACTCTCAAAAAGTTCTTTAGTTAAGTTACCAGGCTCATACCCTTGCATTGCATTAAAACAAAAATCTGCCTCATATGTCATAACTAGGGTTACTTTGGGTGACAGACAGGATTGTGAGTGAGTCACGTTGCTTATTAGAGATCAAAGTAAAGCAGCGTGTCTGTGCTGTATTACATTCAACTCAGCCACTTTCCATTTGCAGTCATCATCAAAGTAATGCATCTCATCTAATGGGCTCTCTGTATCGATGACTACTGTCAGAAGTGAAAAGGTGATTCATCCATGCCGCACTAATAGATATTGAGCAAAGATAGCTGGACTCCTATTTAAAAAGCTAAACCAATATAGACATGTTGACTCAACCAACAAGACCATATTTAATCCATTCCTTCCATCTATGGCTCAGCGTGACGCCTTTAATCCCAAAACATCTATAGTCTCTATTTTCAGGGAGTAGGGGAGCCCAGAACACCAAATGACTAACATCCCCCTCTTATTTGCAGAATGTACTATAACTGTCTAGATCTCAGCCCACAATGTCATGCATATCTATTTGAATGTTTTATAGTCTTACCATAGTTGACTGTGATTTTCCAGTCAGTATTTATGGGTTTTCACATTTCCTTTTTTAATGCTCTCTGATCAATGCAACTCCGTATGTGTGTGTTCTTATCATGAAGCAGTGTATACAGCCTCTGAGCGCTGACCGTGGTGCTGAAATGGCCGTTCCATTTAATGGCGTTCCAGTAAAGCTGTGGCTGTGAGCCAGCATGAGCAACACCAGGGCTCTGGCACTGGCACACCTCAAGTGAAAGCATTCATTTATTAATGTTATTAGTTACATTTGCATTTAACAAGTCAAAATGTCCTACTGCGTTTGCTCACGCAGCCAATAATCCAATCCAATTATCCAAAAAGTGACTCAGATGGAGCCCATGTAAACAACATGCTTTTATTCTGCTAATGTAATTATTCTCATAGTCAAAATAAGCAATAAGCAATTTTAGATGCATTATTTAAGGGCACTTCAGTCATGTAAACACCTTAATCCAGCTATGACTCTTTATCGGGAGTTTTAACAGCATTTTGCAAACACATGGCACTCCAACTGCTTAATGACACATGCCAAAGATGTCAGCTGGTGAGACACTTGAGTCTCCTTTTCTACTGCATTGTCTTGAGGAGCACTCTCTAGGCTACCAACAAAGTTTTTGTGCTCCAAAGTGCAATTTACAGTGACAGAGTGGCACATCTTTCTTTTGGGGAAAACATCTCTGTATACATGCTCTAAATACAGGATTGAGAGCATTTCTATTGCCTCTCTCAACGGCTCTCAAAATGGCGATGGCAAGCTGTCAGTTCGCAGCTAACAAGTGCAAACATAGACTGTATATAATACGTGGACTGTATATAATACGTGGACATAGTCACAATGATGTCACCTGATGTTCTGTGGTCTGCCATTTTGAAGTCTCAAGTTTGGCAATTTGGTTGTCGCCATCTTAGTTGGGCGTTGCCATCTTGGTTTTTGACCAATGTCATCTTGGTTTTTGGCCCTCACCATTTTGTTTTTTGCAACCGGAAGTGGTGACCAAAATTAGTAGTCACAATTAACTTTCATGAACTGAAAACACACTGTGAAAGGGTTAAAGCTCTATGATGAAAACAGACACCTCCCTGAACAGACAACACCATGGCAGCGACCTGTCAATAACAAGGTAGCCCCACCCGAAATAATCCCGTTTTATGGTCTATTTGACTCTAAATGGGACCATAATTCACTAAATCAATATCATGCTATATCGAAGAAGACTTGAAACTAGCGATCAAGACCATAAACTCATGTTTACAATGTTCACTGAGTGAGTGAGAAGTCAGCTCATTTTCTCATAGATTTCTATACAATCAGTTGCCCCCTGCTGGATATAAGAAAGAATGCAAGTTTAAGGCACTTCACCATTGGATTTACTTTTCAGACCCCCGAACTGCCACCTGGGTGCAAACAATGGTGAAAGTGCTGACAGAGCTAACAGTGTTCACTGTTTCTAGGGAAACAGGAGGGTAGGTGTCATGCTTCCGTGACGACACCATTGGTGGGATGGCATTATCAGCTTGAACCGCCGTATGACAGCAGCACAGAGCGGCGGCTGTAAGCTAGCCAGTGGGGCATTAAAAACAGACAGAGAGCAGCTTCATTCTCTGCTCAGGTAGACAATACCCCTCTATACCTTTACATACCAAATACTTGTTTTCTGCAATAATGCTCTAGATATTGAATTTAGCACCTTTAAAAGAACAACTCAAAGCAGAGTTATATTGCAATGTTCAAACAGCCAAACCATCACATTATGATGACAGAATTGTACCATCATGGCAGTGAAACAGGGGTATTAATGTTCAATATGCAACCATAAAAAAATCACCACTGGGCTAGTTCTTCACACTGATTAAAGGCTATAATCTGATAATTATATGCATGTAAATTTGTCAGTGTACTCTTTCTTTCTGTAACACACACACACACACACAGACACACACAGAGACACACATCCATGCATTTCAAACAGAACCAATGCCAAGAAACTTATTCCAGGGGAAACAATCAACAAACAAAACCTAATTTGCGGTCTTTTCATTTGCACCTCCCAGCTTTATATTTCGACATTTAACAGCCTTTTTTTTTTCCCTCCACAGCACATTGCATTTCTGTATACACCCATTTATGTAGCCCCACCAAACACACAAATACACACACACACACACACACACACACACACACACACACACACACACACACACACACACACAAAGAAAGTTTTATTACTTGCCTCTTGTTGTCCCCATTTGTTTGCTGTTTCCACTGTAAACTCCAGCAGCGCATAATGCATTAAAGCAGCTCACCCTTGGAAACATTTGGCTTGCATGTTTGATTCTTTTTCTCTAACCGACATATCCCTGAAGCCACTCCAGCCCTGCGTCTTTACTGTACGTCTGAGTGTATTTGTCAAGGCTTTACACTTAAAGCAATATAGACAAATGAGGCCCAGCATGTTGTTCTCGTACTTCATTGACTGCCGCCGATGGCTGGTAAAACGGTCTGCCAGCAGTTAACTGGGAAATCATTTCAGAGACACTATTACTGACGCAGAGTAAAGAAATAAAAGCACAATGACATGCAAATGGCTTCAAGAGCAGAATTAGAAGGCGGGAATGTGTGGCGTTTGTGCGTGTCTGTCCTTGCCTCTCGTTATCCCTAGATTGAGACAAATAGTGGGGGATCTGCCCTTCTATCTAAAGCTCCACACCATTTACCCCTGACACCACAGTGTGTGTCTGTGTGCACATGTTTCATTTAGCCTTGTAAGAGGTGGGTGTGTATGTGTGTGTGTCTGTGTGTGTGTGTCTAACTGCAGGGTGTGCGGACTGTGTCCTGATTTGTGATATTACTGCGTGTGCAATCATGCAATCATGTCATGTCTCTGACTGAGTGTGTATGTACAATCGTGCTCTTGTGTGTGTGTGTGTGTGTGTGTGTGTGTGCGCTTTAATGTGTTGCTTTACAAAGAGATTGTATGTTCCATGTGTGATATTAATGTGTGTGGGTGTGTGGAAATGAAAGCATTTGACACACTGGTGATTATGTGTGACATGTTTGTGTGCACAGGTGTTCACTGAGTGCATTTCAGTGTTGCTTATATTTAGCCGCTGTGTCACGCAAATCCACTGACTCATTTATACAAACAAAATAATAAGAAAAAGTCCTCACTTGATGACAAACCAGCCATGAGACAGACGAACATTAAGTGGAGCAGAGGTGAAGACTTTTAGACTGCTTGTTTGATTCAATGCAAATATTTTAATTCCTCAAACTCTCGACCATCTCGTAAAAAGTGTCTCCCTATTTTCTCTCTGTTACACACACACACACACACACACACACACACACACACACACACACACACACACACATTTACAAGTTTGTACTCTTGCTGCAGGCAAGGACACGTTCTTCAGCTGCACAGCTGAGGCCTAACTAATGTGTTGGATACCTTCCTTCCTCATAAAACATTCGCAAAGCAGATTTTAAAAGTTATTTCAAGTGCTGCATTGTTTACAGCTGCGACTACCTGCTAGCGGTGTTCTTCTTCTTTGCCTTTGCTGGCACATACGAGCATTACTGCCACCTGTAGATCAGTGAAATAGTGTAAAACCAGTAGCAGGACTGTGTATCGCATCACAGTGTGCAGATCCCCCCTGATCAAACCCTGATCTTTAGATTTGTTGACTAAGCCTAAGGTTTCTTGCAGAAAGCCTTGAAAGCATACTGCAATCAGCAAGCTAGTGAGCTACCTAGCCATCCGCTCAATGAGTAAAAATGTCTTGTCACAGTACAGTAATGCACACTTTGTTTGGCTTGTTTTCTGTAACCAGTGTAGCATGAAATCATGGTGAACTTAGCAAGCTCACTAGTTAACCACCCTGCTGCTAAAATTTAAAGGAAAACTGTTTAACATTTCAGGGATCTATTTGCAGAAAGTGAATATGATATTCCTAACTGCTGTGTTTTCGTTAGCTTAGAATGAGCCCTTCATATGAACATATCTATTGCCATGTCCAGGATGGACAAACCAAATACTGACTTGGCCCTGGAGAGAGCCTTTCACATTTTTATGTCACCTGAAGGTCACGCTAGTTCTAACCCATGCTTGTGAAACTGCAGCCACAGAGTGCGACAACGTGGTACCGTCAGCCGCTGTCGGACTTCCATTGTTCATAAAGTAGTGTTATTATGAGCGAGGTGGACAGTGTCACCACGGGTTTGCATTTGAAGGCTCACGTCACCTACTGCAGTCTTGGAAAGGGGGGAGTGAGTGGAGGGGTACTCCGCCAAACCCTACACACTGTCCCTTTAACTTCATCTACACACTCTCTTCCATCTTACACTAGTTGCCACGGCATCAGAAAGCATGCTCCTTTCGCTGCATAATCCGCCAATCACAGCACAGTAGGGCGGGACTAGGCAGAGGTTAAAAACCTCCAAAGGTTATCTGTAAATAGCTGAATGTCAGCTTTAGCACTTCAACCTCATGGACATCATTTCAGTTCAGTTCCAGTGTGCCAGTGAAAAGCAAACAACTTGAGCATCCAAATACTTCAGGTCATACTGAAGCCTGACCATGTTAAACGTGCATATCTGTGATGTCATGTGGTGTAAACGCACTTCAAACCTAGCATGCAGTCATATGAGGCAAATACCATCTGCTTAAGTGCATGCACCTGACTCGAGTGAGCCGCATAAATACTTCATATGGAGATATTTCCAGTTTGTTGACACCACCAGGGAGTTGACTAGTGAGCCTATTTGCAATAAAAAAGTGGATGGATTCGTTCAGCTCAGGGTCAGTAGGGCGACTCCCCTGCAACTGTTTTCACTTTGAAGGGCTAATTTAGCCTGACCGAACCAGAATAGGTCTGCCCTCCTTCTGATTAAGTGCAGCATTACTCAGGATGAACTAAAAAAAAATCCTGCCAATCTCCCTGCTTAGTACTCAGTCCTAGTGTTAGTGCACTTCATTTGAACACAACTGGTCTGTGGTCACAGTCACAGCAAATGTTCTAAGGATACACTGACCTTTACCATATAGATTTATGGTAAATCCTTTTAAATGTAATCATATCCGTAGGTAAACTGATTGTGAGTTGCCCCTGAATTAAACCTTAACAAGCCAGTCAGTAATGAGATTTTCTCCCGACTGGTGAACTCACTTCATCCATCACCCAGCGGTAGGTCATGTTAGTTTATTTCATTCAGCAAGGTCACTCTCCCTGGCGACAGGACCGGGTGCCAAACCACTAGAGGTTTGATTAATTGTGAGGCAACGAGCCACAAAGCCGTGCGCGCAGTAAACGGGATACGTTCGGATGAAATGATATATCAAACTTCTCCTTGCTGGACCTTGCTTTGAGGGAGGTCTCGCTTACTAGGTTAAAAATACACTGGCCCACAGAAAGGGGAAAATGGAGTGAGAGTAAAGAGGAAGGGATAAAAAAAAATAAAGTCAACATGTATGAAAATGAGTGGCAAATGCTTCAAAAGGGGGGGGGGGGGCACAGATTGACACATATTCAGAAGATCAGGAAGTGGATGAAGTACAAAAATGGACTCCTGGTTGGAAATTGTGATATGTGAAAAAACTTCATCCGTAACACAACCAAATCTCTGTCTCTGCCTGATGTTTCATCTCCAGTGTGTGATTATGTTGACAAAATGACCGTGTGCATATGAGAATGCTGAAAGCGACTTAATACCAGCTTCCAGCATCTCCAACGTTACAGGTTCTGTCTCAGTAATGGGACACACACACACACAATCGCACTTGCTGCCGGTATCCATTAAACGGCCATTTCCAGCCGCCATCGGCGCGGCGGGGATATCAAGCGTTCGACCGCTGTTTGAAGTCGTATCAGCTACACTTGTTCCTATCCCCCAGCTATCACTCCATCCACTCCTCCCTCCTATTCCTCACTAGCCCGTCTCTTCCTCACTTATCTCTCTCGCGCCTCAGAGATCCGCGGCCTCCTCTCTCTCCTCCCTGCCTCCCTCTCCTCGCACGTCGCCACTCGTCTGCTCACTCTCCGTTAATCATCCGTCGTTGCTCCCTCTCTCGGCCCAGTCTGACCCATAGAAGCTCCAGGCACCGAGGTTCACTTCCCCTTGTCATACCAGCCGACTTTCATCTCCTCTTCCTCCGTCTCTCCTTCCCTCTACTCTCCCTCCATCTGTGCTGAACACGTACTCAGATCCTTTACTTAAGCATAAGAAGTAATATCACAGTGTAAAAATACTATTAAAGTCCCAGTGAAATGGAATATTTGAGCAATGAACAGTTACAAGTGGGATTCAAATCAAATCCTTCACATTTGATTGGACCGCTAAAACGAGGGCAGGCGTATTCTGTGATCACATACGAGCAACAAGTCATTTTCAGTACTTTTCTACAAATCGAAGTTGAGCTGGTTTCAACTTTTTTCAGCTCGCCAATGACGTGGTGAAGAGTCAGCCAATCATGTCTTAGTTTTTTTCAACCTGCTCAATAAAGAAAATGCCGTTAGCCAGTTACCAGTGCTATTTTAACGAAATAATACATCAACGAGTGCTTGAGCAACACGTCAGCGGTGAAATAGGTGCAAAATATGACAGTGGATGTGATCTAAGAGAGTTAAAACAGCATTTTTCATTTCATCTAGACGTTAAGTGAAAGTCTTAATTCAAAGTTTTACTCACGTTAAAAGTAAATAAGTATTAATACACAAATACACAAAAGTGTGCTTTAAATATCAAAAGTGAAAGTATTCGTTACGCAGAATGGCCCCTTAAAGTGGGTTAAATTATGATATACAATACAGTATATACTTCTTCTGGCTCCAGCTCTTTTTTCATTTTTCACACAACTGATTTTGTCACTTTTTGTTTGTACAACACCACAAATGTTTTTATCATCCATCCATTTTTGCTGGGTCACTGGGGCAGCAGACTAAACAGGGAACTCTAGACGTCCCTCTGTCCAGAAACATTTCCAGCTCTTCCTGGGGGACCCTGAAGTCTTCCCAGGCCAGATGAGATATAATCTCTGCTGGGTTCTGGGTCTACAGGGGTCTCTTACCAGTTGGAGTGCCCGGAAAACGTCCAACGGGAGGCACCCAGGAGCAATCCTGATCAAAGCGGCTCTACTCCGAGCTCCCTCTGGATATCTGAGCTCCTCACCCTGTCTCTAAGGCTGAGCCCAGTCACCCTATGGGGAAAACTCTTATCGGCCGCTTATATCCCTGATCTTATGCTTTCGGTCACTACCCAAAGCTCAGGACTATATGTGAGGGTCGGACTGGTAAATCGAGAGCTTCCTGTCCACCTCCTGCTCTATTTTACCTTCACATGTGAACAAAAGCCCGAGATACTTGAACTCCTTCACATGGGGCACGAACTCACTCCCAACCCACATGAGGCATTCCACTCTTTTCCAGCAGAGACCCACGGTTTTCCATTTATCTATTATTGAACCATTCATTCAATGTTTTTCTCATCAAAATTCCATGAAAAGACCAAAACCAACTGAGCTTTCAGTCTGCTTCTCAATGCTTTGCGAATATCCGAACTTGTATTTGGCACTCAACCCCAAGGTCACTGTTGATTTGGATTTGTTGAAAATAAGAAACATTGAATATCACCAGCCCTTTCCTTTAACCTGCAGTATAACCTGCACTTTCACATTTCAAGGTGGAGCAACTTTAACTGCTATATGTCTAGTATTTTATAAGATGATTATATTTTTATACATATACTCTTACTCTGACAAGTAACTCAACGGTGTCAAATAAATGTAGTGGATTAAAAAGTACAATATTTAGGCTAAAAGTGTGTATTTGCAGCCTGGTCATACAAAAAAGCAGATTAACGAAACTAATGCAAGGTTCTTGCTTGTAGCGTGTCATTTGTACACCGTATAGTCAGTACTAGGTCCAATATAAACACATCTGCATAAATATGCTACGCTCAGAGCTGGTGACGTAGAATAAAACGGGAGACAGACTGCTTTTGGCGGTAATGGGTCCAACAAACACAGGACTTTGAATGAAAGAGACTAGTGTTTTGATTTATAAGCTATGCTAGTGACGTTTGTCACATTTTCTGTCCTTATGTTACAATGTTTCTGTGCGTATTGTGCTTAGTTTACATACTTATTTTAAGACCAAACATGATGCGTTTTCTGAACCTAAGTGGTTTTGTTGCCTAAACCTAAATCTGCAGACGTCACTGTAGTTTTGTTGTGGTGTGACCACGTGACCATGTGACCACGTGACACGTGAAACGGCTAAAAAGCGTCCTCATAGGAGGAAAGACGAGCTATTCCTACACGTTCCTGTGAGATCAAGTAAAGTACAAGTACCTCAAAACTTATGTATTTGAGTGAATTAATTTTCCATCACTTCCCTCCATAATAGTTACTCCCTCTCCCCCTGTATCATTCTAGCCTTGTCTCTTTTCTCATCCTCCCTCCCGACAAATCCTCATCACTCCTTATCTTCCCTCCATCATTCTCCTCTTCCTCTCCCTCCCCCCTCTCTCTCCCTCTCCCTCTCTCTCTCTCTGTCTCTCCCCCCTCTCTCCCCCCCTCTCCCTCCCTCTCTCTCTCTTTCTCTCTCTCCCTCTCTCTCTCATTCCCTTGCTTGCCGCTGCCAGAGCCACATCACAGTCCTCTCTTCTGCTTCTTCATCGGGAATCACACACTCTTCTCCACCAGATAAGGACAAAGAAAGGCAAAAAGAATCGAGGAAAAAGCGAGAGGATAGGATGGATAAATGAAGTGAAGTGACTGGGTGGAGGCAGGACAAGTGAAGGAAAAAAAAACCTGAAGAAAACCTCCCTGAAGAAGAGAGGAGATTTCTCAAAATACAAGGCAGCTTACTCCCTGCATTCTGTTATTCTCTCTCTCTCTCTCTCCCTTCTTTTATTTTTTTGCAGCATCCCCTCCTTCATTCAGTACCTGTTCTGTGGGATTAACATGACTTAAAATTCAATCAGCCTACAGCCTGACGGAAGAGCGACAGAGGAGGCAGACAGAGCGCTGCAGCTGTTCAGACCGAGCGAGGGGACGGCCAGCGGGGGGAGGAGAGAGAGAGAGAGAGAGAGAGAGAGAGAGAGAGAGAGAGAGAGAGAGAGAGAGAGAGAGAGAGGGGATAGACAGTGGGAGATAGAGATAGAGACGAGAGAGAGAGAGAGAGGGGAGAGAGAGATGGGTGTTTTTCCACGGGAGCTGAGATAGAGAGAGAGCGGCGGAGACAGGGCGATGTGATGGTTCCAGGAGTCGCGGTGGTATGATCCGGAAAACAAGGTTAGTAATTCCACCTTTTCATCTGGCGGAGGGCAACAGAAGGGGAATGCTAGATAAAGATGAAAGAAACAGAAAAATGGATATAAAAGGACACCAAGTGGCTGCATTGTGCTTTTGAAGTAGCTGAGAGAACACCGGAGGAGCAGATAATAAACAGGGGTGAGGAGAGGAAAAAAATCAAGGATTTTCAATTGAATTCAAGAAGGAGGAAAAAGAGAGAGAGAGAGAGAGAGAGAGAGAGAGAGAGAGAGAGAGAGAGAGAGAGAGAGAGAGAGAGAGAGAGAGAGAGAGAGAGAGAGAGACTGCATATGTAGCTGCTGCTGCACTAATGTACATATACATACGCAAAGAAACAGAAACAGAGTGAGTGCACGGCGAGATAATGAGATTGTCTTCTTAAAGGTTTCGGCTTTTGGCGTTTGATTGACAGGCTAGTGTGTGTGTGTGTGTGCGTGTGCGTGTGTGTGTGTGTGTGTGTGTGTGTGTGTGCGTGTGCGTGCGGTGTGTGTGTGTGTGTGTGTGTGTGTGTGTGTGTGTGTGTGTGTGTGTGTATTGACGGGCAGACTTCTGAACTGTCTGACATTCATGGCGCTGATCAATAGCCCAGTTGTTTCATTAGACTGTGTGTGTGGAGGAGAGAGCGAGAGAGGGATGCAGAGGCTGTGCAGGCTTGCAGGAGAGTATCACTGCACGACTACTTAGTGGATATGTGCGCGGCGGCGGCGGCGGTGGTGGTGTGTTCAAGCATGTGTGAATGAGCTGCATAGATATGTGTGTGTGTGTGTGTGTGTGTGTGTGTGAAGGAGAGAAAGCAAGAACAAGACAATGCAGCCTGCTGAGCAGCGCTAAGAGGGTCTCAGAACTATTGATTCTTTGACAGACAGGTGAGGCAGAGGGGGAGACGGAGAGAAAAAATTAGGGGTGGCAAGGGGGGTTTTAAAGAGGCCATGAACGACAGCAGGAGTCGTGGAAAGAGAGATGGATGGGGGGGAAGAGAAGGTCAGATGGGAGGAAGAGAACAAGAAGGATGAGGCATAAAAGTGATAATGGACTCCAATATTTGTGCGATTTATTCGAGTGCACACGGAGGGTAAAGAAGGCATTAATGGAACACGTGTACAGTGCACACAGTTCACCCTCTTCACACTGTTTCTCCCTCGCTTGCAGGCTTCTAGCCATCCCTCCATCTCTCCCAAACCTCCCTCCAAGGTCATCAATGAGCAAGTAATTCAGTGTGGGAGAAGAGACGCGGATCGCACGGCGCCGAGTGTGGAGAGCCCCAGTGACACACCCTGGAAATCACTCCGGGGGAAGTGAGGGATGAGAGGAAGAGGAGGAGGGGGAAACTGAACGCGGGAAGCAATAGGGGAGAGAGCCAGATGAACAAATAAGAAGAGTGAAAAATAAGGAGAGAGGGAGCGAGAGAAGGGGGCGAGCTGGCGACTCCAGGATTCCTATTCTCCAAGTGAAGTTGAATACAGCCATGAGGAAATCATATCATAGCGCCATAAATAGGATTTCAAACCAAGTGGATTTTTCTTCTCAAACTGAGGTCTCTATTTTGGAATACCGCGCCAGGATTGAGCGAGTAATTCGGGATTTTCGAGGTTTTCTTCCATCTATAGAAGCCTAAGAGGATATCGTGGGATTGGAATTTCCGCAAACTCTTCTTTTCTGACACTGACCTACATCCGCCTCCTTTTGATGTGTGCGGGAGGCGAGTGGGTCTGAAGGGGGAGTGGGACAGGTTTCAGCACAAACACACAACCTTGGCCCCCCTCCCACCACCACCACCACCGACTCCCGCCGGCCCAACACAAGGAGAAACACCTGGGGCTGTGCTAAACACACAAACACACAAACACACACACACACACCTGGATAACATGTGGAGCTGATTCGGATTATAGAGCCGCACAGACGGAAAAGGTAACATGCAGCTTCAAACACACTTTAACACACACACACATGCACATATTGGCCCAGTAAAGGTGAATCCACGTTTGCATGGTTAGCCCTCTTGTGCTGAATCATTGAGCACATCAATGCAGTGAACACCAGCACCCACTGGACTGGGAACTCGGTGTTCTCTCGCACGCACTCGGGTCTAAAAATAATGAACAGATGAGCATTCATACAACACAAACATCAAGTGTCAGAGTACACAGAGAACTCCCACATGGCACAGTTTTCTTTTCTTATCCTTCTATTCTAATCCGTCCACACCTCCGAGTCCCCATTTTTCTCTTTCGCTCTACATCCCCCTACCCCACTGAGAATCTCTCTCTTTCTCTGTGTGTCTCTGAGTGTCAGCCAGCTGTCCTGTATCAGATTACTCGCTAGGTGCGTTTTAGCTCGGCTTTCATCACCTCGCCTTTATGTAATCTCACCTGGTGTGTCGTGCGCGTGTCTGTGTGCGGCGAGGGTGTGTGGATGCAGGGCGTGAGAGTGTTTGTGTGGTGGTGGCGGCGGCAGCGGCGCAGAATAGTCCTCTTCGTCTGAGGCTTTTTACATAAGCTGCGTGCGAGCGCACGAGCGCAGATTTGGCACACTGACACAGGAGATCAGACTGACTGAGTGGATATATGGGAGGATAAGAGGGCGACGGGAGGGAAACGGAGACGGGGAGCGCAAGGAGGGAGGCGGAGGCGAGATGGGAAGGGTGGGGTGACACACCACACAGTGATGGGCACTGAGGGGCTGAGAGAGATCAGATGAAAGGATTGAAAGTCAGAAGAGGTGAAGTGATTGACTTCTTAGAGAGACGGATGAATGGAAGAAACAGGAAAAAAGTCAAATAGATTATGAGACAAAGAGTGAAATTATGAAGGGCTCATGGCAGCAGAGAAGGAGATATAACAGCAGAGGGAGGAATAACAAGGAGACAGGATTTAGAGAAATGGAGGGATAAAGAGGAGCAGAGGATGATATAACAGAAAAGATTGAGTCATAAAGTGTCGGAGGAGCAAGAAATGGCAGAGAGGAAAACAGAAGACTGAGAAATGGATTGATTACATGTTAAGTAAGATAAGACTTTAGGAATGATGAGTGACAAAAGGTTAGAAAGAGGCTAAATGATAAATTAATGGTGATAAAAATAGTGAGATGGAGGAAATAATTAGAAATGACAGATGGCCATCATTATGTAGCCTTCTACTGTTACACCATTGGCTACAATTAGTCTTACATGACCCCAAAAAGTCTGGGAGAGATCCCTAACACCAGTAATGAGCTATTTAGAGATATAACTACAAGGGGAATATGGTGTACCAGGGGGCTTTTCCATGTAATAGGCGTGCCAATTATGAGGCCCAACTTTGGGGAAAAGTGAAATTTCACCGTAGGGGAACATCAGTTACCTCGGAAACAAAAGAGATCCATCTTAGAAATTGAGACACCACATGTGGATCTATTTTTATGAACAATAAGTGTTTTGAATAACCGAGACAGGGCTCATTACTTGCTCTGTTGATCGTTTACAGCGTTTCTGACTCCTGCTTTCAACAGGGGCAGCTCTATTTCTGTAAAGAATGATGGCTGAATATTTTTTTAACAAACAGGCCTTTTGATATCCATTAACAAAATCTATAATTGGATTTGCTCTTGCGCTAGTGATAGAAAACAGATCAGGTGAGTGTCACGCGGTTCAAACAGTGAAATAAAGGCAGAATTAAAGAGCGCTCTCTAAATAAATGATCATGTTAGCGCGGGTGTCTGTCATTCGGAGGCTACAGTAAGGGAGATGCAGGAACAGATGGGATGCTCACTGTTCAAAGTCGGAGCCTTGCCAACACGAGCAGAGCAGACTGGCAAGTGAATGAAGAACTAGAAAGAGAAAAAAAAATGGCAGGCAATGGGCTACTTATTGAATCCAGTTCAATGAGGTGACCGTTTGCTAAGCCCCTCTCCTCCTTAGTTACTGTTGCTATGCCTGTAAAGCTTTCAGTTTTTGCGCGACAGTTTACAGCGAGCCAGTTTATAATTTACATTTTTTAAAATATGGGTCCTTTATTTCAGACAGAAGGAGACAAAAAGCACACCTCTGGTTTATATGACAACACTCAGTGGAAGGTTTTATATAGCTAGCGAACAAATTAACGTCAGCTCAGCTACTTGGCTGAAGTTTCCAGTTAACTTTATAATGTTTCCAGCTTTGTTTTAAAAAGAAAACGCTGCAAAGACGAATGTGATGACTACACACAACACCTGGCTGAAAGACTGAGCTGAGCTTATATACTTAGACAACAGGATGACATTTTTGCTTCTTTTGTTCATATTTTAAAATGGCAGGTTTTCATTTTTAAAGGGGAGTTACGCCCATTTTCAAAACCGAGTGCTACAGGAATGAGTCTTAAAACCCGGAAATGAGTTTTAGCACTTTAGGTTCTTTCATCTAGAAGTTATTTTTAGTTCAATGCCTAAATAAGATCTGTGGTTAACACAAGCCGAAGAGATTTTAATATTTTGTACAACAACAAAAAATACATCAATAAATACCCCATTTGTGAATTCTGAAGCCTTTTTCTTGTCCTAAAAAAGGCGGATTCCTACAAGTGGCTAAATGTCACTAATGGTGCCTTCATATGGCACTCGAACTTGTGAACCGCTGCTAAGCAACGGCAACATTAACGTTACTGTCAGAGTCAAGAAGCCACAGAGGCCAAAAATCTAACAAGTTAGCTGGCGGGTAACATAATGCGGGAAATGCAAAGACATAATGACAGAGGAGAAAGATGAGGTTGTTGAGAATATCAAAATTTTCCTTGGACATATAAAAATACCAAGAAAAACAAGATATGACTAAAATTACAATATACTGTACAATATTATTATGACTTATTATTATATGATGAATACGACATGAGGGGGGCGTTCATATGGACCCAACTCGTAAACACGGTAAACACCACCAGTCACCAGTTTAGAGTCTAACATTAACTTTTTACTTCATTGCATTCACGCTTCAAAAATCATTAAAGTGGCGTCCATTTGTGAAGAATATCGTGCTGAACAAAACCTGTACGTATCATGAACGTTTGTTTGTTTGTTTATTTACTGCAGTAATCCAAAAGCAAATGGAAAAATCCCATTGGCTTTTTGTGGAAAGAACCCAGAATGTCATCCCTGGTGCTTTCTATGGTCTAAGACAGTCCAAACAATATTAGTAAACATGAACAACTCTCTCCCAAATCCAAAAACTTGAGCGCTAAAATTAAAATTTGTAATGTCATCAAGAGTAATTGTGGAAGTGCTCCATAGACAATGAATGGGGAGAGATGTTTTACATGACACTGAGGAGGATGTTGTGAGTATATGGGAACATTTTATGTTTCACAAAAAAAGGAAAAACACTCAGTTGGTCCACAATATCAGTCTCCCATTCACTGTCTACAGAGTAGCTCCACACTTTCACAAGTTTGAGACGTGCTTCTTTGGTGTCTGGCTTTGAGAGAAAGCAGCTCATGTTCACAAATCGTCTTAATTTGGGTCGTGCTCCCCTTAAGGAGAAACCAATGTGTTGTGTGCTATGTCAGATAATGAGTTTGGCTGAGGTTGCTGTGTATAAACTTCCCACATTCGATAAAGCAGGAAAGAGCCTCTACTGTTACCTTAAACTCTGATATAGTGGCATCCTCTGTACCACTGGACTTGCTGCTGAAGTAATGCTGGGTTAGGTTGTTGCTGTAATGAATAGTTAGGTTGACAGTTACATATGATCTAACCCATTCCTTACTCTTTTGGTCTTTGTATTTTTTTTCTTCGAGGTTAAAATAAGAAACCATTATCCAAACTCTTCAAATGCCAATTATTGCTCTTAAAAGAAACAACAACCTGTTCTCACTTCCACGTCGTCAAATACCTCCATTTGGTCAGTGGGCCTTGGCATTGCAATCCGTCCTGTGAGTGACAGTTCAGTGAAGTTAACGGGAACCACGGCCATTTCCAAAACCTAACTAAGTGGTTGTGTTTCCTAAACCGAACTTCCTGTGAAAGGACAACATGCATGTAAGCAGCGTATGTTGACATGCCGTCCCTGACGTCCAAAAGTGACACAAGAGGGTTATCTTGTACGTCGGTCTCTGATGCCGAGGGGCACTGACCAGCTTAGTTACAGTTGCTTAGTTACGGTTGCTAAGTTATGATTGGCTATTAGCTTTTCGGGGCAGGGGTTTGGCAAACGGTCAGTTACTGAATAAAAAGTCAGTAATTACATGAAAAGACAGACACGTAAAGACATCAAAGACAACGACGAATGACAGATTTAGGATGTCACACACCTTTCTGATTTAACCAGCTTTCAATCAAGAGCGAGAAGCATCTCAAGTAGATCTGTAACGCCGAACAACAGGAGACACGGTCGATGTCAGGAGGGTGGCACTTGATGGAT
This sequence comes from Pterois miles, assembly GCA_947000775.1. NCBI lineage: Eukaryota > Metazoa > Chordata > Actinopteri > Perciformes > Scorpaenidae > Pterois > Pterois miles. Next base: position 10,373,369 of record CAMQGK010000008.1, read on the forward strand.
GAAAGGATGGACGAATGAATGACAAATGGTGGAGGGAGAGGAGTGAAAGGCTGGGCTGTTAAGGGGGGATATAAGGATGAGACATCAGCCCTGTGTCAGCAGCTAAGGAAGCGAACGGTAGATGACGGACAGAGAGGTGTGGAGCGATGGCGTGATGAAGAGGAGTAATTACACGACTGACTGTTTAAGATAGGGAGGAACACTCAGAGGATGGAGAGAGTAATGAAGAATGAAACGCCGTGTGATGACACTTGAGAGGTGCATGATAAGAGGGGGTGGGGATAAGGGAATAGAGGCATAACAATGTCTGAAAAAGAAAACTACACTAATAAAGCGCTGGCACGCCGAGGGATAGAGAGATAGATGAATGAATGGAACAGAACTGTAATGCGATTGAACATTAAAAGGATGAGTAATTAGACTGTTAGGAGTCAAACATAGCAGGAAAGAGGGACGAGAGAGGAATGATAAGTTAAAGGACGGAAGGAAGGTACCGATGAAAGGAGAGATAAAGAGGAGGGGTGACTAAGGGGTGCAAGCAACAAACAAAAGCGTAGTAAAGAAGTAAGGGAAGATAGAGGGATTAGAGGATGAGTAATTAAACTGTTGACAGTCTGTTTAGGCACAGCAGGAGCCTGATGAGCAGAACAAACTGTAACCACGGCAACTGCTGGAGACAGACGGAGGGATGGTTTTGGGGATGGGGGAGAGCCAAATGTGAAAGAAAGGGAGTGACACGAGAAGTGGGAAATGAGGGAGGGATGAAAGAGAGAGTGAAGAAGAGGGGAGGAGAAGAGAGATGGAGGGGGAGGTTATCTGCAGTTTTAAGGACACCTAGAAGAACCGATACTGACTTAAGGAAGTGACCCACAGATCTGTAAAATATTACTCCATTCTGGTAGAAATCTAGACAATCTGCATATTAGGTTTAGAAATATTATTCAGCTGAGAAAAGTACTTTTTAAATTTACCTGCTAACTTGCTAATCCTGCTTTGTTTAATAAAAGATGTGGGTTTCAGACATAAAACCCCAAACTTTGATGTGTTCAGTGCCATCAGCAAAGTGTCCTTGCCGTGGCATTTAGCACACTAAGGCTGCAACTACTGATTAGCTTCATTATTCATTGATCAGTTGATTATGTTTTTCATCATTACAGTCATTCCAAGTCAACAAAATATGAGAAAATTGTGAAAAAATACCAATATGATGTCTTCAAATGAATATCTTGGGTTAATCAACAGTCCTAAACCCAAATATACTTAGTTTATAATTACAGAAAACTGAGAAAAGCTGCAAATCCTTCTATTAGAGAGGTTGGAATCAGTAAATATTGGTTCATTGTATCAGCATTACACCACACCAAGATAGAAAAGATGCCTTAAAGGGACAGTGTAAAGGATCTGGTGGCATCTAGTGGTGTGGTTGCAGCTGAATACACCTCCACTCACTCCTCCCTTTACAAGACTACAATAACTTGAGCCGCCAAGTGCAAGTCCGTGGTAATGTGGTTCACCATCGTAACCATAATAACACTACCTTAGGAGCATGGGAAGTCAGACGGTGGTGTGCAGTACCACAGTTGTACATATTACCCTAATTTCACAAGTGTTCATAACGCTACGGTGGCCTTCACGTAACATAAAAAAGGTGAAAGGCTCATTCTAGATCCCTGAAGATATCTATTTACTATTAGTCCATTTTGCCAGATTATTCCTCTACAATCAGTTGATTTTACAGATTTGAGGAGGTGAAAACAAAGAGGACATGGGGTGTGTTGTGGGATATAAATTCAACAGTGAGTTTCTGAACATTTGCACGTCAGTTTACAAAGCTAGTTTGTAAGAACCCCCCGCTATGCATGTTGCCAACACCTCTCCCGACAGCTGTACGCTATAACATCCAAACCAACCCTTCTGTAAGTCTGCAGACTCACAGGTGTTTGTCTGCATTACAACTACGCTCGACAGATGCAGTGGGTTGTAGATGCTCAAGTGAATCATGATGCAGAATGCGGCGTGGGTGATGACTGTCAAAAGGAAAAAAACGGCTCGTACTTCCGTCGGCAACACATATAGTCTGACAGCACAGAAGCACTGAGCAAAGAAGAAGTCCCTCCCTGCCTGTATCAGCACTGCTTAAGTATTAGAATATGAGATGTGGTTATAAACTCAAGGGAAGTCAGTTTCCCCTGCAGGCTCATTGCAGCACAGTAAGTTGTTTCGCCTTTATTAGTGTCTCACATCAGGGAAAAGCAGCTCTTTGTGGTGAGTTACAGTGCAGTTGGTGATTCATTATGGCTGATAGTAGCCTCTGTGATCAAACATGCCTGATACTAATAGGCCTCGACAAAGAAATCACAGAAAAACCTCGTGATCCCCAGGCCACCTCGTAGCCCTAACCTGCCCTACATCAAGCACAATACAGACAATAAAAAGAAACAGAAAAACAAAGAAATGCCCGACAGAAGATGGAGTTAAGCTATTATATGTGTATGCTTGTGAAGCATAAATCAATACATCCATCACTGTGATTCAGAGGCCTGGTTGGTGTGTCATTATCGCACTGTGCTGGATGCAGAGTGCTGATTGAGTAATTCAGGATTCCCCTTAGAAAGCCAGGAGCTCTGCTGACTCATCATACTGCCACTTGCACATACTGTACATGCACACACACACATGCACACAAAAACGCTTTTTGTCATCCAGTATCCTGTCGTATCAGCCAATCAGGGTCCATGTAATTGATGCAGCAAGGTTTCTGATTGGGCAGGAGATGCTGACAGCTCAGGAGCGATGCGTTTGTGTCTCGACCGGTGTTTGCGGTGGATTGTCTTTTTTTTTTTTTCGTTGATTAGCCTCAGCCACATAAACACATGACGGTGCACAGCCAGTGAAACTATGGCACACTGCAGAGAATGAAGAGGGACTAGATGGACTTAAGGAGACGAGGCAGCGAGCGAACACGAGGAGAGACAGAGATTATTTTTACGTAGGACAAAATCTGTTGAGCTTGAAAGACTCAGAGAGAGAAGAAGATGAAGGAGGGATGGGAGAAACAGAAGGGATGAACAGGAGGAGAGGCACAGAGAAAACTGCAAGCGCATTATGTTCAGGGTGAGTGGCGGGCCAGTTATTTTGCAACTTGCGATAATGTGTGTCATGCAAAGGCAAATTCGTGGGTGTAAGCAGAACTGTGTTTAAGTACTTGTACAAGTTTGGATTTGAAGAGAGAGAAGAGCTTCTCTCTTGTGACCCGTCGATGACAGCAAAGCACCGACGCACAAAATTCATACAACTGACACAAATCCGAAAGCATCCGAAAGAGGCTGGACTCAAATGAATTAGATGCTTCGTACTCAGAGTTTGGAAATAGGCCCAGACTGCAGGCTATGGCGCTATCACATCTGATGGGATGGGGACATAATTAAATATTTAAGATGCATTTATATTCAGACACGTTTGAAACAGGTGAATGTAGACGATGGGACAGACTCCAAACTTTTACAGGTGGGACATGAATGGGACAATGTCCATAGCCGCCTCCTCCGAAGTCCGACTAGAGTAGTCAACTGCACCAATGGGACATTTCACAAACTACTGTTAATGGCGGAACTGGGCTCTGAAAGTCGCCACCAGTCACAAGTCAAGGTACACGGTGTAACGCAACGCCATCAGCTCTTTGTCCCAGATACAAGACAGGCAGAAAAGAAATCATTCACTGTTACATTAACTTGCTTACTGCACCAATTTGCTGTTCTCTCTTCCAAATAATCCAGTCACGTAACCATCCATTCATGAAATGAAATCACACACTTAAGGATCCTCTGTATCTCGGGAATATGCACGAACATTGATAGTTTAGAAGACTGGCAATTAACAATGTACAACAGTGCAACAGAAGTAATCCTGGCCAGTCGTACTGTAAGCCACAAAACATAACCCATTGCAAATAAAGAGAAAATCTGAACAGGATGCCTCTGGATGCCTCGCTTTAGATGGTTTCCAGGCACGTCTAACTGGAAAGAGGCCTCAGGGTAGACACAAAACATGCTTATTTATTATTATATATCTCGTCTGGCGTGGGAGTGCCTCAGGGGTCCCCCAGGAAGTGCTAGAAAACGTTGCTGGGCTGAGGGAAGTCTTGAATACCCCGCTAAACCCGCTGCCCTCGTGAACCAGCCGCAAATAACCAGAAGGTTTGAAATCACACTATATCGCCTTGCTTACAGTATCGCAATATATTTAATCATAACCCCTGTGGGTTATGATACATATCATATTGTTAGATTCTTATCAATACACAGCCCCAGATTTAAAGGATAGCATGATAAAAGACCAATATTCACTCTCTTTTAACACTGTGTTTGGTCTCTACCAACCCGTGAGGGAAAAATCTGTTTAGGATCATCATTACAGGCGACCACTTTCACATTTTCATTTGATAACATTGTTGTGAAAACACTGATTAGAGCGGCTTTAAAAAGAAACGCTTGCATATAAAGGATGCCCATCCATACAGATATAAGGTCAGTGTCCCCATCACATTCAGCACTATATGGAATCTGCATCAAAGGATGAGCATGTGGCAAAGCCCAACACTGTCAGCTATTAATTAAAGGCTTTATCAGCCCACCCATCTTAAACCATGTTACTGTGCAATTTAATCACATGCAACTGTGCTATTGCCATCTGGAGTAAGGGAGCATCAAAACAGAGCAGTACTGAGCTGCCTCTCTGGCTCCGGTACGACAGCTATCCACCAATGAAAAACGATTCCTCTCCCAGTAAAAAGGCATCCTGGTATAGCAGTGTAACAGCACTGCCAGAGCTTGTTTTCAGCACTTTACGTCCCTCATTTGCTCAGCTGTTCCTGTCATTTTTGGCTGCTCAACTGTATCCATCTGTAGGACTATTACAGATGTATAGAGCGGAAGTACTGTTTTTACAGAGGAACTTTTCAAACAGATAATGCTGAGATCCCAGTCTGTCTGGAGTGACAGTGAAGCATTACAAGGATAAAAAAAAAAAAAAAAAAAAACTTCTGTGAAAGAAAACACACACCGGCCTTTGCCAGTACAATATACATCTATAAATATAGACAAAAATACTGATCTTAAAGCAGGTAAAGACTAGATAGTGGATTCAGAGCTTCAAAACAGGTCTTGTGAAGGAAGGCAGCTCCCTGGCACGATCTGAGCCAATGAAGTGCCAAGGAAAATCATTGTCACCTCCGCCTGTTTGCCAATTCAATTTACCTCCCAGAAAATTTGATCCCCAAGCTGTGCAGTCGTGCACGATGTCCAAAGGGAGGAAAACAGAATTACAAAACCTCAGCAAGGAGCGGGAGATTGGCTGCTACAGATACTGTATAACACAACGCTGCTGCAGAATTGCTAAGAAAAGTTTCTGAGCTGTCTGGCTGTAGAGTTGGTGGAACATGAACCTAATTTGTTTTCTTAGCATTTAGATGTGGTTTTAAGCTTTTGCAGAGCTGGTTTTGCATATTTCATAATGATGTTTGTCTTAGTTTTTGGGCTGTCAATCAAATATAAAATTGCAATAAATCGCATCATTGTCCATGATTAATCTCAAATTAATCACACATCTGTTCAAAATGTACCTTAAAGGGAGATTTGTCAAGTATTTAATACTCTTATCAACATGGGTGTGAAATATGTTTCATATATTACTGAAAATCAATAACAGGACAAAATAATGATAAATATTGTCCAGAAACCCTCACAGGTACTGAATATGCTCAGATCATAACATGGCAAACTCATGACCAACAGGCACTGTGTCATTTTGCTGACTTGACTATGACTATGCCCCAAACTGCATAGAGTGGGCATGTCTGTAAAGGGGAGACTGGTGGTTACCCAGAGAACCTATTTTCATTCACATATCTGGAGGTCAGAGGTCAAAGGACCCCTCTGAAAATGGCTATGCCAGTTGTAACGCTACTTAACATCCTTCGTGACAAGCTAGTATGATATGGATAGTACCGATCGATTCCTTGAGATTTGTAGTTTAGGCAACGGGACAAGATTTTGGAATAGGAAGCGTTCTGGTTTCCGTTTGTCGTCCAAGTAGTATTGACCAATCACGTTTGAGTAGGCTTTGGTTGAATGCAAGTAATCGTCTGATTGTTACTAATATCCAATATGATTACTATTCATATAGTTAGTAAAATCAGAAATCAGAAACAAGGGGAATTCAACAGGACCTTTCTTTGGCTGCAATTACTCACCTGATCACCATTGGTACAGATACTATTTGCAAGATGTGTATGGAAAATGAATGGAAAACTACACGACAGCACTTTACTCAGCTCTAGCAATAGTGACCTCGAATGGCGGTGGGGCACAACCTGCCAACTATGTGGGCGGCAAAGATGTGAGCGGCTGTGACATCCAGCGCAACATTCGACTCCATATCAGGCATTTCAACACATCAGAGCGGAGGTCTGGCCTCGAAAAAAAAAACAATCCAAGGTAACATTGGTTTCTCAAATTTTGATTTTTTAAAACTTTTTTAACAAAGCTTTCTAAGTTCATTACAGAGTGGGTTGCTTATCTGTGCCAAGTAGATGCAAAGTGTGGCAGCATTTATCACGCCGAACTTTAAAGCCTTCACCAACACTATTTTCATGTTTTGACTCCAAACAGCATGGTGGCTTGCGTCCTCTGAAGTGTTGCCATGTTAAAAGATTATAGATACTTTTAAAAACCCCTTACTTAGATAAGGCGCTGTAGCCAAAAGCACTCTGCTGCGATTTCACTCAGCTCTGACGAAACGCTCATGTCTCCAAAAGTCAATTTTCTGGACATAAGGAGCAAACGTTTGATTTTCAGACGGCTGAAGGAAATCACCACAAACTGTCTTCGCAGAAGAAGCTGTGAAATGTGCATCAGCGAGACAAAAACAAGTTCTTTATATAAGCATTTAATTCCTAAACTGATGCAGAAGGTGGAGCTTTTCCAAAGGTGTAAAAAAAAAAGAAAAGAAAAACAACCCGAACAAAAACATTTTTTAAAAATCTGAGTGTGCAGTGTTCCAGGAATAGAAACAATTATCAAAATCTTCCAAATAGGATGGATTCCAACAGGATTTAGTCAGCGAGGGTGGTGCATACAGATGGGTATACACATAGTGATACACAGCCTGTTTCTTTCTCTCTCTCAAACACAACACAGAGGTTTGGGAGGATTTAGTTGAGTGGAGTATTTCAGAAGAACTATTATTTTGGAGCCCTGCTGTGAAGACACTGCAGTCCTTTTATTTTAAAGAGAATACACTCCAGTTCTTTTCTCTGATTTCCAATTTCTTTTGCTTCACTCCTACCATCTACCTCAGGGGTTCTGTAAGCTTTTTTTCCTATCAATACCCCCCGCCTATAGGGCTGGAAGAGGACATGATGACTGTACAGATTATAAAACAAGCACATGTCAAACACATAATGACATTTAAGGATTTTTCTTTTATATTTTGAGGTGCACACACTCAATAAAAACTCTAGGATTTACATTTTCGCAACATGATTTTCTGTTAAGATGCTTGTTAGTGCAGGAATCTGTCCAGGATTCATCACTCTGAAGTATTGTCATGTTTGATTTTTGCCCACTTTTATATTTTTTTTGTTTAAAATAAAAAAATTGGTAAAAACAGCTTTTGGTGACTGGTCAGTAGGGCTGAGTATGAAACTTATCTGGTACTGACTAAAAAAAGAGCTAAACCAACAAAATCGGCCACGCTGATATATCAACCCAATGTCGCGCCACCAGAGGATCAGTATCACATTTGCCTCACCGAGGCGTGAATATTATAATAATACATGTGTGTATGAAGGTGCAGTACCAGCTGGGGGCAAGAAAACCACTCACTTAGGTTTACGCAACAAAACTACTTGGATAGGTTTAGGAACAATGTCATGGTTGGGTTTAAAATAAATATGGAAAACATGTAACAAATTTCACAACAAAACGTGGCAGGTTGAAAGTCATGTGCTTGCTGGACACACTGTACACATAATATTATGTAATTTATTTTGGCAAGGTTCTGGTAAAGCGGTCCTGAAACTCTGCTATCATATTGGCGCTGATCTCTATAAAAAGACGTAGAATCTGTAGGCAACAGGACACGAGTTCTGGTTTCCGTTTGTCGTCTCGGTAATACTGATCAGACCCATTTGAGTAGGCTTTGGTTGAATGCAGGTAAACAGTCCATGTGGAAAGCAGAAGAAGTGGAACCCAATGGCCGCAATGCAGTCTGGGAACCCACTGCTATCGTCTGATGGTGATTTAGCTTTTTATTGGTTTAAAATTAGGTCGTTAACCGGCTTCTTGTGAAACAACTCAACCTTTCCTTGGACCATTACGATGGCCAAGTCGTGGCAATAACGTTTCAGTGTTGTTACATGTGACCAGTCAATATTTTACAACTTAACTGTCATCCTCTTGACCACTGACCTCTTTCCTCCTCCTCTCGCTCTTAACCTCATCACCTTTTCACTCCCATCCTTCAGCCATGGATCCCTCTCTCCGCCGCCTCTCTCAGTCTCCCACCACCGTGACGGTGATGCCTTGCAAACTCAGTTTCAACACAGCTCTCCCTTTCCCTAATCAAATCCACTCTTCCCTTCCTCATCCCTCTCTCTGACAGTGATGGATGGCAGCCTTCACCCGTTTATCGCCTTTACATATTTCTCTGCCCGTCCGCTTAACGACACACATTCATACGCACTGACTCTTCATCCCTCTTTTCTTTTCCTCAAACTCTTTCCTTCCTTCTCTTCCACTCGTCCTCAGCTCTTTGGCTTCCTCTGATTTTACACCCCCTTCCTCCACCATCTTGTGCGCTCTTCTCCCCTTTGCTTCTCGTTTTGTCTCACTGTATTTCATGCAGCTTGCCTTTTTAGGCTTCCCTCAGTTGTTGTCCGTTTCCGTATCCAATGTTGCTCCCCTCTTCCCGGTGCTTTCTATACTCTGGATGACTAAAAGAGGACGGAAAACGACAGGGCAATGACAGAGAGGAGTGATAGTATCAAAAGGATGAGTGGGCTTACAGTACACACGACTGCCTCACGAAGAGGCTGTGTGGGCGTTCTTTTGTTCCTTGCCTAGAGAGAGAGAGAGTGAGAGAGTGTGTGTGTTTGTGTCGGCCTCCCTATAATTATGATTGTGTGGGAAGACTGTTTTGGTATGCTAGCGGTTGTTTCTGTATGCAAGCGCTCACCTAATATCAAGGGCCTGGATTATGAGTAAGAGTGCATACTGGGAAGCCTCGATGTGATTGAAAGCATTTCTCTGTGTGCGTCTATATTTGATCCCTGCATTTGTGCCAGTAGAGCTTGTGTGTATTTTCAGATCAAACGATGCAGCAGAGCTCACGTCAGCAGTATGCATTGCTAGTGAAGTGACGTTGTCACTCTCAAAAACTCCATTCTTTCCTGCCTTTCCACACTTCATAGTCAGATATTAACTCCTTCATGACGCTGTGGCTGGCAGCGATTCGGACTGAAGCCTCGTGGTGCACCTATTCGCACTCCAATCAGATCTGTGGATTACTCTGCTTGTGATAAGTGGCTTTTGAGAGCTAATGCAAATCCCCTTGTTTATAAACACTGCAGCGTTCCCTAAGTCGATTTAAGTCGATTAGGGGCTAATGGTGTTTGCGCGTGCCAGAGAGGATGCACAAACACATATGCAGATTTGGAAATATGCATGCAAACACCACAACATCATTGTGGCTGGCATTTAAGAGGGCCTGACATTTATAATGGTCCACAGAGCTTTAAATACTGAGACCAAAAGGGGAATTAAGCTTTTAAGTGTAAAAGGACTTCCATGTGAAATATCAAAGCTACTTCCAAAAGGAGCTTTTAAGTCACGAAGCGTCTCTTAATTGCATGGGTTCGGTTCAAAAGCAAGACCAAAAAACGTCTTAAAAAGAAGCGGCACCCTGCTGTGGGTGTTTAAAACAGAAACTTTTGGAAGTTACGGTGAGGTGAGGTTCAGTCTCCAGCTCTGAGTCGTGCTCCCAACACTGGGGTACGCCGAGCAGTTCCTTCCTTCCACAGACGCTTTTAGCTCTTGTTCTCACTCTCAGCTTTTCTGCGTTCTCCGCCTGCCTGCTTCTTGCTCTCTGGAGGGTATAGGGTTCACGCAGGGTAGCGTAGCGAGAGGTTTCCCAAAATAGAGGGAGCGAAGGAAAAAATTTAAAAAAAACAACAATAAAAAAAACTAAGCGGCCGCGAACACTTGTACGAAACACGTGTCGAGGAGCACACACACTCTGAAAACAGCCAAACACACACATACTTTCATGTGAACTTTCTCTCCGTCTTTCACACACACAAAGGCTTTTCTTTAAGTTTCATTCTCCCTTTGTCTGATCTCCTTTCATGTTGTCTTTCTGTCCTCTCCCCTTCTGTGAATTGCGTCTCTATCATCTATCTTTCATTGACTGACTCTTTATTCTTTCCTTCCCAAAAAGTATCAAGCAGACTTTGATACCAAAGGGTTTCTGGCCTTATTGCTATACGGCTGTGTGTGTGTGTGTGTGTGTGTGTGTGTGTGTGTGTGTGTGTGTGTGTGTGTGTATCCCTTCTTATTGCAAATTCAGCAGCAAACTCTTGTAATGCTGAAAATGACACATTAATTCACACACCATAACCATATACACTAGGTGTAGATAGTAGCTGATGGTAAACCCACACATACTGTACTGCACCTGTATGCTGCGTCGGGGCAAAGTGTTAAGATAAGACTTTATTGATCCCCAGAGCGGAAATTTAAGGGCTGCAGCAGCAGAAGAGGCAGGTAAAGATAAGGGAAAGAAAAATGTATGCAAGACAGAATCTGAATTAAAAAGACATACACAATACCCTACACCAGTGTACATTAATACTATGTGCAAAAACAGTGTTTGACCAGTGAAAGCAGCAAGATGGTCTATAACATCATATGTATCTTGTATATAAACTAGTCAGTTAGTAGAGAATCTGAAGTGTCAGAATTTGAACATTTCTGTTTTATATCATGGTAAACTGAATCATCCCTAAAAAATGAATAGAAAACATATCAGTCAATCAAGTTGCAGCCCTAATGGTAACAAAAACGACTAAGAAATGTAATATAATGCATTGTGACACATTATATGACGTTTCATACTCTATATTATGACAGGTCCATCTTTAGACCAATATGTAAAGAAAATATGTTCTCAGAGATTAAGGAAACAGGCTAAACTGAAATACTGGCTTCTCAGACAACAATGCCACAGACCCATTCCCACCTCAGTCCACAATATCTGTTTTTGTTCCGGCCAGTGTGATCCCGTCCACGGCCCATTTCAACACCCTGTAGCCACGTAAGAAACAAACTGGCACACAAACACAGCCTCCTGCAGCCATGGAAGCAAGCAAACAAACTGGATCAACAGAGATAACGTCAACAGTAGATTCTACCCGACCTGAAAAGCCTCGGTGCATCTCTCTGTGGTCTGTGTGCAGCTGGGTTATCAAGCCAGCGAGTATATGAGACACTGCTGCTGCCTGTCAGAGGCTAATGCAATGGTGTCTAGAAGGTAGCCCTCAAATTGTGAAAATATGCAAACCGCTGTCAGTTACACCGGACGAACGGACGGGACGCGGCTCCAGGGTTTTAAATTAGGACTGCTGTTGCTAGCTGACAGTTCTACATATAAACAGCCATATTTCCATCTACTTGTTTTGGAGTGCATTTTCAATTTATGCGTGAAATAAACAATGTGGAATGGAGATGCCAGAAATTCAAAACAAAGCCGAAATATTGCACAAGTTTGGCTTGGCTGAGTTAGAAACGTTGTCATATTGAAAGAGATATATTTGATGTTGGGGTACCTACTGCTGAAGATAGTAGAAGATAGACAGAAGTGTCACATCCTCTTGAATATATTTGCATAAAAAGCTGATTGACATTTTATTTTTCCACAATTTACAACATTTTATTGGAAACTGCTGCAACAGCTGAGCAGCTAGAAAGTGCATAGAGTGTCCAAACGAGTGAACGCACAGAAGTGACCTCCCTAATAAACACTCACATACCTGTACAAATCAATTACTCGTATTTACTCGTATGATTGCCACCTTTAAACGGGAAAGACAAGTAACACAATGGAAAAGAGGGCGCGGACGACAAGGTTGAGACTAAAGAAAGAGCAAGAAGCGGAGGAGTGTAAACGAATGGGACAGGGTGTTATCCATCTCTCTGGATCAGATCGATCACTGAGTGGACGGATCGGTTACGCACAACTCGGTGTGTGTGTGTGTGTGTGTGTGTGTGTCAGAGAGATCCAATACAGCACTGCTCTAGTTGCAAATGAGATCTGCTCCCTAATAGACGAGGAGAGGTGTAGAAGTGGAAGAGGAGAGCATGTCTCTGAGACAGGCAGCACGAGATAGAACAGAAAAATGTATGTGGCACGTAGGATGTGAGGGCAGATGTGTGCATAGTTTGCGACTGAGTAGAGGCAAGGAGACATGGAGGGCAGCGGAGTCAGCAAGCGATAGAGAGACAAGACAAAAAGAGAGGGAGGAGGGAGGAAAGAGGGGAGAAGGTGGTGGGGTAGAGCTGTGACTGATAACATTGTCGTACTCCGGTTGCCTCAAGGGCAGACAAGATGGAGAGAAAGAAAGAGGGGGAATGAGACATATAGAGAAAGAAAATGTGGGAATTTACAGAGCAGCCAGAGGCGGCAAGGGTTATAAGATGGAAGGTGAGCAAGGAAGGAGACACAGGACGGGAACACAAGGAGGAGCAAGGCAGCGAGAGATAAATGGTAGGGGATGGATGGCAAAGAAACAGAGCGATACAGAGTAATAGAGTTGAAGGAAGAGGAGAGGTAGAGGAGGGGGAGGAGGGTTAAGGTGTGCATGACACAAGAGAAAGGATGTGATGGCTTTCACAAGGAGAGAGGAGGTGAAAATTAAAGAGAGTAAAGAAAGAAATGAGAGACAGCTGGCAGAGCAAGTTATTATGAGAGTGAGAAAGACAGCAAAGGAGGGGAATAAGATAAGACATGAGGGTTGAAGGACTGATAAAGGTCAAATGAAGGAGTGGAAAGACGCAGGCCGTGCAACAGGAGAGTGCGCGAGTGTATTGACATTCAGCGAGCCGAGGGGAAAAGTAAGCTGTCTGAGGAGCGAGCATTAGCAAAGCACGGGGGTAAGCCGGTCGAGCCTGGACCGGAGCACCTGACGTTAGGGCTTTTCAGGGCCGCCGCAGAGTAGGCACTTTTTTCTCAAGCGGCATTTCACTTCTTTTTTCCGGAGCAGTTTCACATTTTAGTGCACAGTCTCTGCGGGAGCTCAGGAGCAGTCAACTTCCAGCGTCGACCACCCTGGGGACTGGCTGTCACTGCAGGCATTCGTGACTTTGTCCCCCCCCATCCCCCCCCCGCGCACACCCCAAACCTCTCCTGCTGCAAGCAAATTTTTGAAACTGATGACACCAGACATAAGGAAATAACTATCTGTTTCTAAGTCGGAGTGTGTGTCGAAGACATATTTTTAGCTTTGGTTTAAAAAGGGTAGCGAGTTCCTGGTAGTCATTACAGCTCCAGAATGACCCAGTGCCAAGTATTAAGAGATTTCGCAAAAAGCAAAAATTTGAGGCCATCTTCAAGCATGGATAGTCTTAGTTGACTGTCATACGATTTTGTCAACTAATTAAATAGCTGATTTAATGAAGATCAGATCTGTAAACCTCAGATTCTCAGTTCAAAAGCATCACTTTAAATCTTGTATTTACCAGACATGTGCCCAGAATTTTCTTTTAAGGAAGTCATCCAGCATGAAAAAAGCATTAAAAAAAAAAACACTAATCGACGAAAGAAAGTCTTACAAAAATCAACAACAAAGCAGCGTTGCAGACTATTAAAGATCAGGAATAAGCACAAACTTGCATTTCCAAGTGCGTCCAAAAATATGCATACTGTTCACTCACACTAAAGTATGTTGACAGATAGTATAGATACTAGGTCTGTGGGGCATAGTATATGATTCTGAAAATGAGGTAAAGAAGAAAAAGCCTAGATTTATATTTTCAGGTGATTATACACTAAAGAAACCATACTTTACTTTTAATATTATATTCCATTTCTGCCAATAGATCCTGCTAAACGCTACACTCTGTTCCTTTAACTAATAGCTCATTGGTTTAATGTTCTGCCCAAAGATCCTGTTTCAAAAGGAAATGCACGACATTAAGGAAGTAATGATACCATTCAATGGAGCCTAAAGTAATCCATGAGTAATGTATTCCCATCATCTAAGATGGATACTGCTTATTTCCTTCCTTCTCTTTGCGTTAACAATGAAGACATTTAGGAGGCCGTGATAAAATACATCATTTCAAAGCACTAGGTTTCTCTGGCTTGACTCTGTCTAATAAAGTTCACATTTTGGAGGTAGTCCAAAGCAAACCATGTAGTTGGGAGGAGAGTGCAAAATGCTGCTGGAAACCCGCTCGCTTTGATATCGACACCGCTGCAGTATCCCAGCTAAACGCTAAACCTTCTCCTAGTTTCTCACAGAAAGAGCAAAGCTAGTAGCACCTAATGGAAAATATTGAGCTGGCAATTTGCGTCGACCTGTAAAGTCAGCATGATATACGGCTGTGCCTTGACGTTACTCAAAGTATTAGGTTGCAGACATTATACTGTATATCACTATATAATCACCGTGCTGCTCAGGGCCTCTACTCCAAGTTTCCAGATAAAAATACACCCGTCCTTCTCCAGTGATGCTCCGTCTGTCTGTCTCTGACTCACTGTCTCGTTCTCCGTCTCCTCTCCCTAGTCGCCGCGGCTGTGACTGTTATCAACACTCCCTGTCACTCTCTCTGTATCTAGGTTACAGTTTCTATGACGACTATTATGCATGCCAATCAGTGGCGGTGACTCATCTCTATACCTTAACATCCCCATAGCTGTATTTAGCGACGCACAAAGCGTGTGTTTACTGGGTGATTTTCTGCATGTCTGAGATTACAACGGGACCCTTGTTGTACTGCGCTGAGCCTACTGAGACCTACATTGTGCTCGAGTCTCGCTGCGAAATGAGGCCTGATAGGCCGCTGACCCAATTTGATTCTCTGACCCGCAGTCTTAAGAAAAGGTCCAGTGATGATATAACACGTGTCTAATCTGCTCTCGCAGGTTTCTAGGTAACTGTTACTATGGGGACCGGCTGTGTTCAGTCTTTTGGGATGTCGTTGCTAGGCGATAAGCTGTAGCGGTGAAGAACTGTGTGCTTGTAAGAGGTACAGCAAGAAAGTGTTTGATGCAGGGGCGTCCACCGTTCCTCAATATGGATTTTTTTTATGCTGTGAAGCGCCAAGTGGGCATTAGTGCAGAGTGGTACTCGTTTAAGAGGAGGCCTTAGCCCACACAAGTATTGCATGTGTGTAGAACAGGCTCTCGTTCCAGCTCCGTCTAGTCGTAGTGGGTAGAAGACAGCAGACACAAAAACACACCTCAGACATAACTTATAAAACAATCTCTGAGCAGAGAGTGAGTCTTAAACCCATTTTTTCTCCCCGCTCTCTCCAGGTCTGTGGATCGCCAGGCGTTCTACCATGCCTGTCCCCCCACCCTTCAATCCCCGCAGACAGAAACACCTGCCCCACACACACCTCCACCCCGAACAACGGGCAGAGCGTCCCGCCTTCCCCTCCCTCTTCCCTCCATCCAGCCTCTCTCTTTCTCTTCTCCCCCCTCTTCTCTTCTCATCTTTGCCCTCCTCATCCCATCTCTGCGCCTGCCCCAGGGCCAGCAAACGAACCCTCCCCGATTCGCTCTCTTTCCCGGCGTTCCACTGGCTGACTCTGGTCACATGCTGCCTGCTGCCCTCTCTGATTGGAGCAGGGGAGACGTGGGGCGTGGTCTCGGCCTGCCCCTTCCACTGCGTCTGCCGGAACCTCTCGGAGTCGCTCAGCACGCTCTGCGCCGACAAGGGCCTCCTGTTTGTCCCGCCGCACGTCGACCGGCGCACCGTGGAGCTGCGGCTGGCCGACAACTTCATCACGGAGGTGGGTGGGATCGACTTTGTCAACATGACCGGACTGGTTGATTTGACCCTGTCGAGGAACACCATCCACCTGATCAAACCGATGACCTTTAGTGACCTGGAGAGTTTGCGCTCGCTGCATCTGGATGGTGAGCCAAAGTACTAATCCAATTCTGCTCACTTTAACTACTTGATTTGGTAAAATATTCAGATGAACACTGTACTGAAACCTCTAAGTGTCATATTTGTGTGTGTAGGTAATCGCTTGACAACACTTGGACCCAGAGACCTCGCAGGTTTGATCAATCTGCAACACCTGATCGTCAACAACAACCAGCTGGTCAAAGTCTCCGCCCAGGCCTTTGACGACTTCCTGCTCACACTGGAAGACCTCGACATGTCCTACAATAACCTCAGGAGGTAAGCCTCCGTTGTGATCACCCACATGCATCGTGCATTCACACAGTGTACTCTGTTCTGCTTTGTTAAGTAGAAACACACTAACGCTCTGCTCAGGTGTCGGGTCTAAAGCGTAGCTGCAGCTCGGCTCTCAAAGTGGAAAAAGCCTTGTATGATTGCACAAGAGTCAGCAAACACAATGAAGAGGAACCGGCGCAAACTGCTGAGGCTGGGAGGAGAGAGGACTAAAAGCTCAGGAAATTGAAAGTGAATCAATTTTGATGAGGTCCTAATTTTCTTTTGACTTCGATTTTGTTAAGATTTGATGAGTGTACGCCTGAGCTCACTCTACTCTGTATGAGTGTGCATAACTTGAACTATTCCATGTGTGTACTGTTCCACTCATCTCTATCTAGGACAATGGAGACGGTATTTCTCCGGACTAAATAATAAGTCAGAACAATGATGATAGTCTCTATCACACCCCTATTCTCCTCTTCATATTCTCCCACTGCGTTGATGAATTCAGCAGCTTTTGGCTGTCAGTTGTGATTAAGATGTTTCATTTGTCTCCTCTACAGGAGCTCTCTGGCCTCTCTCCAACCTCCACCACGCCATACGAAAAGTGTAAAGAGCTTTAATGATGCATACATTAGCGGCTGCTGTTTGCCCTTTGCTGCTAGTTACTGAGAAGAGTGTGAGATTCAGCGCGAGCCTGCATCACTTGATTCGTTCTTACTGAGGTTAAAAATGCTCAAAAGTGGAAACAGATCAGGTCATATGAGAACTCATCCAGGTCGGGAAGCCCAAATAAGTAATTTAACTGTGAAGGAAACTTATAAACGCTTAGATCTGTTCACATATTGCTTTTAGTTTTACAGAGCTCAAGTCGATAACTTTCTATGACATAGGGCTGTCAAAGTTAATGCATAATTTGTTTTAATGTCACTAATTTCTTTAACACATAACATAACATAACATAATTTATGAAGCTAGAGTGAAGATACTGGCATCATGTGAAACTACAACACAAGGAATCCATTGGTACCGAAAATGAGGCTAAATAATGCTCCAAATTTACGCTAAATTTTGGCAACGAAAAACTGGCATGGGCACCCACCAGTCTCCCCTTTACAGATGTGCCTACTTTATGATAATCACATGTAGTCAAGTCAGCACTCTGACACACTGACAGCTGTTTTGCCTGTTGGGCTGCAGTTTGCCATGTTCTGATTTGAGCATATTTTTTATGTTAAATGCAGAACCTGTGAGGGTTTCTGGGTACTGTTGTTAATGTATTTCTACTAATATAAGAATAATACATACATTTGCATAAAGCAAGCATATTCGCCCACTCCCAAGTTGATAAGAGTATTAAACACTTTTGAACAAATGTTGCGATTAATTATGGACAATCAAGCGTTTAATAGCAATTAAATATAATAATATTAGCAACTGACAGCCCATTATTGGTTGGCTTCTGCAGTATTTACATCTGACTTCTGTTATGTATCAAGCCCTGCTTGTAAGATGAGTTTAATAACACAATGAAAGTGTAATTTAGACCAAATCAAACAGGCGTCCTTGTGCAACATGCATCATTAAGCCTAGTGTTTCTTTCTCCTCTCATGCCTATTGTCCAGAGACATTATACTTTATAGACACAGATAGTGACCATCTGCTGTTTGTTGCAGCAGTCAATAATTTAGCAACTTTTCTCTTCCTCTCCCCTTGAAGTGATTAAACTAATTCATCCCATTACTCAAAGCAGTATATTCTCCCCAAATAAGCTTTGAAATGAACTTACTCGTGGGATATAGAGGGGTAGCAGGTCGCCTCAGCACTGAGGCTGCAACAGTGTTTATGCGATAACACAAAGCAAACGTACGACTCTGCCAAACATACATCTTGTGCTGAAGAAGAAGGCACACGATATAGTGAAAGTCAACAAAGACAGGACACAAGATGAAATCAACAGTCCAGGTAGGACTCCAAAAACATAATCTGCGCTTCTCGGTTTTGACCAAACCAGTTCTTCAGTTGAACGTCTGCACTAAAGGAATACTAAAGGACTACAGTGATAGGTCACAGATGGGGCTGGTGAAACCCAGAAAAAGAGGATTCAGAAGGGAAGCGAGCATCTGTTGTTGAAGTCTGTCACTGATGTCAGCAGTAATTAATCTAATTTTCTGCAGAGTAACAGAGGGAATGTGCTCACAACATAGCGAGTGATCTTTGACTGATAGCAGCAACACTCATCCCTCAATCAGGGGACACGAACCATCAGAGTGGTGGACCTATCTTCACAGATCTTCACTCTGATTCATCTACACTTAGAGAATAAATGACCAATCTTGGCACAGCATCTATTAATTCAACGAGTCTCACACTAAATATTCCTCTATTTCATTGCTACAGGGTACCATGGGAGTCCATTCAGAACATGGGCAGCCTGCACACTCTCAACCTGGACCACAACCTGATAGACCACATAGCCGAAGGAGTCTTCGGGGAGCTGTACAAGCTTGCGAGGCTGGATATGACATCCAACAGGCTCCGAACCCTGCCTCCTGATCCCCTATTCGCAAGGTAAGCTTCTCCTTTTATGTTTCTCTAAGACATGGCTTAGTGGAAGCACTCTGTGGTAGACGACACTAAAGGAGCCACCAAAGCGGTATTTTATCAGGAGAGCACTGGCACTGAAACACAGGGAGGTAATACTGGTGTTCAGACATCCTGTTAAAATGTTTAGTCACTCCATTCACTATTTATGTTGCCATCTAATTATCATATTTACAGTATGTCAACTTATCCTTATACCGCGGTTCGTAGGACATCTTTGTTTTCCTTCGAATATCCAACAACACTGTCTCAATTTCTGCTCGTTACATGCATACAGTCTTTTCAAAAATAAACTTCAATCTTCACAGGAAACTTAGTTAGGTTTCAGCAACAAAACTACTTAGTTGGGTTAAGGAAAAGATCAACTTGGTTAGGTTTGAGCAACAAAATTATTCATTTAGGTTTAGAAGTAGAATGACTTGGTTAGGTGTAGGCAAAAAAACTACTTAGGTTTGGGAACAGATCTACTTGGTTAGGTTTAGGCACCAAAACTGCTTAGTTAGGTTTAGGAAAAGATCAACTTGGTTAGGTTTAGGCAATAACTACTTAGTTGGGTTTAGAGAAAGATCTACTTGGTTAGGTTTAGGCAACAAAATTACTTAGGTTTAGGAAAAGATCAACTTGGTTGACAGTCCTGTGTTTTTTGACCTACTCCTTCCACCCTGACTTCCTCCCGATGCAGCCTCTCTATACACCCTGGTTCACAGTTAACTGGATTACATATGAATGGATCATGTACTGAAAAACGTCATGAAAAAAACGTGACATTCATGTCTATGTACACAAATCAATACATTAAATTTTGTGACTATTTCACAACCTGCAGTGCGACGGTGCCTGGAGGAAGCCAAACCCCATGGTCTCATTTTACTTAATTTTTTTGTTCCGTTATCATTTAAAAATGGGGCACTGGTTTGTTCCACACTATGTGTGGCAAGACAGCCGCAGGGGCATGTGGCTGCAAGCATGAATAAATAAGGCCTCTAGTGCCCACTTACTGGCTCATCATATTTTCAACTTTGGAAATGGATTGATGGAAAGTAATGAGGGAGGTAAAGGAAAGAAAACCTCATTGTAGAGGTGCCAGCTAAGCTCCAGCTAACTCAGAAATAACTATCTCACAGAGTCCAGCTGTGGCACGACCTCAGGAAGCTTGCGAGATTTAAAGCAAATTGCTAGGGGCTATACGGTCTTACAGCAATTGTTGAGTGAATATGCTGAATGTTAAAGGCCAAGACCAAACAATATGATAACCCACATACAGGGCTGCAATCAGAGATAAAGATTTTTTTTTTTTTTTAATCAGGCCTGTTGTCAAATAAAAGTTACAATTGAATGTCAAATTACCACTTCAATTGTACTTCCACTGTTGTATTTTTTATTGCTTCTTTTGCACACAGCTTGATGTATCCAACATTTAAATTCAAACCTGACTGCTTGCAAAAAAAAGCCTCTTCGGTGTAGATTGCTTTCTCCTTCTCTCTGTCTTGTTTTTTTCATTACAGTTCATGCTGTTTGTGCTGTGGAGAGCTTTACAAAACACTGTCATTTAAATTTACCCACCTGAGCTTTTTATCTCTGTATGAAGCCGTGGAAAGCGTTATACCGCAGCCTTCCGCTGACGCTTTCTTCGACACAGGTGTTTTTAGCTATTATGCTATAACAGTGATACTGTATTACCGCCCCAGTCGTTAGAACAATCTTCCAGAGAACTACTTAGGAAGTGAACTTAACCGAGTCAGGTTTTCATCCTTGATATTTGCAAATGATTCAGATTTTAATTTACACAGGCCAGCTGCAAGGAGCTTATAAACAGCACTACTGCTGCTTATTATTGCTTCTGGGTAGGTTTGGACCGCCTGTTGTGGACCATTTTCAAAATTGGCTTGTTTCTCTCATTTTAAGCTGCAAGCTCTCGTTAACCTGCTGATGCGAAGACCTCACTTTACGGCAAAATTTATTATTTATTTATTTCTGCTCCTTTACACTCCGCCTTTGAATCCTTAATGATTAAATAGTAATAAAAGACAAACTGACTATTCAAACTGTTTCCATCTACAAGTCAAACTAATCAAGAATATAACATTCAAAGGGGCTCTATGTAAGAATCAGAAATTGCTTGTTAACAGTGACAACCGTGGCTGTTGTGTCAAAATCCTGTTGCTCGTGCTTGCGTTAGACGCCATCGTAATCCACAACATCACTGTATGTTTTTATATATGTTAGCTATGTGTCCAGTTGGAATTTTGCCAGCTTGGGGTTTGTTTTGATGACCCAAAACCAAACCAAGTTCTCTCCATGAATCGAAGGTCTGGCTGATGTTGATCCTAGTTTTCCCCCCAAAGTCAGTCACATTCCTGTTTGCACACTGTTAGCACTGAATCCGTCGGGTTATCGAGGAAAAAGCTGCATTCTTCACATTGAAATCACTCCATAGGCTGATAGAGGCAAACCAGAAAGTCATGGAGGGTCTCATTTTTTAGGTTCGGTTATAACCTGTTCACACGTTAGCAATAAAAAAAAAAAAAAACAAAAAAAAATACAAAACATTATGTGTGCAAACATGCAGTCACTTTAAAATTAACTTCATTAAGGCTTACATATGTGTGCAAGTGAACTATGGCCCTTTCTACTGTCATCTCCAGGTCCCAGACAGGTGCAATAAGTCCCACCCCCTACAACGCTGTCATAAGCTTAAACTTTGGTGGGAACCCGCTGCATTGCAACTGCGAGCTGCTGTGGTTACGGCGGCTTATCCGTGGGGACGACATGGAGACGTGTGCTACACCTCCTCACCTGGCTGGAAGGTAAACTCATCATGGATTATCTGTCTAAGCCACTAAGATTTAGACCCAACTGTTTATCCCGAGCTGTTTAATCAGTGAAGCCTCCTCTGGTGTCATGGGAAGCAAACGATTTCTTACAAGTTGAATGATGTGATGAGTCAGTGTTTCACAACCTTGTCTCAAGGCCAATTTGTCCTACGAGCTTTTGCTCTGGCCCTGCTTTAGCACATATCTAATTAAGAGCCTCACATTTGATGACGCCTTAATTGGATCATCCCTGTGTTCAGGAACAGAAGTGGAGAGAAAGCTCACAGGACAGGTAAGCCTAAGGACTGAGCTTTGAAACGACGACGTGACGTGTCATCAATCTGATACCCTGCTTCTATCTGCTAGCATTTTCCGGTCTAACCCTGCAGTCAACCGTCTGGAGTGAAAACAAAAGGATTGAGGAGGAAAATGAGCATCTGTTGTCTTCATCCGTCATCTCTGTCACCACTAATTACTCTTTGCTTAGTCCTCTTTTCTGCAGAGCAGCATGGGAAACTGCTCAGACTCTTGTGCGTTACTGAACTTTGCCCTTAAACTGATAGACAAGAGCACATAGATCTTTAGGTTAATGCACCACATTAATCTGCCAAACTCACCTCGGAGGGATAAAGGAAGACAAATTCCTTTGCTTAGCCAAAAAAGTGATTCTGCTCTCCTCCCCTCTCATTCTCATTGGTTCCATCCCTCTTGTCTCTCAGATATTTCTGGTCGATTCCTGAGGAGGAGTTTACTTGTGAGCCACCTCTCATCACTCGTCATACTCACAAGCTGTGGGTGCTGGAGGGCCAGCGAGCCACGCTGAAATGCCGCGCCATCGGCGACCCTGAGCCGGTAGTCCACTGGGTTTCACCAGACGACCGCATCATTGCCAATTCATCCCGGACCAGCTCCTTCAGCAATGGGACCTTGGATATCTTAGTAACAGTTGCCCGGGATGATGGGGCATACACGTGCATCTCAATAAACGCTGCGGGTGAAGCGACCGCCACTGTGGACCTGAAAATAATCCCCCTGCCTCATCGGGGCGGAGCAGGCGGAAACACAGGGAATAATAACAACGTGAACACCAAAAACAACAGGAACGCAACCAATGGGATTTTACGGTCCGATCCGGGCTCCTCGGATATCAGCACGGGGAAGAACGGGGGGATTAACAACGGCGCGGGACGTGGAGGAGAGGCGGAGGATGGGAGAAGAGGAGGCGAGGACGACGAGGGTGACGGCAGCAGGGCCTCCGAAGGGGAGGGGGACGATGGAGGGAGCATGGAGGACGATGAGGGGGACGAGGAGGAAGGGAGGATGGTTGGAGTACAAGGGGTTACATCGACCTCGGCTCAGGTCCGATGGGATTTGGGGCGTTTGTCTGCAACTTATGCTGTCTGGATGTATCAGATACAGTACAACTGCACCGCCGACGAGACCCTCATCTACAGGTCAGTTCAACTTTTTCTGTGTAACGCACATTACTCACTATGCAAACAATGGGAGCAATGGAAAAACAATAGGAACCAATGTCAAATGCTACTTTTACAGTAACTTGCAAATACATATCAGTTTCTTTCCTCCCTCAAAAAGGTGGATATCCTATTTCCACACAAAACTCCTTAAATATGTATCCATTACAGCATGACAGTGCTACTGTTCACCTTGTACATGGACGGGTGGATAGCTCAAGGGAAGGATGAATGGGGAGACAGATGAAGGGATAGAGGGGCGGAGGTAGTTAATAATTTATCTCCATCTCTGTATGACACTAAAAGGCAAACAGGTGGATAGTCAGTTCACATGGGAGGACAAGTGAGTAAATGTTGGGGGGATTAAAGGGGATTCGGAGAGAGAAGAGCTTTCAAACGTTTCTAACCGTATGAAAACATGTCTCCCACAACATTTAGTGACACACTAGCATGACAGTATTAATGGACACGTCTGATAAAGCAACACAAGATCTTGATGGGATTTGTCATTTTTAGTTTGAAGCAACATTTAAACCTTCGGAAAGCAATGTCATTTTGCATTTATAATGACATCCCTTCACACTTCGCTGTCTGTGTTTACTCACCTTGCTCTCAGAGAAAGAAAAATAATCAAACATTTATGAAAGAGGTTAAGGGCTGCAACGCTGTTCGTGTCATCACAAATTATTTAAAAGACCACAGCCATGCCCTGCCTTATAGGTTTAGCTTACATTTTTGAAAACATGAGGTGAAAGCAAATTTATAAAGCTGCTAATCTTTGCTCACTGTCTCTATGTGCTGTTATGAAGAACAATTGTAGAAAGTTATGAAAAAACAAAGAGCCAAAATATTCCTGTACAGTAAACACAGCAAACGAAGATACTGGCATCGCATGAAACTAGAAAACTTAGTAATGCTAACATGTCGGTAAGCAGGATAAATAACGATCCAAACTTATGCTACGTTTTGGCTAAGAAAAACTGTTACAGCCATATTCAAAGGGGTCCCTTGACCTCTGACCTCCAGATGTGTGAATGTAAATGGGTTCTGTGGGTACCCACCAGTCTCCCCTTTACAGACATGCCCACTTTAGGATAATCACATGCAGTTTAGATCAAGTCATCGTCAAGTCAGCACTCTGATACACTGACAGCTGTTGTTGCCTGTTGGGCTGCAGTTTGCCATGTTATGATTTGTGCATATTTTTTATGCTTAAGTCAGTACCTTTGAGGGTTTCTGAACATTGTCTGTCCTTGTTTTGTGCTGTTAATTGATCTCCAGTGATAAATATATATATATATAGACAACACATTTGCATAAAGCAGCATATCTGTCCTCTCTCATGTTGATAAGTGTACTTATACTTGATAAATCTCCCTTTAAGGTTCACTTTGAACAGAAAAAAATGTGAGTAAGGAGTAAAGAAACATAAGTCGAGACAGGAAGTCTGAATGAAAGCGAGGAGTACATAGGTCTGAGATGGATGGATTCAAAATATTGTGTGACAGTATGGCTTGGGTTTTCGCTACTTGATGTACTTACGTGTGCAATACTACAGCGCTGTGCATGAATTGTGCCGGAATGACTCCAAAGTTTAGTGCCTCCGTATTTACCAGCATAGACTGATGAAACATTTATGTGTTGGGACTGTTGCTACAGCAAAGCAGTGGCTGAAACAGTGACAGCTAGATGGAATAAGAGAAGGGGAGCAGAGCTGGCAGCATGGCGTTATTTGTGTTTGTTTTTCACACTGCAGTAATGCAGGCCTCCAATGTGGATCCCCTCAAATATTTAGCTGTAAGTGGAATTGAGAAGGGGTGAAGGGAGCGAGCCATATGACAGGAAGAGGATAGAGAGGACAGACAGATGGAGAGATGATTGGAAATATGAAAAACGGTCTGCAGGTATAATCAAGGATTGAGGCGAAGTAAGGAAGATAGCAGCCAATGGTGAATGGGGGAAAAGAAGGATGGGAAGGAGGACCTAATAATCTGAGTGACGGATAGAGCCAGAAGGGAGGAACGGGTGAATTTTAAGATAGGAACCAGACCGCAGAGATTTCAGAGGGAGGAAGAAACGGATTGAGGGAGAAGAAAGATAGGTGATGGGCTCTATACCCAAATCATCTTGGGAGAGATTGAGATGAAAGAAGGATGGATGGAAGGAGAGAGAACAACAGGCAGTAAGGGGGACAAGAGAGAGGGGTGGGCCACCAAATGATCCTCAAGGAAAAAGCAATGAAGCAAAGGGTGGAGAGGTATTTAAATCCATCACTGGAATAGAGAAAATATACACCTGGGTATGGAAATAGGGAAGGAAGAGTGGGGAAGTTGGGAGAACCGACGCAGTGAAAGAGAAAGGAGCCAACCCCTTCTTTTTGTGATAAAAGAAAGAAAAACAAACACAAACGAATAATGTCTCAAGAGTGGTGTGGCTTGGTGAATGCCTAGGGAAGAGGCGAAGAGGTGTCAGAGTGGAATACCATATCAAAACAGACAAGTGCAGATTGTGCACTAGTCCCAGGACACATTTGTGGCAATTACACACAGAGAACTAATTACACGACTGAACTGACTGAACTGAATGAGATCTTCACTCCCTCACTAATCAGCTGCTTTAATTCCTCTGCAGAAAACGCTCCGATATTAGGAGAGCTGTCTTGCCACTTATCAAGTAAAGATGTCTTATGGTAGAAAACAAAGCAGAGAACTTATAGACCTTTTTACATCTGACGTCGGAAGTGGGCCTTTGCCATCCAGTGGACTTCACAACCTTTAAACGTTGAATTAAAATGGTTACAAGCATCAAAATGTCTAGTTGTTGCGTGTTCGGACAGCGGGCTTGACAGAATCGCAACCGTTTCAGAGCAACTGGTTTTGCAGTTTAACAAGTGACCGTATTAACTGGTGACTTACATAGATAATTGCTGTAGATACTAAACATACAAGTATGCATTTAAAATCAATTGATTTACAAGGACGCCCACATTCTGTGTGTTTTCAATAGCTGCCGTCACCAGGAGAGTCACCAGTGAACACAGTCACTCGTTGAAGCAAAACACCGGCGGCGTCTATGGCCTCAAGCTGTTAAATGTGTCGACCACGACTGACTACAACTCGACTGAGGACACAATCAAAAAATGCTTGTAGTGCTCATTTTAAAACTCAATAAATACGGAGTGTCAGTATTTGATATTCTGTCGATAAACATCTAGTGTATGCTTGTAATTTCTCACTGGTGTAACATTACCAGGTTTCTCCACCACATATGTGTATATATGTGGCCACTGAATATTGACATTACCCCTTGGTAATGTATTTTATCAACTCACATGTAGCATACGGTCTGTTTGCTTAGTTTGTAGTCATGATCGTTGGTGGTTAAAGCTGAAACAGGCAAGTTGAAGCAAATATGATTATAAAATGGTCACTATATCTTGAAAATAATGTACAAGACAGGTAATCTGAAAAAAAAATCACGTTCCTCTGTGTCCTCCGATGCTCCTAATGTCATCTGCAAGGTTTCACAGACCGGAGGAAAACAACCAATCAGAGCCGAGCTGGAGTCTGCCGTCTCTGAGCAGCTGTCAGTCACTCACAAACTCCAATCAAACGGTCGAACCAGACAGCGCCGATCAAATATGAATCAATATTTTGTTACTGTAATGACTATTTCTCTTTTATGTTTTCTGAAACATCTTGTAGTTACTGTTTAGCTGTAAAATGAGAAAGTTTGTGACCCGGCAGCCATGTTGAGATCTGATGAGGAAATACCGAGCACCGCCCAAAATAGGCTTTACAGTAACCTAATCCATAATAACATAATCCATATTTGATCAGTGCTGCCTAGATTGACCATCTGATTGTGGGCTAGATTTTTTTTAAATCCTGAAAACAGAGCCATGAGGAGGTGCAGAGGTTTAGTTTTCAACAGGGGTTGAGTTGAAACAACTTTCGACAGAGTTACAACAAAAACTGGACACTGAGCATGAGAAAGGGTGTATTGGATTGCATTCAATCACACAGCTGTTATGTTAGTAGTAGCTGAATTTAGCTCTTGTGAACAAAAAGGCAACACAGGTAAAATATCCTTCTCTGAGGAAACAAACTTTTATGCATCAGTAGAGGTGAGGGCTTGGCTGTGCAGCTGGAGACAAGAAAATGCTGATAGACACACAGTCTAAGCGAAATAGAGGCGAGATAAGCGTGAAAGACTGAGCCGAGGCAACCGGTGCCACGGGAGAGATGCTGGAATTCAGCGAGGAGGGAGTAAAGCGATCTGAAAGTTTGACTAAACTCTAAACAAAACGCGCTGCCAAACAAAACAGAGGGAGGGGATAACTGTCTCAGAGGGGAGATAGAGTAGTGGCTATCTTAAAAGGTGAAATTGAGATATTTATTCAAAAAGAGGAGAGAGAGGTGGAAAGAGGAGACGAGTAGTATGAGGGCTCTGAGGGAGGAAGCAGGGATATCAGTCTTGGAAGACAGATAAAGAGGAAATGGAAAGGGAGGGGGTATTTGAAAGGAAGCGCACCACAATGCAGCCAGGGATTTCCTCTATAGATTCTATCATGCTATCAATATGCCAGTGCCAACCGCAATATCACACCAACCGGCGAGACTGAGCCGGCAAAAGGGAGTCTGGCTTGTGAATTCAAAAAGAAAGAAGGTACGAGTGAGATTTGGTGCTTTCTATCGGGGATTTGTCTTCATATTTTGTTGTTGTTTCTGCTGCTGTATACGTGCTTTGGCAGGTGGAAAAAAAAAAAAAAACACACCGGCCCGGCTGAGATGAGCTGAGGAAGGGAGACAGGGAAGAAAACAGAGTGAATCTGGAGGGAAAGGGAAGCTACACAGTGAGACAGATGTACAGACTATACCCTATATATAGATCACAAAACAGCAGAGCACATTGTGTGGCTGCCAGATTCAACCATCTTTAAAGGTCAGTCGCACGCTGCACAACACCAGCCTCCATGTCAGCGCGGCTTGTCTAATTCTGATGGCATCTGTGACAGAGCCAGGTGGGATGTCGTCCATGTGGCGTCCGCTGGGCGCCGCTCACCCTGTCACGCTTAGCTCCCCTGACACCATCAGCTGAGCTTCCCTTCCTGGAGCTTCGCCACAACATTTACAGAACCGTACTTTGATTTGATCGCGAGGAAACGTCCTTGATCCTCTCGAGAAAGGCCATTCAGATATTCTGAAAAGCCCAGAAATACAATAACCAAGGATTTACCGAGGTTGTCGGTGAATGTGAGCAATTATTAACCCGGCATGTTTTTTTGGTTTTGCCCACACATGGGTCCAACCTACCCAAAGGACAAAGAACAGGAGAAAGGATGTCTCATCATGACAATGAGGCAGCATTTGGACAAGTGACCTCTGGCACCATCTGTTAGACAATTTGGTCTTTTAGGAGACATTTCTGTTTTTGTGTTCTGCTGTACACCACAGATCATACAGGCGGGGGGGGGGGCACAATCTAAAAGCCCATCGGCCTTATAAAACATGCATTATTATGAAGCTGTTAATTTTATGTTGATTCTGCGGCATTATTGTACTGAATTATAATGTACGGCCCCGTTCACAGTGTCTAGAAATGCGTCACCAGCCAGTTTTTCTGTCTTGCTGTTTGCGCTGCATTTTTCTAGTGTTTTTTAGACGTGCATACAAGTTAGAAATATTCTCACTTTTCAGCGCAGAGTCGCCCTGCTTGACCCAGGCAGCCAATTATATCAAGAAAGAGGCGGGCTTTACTACTTTACCACTTCCTTTGTGTTTTGATGCTGGTAGATGTGGTAGAACAACGTATTCTATACAACAGTTTGTACAACAGTTCTCATACAACAGTTTGTACATGAAGTTATTACACATTTTTCACATGTTTTGTATCTGCAGGAAAGAACTTGGTTAGATTTTGGCAACAAAACTACTTAGGTTTAGGAAAAGATTGTGGTTTGGTCCGAACACCAATCACTTGCTGCTGTTTTTTGACCCACCCATCCGACCCGACCTCCTCTCTAAGCAGCATTTGTCACTCTTCATACTTCCTGGTTCAAAATTACATGAATTAAATACTAATTAATTTCATCAGATATATACAAATTACAGTGCATTACTTTTTGCAGATATAGCTACAAACAGTGTATGATGACATCCTTTGTAGGAACAGTGGGACGATGCAGACAAATGTTGCTATTAGTGCCTTTTAATTATGATGAACAATATAATTCAATAGCACAGCAACAGCAGGAGCTCAGCATCTGCTTGAAACCATTTTTTCCCCAAACTTGATGGCCCCTTTGTTCATGCAGGC
Organism: Pterois miles; assembly: GCA_947000775.1. NCBI lineage: Eukaryota > Metazoa > Chordata > Actinopteri > Perciformes > Scorpaenidae > Pterois > Pterois miles. The sequence goes on from CAMQGK010000008.1 coordinate 10,403,044, forward strand.
CCACTCAGAAGGCGCATCACGTGGTGTCACCTGACGTGCTTTGCCAAGGTGTTTTTGAAGCGCATGGGGCGAAACGTCTCAGTGTGAATGACTGCATGGCATGAAATGAATAGCGTAAAATACTATTCAGAGCTTCACATCAATACTATTTGTTGCAGGACTTGCATTGGCAATCTGTTGGGGTAGAAGTGTACGTTATGAATCCTTGGTACATAAGGTATATTGGTGGAGGTATTTGTATGACACTTGTATATGTCAGAGCCAAAACTTTTTTATTCGGTTCAGAAGTCTTTTTAAGTGTGCAGGCAGGAGCGTAAGGGCTTTGACAATCTCCACAATTTTGGCCCCAATCACCATAGGACCAACCTTCCCACAGGGCACTCAAAGTGCCAAGTCTGACACAGAATTTAATGGGAGCAGAAATGATCACAGGGACGGGGAGAGGAGGACGTTTGGAGGGAAAATCATGTGGAGTTTAAGAAATAATGAGAATAATGAAAGTGAAAAGGCTCAGGGAAGGCATACATGGTTTGAAATGACATGAGGGCGAGAGTTTGACAATCACAGGAAAGGAGCATGTTGAGACATAGACAGATGAGAGCACTGTTAATGAGCGACAAAATGGAAGCGGGAAATGAAAAGATTGAAGACATAGAACCTGGAAATTAGGTGCATGGCAATACCACACATTTGCTGGCACTAATTGCACAGCATGTTTCATTAATACTTCAAACAGAGTCTCTAAATATACTAAAAAATATACAGAGAGGATATTTTTGCTTGCTGTATCAAACTATGCGGTATATTTCAAACATCCAGAGACGCTTTGAGTTTCTGTCATGCTACATAAGGCTCTTTGTATTGTATAATATGATATTGCTGAGGAAAGTAATATCTGTGTCCTATTTTAGCTCTGGAAACCAATACAAGAAATATACAAGAAACAAGATAAGTGCATCTGCTGAGGCAGGGATGGATATAGATGTAAGGACAGATATAGCAGTGGGACAGGGGAGAGAAAGAGGGAAGAAAGACGACCGTCATAAGGATGGAGGGGAGGGATAGGAACGGGGTTGAGAGTTGTACCCCGGGGGAAGATGTAATTAAGTGTTAAACTACTGTGTCAATACATGTGTCAGCTCCCATCCAAGCAAGGAAGGAAGGAAGGAAGACAGAAAGGGTCAGCACTCTATGCTGTATATGTTAACGTATATTAAACAGTAGGGTCAGAGGGAGATTCTACTTGAACATGGCTAAAATAACGAGAGAGAGAAACGAGGGAGAAAGGCAAATACTGGGGGATTGGGAAGAAGAAGGAATTCATTACAAAAAAGGAAACGAGAGAGAAAACAACTGAATCAGGCGGCGCGGGAAAATCAGGCCAAATGAGAGAGAGAGAGAGGCGAGTGAGAGGGATAGATTAAGGAAAGCGAAAAGACAGAAGGAGGGATGAAACAAAAATCCAGAGGGGAGGGAGGAGGGGGGGGGACTGACGGAAAGACAGATCAAGGGAAACAAGAAGAAGAGATCACACAAAATTGAGGGAGACGGCCAACGAGACGGTAAACAGTCCGACGACAAACCAAGACCAAAAATGGAAGAAGATGGTGAGCGAACAAAAGACGTGACATGGGGAAAAAAAGGAAATGAGGGCAGTATAGATGTCAGCCAGAAGAAGAGATAATTGCTTTGTTGTTCTTCCTCATCTCGCTCTCCCTCCTCTGTCGCTCTTGCTCTCTGTGCCCAATCTTGTCTGGTGTCAGACCACCAGACTTGGTAATGTAGATGGAAAGAAAAAAAAGAAGATGGAAACAAGAATAGAAAGATGAGGAAAAGGGGACAGGATTCTACCACTCCTTTATCCCCTTGCTATCACTCTTTTATTTTCCCTCTCTCTCTCTGGTACTAATAATTACTCATGTCTATGTCACCAGCTTGAACAAAGCACTCCCTTGTCTCTTTCGCTTTATCCTCGCAGCCGTGCATATGTTCGTGCCTTTGTACGATTTAGCAACAATCAGAAACACAGAGACGGTCAGGTGACGGAACGCAACGCCAGCATCTGCACATACAGGGACAGTAATGAGAAGTTCATTGTATTTCAGAGCGGCGGTCCAAAGTTATGAGCATAGCACTTTATATTCATGAACATACATTGGTCTCAAGAGCACTGAGGATTTAGGTGGATATTATTTCATGTGTCCACGACGTGTACGGCACAACACACAGCTGTGACAATTGAGATGTAAATATGGTTAGAAATGCATAATGCAGCGAGTGGTGGCGAATCAGCAAATCAGAGCTGCGTTGCGTTTGTGAATGCGTCTGGCTCTTCCATGTATATTTCAGTGAGTTTTCTTGCCTATTTCTTTCATTAAAAAAACAACTAGAGAGGTGATTCATGATCTCATAAGGGAGGGAGAGGTGGTGGCGCAGGAGAGGAGTGGTGATATAGGGAGAGGGGGAGAGGAAATATAAGATGTGGGCCAATGGAGAGGTGACAGGGATAAAGGAAAGAGAGGGGAGGAGAGAGGAGAGGAGAGAGGAGCGACCTTGGATGCTAAATAATGGTACACGGTTATAGCTGTGGCTAACAGAGACATAATACGGGGGGGGGGGGGCTGTCAGGTGGAGCCCGGTGACAATAACACAAGGATTTGCAGCAAGCGCATCTGATTGGCTGCTGAGCTACAGCGGAGGTAAAACGCACAGAGAGAGACAAAGACGAAGAGGAAGGCGCAGAGGGAACGAACACAACTAAAGATGTAAGGTGCCAAGAAAGAAAGAGGTCGGCAATGGAACAAAAAAAAAAAAAAGGAGCGCACCACTGCAGATTTAAGCAGAGGGAAAAGACAGGACGGACTATTACAAAGCAGTGAAAAGGGCAGAGGATACAGGGAGATAAGGGAGAGGGACTGTTCAGCAGAAAGAGGGAAATCTGTTCATAATGAATGGATGGAAAAAGAATACGGAGGATAGATCGAGAAGGGGGAAGGGCTAGAGGGAATAAAGGCACTGAATGGCAGGATTAGGAAAATGACTCAAGGCTTCCCTTCAGGTGTGTTTGTGCCATGGTCACACAATGGAGAACCAACTGAATAGCTTCATGGTGTGCACCTGTTTATCATACATAACATCAACTGCATCCAGTTACATTAATACACGTATATACACAAATTCATTTGGTCCATAACTCAATCTTATATCACGACGCTGGAAGGGAATCAGCACAAATATTGCTTGTATAAGACTGAATCCAATAGTGTGCAACCGTATGTCAGCAGTATTAATCAAAGTGAGATACTTGTGGGTAGAGAGGGGAAAGAAAAGGACACCAGAGACCAGTGCACGTCAACACGACAGTGAATCAAACCCCATTAAAAGGAAACCTTTGTTAGGGACCGGCCCCTCAGCCGATTGTCAAGTATCTCCGCCTCGCGACTTCTATCAATTATACACAGACGCATAAAGGCTCTGGATGAACTGACACCACAGTAATATTTCAGGCCCTTTTATAAGCCTATAATATGACCAAGGCCTTTTATTCAGAAACAGGCAGCAGTACGAGTGCTGCTTCTTGCATATTTCATGCAGGAAATCTGATTGAGCACCGACTGTCTTAGTGCTAGTGGACTTTACAGGGGCAATTCAATATCCCCCCGACGTGACTGATTGCCCAAGACAGGCTTTCATTTTGAGTTTTCCATTCCTGAGATATTTGGTCATAATGCTTTGGTTTGATTTCACTTCTTAAAATGCATAAAAAGAACTTCATTTCACTACTTTTCTTTCCCAATTTCAAAGTTATTGCTCTGAAGTTCTGCGGCCTGGCAATACAGTCGGTGTCCATCATTTCACAGAGCTGCCTGACACCTTGAAGAATAACAGTCTCTTTGAGTTAAGACGTTAATTGAAGGAGACGTTCAAACTTATTCAGCTATTTCAAAAGTGAGAATGAATATCAGCGTTTACAGCAGTTTTATTACTTTAATTCTGTGCCCTTGTTTGGAGTGATCCAACGAGGCCGTTTTCACGTCAGTGTTTCTCTTAGAAAAGAGAGATGACTAGTATTCTGGGAAATGAATCCAGGGAAGCTGTCTGCTCATAAAAACAGTATTAAAGGTGCTCTATATGGTATTGAATTCATTAATATAGCAGCAAATAACTATTAGCAATGTAAAGATATAGAGGAAAGCTGAAGAATGATGTGCAACAAGCGTCATCATGGCAAACAGCTAATGCAAAATGTGACACAAAGTAGTAGCAAGATGGAGCAACAAGTGCTTATTTAACATGTCGTCATGACTTCATCTTTTCATTTTCTTTCTTCCTCTTGAACTTTTAGTGCAAAGTAGTTCAAAAACCAACATGGCATATTCTTCCTGCCCATCGTCCGCCATGTTTGTTTACACTGAAGTCACATTTGATAGCAAGAGATTTTGTGAGATTTATGTTTTTTTCAGTTGTGATTCTTCATGAATTGAATCTGTTAGTGCAGCGTGCTGTTAAATTTAATGTAACGTCATTATATGTGGGGTCTCACGTTTTCAAAATCCTTGTGTGCCAGCCGTAAGCTATGTGTAGACAATACTAATAATGCTCCCAATCTCATTGTCAGCACCTTTAATGTGTGGACATTGCATGAGGAGGCTCTTAGCACTGTAGTGTTGAGCCAGCCTTTGCCATGGTAACACACACCTGGCCCTGAGTTGCTCTCGTGCTCATAATGAGTGTGAATTGTAAATTTGTGACAATCTCCAGCCACCTAATGACCACTGAATGAGCCTGATTTTAATGAGAAAGCCCAAAGTGTCCGTACATATTATCGTGGTACTTTGAGAGTCAGACAGTGCATTGGACTTCCTTATCAAAATATGCTGATCTTCTGCTGGAAATTAGGAGTTTGGGTTTTTTTCTGTGCCAGTGCTCGATATTCAAACCAGAGATTTGCTACAGCAGCAAACTGAATTTGCAACAAGCAAAAAAAATCCTAAATTATACCTGTACAATAGTTCACATTCTGGGCATTTGTTCAGAAAACTCAAATTTTGGTCACGTTCACGCCCTTAGAAGGCGGTGAAAATCAGTGATCAATATTCCTGCTTAGCTGTATCATAACCCAAATCCATGGGTCTGCCGCTGGGCTTGCCTCGAGTTCGGCTGCCTCTTTTGTTTCCCAGCTAATTCAGCTTTATTCAACACACCTAATCCCATAATTTCTTTAACACCGATATGAACGTTTGTGTCACTTGTATTGTTTGCTTAAGTAACAGCAGCTAAATTGCAATTCAGAACTAAAGAAAAACACGAGGAGGCTGCGTGGTTGCCGTCCTCGGGCTCTTTATTTTGAAGGCATTTGAAAGCGATTACGGTTGGAGACCTTGTGTAGTGTCTCCCCTGGTGTCTGAGTGTCACTAGATGGCATTTATAAGATGTCGCTCAAGACTGAAGGGAGCTGGGATGGTTAGCAACAGACGATACAAATAAACCCGTCGATGTAGCGGGAAGAGGGAGAGAAAAAGAAGGGGAAGGAAAAAAAAAAAGAAATCACTGACAAAATATTCATTGGTAGCAACACATGCCCACACAAGAGGGTTGGACGGCAGAGGGCAAAGTCATACCCATCAGCGACAGACACTTGAGCTCTCCCACACACTTTACCCTCGAATGTCACACACACAAACCCACTGATATGGAAACACACATTCTATGTCTAAAATACAAACAAGTGCACACTGAGACGAGCACATAGGAGTTACGTAAATGAGCCCGTGCCCCTCATCACCACCTCGCTTCATTGTTTCCCCCCCTCTCGCCTTCTCTCTATTGTTCACCTCTCCCCTGTTAGTTAGTTCTAACGGCTGCTCGAACACTTTAAACGAGGACACATTCAAAGCACTCCTCTCTTTATCATCCCACGCAAGCGCTCGCTCATTACAGACACACACATTCGCAGTCAAAATGCAACAAAACACACCCTCCCTTGTGGTGACAATACATCGTTTCTCTAATCAAAACCACAAAATGTCCCAGCTTCCCTGTAATCCCAGCCCTGGCCGTTAAACCTAAAATGGCCTCTTTTTTAAAATGTGAGGTCCCACACACAAAATGGCTCGACGTTTGCTTCTCGCAGGGATTCGAGTGCGAGCGTGCACACAGATACACACAGCCCATGCACTCCAAATGAGCAGACAGAGTTCTCTTTTCATGTTCCCTGGGCGCACTCTCCATCAATAGCCTCATTTTCCCTCTCTCTCTTTCTTCTGCAGTATCCACTCCTGCACTGTTTCTAGCCATCCTTTCACCCCTCCTTTCCTCTGCTTCTTTTCCAGTGTTCAACCCTTTCTCCTTGCTCCCACAGTTGTCAGGATTTGCTGGTTATAGGCTTTGAGTAACCAAAGATATTTTCTATATTTCTTCATGCTTGTTTATTTAACTGACCTCTACTTTTTTTTGTCTTTCATCCCTCTTTAGAATCCTACCGTCGACAAGCGACCGCTTCCTGTTGAAGAACTTGGTTTCCGGTGTGGACTATAACCTGTGTGTGCTGGCCATTTTTGATGACACAATCACATCATTAGCGGCAACAAAAGTCCTGGGCTGTGCTACGTTCTCCACCAAGGATGTTTACCCGGCGTGCCGCTCTCTTCAAGCCCATTTCCTGGGCGGGACGCTCACCATATTGGTCGGCGGTGTCGTTGTCGTCACCCTGCTCGTGTTCACCGTGGCGCTCATGGTTCGCCACCGCGTTTGCAATCACGGCGACCACATGATATGTCACAACGGCAACTCCGAGGCAGGAGGCGGGGCCTGCTGTCAGGGTGGAGGTGTAGGGGGCGGGGACAAAGGGGGAAACAGTAGCGGGCGCTACCAATCAAATGGTTCTGGGGACATGATGATGGTGGTGCTGCCCAATGGTCTGCCATCCAAGAGAGGAGGGGACAAGGACAAAGAGAAGGAGAAGGAGAAAGACAAGGAGAAGGAGAAGGAAGATGCTGATTCTGCTTCCTCTCTGCCTCCAAAACTCCCTCCAAAGCCCAGGCCCAAGCCTAAAGTCAACCTGGAGCAGTTTCTTTCAGCTGGGGGGGTAGTTTCCACGACGACAGGGTCAGGATGTGAGATGGCATTGGTGGTGAGGCAAAGGAAGCTGGAGAAGGCGCCACCATACAGTCCTGAAAGTGACAGAACTCCCCTCTACTACTCCCCTTCCCCGTCCTCCACCCTGCCCCGTCTGTCACACTCCAGGGACCGGCCGAGACCCCGTCTGGAGCGAGAACTGACCAATCGTGCCAGTTTCTCTCTGGCTGCACCCCTGGGTGACTCAGAGCTGCTGGACTGGAGAATCAGTCCCCGAGGCAGAGACAAATGGAACTCCTCACAAGCTTATCAGAGCCCTCTATCCCCTCTAAGCCCCGCTAGCGGGACTGTTAGCAAGCGGCGGCACTCGCTGGATATGGGCTCCTCCGTCGCCCTAGCGACTGATGCTGCAGCGACTGTTGCTAAGCGTTACGGCGCGGTCAATTACGCCAAGCGACTGAGCGTGATCTGGACGAGGCGGAGCCAGTCTCTCCACGGGATGCTGGTGCAGTGCGCCTCGACGACGAGCACAACGTCCTCAACGACCAGCGACGAGGAGAGCGGCGGAGCCTTCGGGTCACACTGCGAGTTCCAGCGAGGATACATCCACGCTTACAACACCACCAACTCCAACTCTAACACTGGGATCACTACTGGGAAAACAAGTAGCGTAAAAGACAGGGGTAGGCAAACGGGGAAGGACGGGAGGAGTGCTGAAGAACTGGAGGAAAGTGTCGTGTAGGGGGTTGTGGAATGTAATAAAAAAAGCTAAGAGGGATAAGGGTCTGTGAGGCAGTTGTAATGGGATGTTGATTTGAGGTGGAGTCATGGGAGATATTGAGGGAGCAGGACAGGGAGGATGAAGTGATTGCACATGAGGAGGCGAAGGTTGTGGGTTGTGATGAAAGGAGAAGAGTAAAATTGACTCTAGTCTCACTTGTGCAGCTCCTTGATTTGCCCTGAGAGAAGTCAAAAAAAAAAAAAAAAAAAAGAGCGTACCTGGAAGTCAGGTGAAGATTATTAAGAGGCTCTTTATAGCCGATCTGAGGAGTGATGGGCAGGAAAACGAGTGGGGGAGAGAGACGTGACAGGAGTCAGGAAAGAGTGGGAGAAACATGACGACTGACGCCTTTTAAAACGGTCTTTAAATACTGAAGGCTGAGCTCAAGCTGTATCATTAAAAATTAAGCGGTACAAGACAGAAAATAAAAGCAGGAGCACCAAAACAAAACCGGAGAAATCCAGACAAAGAGTTGTGAGAACAGACGATGTGAGTGATATATACAGTACAGTCACAGACGGAGAGACATGATCAAACAGGGGAACACATCAATAGAGCAACAGAACAAAGGTTACATGGCAGAGACAGAGGTGGCGTGGATCTCAGTAAAGCCTATACACTAATAGAACCACACTCCAGCTCTCCTGGGCCCTCACAACATCACAAGGGTTTACTACGGATCAACAACAACACAGCTGGTTGTAGTGGAAAAACGCTCTTCTTTGACAGAATTACAACAGTAAAAAAAGATTTAGACGACACTGTCCTGCGTTGTTATGCTGTTTTTGTTTTCTTTTTGACTCCGACACTGGTGGCCATTTTGAAACTCTTTTCTAAAACACAGCGAATGTGACTTTTATGTGTCCTCTGTGGCTAGACAATAATTTTTGGCTTGCCGCGCCTGTGGATTACGGGAGCATAAATACAGAGACGGGTGCATTGGACATGATCAATCGATACCAGCTGGAAAGAGCGAGTGCAGCACAGACATTATTAAAAGAAAGACACTGGGATTACAATGGAGTCGATATGGATTACAAAGTGGAGGAGACGGGGGTGCACGATGAAACGTGTGCATTTCTGAGAAAGGAGATCACATTGGGTGTCGGATGAAAATGGACCAAACTAATGAACAATGCTAATAGATGCATAAGTATGCATGCACTGACGGATCAGGGACAGTATGTATGTACGTGTGCCTGTGTGTTGTTAGTGTGCGCACATGTATATGAATGTTTGTGAGGGGCAATCCAGTCAACCACTCCATTTGTGTTTAACAAGGTTTAGCGCTTTCTGGACATGCTGTAAACACAATAAACGTGACAAATTTAAGGTTAGCTGTGTGAAGGAAAAGCAAAATGCTTAAAGACATTTTCACCAGAATAAATCACTATTTCCAGAAATGTAGCATGGTCAGAAAGCGGCAAACATTAAGGGGGGGGGGGGGGGATTTCAAATTCATTTTTTGTGTGACTTGAGACTCCTTTGTGCCACACGGATTCACTTTAAATCCAAACAGTGAATGTTTTCAGAAAGGAAGCCGATAAAAAAAAGACAGAACCACCGTGGAAGCCACTAACCATATAAACTCTTCTTCAAGACTTTGTAAAACGTTTTATGGACAACTGATCCAGTGGCACAGAGACTCTTAAAAACGTCCGTCCGAAGAGAAAAAAACTAAAAGAGAAAACTTGAAAATACATATATATAGTATATATATAAAACAATGTTACTTGTCGCACCATGTGTTTCTGTTTTTCAAAAGTTTTCTGGCGAATGATGTTAGGATCAAATACAAAATATAAAATGTGTGATTTTTTTTGGGGTTTAGACAAAGAAATGTTCATGATTAGAACAAAGGAAAAAATGTTGATCATAACAAATATCAAAATATCAAAACAGATACTGAAGAAGCACACACAGCACAAAACACACAAACTGGCAAGCACACACACACATGCACAAACAGATGCCTATAAAACAGAGCCAACTACATTAATAATAATAATGACTTTTAACCATTACTGTTGTTTCTGTTTTGTTTTTATTTCATTTTGCCAAAGTCAATATTGTTCTCTGGACTTGATATAAATAATAAAAATGACATGTATGGAACAGAGATGGACTCATTAACACAAGGGAGAAAGTTGTGTGTCAGGTTTGTGTGCATATGTGTACTTGACATGGATTTTACACAAAAGCATGCACTGAATATGCGAAAAGAATTAACAATATGACAATATTTGTCTGTGTCGTCAGTGGTGGAAGAAGTACTCAGATCCTTAAATAAGAACACACTCTGAAAATACTGTTATTAGTAAAAGTGCTGTGTTCAAAATTCCACTTGAGTAAAAGTACTTAAGTATTACCAGCAAAATGTATCAAAAGTAAAAGTACTCACTAAGAAAAATGGCTCCTTTCAGAGTGTTTTATTATTCAAAGCTTCAAGCTCCTCAAAGATTTTATATATTTTAGGGCTGTCAAAGTTAACAGCATAATGACACGCAAATTTGTTATAACGCCACTGATTTCTTTAACGCAACTTGTAATTTTTAGGTTGAAGTGGGCTCGAGTAGGGGTCCCCAGCCACCAGTCCCTGGACCAGTACCGGTCCGCGGGTCATTTGGTTCCAGGTCGCACAGAAAGAAATAGAGAGAATATTTTATTGATTATCAGAGTCTGAAAGATGTTTTATCTTGAAAAATGCCCGGATACATCCGTCTGTGCTTCTCTACCTCTTGACAAGTCAAGGAGCTCGCTTACTCCAAAAATGAAGCCCACAAGCAGGAAAAATGAGTAAAAAACAAACGTCTTTGGAGAGCTTCTTTGGAAAGGCGAAAAGGCCCAGTGAGGAGACAGAAGAAGAAGAGCCGATGACTTCCAGGAAAAAGAGGGCTGCATTTAAAAGACAATATCAGGAGTCCTAATTACAATACAGGTTTATCACTACAGCTGAACATGAGGCAATGAAGCCTTCAAAAGACCCTAAAAGGCCTTAAAAGTATGTTTCAGACAACAACTCTGCCAGTTTTCTGGATTGAAATAAAGGCAGAGCGCTCTGAGATCGCCAAACAGCACCAAAAACAGAGAAACAAGCTCAGGGCTCCAACTAATTCACTGTAATGGTTAGTTGTGCTTTTTACACACTTTACATTTGCTTTTTTTGCCGTTAGTCTCATTTTATTTCGTCATATTTATCCCCAACACCTTGAAGGCCGCTAGAAAGGCTTTACAGAAATGCCCACTTTATGATAATCATAGTCAGTTCGGATCAAGTCATAGTCGAGTCAGCACTCTGACACACTGGCAGCTGTTGTTGCCAGTTGGGCTGTAGTTTGACATGTTATGATTGAAGCATATTTCTTATGCTAAATGCAGAACCTGAGAGGGTTTCTGGATAATAATTTACATTGTTGTTAACTAGCTTCCAATAATAATTACATACAAACATTTGCATAAAACAAGCAGATTTGTCCACTCCCATGTTGATAAGAGTATTAAATAATCTCTCTTTAAGGTACATTTTGAACATATAAAAAGATGTGCAATTAATTTGTGATTAATCACAATTAACTATGGACAATCATGCGATTAAACAAGATTAAATATTTGAATCAACTGACAGCCTTAATATATATTTTTAAATGTGTGCATACAAGATAATTTATTGTGTGCTACTAGAAAAAAAAATTGCTGGGGGACTTCATGGACTTTCTCAAGAATGTGGACCTTTAATCCATAAAATGCATCATATTTAATAAGTTGATCATATGTTTAATTTGTAAAATCAAAGTAACTAAAGCTGTAAAATAAATGAAGTGGAGGAAAAATATTATTTACCTATAAAGAAGCAGACAGTCAAGTACAAGTATAGGATTTGAGTAAATGTACTCAGTTACTTTCCACCACTGTGTGTCACTGCATTTCAATACATCACCAAGTGCTAACACCAGATGTTAAGACAATGAAGTGCTATTTAAATCAGTACTCGATTGGTAACTTGGATATAGATGATAGCTCTTTGCTTTGAATTTGGAGAGAAATGTGAAGATGACTCGTTGTGATGAAAGTCTTTGAGCTCGAGGCAAACCTGTGAGTGAAAGAAGCTTCAGTGCTTCAGTGAATGCATGTGTGTGGTAAAGATGAAGTTGTTTACTTGTCAGTCAGTGGAGCTGATTAGGAGGCAAAGGTGAAGCAAACCTTCTTGTGGTAATTAAAAACAGCATGAGACAGAAAAGATGGGAAGAGAAAAACAGGATGAAAGAGAAGCAAAGTGAGGAAAAGAGGGAGATCAATAGTTCCAGGAACAGACGGAAATGCATTTAGAAAGACAAAAAAAGATACGAGTAAACAAAAGACTAAAAACAGAACAGATTTGATATGACGCTCAGAATGGGAAAGAGAGCTGACGTGACAGCAGACAGATTGAGGGAGAACTAAAAGCCGTCAGACTAAATGGATCATGATTGCGATGCTTTGTTATTACCGACCATATCTGCTGGGTTCTAATGTAAAACATTACAAGAGTCTTACGCTGCTCCCTGCAGCTGAGTTAAACACTAATTTAGCAACAAGGCAAAGGCGTGAGCTGGCAGCAATCTGCAACTGAACTGAACTAATTAAACGTAGAAAAATATAGATGAGCAGAAGGAGAGACTGCGGTAAATTTGAAAACATGACCTAGCAAGCGAAAACATCCATTCATTTATCAGTTTTCTTTATCCGGATCACGGTGAAAACAGGTGAAACATGGTCACCCAGACACGTCATCTAGCTCTTTCTGGGGGATCCTAAGGATTTCCCCAGGCTACATGGGAAATGTAATCTCACCAGATTTTGCCTCTGGTTTCCATCCCAGTAGATGTACCCAGAATACCTCCATAGGGAGGCGTCTGGAAGCAAAAACAGTGAAAAACAGCAGACTGGTGCTCATTCTCAGTTCATTCAGCAGTATTTGCATTATATAAAACATGCTTATAGAACATAAAGCCTAACATTTGTGCATCGGAAAGGCCAGAGCGATTGAAAAAGGTACTTCCCTCAGTCTCATTGTATTTTAATCTACCTATCCTCTGTGGATGTTTGCATTTTCTATTAAGCCCTTTGCAGACACTAAATGCCCTAAATGGAGAGTGTGAAAGATGTGGAGAGAGAGAGGAATGTGAGAATGCTGACGCGCTTCAAGATAGACAAATAGATGATGATGAGCGAGGGAGAAAAGTGAAGAAAGGTCATTGTGTTTAGCTTTCGGTGTGTGTGTGTGTGTGTGTGTGTGTGTGTGTGTGTGTGTGTGTGTGTGTGTGTGTGTGTGTGTGGGGGAGAGAGAGAGAGAGAGAGAGAGAGCGCTTGTGGCTGGATCTGCTTGTGTGAGTTGGTGTTATTTTTGTCACGTAAGTACTTTGCCACAATTTATTACCAGGAAGATAAAAGATCCTTTAACCACAATGGGATCAAATGAGACGGGGGTAACTCGTGTGTGTGTGTGTGTGTGTGTGTGTGTGTGTGTGTGTGTGTGTGTGTGTGTGTGTGTGTGTGTGTGTGTGTGTGTGTGTGTGTGTGTGTGTGTGTGTGTGTGTGTGTGTGTGGTGTTGCATGTGCAAAAAGGGTTAATGTGATCTCTTGAGCGTTAGATACCACACATCTCCCGAGCGGTAGGCAGTGTCCTAATGTGAGGACATCAACAGTGACAGAAGAAATAAAGATGTGTGTGTGTCCCTGAACATCAAGTTAGAGGACAATTTGATTTGAAACTCATAAGTGGCCACATTAAAAGCAGCGTGCAGTGTGCTATAGTCACCTTTGAGAAAAAGAGTCAAGTGTGTGTGTGTGTTTTGGCTATTTGTGTGTGTGTGTGTGTGTGTGTGTGTGTGCACTTATGTGTGACGGGCAAGAACAACACAACGCTGAGCACCACCCCTCCCTACTGCTTTCTCCGCCTAAGGCAAAACTCCGGCCTAATTTGACTAATTAAAAAAATGCTGAGTAACAAACACACACCAACTCACCTTTTAACGCATGCATACACAAATATGCGTATAGAGGCGATACAAGATAACCTTGTCGCAGTGGCGATGCCGTGTTTCCGCATGCTCATGTTTGTGTGTCTTGAAAGTCCGCGGCTGCCCGCAGCCAAATTTCCTCTGACATTTGCAGTTATGATCAAGGTATGATGCATTTCCCTGCAGTCTGCTGAGTAACTGCTGACTCAGGGTGCATCAAGACTCAGCACCTCTTGCCCTAGAAACCAGTTGGACCACATCTGCAACATGCTGATAGAGTCGGAGTAGGAATCAGTGTGACCAGCACTGCACCAGCGGTACAAAGATCATCATGAAACAATGACATTCCCGTGAAGCTGTGTCACAAATACAGTCTGGAAGTATTAGCTGACTGATGAAGTCCTACTGAGAAGAGAGACGACTAATATTGTAACAGAAATGATCAGACGATAGAAACCAGATTTGTATGAATTAATAGGCATTACAGATGTCACACCCATAAGCAGGGGCAATAAGTTATAGATTATAAACATGAGGCTAAGAGAAAGCATTTAGCACTTAGAATGATTATAACCTCCAAAGATGAGGTGGCAGAACGAGTCACACAGCACGTCACATCTAATTAGTTATTTTAACCAAAATTGTCAGCAAGATATGGTGAAAGTGAAGTGACAGAGTGACGCGGTTGTTAAATCAACGGCAGCAAATTATACACAAAACTAAATAGCTGCTATTATTTGAGAGGCTACAAAAATGTTTCATTCCCTTTAGTAAGATGTAAATTTTGAGTATGAAGCTTTTTCGCGTCTGACCTTCTGTTCTACAACAGACTCCCGATAATACACAACGCTTCTTTTACCATATGTGCATGTCATCTGGCTACGAGTGTGCTACAGCTGTGCCGCTGTCACTTTAAATTTACTGTAAAGCTTTTCTGTCATGTTCCTGAATTCCAGAGATTCAATTTTTGTGATAAAACATGACTTTACCATTTTTAATTACACTGTTCTGTGGAGTTGACTGCTCTGATCTTCCATGTTCCTGTATGAGCTAATGAATCACGCACCTCTTCTGTTCAATATTCTAAGTAATGATGGTAATAGTGCCATTATGACAGGATACTTCAAATTAAATACCTATCTTTAACATATAGAATCCACCCGGACACTAACTGCTGTTTCTGTTTTCAGTGCTTAACTGAAAATCTCTCAGGTGAAATGAGGCTTGAATGATGACTACAGATTCTCAGGAGAGCTAATGATGGAGGTTGATGACAATCAGTCCATGTGGGAATATCACCTTTGCTAACTCAAAGCATTCACAACGTTTTGCCAGCATGGTTCAGAGCAGCGGAAGTAAAGACGTTCAAAAGCTGCTTCTCCCCCTTCAACAGCACTTCATCATATACTGTCAGTAACTCTTGAAGTCCACGTTGTCAGGACTCCTCAACAACAGCTCAGCATAGCATGAAGAAGATGAGAGAGGGAGTCGGGAAGGAGGATTGAAAGATGGGGAGATAAAAGTAGAGACAGCAGAAGAGAGGCAGAGGAAAAGATTGATTGGATATAGAAGAGCAAAGAGGAAGAGTGAGATGGGAGGAGCTGATTGATGAAGTGAGGGAGAGAACTGGAATATTATGCAGAAGAGAAGGAAATCAGGCTGTTGTTGTACACCATTCATTGCTATACCTACAAAATGCACAATAATTCGCATATATCCCACAAAATCAATTTGGAAGTAATTCACAGTTGTGAACAAGGGAGTTGAAAGAGCAAGAAATGCTGAGTATGGATGAGGTCGGGGTGGATGATTGGGTAAAAAAAAAAAAACACTGCCCAGGAGACCAGTGTTCGTACCTCGTGTGAAATCATAAGTTAACGCTGATTTAGGTAACAATGTCACATCATTTCTGTACTTCAGTTATGCCACTTATTTATCTTAACCTAAGCCATGATATTTAACCAAGTCGGTCTTTTCCTTAACCTAAGTAGTTTTGTTGCCTAAACCTAACCATGTCAATCTTTTCCTGAACCTATAAGTAGTTTTGTTGCCTAAACCTAACTAAGTCAATCTTTTCCTTAACCTAACTGAATAGTTTTGTTGTCTAAACCTAACCAAGTCGGTCTTTTCCTTAACCTAAGTAGTTTCTTTACCTAAACCTAACCAAGTCTGTCTTTTCCTTAACCTAAGTAGTTTCTTTACCTAAACCTAACCAAGTCAATCTTTTCCTACCTAACTGAATAGTTTTGTTGTCTAAACCTAACCAAGTCGGTCTTTTCCTTAACCTAAGTAGTTTCTTTTTACCTAAACCTAACCAAGCCTGTCTTTTCCTTAACCTAACTGAATAGTTTTGTTGTCTAAACCTAACCAAGCCTGTCTTTTCGTTAACCTAAGTAGTTTCGTTACCTAAACCTAACCAAGTTGATCTGCGGAACAACTTTAAGAGATCACATAATCAGTATGAGGATATGTCTTCAAAGAAGATACAGAAATACAGAGAACCAGCTTGTTATCTCTTATCTTAGCCTACTTTTTGTTTTGGGTTCCTAGAACAGCTGACAGACGCTGGACAGGACGCAATCATCCAATCCTTGTAAAACTGTTACCCTCAAGTTCAGGATTTACTGGGAATGTGCTGAATTTTGATAAACACCAGCACCGCAGATACAAACAGTCTCAGCTATAATTCGTTTAATTACGGCAGAGTTAATTTGATAATGACATGCTACACGGAGCACCTTTAAAACGAACAGATGTGAGGCGAAATGGGGGAAAATAAAGATGATGAAGAGGGAAGACAAAGGAGGAGAAACAATGCTCAAACTGAGCCTTCTGCGAGGCTTTGCCTTAACGCATCATTTCCTCCCTCTGCTTTCTTCTGCTTTTCTCTCCACAATCTGAATTTGGCTTTCTATCTAATTTGCTCTCTCCTTCACTTCCACCGACTTCTCATTCAGTCCTTTGTTAGCTGCTTTCGCTCCTCGCCTCCACCTCTCCCTGACCTGTCTGCTCTTTTGCTCGTATCCCTCTCATTGTTTTGCAGTTCGCTCTAACCATCTTTCACTCTTTTTATTCTGTTCTCCTGACTGGAAGAATCTTTGTCTCTCGGCATCATCCGCCCCATGATGAATATTAACCTTCTTCTTTTCCTCTTTGAATCGTTTTTTCTTCTTCCCCTCCCACTCTTGGTCACCATATCAGCACTACTTCACCGACCCACTCATACACTTTTTAACATTAAAACCCAAATATACTTTCATCTTTGCCCATCTGATGTTGTCCCTCTTTGGGTTCATTTTCTCCCTTTCCTCCCCACTCTTGCTACTACATAAATTCCTCTTTCATTTCTCTCCCTGCATTTTAAAATGTTTTTGCATTGAGGCTGGCTATTAGGTTTGACTACGTACATAAGTGCATGCATGCAATGGGCAGATATCTAAGTGAGGGCTTTTTTAGTGAATTGGTACACATTCACTCAAACATTACAAAGCTTCAAAATGTAGGCAATATTTGGATTTCAATGAAACAAAAAAAATCATAGTGTAGAAACCTAATGTAGGTGTTTTGTGTTTTTTCGGCGTGAAGATGAGAGCTCTTTTCCACTCAGCATCTCTCTCCTTCACCTCAGCCCTCACTCTTCACACATCATATTTTCTCTCTTCAGCCCACTCCTCATTCACCTGCTAAGTAACAGAACAGTTTGTTGAGAAACAATGATTATCGCCTCTCCTTTCAGTGACTGTCACCCGTCCTTATCCTCTCTAGCTCTCTTCCTGTCCACGTCTACTTTATTCTGCAATCTGTTTATAATTGAACAATTGAAATGTTATGCAAGTCATGCCAGCAAACAAGGCTCCAGGAACAACAAAACGACAAAAATGAGACATTCAGGTGACTTTTATTGGATGCCTTTATCCAATGTGCCCTGCACCATTCGGAGTGCATGTTTCCTTTTTCCCAGTAGTAGCAGAAGCCCTCAGGCACTATTAGTGTCACCTTACCCTTCCCACCTACAGTAGCTATTGAGCTGCACAAGGAATGGGACCCCCTGACCGTGGTGGTGTCGGTAAACGTTTTACCAATTGAACTACATGAGATGATCCATTTATCGCGCAGCTGAATGGATGGGCTCTGTGGGAGCTGTCGAGTCCAGCGCTGACAGAACAGGAATTGTATTTCTTAGAGGGAAACGGCTGGTTACAAAACGTCGGGCCTCATCGCGTTGCATGCATTCAGTTTAAGATCAAGATTTCCATTAGTACAATACAAAGAAAATTTTAATTCACCAAATGGGTTTCCTCTTTTTTTGTACAGTCCTAACCCCCTGAGACCGTGAGACAGTAACGTTGTCTTTCAGAGGCTGCAGCAGGTTCAGTTTTAGAGCCACAGTGAAGCTACACACATCATATGAAACTATAATAACCTAATGAATCCATTGGTAACCAAGGACGTCAAATAACGTTCCAAAGCCAGGCTAAATTTTGTTGAGGAAAAACTTGGCATGGCCATTTCAAAGGGAGTCCCTCGACCTCTGACCTCGAGATGTGTGAATGTAAATGGGTTCTATGGGTACCCACGAGTCTCCACTTTACAGACATGCCCACTTTATGATAATCACATGCTGGGGTAGAAACCATGCAGTTGTTTGAATGCAGAATAATTTTCAACTATTCTACAAACTACAGACCTGGAGCATTCAGAGGATGGACGGCTTCCCAAGCTAGACTGACAATAAGAGTTTTTACCAGAGATGCTCATCATCTAATCGCTGACAAATGCAGTTCTTGCAGAATTGTTTTGATAGTTTTGATATCAAATCACAACATGATGTTTTCTATGGTGTTCCTCAAGGTCTTTGGTGTCTAAATGTGGTATTTTGGAGTGTTTTTTGATATATTATTATTATCATTCATGCACATTTATAATTAATGACGAGAACAGTGAGTGTCAAACAGTTTTGAGCTGCATCTCAAATTAATCTTCAGGTTCCCAGCTTTCAGATGATTCACTTCTATGTGACATATGCTGTTGACTTGCTGTCTCCCCTACCAACCCCCCTAAAAAGATATAAAAGGGTCTATTGTGGGTCTCAGAGGGTTAATGACCATATTTAAGTGAAAATAAGAAAGATTGCACGCTGTATGTTTATATTGACCCATTTTCTTACATAGTGTGTACAGCCAGTCCTATTTTAAATCTCAGTTGCATCACTACAGAGGCAGTTGCAGCTTGCCAGTAGTCTCACTCTGTGATACGCTGGCCTCTCTCGACCACTTTCCACCTCTCTCCATCTTGCCGTTTATCCAATTTCTGTCCCTTTCCCCCATTTGCTCCTTCAGTACTCGCTCTCGATGGCTCTGTGATTGTTTGCAGTTGTTTCCTCTCACTCCCTCCCTCGATCTCTTTCACCTCTGCCCACTTGCCTTGTTTAACTTGTGTCTTCTGCTGCATCACTTCACTGACAGTTTCCCTTAGAAAGTTTCATTCTCTGCTTCTCCGCGATGTCTTGCCTGTTCACCCCTACACCTCTCCATCACTCATATTCCTTTCAGCAAGCTCCATTTTGTCTCCCCTCACCTATTTCAGTCATGGCATTTCTTTTTTCTCATATTTTGTCCCACATGTGATTTCTCCTTTTACCTCCTTGCTCTTACTTCACCACAGGGCCTCTCTAGCTCATCACTACTTCTCTCAGCTTTCCTACCCACTGCCCATCTCTTCTTCACTTTTCCCCCGGGAAACAAAAAGAATGAAACGGGGAGCTCCCTGCCCTCTTTTCATCATTCTCTCTTTCTGGCCTTCATGTGGCGATGCTACCACCTACTCCTCCGACTCATCGTCCCCTCGGGCTCCCTTCAGAGCCCTGATCAGAGGGAGGGAGTGACATTTTGTAACTCCTCTCATCTTGAGACGTTCTGTGGATTCTTCTCTGAGAGAGTGACGGCTGGAGATCTTGGTGTGTGTGAGAGACGGAGGCAGAGAATTAGAGACAGATACAGTGGGGCGTCATCCATCACGCTTTCAGCCGGTTTTCTAGAGAGCGAGTAACAGGGGAGGCAAGAGTGAGGAGCTAGAAAGGAGAAAACGGTAGACCAAGATCTCGCAGAAAAGACGGACAAAAATCATCAAATGCTTGCCTTATACGCTCAGCATTACTATTGCTTATCTCTTGCTTGCTAAATGACTGCTAAATACACACATGCACACTCTGAGCTCTGCTAATAAACACAAATCTACACAAACAGCTTACGTTTGGCTTTTGTGGCTCCTCAATTAGGGAGGCTAAAACCCCACAAATCCACTCTCATTTCTGAACCAATGATCATTTACCATCACTAAAAACCGAGAGAGTTGTATATAAATCTCCCAGACATTTACATGCAATTTGTTCCTTTCTGTCCTTGTGGAGGAAACAGATGATTGTCACACTCCATAATTCAGATGCAAAATATAGTACAGCAGAAAATGTGATCTAGCTGTTGGTCTTGCAGGACTACTTTGCCCCTGGCCCTCCTGCTTGTGATTCAAAACATTTTATTGCCTGAGGAAGACCTGCATTTCTTTGAAACAGGGTAAATAAAAGTTGATTCCAGTGTCAGTACTTTTATGTTATTTGCTGAATGTTATTTTTATTTTCCAGCACATTTCGCAATAATGTTTTGTGGACGTGTACATGACTATTCGCCAAGCCAAATGT
Source organism: Pterois miles (assembly GCA_947000775.1). NCBI lineage: Eukaryota > Metazoa > Chordata > Actinopteri > Perciformes > Scorpaenidae > Pterois > Pterois miles. The sequence continues at coordinate 10,423,598 of CAMQGK010000008.1, forward strand.
ATGTAAAGATCCCATAAGGGCTGAAACCTCTGTTTCTGGAAAGTGAAGCCAATGTGTTAGTGACTTGCATTCTTTCTAATGTCCAGCAGGAGGCGACTCCTCTGGTTGCAAAAAGAAGTCTGATTGTATAGAAGTCTATGAGACAATGATCTTACTTCTCACTTGATTTATTGCCTCAGTAAACATTGTAAACATGAGTTTATGGTCTCAGTCATTAGTTTCATGTCTTCTTCAATACAGCATGATGTTCATTTAGTAAATTATGGTCCCATTTAGAGTCAAATAGACCATAAAGCAGGAGATGCTTTAGGGCGGGCTACTTTGTGATTGACAGGTTGCTACCACAGCGTTGTCCATGTTCTTGTCTTAAAATGATGAATGAACTATAATATTTTGGTCGCCTAAAAATATTTTATTCAGCATTTGGTTGTACTTAACTCCACCCTCTCGTGTCACTTCCAGCTGCAATAAACCAAGATGCTGATGGCTAAAAACCGAAATGGCGATGGCCAAAAACCAAAATGGGTGACAACACAGTGACTATGTTCACTTCTTATATACAGTCTATGGTGCAAACCCCAAAAATTGAAGCAGTCAAAAATGATTGTTTAGGCAGCTGGCAGCAACTACATCTAAAACAAAATCCAACTTTCATTTGAATCTGTAGGTTGAATGATTCATTTAATACTGGAAGATTTCTGTATTGTAAAGCAAACTATACAAGTAGACATTCAACAGCAAAGTGGCTTTGCAGACTGAACAAAACTTGTCATAAATTTCTTTTCACCCCCAAAAGAAAAAAAAAGTGAAAATAGAGTCTCACCGACTGTCATTCACGTCTCTTGAGGTGAGGGCTGAATATACAATATCTGCAGCTATGTGGGTTGCATGTTGTCATCTGTTGCATCTCAAGCCACAGCTTAGCTTGTGGCTGTTTAAGATCAAAGTGCTGTCAAACATCCGTAGTCTTGAGACTACACAGGGAACACTGACGCTTTAACAATCTCCCATTGCTTGCCAGCACCAGCACAAAGATGCTAAAGAAAATATACTACTTTTACTTCCATGAAAAATTCAGAGTTTGACTGCACACAGAGATGTCAGGCACTGGCACGTTGCTCAGCGTTGATCAGATGATCAATAAGACTCGGCTTGGAAGTTGTAGAGTTCAGTGAAACTAATGATGAGGTCGCCTGCTGTCGTTGCACCAAGAACATTCGCCAAATGTTGTTTAAGTTTCTGCAACTTTAACATCTCTATGAAAATGAGAACAATAATAACTGAAAGGAGCGCAAACATGCTGCACTTCCTCTCCCTGAAAACATGTGGCACAGTCACCAAACATATCAATTTGTTCCTGTGAAAGACCTGATTTAAAAAAAAGATTCATTTTAGGTCACTGCACTCCAAAGATATTCAAAAACAATTTTTAAATCACTGGATTTAAGAGAAAGTGGCACCAGCCTCCGACTATGACTCAGCTCAAGTCACTGGGTGAAGAAATAATGAATCATAAAGTCATTTTGCAGTGATCTCATGCATTCTTAGTTGTAATGTACCGACTGGCTCGCATGCAATAAATACAAGCAGAGTTTAGGTCAGTCACCTACATGAGCAATACCTGACTTATCTCTAAAATCTATGCAAGGTTCAATAAAAGGTGAGGTTTAATCAGTGACACCGCTTGTGCAAGATGTGAATATGAAATATTTATTCTGTGACTGAAAACAGATGTCACAGCGTGATCCAATCTGCAAAATGGGTAACAGCGACTACACAATGCGTCACCTCCGCTACAAGGATGCTCACACTTTGAGGAAAGGCTTTTCTTGTTAGTGATTTTATTTTTTACTTTAGCACAAGACAGCTGGTGGAATATTTACCCAAAACAGTCACAGATTTCAAATGGGTGTCTCTAGAGGGAATCAAACCCTTAAACAGCAGTGTTTGTGCTACCTAAGGAACAACAAATAAAAACAAGGTGGGATTTAAAAAAATCCCACTTGGGTTGCTTTCCATTGTCATAAAAAGGCAGCAACATATGCCTTTACCGCCTACACACTCTCCAGTCAAGAGCTGCACTCTTTAGTAAAGCATGAGCCTTTTGCTCAAAGTAAAATAAGCAAGATTCAACCCTAGTGTGTCACTTGCCTGCTGGTCTACTGCTAGTAAACCCATAATTAATAGTGCAGTGCACAAACTTCAGTGAACTGTGGGTCAATAAACATCTGCAGGGTGTTTCACTCTACAAAAGGACAGCAACGAGGTCCACACACACACTTCACCTTCATAACCTTGCGAGCGCTGCTGCACACCCACAAAATCATTGACCCCGTCCCTTATGTGTACTTGTTGTTTGCTCCTGCTGGATTTCAGCACCGGCATTATTGAGTTATGGTGAATATAATTGAACTTTCCAACCACACAGATGGCCGCTCGAAGGCTCTGAAGCTGGCGTGCTGCGGCAGTGTACAATCATTCAGAAAACTGTGGATGCATGCACACATACTGTAGACGCACAGCAAAACTACAAACACAAATGAAGAGGTGCAACATGCAAGTTCGCTGACGCCACAAGGCAGTGAAAGGTCAGCCAAACAAACATGGAGGTCTATGGGTATTGCAGCAACAAGTATATCTTAGCGGTGTTAATTTCTACTTTTAATAACAAAAATAAAGAACAACTAGAGATAGGGGAGGGGAAAGTATAAGAAAGGGAAAGATATCCCTAATCATTACAGCTCGATTTGTTGACATGTGCTAATGCTGTTTCACTTTCATTAACATTGTGAGAAAGTGCATTTGTGTTGCATTCATGTGGTGTCGGAATAATCGTCAATACAAGAAAATCTGCTGTGCATGTCCCCAGTCGGAGCAACTCAAAATGTGAAAAGTTTTTCAACATTTACAAATTATTCTTCAGCACTTTCACCATTCGAATAATTGAATCACGTGTTCAGGGATGCTTGAAGCTGAAGGAGGAGAACAATGGTAAGTGATGACAGTTGGGGTAGCCTTGTATCACTGGCAATAACTTTAATCTACTTTCACCTCTAGAAAGAACGCTAAATACTGCTCTGAAGTTACGCTCCAACGTTGCACTAAATATTGGCAAGGAAATACTGGCATGGCCATTTTTGAAAGAGGTCCCTTGACCTTTGACCTCAAGATATGTGAAAGAAAACCCTGAGACGAAGATGAGATAAGTGAAAAATGAAAAAGTGAAAAATCGCAATATACGTTATCTCAGTACATACTGCATATTGCAAAATGTTTCAGTCAAGAATTGTGATGATATTATATAATAGGGCCTCTGGAGATTCTCCTAAGTAGATACCATCTTGCGAAGGGATCACACACACTTGGATGGTTGTGAAACTATGGCAGAGACAAATTCTGTCCACAGACAGACATATAAACCTGGCAAATTACTCAAAACAACCTCTGTGGTAGTTCCCGCTACAGCAGACGTCTGCAGGACCACATTATGCCACAGTGACTCACACACAGACTCACTATGTGAAAACAATACCTGCCACAAGCTGTCGTGGCTGGTAATCAAGAAACAGAACAATGCCGAGCTTGAGAAACAGAAACAAGCAAGAAACTAAAAAGAAAAAAAACAAAATAAATAATACCTTTAGAAACTTCCTGAAAAAAGCCAGTGAATGACAGGACAATAAAATTAAAACAGGAGTTGAAAAGAAAAAACCAACCGGGTGACAGTTAAATTGCACAGTCCATTATCTGCAAGCACATAGCCACCATTACAGTGGTTCAAGTGTATTTTAAATAGAATAAACCCCAACAGTATTGGCAACTTAGTGCTGCTGAACACCACCCAAATATCGCCGCTTGACCAATTTCATTACACAGTCCACCACTATACTGGGATGCTCATTGTAGTCTTAAAAGTCCTGACCGAGCATAATTTTCCCCTTAAAGAGCCCCGGAGGAGCGAACAGAAAGAGAACATTTGTACAGTGGACCTTAAACCGTGTCCTCTAAAACCTTACAGACCACACTGCTGCTTCTGTACCCAAATTACTCTGTCGGGCGATTTCCAACAGCCTCAGTGTGTCAGTACAGGCATACAATTACTGCTATGTGCCAACTTTAAAATGCATGCCAAACAATGGCTGCCAGCGGAATCTCTCCAACTGTAAAGCTGGGCATTCAATCAATACTGTGATGTAAGATTCAGTATCAGCTGGGATTGTAATACTGAGATATATCTAGAGGGAGATTAAGATAAGATTACCAACCCCTAAACAACATAAATAGAAACATTAGCACTAATTACATTACACAAATGTGTCTTGAACATAATTAGACCGCTCTGACACTGAGCTTCTACAGGAAGTCGTCTTCATGGCAGTGAACCCTTTTATAAACACTTGTATCTCAGAGCAAAATGCTACATAATAGGATCACAACAGCTGGAACCTTGAGCGATGAAGAAAGCTAGACTATGGTCTAAGTACTCCTCTACCTTCTTCATAGTAGAAGCCCAAATGCCAAACTTAGTGCTGGACTTGAATGGTACAAGTGAAAGTCATCAAACTGTTATGAAAAAAACCCCCGATGCGATGATGACATTAAAGGTGCAGTGTGTACGATTTGATCAGATCTCTAAATCGCAGGCTGTGGTTCTCAAACTTCGGGTTCTTGTTCGAGAGTGAGGGGACACTGGAACGTGAGGCTGGCCGGAGAATTGGAGCAGCGGCAAAGTTTTCAATCCACCCTTCAATTTTCATTCCTACTCTCACCTGTGGTCATGAGGGCTGGGTCAAGACCCAAAGAACTAGATCGCAGGTACAAGCGGCCGAAACGGGTTTTCTCAGGAGGGTGGCTGGCGTCCTCAGCCACCCGTGAGAGACTTGGACTAGAGATGCTGCTCTTTTGTATTGAAAGCAGCCAGCTGAGGTGGTTCAGACATCTGGTAAGGATGCCCCCCTGGGTGCCTCCCTAGGGAGTGTGTTCCAGGCACAGCCAGCTGGAGGGAGGCCCCGGAGAAGATGCAGGACTATGTGGAGAGATTAAACCTCCACCCTGGCCTGGGAACACCTCGGGATCCCCCAGACAGAGCTGGTTAATGTGGCCAGGGAAAGGGAAGTTTGGGGTCCCCTGCTGGAGCTGTGAGAGTGAGTGTGTGTGTGCGATTTGGTGGCATGTACTGGTGGGGTGGCCGATTACAACCAACTAAAACTTCTGTGTGCCAAACGTGCATGAGATCCATGGTGCCCGTCGTTGAAATGCAAATGGCCTTTCTAGGGCCCGAGTTTGTGACGACATCTTCCTGTCTTAAGTTATGTATTTGTTTTGTCTCTCTCTTGTGTTTCATTTCATTATTGTCCATTTCCTGTTTTATTTTGATATTACTAACCTCCCTCTCATTTCAGATCACTGCACTTCCTGCCCTCATGTGTTCCACGCCCCTTGACCTACTTTCCTGCTCTGCACGGGTGTTCTGAGTTGTCTGGTCCCGCCCCTGATTGTGTCCACCTGTGAAGCGTTCAATCACTCCTCTTGTATATAATGTGTCTGCTCCCTTCCTCATGTTGCCAGATTGTATTTGAGCCTTATGGTGAAAGTCAGTCCCGCGTTCTCTCCTCGTGCTTGCCTCTTCGTGTTTTTTGACCCTTTGCCTGTCTTAGACCCTGCCTCTCGCTTAGCGTTTTTTGGACTTGTTTGTATCGTGGACTGCTTACCTGTGTACCGAACCATTTGTATTAAAACTGCTTTTGACCTTCCCTCAAGTCATGCGTTTGGGTCCTGTTACATACTGACCTGGGCGTTACAGTGTTTGGTTTGTCCGTTCTGGCTGAATCCCCGATGAGGACCCACTCCATATGTAGATATGAACGGCTCATTCTAAGGTCCCAAAAACAGGACGATATTGATTTTAAGGTTATTATACACCAAAGAAATCATACTTATTAATATTATATTCCAATTCTACCAACAGGTTCCCTAAATGATACAAACTGTTCCTTTAAAGTGACATGAGCTGGACGTTATAATATTTATAATATTGTGGCAGGGTTACATTTGTGTGAAGTACAGTCATTTCTGCAAGAAATTCTAATTGGTTTTACTCAAAAACCACAGTGTCATCAATAAAACAAAATATACAAGTGAGCCTAAATCCGATCCTGGTATTTCATAGCTCTTCTGAGATGTACAAGAGAAAACTACAGAAACTAAGATAACAGACAGACTGGATTAAAATCAAATAAGAACAAGTAGAAGAAAGGAACAGCAGGGGACGAAGAGTAAAAGTAGAGGTTGCAGTTAACACTCACTTCCTGTCCTCATCCTCAATGTTCTCATCCTCGCTCTCTTGAGTTGAAAGCATTTGTTTTCTCTGCAGCAGCAGCAGCGCTGAGCATTAAGCTCAAATTCATCGTCTACTTAAAATGAGACAAATCCCCTTATTCTCTCACAACAAAACACACTCTAGCGTGTGCACACAAAGACGTGGAAACACACACCTTATTACTTAAATCTCTTTGAGAATGAAAAGTCTGGGTTCTCTTTACAACCCGCCCTCGCTCGGCTATCGATCTGAACGCTGTTTATGCGTCCTCTCTTTCCCTCCCGCTGTCTCCTGCTCGGCCCCTCCCTCTCTCCAATTTCTTCAATAGCAGGAGCCACATTACAGAATGAAATGCAAACTGCCAATCCCATCTTATCACAGCAAAACACAGATAAGAAAATGCCACTTTGCCTTTAGAGTGCTTTATCCTAAATCCATCTCACCACCCATGCTTATCTGCTTTTCTGTGGACTCTCATCAAACGTCTGAACACAACAAACAGTTATTCTACTCTCTCTTTTTTTAATGTTTGCACTGAGAGCTGGCTGAGAAATGGGAGCCTGCACCTGATTTGGTTTTAATTGACAATTAATGAATCCAGACATTAGCTGATCCAAACACCTGGCAAAGGGCACGCCATAATTAAACTCATTAGAATTAGAAAAGGGACTTTTGTTCTCAATCAGCCGTTAAAGCGGCTAAAACAGACGGCACTCTACCAAAGTAATTTCTCTCTTTCCCTTCATCCCTCCCATTCTTTAAACACTTTTAAATATTTTGCCAACCCTCTCACTTGCTCTCTGTCCCTTGTTTCCTTCTACCTTTAACACTTTGTTTTTCATATTGTTTTTCTCCCCTAATCATCCATTCCCTTCTTCAACCCTCCAACTAGCTCAAACCTGAAACAATTCATTATGCTCTGGACATCGTATTTGTTTCTAATGTTGGGCTTTTCATGTCCAAAATAGTATCCTGCCGCTCAGTAGGAGGCTATGGTTCATCTAGTTTGTCTTGAGGACCAGAATAGCGTACATCTCATTGTTTCAGTCTATCTGAGTGGAAATGCCTTGTTTGATTTGTGGGAATAGCAAAGAGCCCATTGCAAACCCAATCAACAGATGAGCATTTTTCCGAAGTGTCTGGCAAAGAAATCTTTCATTATTCAGGCAGAACAGTTGATTGCTGATAAACATATCAAACTATTTGTTTCCCAAACTGCCACACGTCTGAGTCTATTCCTGCTTAGTCAAATACTTGAAGTCCAGACTCGCAGTGATTTAATGAGATCATATCAATCCATTTAGATTATATTTTCTTCCATTTTGCAGACAGGAGAGCAAAGTACTTATCCAATTATCTCTGTGAGGATGATTTAAGTCTTTTGACAGCTTCATGACAGCTTCTACAAAAAAAAAATACTGGACCATTTTTTGGGAACATTTTCCATTTTCACATTTTAGGTATTAACGTGATACTCTTATCCAGAGCCACTTAGACTGGAGGAACTTAAAAACAGAGTTTTGAGGTAGAAGGGACATTTTTAAAAAGTTAAGAGCAAATTAGAGTGAGCTGAGGTGGAAGACATGGAGAGGGAATATGATTCAGCGTAGAGAAAGTGATTCGAGGTAGTTCCTGGAGGAATGGGTTTTCAGATTATAACTGAGCATGGAGGACCGACTCTGCCTTTCTGACCAGTCACCACCACTTTTTGTGCTGATTCATTGTGCCCCACAGGCTTCCAGTGTGTAACACCCCCTGAAATTCATAATTGTAAATAATCCCGTGCCAAACCCTGTGCTACAGTGTCACATTTCCTTTAAAAGAGCATATTCCTCCAAGGCCCCAGGAAGCAGCTAACTTCTCAGCAAATAAGTTCTTTGATCAAGACGCTGCTGTGTGAAAAGCAGCCTGGTGCTCGTTTCCTCCACTCAAAGCAGCACAGCGGGCAACAGAAAAAAACACACTGTATACTGTAGAGCGCATTACTGTAGATAGAGATATCTGCCAAAAGAGGAGGTTTTTGGTGACCCCTTAAAAACCCTTTAATGTCCTTAATGGAGTTTCTTTTCTTTGCAATTTTTATTTCCTTGGGGCTTTTTTTTTATTTTTAAATAGATTAAATAGAGGCTTTTTATATAAGCCTCTACCAAATGAAAAATACAAACCATGTACTGTTCCCATGGAATTAGTGGTATTACTAGTACTAGTGCTATTTTACTTTATATATTTTTTCTAGATGTTTTCCATATTTACAGTAAGCTACTTTGAAAACATCTTAGAAATAGTGAAAAATAATATAATTATATACATGGGATAACATTAAATATATGATATTACCAAAAGAAAACTGAAAACTACTAAAATTTGTAAATGTATTACCTTAGCATTTCTATCAGTCAGAGTATATTTATCCAACAGTTTGGTAGAGCATGAATTTAAATTAATCCTACTTTTCACTTTATTTCAGCTCATATAAAATGGAACAACATTAACTTATCATATTCGCAATAGTGGATGATGAAGTTTTTTTTTAAAGTCTGTAGCAAATAGTCAAATTTAATTACATTATTAGCTTTAAAATATGCCTACCTTTGGAAATTAGACTGGAGTCCTCGCATCTGGATTGACGTTTCTTGTTGCTAATAAGCATGAGGCATGCTTTTTAAAGACACAGCGATATCTAGAGGATGTTTTTTGCATGACATACCAAAACCAAGTGGTAAAGATGGCTCAATCAGGTTGAGTTATCTTCAGGACATTTTTCAATAAGATATAGTGACGTAATGTGCGGGCTGCATGGTGGTGCAGCGGTTAGCACTGTCGCCTCACAGCGAGAGGGTCGCAGGGTCAGATCTGGCTTGGAGCCCTTCTGTGTGGAGTTTGTTCTCCTCATGTTAGCGTGGGTTTTCCTCCATCCTCCCACAGTCCAAAGACATGCAGGTTAATTGATGACTAAATTACCTGTCGATTTGAATGTGAGCATGAATGGTTTTCTGTCTCGAGGTGCCCTGCGATGGACTGGTGACCTGTCCAGGGTGAACCCCGCCTTCGCCCAATGCCAGCTGAGATCAGCGGTTGCAGATGGATGGAAGGACTTAATGTGCTCTACCAAACAGTCACGCAGAACATTCACAGACTAATCAGGCCAAATAGTGAATGAACTTGTGGACAAGTTTCAATTTCAACAAGAAATGTTGAAATTAAACTGTCAACTCTGTGACATCGAAAGGCAAATTGTGGAGAAATTTGTTGACGGACCAGCATGACATTTGCTGTTCCTAATTGCTGTCCTGAAGTCCAACTTAATCAGCATGAATATTGTCTAAAAGCAGCACATTCATCAACATTTTGTTGGTCCCATCTGACACTTTTAGACCATACGCTCAATGAATAATGCAGCCTCAAGGGGCCGCAAGCACAGCTTTAGATTTTTTTAGTCTTGGTTTTTGTCTCCTTTCCCTCTCTCCATATCGATCTAGCGGTCTAGACTTTGTGATGAAATACCACTTTGAGAAGCTTTGTCCAAGACAGCTGTAAACATGTCAACTCGGCTGGCCTTCTGGCTCTGTAGGGCTTCAGTACGGCCTTTGTCAATGTCTAAACTGGAGGGCTGTTATGGGCAAAGGCTCATTTTACAGCCAACACAAATATTACACAGTACTTTGGCACAAATATGACAGTTAAGTGTACCTGTCATAACCTACTTACAGTATGTACAGCTGTAGAGAAAAGCTGGGTCACCCTATAATTCTACCAGTGTGTGCATACTGTACATGCTTATGTTTGGATACTTGCTGAATTGTACTGTGGCACTGAGCTCGGCACTTATACCTGTCAAGAGCAGAAGGAAGAACAACAGAAAGAGCAAGCAGAAAAGAAGAGGATGTGTTTGGAGAGGCTTAAAAAGAATGTATTGATGAACTGTGCTGAAGACTAAGGGAAGCACTATCATTTAGCCTGACAAGCAAAAACAGACACTTCCAGACCAAGGCTGAAAGAGTTTGGGCTTGTAATGGCATTTTTTTTTATTAGAGAGCACAGAGAGCAAGTAAACCTCAGGCTGAGTCTGAGAAAAAAACTTGAACATTAAAACTGTCAGTGCTACTGGGTTGCCAGATGTTGCAACAGAAACAAGAAAACCCAGCTGTCAAATAGCCAACTCATGAGGAGGTATATGATGGCATTTTTAGTGTAAAAAAAAAAAAGACCTCCAGCTCTAGTATTGTTGGTACATAAAAACAAAAAAAACTGCTCTGTTTTTAATGAGCAAAATTGGCAGCTTTGACGGATCGGATTTGCCTCCGAGGTTTCCGAGCATTTTCAAAACATTTGAAAAGACAGATGCATTCACAAGTGTAGTCGTCACATTTTACTGCACGCAGCAATAAACTACTGCTGCATTTAACGCTGCCCTCGAGATGAACTGTTTGGAAAAGCGTTTCTGTTCTCTCTGTGAGTGTGACTGGAATAATCAGGCAACCGGGCAGCCGGTCGGGAGATATAGAGGCCCGTGTACCATTATGCCTCTTCAATTAGACTTGAAAATGTGTGAGAAAAGAAAGGAGGCCTGCAAGACAGATGCACGACTACCGCAGTTCAAACTGTATACAGAGGATTCTGCAGCTTGTGTTCTACATGATTAACAATGGATCACATTTCAAAATTTAGAGCCATTAAAAGCTCCCCTGTCCTTCAAAAACCCTTAAAGGTCCTTTATCCAATATTCTGAGCATTCATTTAGCAGCAAACAACTATCTGCTATGTCAAGATACAGTGAAGTAATGTCTACCTGTGTTAAGGCCTTTACACATCGAGGGCGTGACAAACACCACGAAACGACTACACGACAACACAAAAATATGAAACACTCAGCTGCGAATATTATATGTCTAGAGCTTTTATTGTGAAAGGTAAGAACGGAAGAAGTGTCTCTGATCTGCGATGAGGAGTATTAAAGTTTGCCGTTCTGTTTCTGATCACAGAGCCTGCATGCTGTTTCTAAACTACAGGCGCAACGCAACCTCCACACAATGTGATTGGTTAATGCCTTTATTTGCAGTGCGAATGCTCAGAAAACCAACCTTCTGACTGAAAAAAACCCAACTAATCGCTTTTTTCAGCATATAATCTTTGTGATCGATTAGAAAGTACTAGCTGGCTAGCTCACGGCCGCCGCTCTGCGCCGCTCTTAGACGGCGGTTGCAGCTGATAACGCAGTCGGCCCTTGCCAGTTCGCCCACAGGTTAATTCTGTTAGTTGTGTAAGCGCTGTTGCCGTAGTTTCCGCTGTTAGCACCGTCGCCACGTTTAGAGCCGTGCGGAGGCAACAGAAATTCACCCAATCTTACATTTAGCACCTTTAATTAAAACACAAAGAGAACAAACATCTAAAACCCAAAGCTTAGAGAATTATTGCATCCATTATCAGGGCTGATAAGCTCCTGTTGTTCGTTTCCAATTACCGCAATCTCCCAGGGTGACCTAAGAAACTATGATGACGATATCGTTGCCCAAGAAAATGATACCACTATTTATTCCAACAAGGTGCACAATCAAATATAATTGTGTTAGGCATGTTGTATTAATGTTTGTGGGTGTACAATATATGATTAAGCCCTAAAACCTTTGTGTGTGTGTGTGTGTGTGTGTGTGTGTGTGTGTGTGTGTGTGTGTGTGTGTGTGAGAGAGAGAGAGTGTGAGAGAGAGAGAGAGAGAGAGAGAGAGAGAGAGAGAGAGAGAGAGAGAGAGAGAGAGAGAGAGAGAGTATTGGAACACATCAATTAATCAGTGTGTGTACCGACCCTTAATTAAAAACTCCCACTTCCTCTGGACCCTACTACTCCGTGTGGAGAGTGTGTGTGGAAGTTATGTCTGCATTTGTATGCACGTCCTCACCGCTGCTGCATCTCAATATTCATGACTGTGCATACTGCACAGGAGCTTGCACAACACCACTTCTGATACTCACAGGCACATTTAACTGAGGTATTTTTTTCTCGCTTTTTCATGTCCTGCTGTGATTTCAGAAACAGGTAATCAACAGTTTTTGGCCGCCCTCGGGTGTCTGTAGATGTTGTACTCGCCAGAAAAAGGCAGCGTAGCTCTGAACATGATTAACACACTGTTGACATGCTTTCTTTCCTTTTCAAGAGAAAATCCTGACTGAGCCCAAGGTCATTAGTTTACCACTTTATGATTGTGTTATTGTTGTGCTTCAAGGACGCATGCTAAAGAAGAACAGAAATAATGTCCTCTGTCCACATACTGACAGTATTTCATTTCTACATGAACTGTGTGTTGGATGCTGTCCTACTCTCAGTCCTTTTGTTGCTCTCTTTGGTTGTCATTTGTACTTGCTGCCTACACCAAGTCTTTCGAAATCTTGTCACAAATTGTTAACAGAACTCAGCCCTGACTACTTTACCTGACCATTCAAGGTGTGATATTGGAAAAAATAAAACACAGGGATGAGAGAAATTACTGATGTAATGTACTACTATTTTTAAATAGTTTTTTTTTATACCAGAATTGAAATATTTGCTTCATTTGAGTCTAAGTAGAAGGGAGTTACCGCTTTCATTGTTGTAGTGTGAGTAATGTCATATCTGTTAGGTCCCAGAGCAAAACCAAAACAAACCGCAGTCGGTCATAGCGAGCCGAGACGAGAAAGCAGAAAACGGTGGAGGGTCTGATTATACCTGCTGATACTAGGATGCTACCTGCTTACTCACATTTTAAATCCCTACACATTCAGTAAAATATGGAAGTCTTTGGTTATAACACATTGTCAGGAAAAGCAGAGCTTGACATGGCTACAGCTGCATACTAACGTGCAGTCGAGCATCTCCGTGGTCAAATGGGCCGTCGCTACAACTGTAGAGCACCCATATAATGACTGACTTATGTTAAATGCATTCAGACGGCACCGATGGAGCTGATCTTGGATGGATAAAGAGAACTGAGCTGATGGGAGCTAGCGCAGGACTTAGCGAAGGTAGCGGAAGTATACATGTGCAACTATGTCCTGTTTTCAAAATAAAGTGTTAACAAAAGGAACTGTATATGCAAAATACATACAAGGAAAAGTGATTGATTGGATTACATTTACCAGAAATAAAAACATTAAATGTCCCTTACAGATTACAAAGAAAAAAATACCCCTGATCTGTGATGTAAATGTCTTTATTCTTTGATTTTTTTTTGTGGTTGCTGGAAAAATTTAATAAATAATATATTTGACTTCAGGACATCTGATGGCATACTTGCTGAAAAACATTTTTACTGTATCAATTTAGGTATTTTCCAAAGTAAAAGTCCCTAGAAGTGTATGATTAAACTTTTCCCCATGGTCTAGTGTTAAAAAACTTGCAATAAATCGTAATATAGATTTGCAATACATATCGAATCCACCCATGTGCATTGATAGTATGGAATCAGTAGATAGGTGTATTGTCCCAGCTGTAATAAATCAATGGCCATCATCTACAGCTAAACAGTATTTCTTTGTTATTCCATTAGAGTAAACTGAGCGAACACACTCCACACTCACATATTTCTGTGAGTTGAAAGGAAGTGAACTGCAGTTGATCCAAACCTTGGACGCCACGACAGATAGCCCGTCGCCTAGGAAAATACATTACTCACCCAACTAATCAGATTTCACACCAACAAGGTCATCACCTTCTCCTCGCCCCCCTTCTCCAACCTTCTGTGTTTCCAGCTCTCGCTCTGATCACAAATTAATATTCACACAGGCGTCCAGACGGCTACTGGGCTGGCGGACGGAGAATGTGCGTGTTTTGTTTTTTTTTTTTTTATGTGCGCATGGCTGATCTCAAGCTGTGCTGTTACAGCAATGAGGGGGAGAAGTGAGGAGGCCACCAAAGAGGAAGCTGCTGGGCAAACGTTGTGTCCTCTGCTTTGAAAACCCAGTATGTAGGGGCTGCAGGGTGGTTCACTCTCACAAGAGGGTCACAGGTTCGAATCTGGCTCGGGCACCCTTCTGTGTGGGTTTTCTCCAGGTTCCTCTCACAGTCCAAAGACATGCAGGTTAACTGATGACTCTAAATGTCCCGTAGGTGTGAATAGCTCTTAGTCACTCTATTTGCACTGCGATGGACTGGTGACCTGTCCAGAAGTGAATCCCGCCTTTGCCCAGTGACAGCTGGGATCGGCTCCAGCCCCCCCGCAACCCCTAATAAGCATTTGCAAACAGATGGATGAATGGTACAATATGTAGGATTTAGCTGTATCTAACAGTGCAGATTGCAACCAACTGAATATCCCTTTGCTTACTTTTACCTTTCTAAGACTACGTTAACGTGAGCCACCGAGTGCAAAGCTTATGGTTCATTCAGAGGCCATCCTTAACATAATAACACTACTTTCGGAGCAACAAAAGTAAGAGGCGGTTGATCGTTGGTGGTTTTGCACTCTGTGGTTCCTGTTACCACAGTTTCACACACGTGACGGGGAACTACGGTGGCCTTCTGGTAATGTAAATACGTGAAAGCCATTGTTTGGTTTGTCTGTTCTGGGCTTCTGTAGAAATGTGGCAGAGCAACATGGCGGACTCCACGAACTCCCTATGTCGTTATGAAGGGCTCATTCTAAGCTAACGAAAATACGATTCTTAGTTTCAGGTGATTATACCGTAATGAAACATAGGTATGAATAATATTTTCCATTTCTGCTAAAAGACCCTGTTCCTTTAATCTATCTTCAGTGATGTTTCTGTATCTACAAGGTTTGGTGTCAGTTCTGAATTTGTGCATTTACAGATTACTCCATCCTTGAATTTCTGTAGTGACAATGAGAAGAACAGAATAGAAATGCCAGAAAGTCTAAAACCCAAGTCCAAAAGAAATATTACAAAAAGGTTTTTATTCTTCTGAATAAATGATGCTTCAAGGATGGTGCAGATGTGCCAGAGGAAGGAGAAAGGACAGTACCTTTCCTGTATCACACAGCCGAGTAAAACTTCAAACAGGAAGTAGTACCTACACTTGGTGGCTGTTTGGTTTGTCTTGAGAGGATTGAAGTGATGAAAGCGACGGATTCTCTCCCCGTTCTAACTTCCTCTACTTCTTTGTGTGTTTATCTTTGGTTCTATTTTCCTCTTCTCAGTGTCATCTAACTCACCATTTCTCCTCCATTCCCCCATCCTCCCTCTCTGCTTCCCATCCCATCCTCCCCCTCTGCTTCGTCACAGCAGATTTCCAGCCGTTTAATCCTGATTATGGCTTCAAAATCCCAGTTGACACCGAGCAGCTCCAACTTGTGTGCGTGAACATGTGGGCATACGCCAGCGAGATGCCGATTCCGGCTATACGCACATCTGTCTTGTGTCTGTCGTTTTTAGTGTGCGACACTGTGCTTGTGTTGACATGTCGTGTTAGCGGCTGTGCGTGTTCGCTTCACGATAGCAGATACTTAAGCCGGAGTGGCAGTTCTAGTGGGTAAGTCATGTTTGGGTGAATATACTTGCATGTGTGAGATTGTTTTTCCCCATAAAACAGCTGTTTCCTCAGTGATAGTTTGTGCGTTGTGTGAATGTGTTGAAGTGAATAGCTTAGAGCTTAGTGGCTGTATGCTACTGATTTCAATGCTCGCTGTCATCTTAACAACTTTGAATTTCTTACTGTCTTCTCTCCTCTTTTATCCTCTTTCCACCTGCCGAAACCCTTTTTGCCTGAGTTCGTAAAACTTAATCGTGTTGTAAAATCTTTGTATTTTTAAAGTGTTATTGCAATTTAAGGCTAAACTAAAATTTTAACATTTTTTTTTCTAATGAATCAGTGTTTATCATCATCTAATGTCAATCAGCGACATAGTATTATTCTGTTTTGTTTTTTGTTGTTTTTTTTCTCTTTTTTAATATTATTATTCTTTACTGTATTACTGACATTCATTGTGGCCATCACAGTAAGAATTTCATTGGGCAGAGAAACTGGTTTCTTTCTGTGCACATGACAATAAAAACTTTGAATCTTGAATCTAATGGTGATCTACAGGAAATCAGAGCCAAAGTTAGCAAGCTAAGCTAAATCGCTTCAACTTTCTGAGGGAAAAACAAACTTAACAGCACAATGGGTCCTCCTCATAGACTGTATATATAGTGGACATAGTCACTGTGACGCCACCCGTCGGTTTGTGGATGCCTTTAATTCAGGATTTTGGCCGTCGTCATCTTGTTTTTTTGCAACCAGAAGTGACGAAAAAAGATGGAGCTAAGTACAACCAAAGCATCCCCGGCTTGATGGTCCATTTGATTTGAAATTTGACCATGATTTACTAAATGAACATCATGCCGTATTGAGTCTTGAAACTAGTGATTGAGACCATAAACTCATATTTCTTGTGTTGTCTTCTATACAATCTGACTTTTTGCAACCAGAGGAGTCGCCCCCTGCCGGCTGTTAGAAAGAATGCAGGTTTAGAGCACTTTGGTATTGATTTCACTTTTCATAACAACTCTCTAGTCATCCTACATATTCAATGTAGTAAAGAGACAGACGGGTTAAATTGCTAATGGCAGTTAAATGGAGTGTATTTGTGGTATTTAGGCTGATATAATCAGCAATTTTTAGACTAGCTGAAATTTGGGAATGCCAAAAAAAAAGCAGAAATATTAGAAATCAATAAACTTTGTCATTTCTCAAAGAGTAGGGAGAGTTCAAATTTCCAAAATAAAAAAGGGGGTTGACAACATAACAAAAACAACTGTACAGACTAAAGCAATCCAACAGGGTGTGAATCTCATAATGCTCCTGTGTCCTAAGGTCTGCTTTGAAGCTGTAGTTTGTGATATTAATGCAATGTACAGTGCTCCTTTTACTTTGTCAAACCCCGTATGGTACGTAGAGGCACAGGCAAACAACAAGGACACCTTTCAACACATAAAAGACACATTGTGCCTATTCTCAAGTGTTTACAGTTGTTAAAGCAGTGAAGCAGCAAATGGATAGCAAAAGGAAAACAGGTAATTTATCGTTAAGGGACAGGAGACTGCTTATTACGATTGATAATGACAGATACTTTTTGTACTACAGTGCGTCCATTCTGTGTTGAGCAGTCCATAAAGCTGTCAGTACAGGATGAACAACTGAGACTTCTCCTGAGTGTGTCTGAAATTTTAATGCCTTTAAGGCTTTAAATATGGCCATTTTATATCAGTTTGTTGGTCTCCTCTGACTTTTTAGGAGTCGACCTCCCGCGTCTTTTTTTTTTTTTTGTCCTTCTCAGTTTTATTTTCATACTCCTTCAATCATAACATCTTTCACCCTATACCACCATTGCCTCGTCTTCCATACATCCCTCCATCAATCACCAATACAAACAAAATCTTCTCTTGTTTATTCACTCTCACTATCACTAATTGGATTAGCATGTTCTTGATCTTTTATTCAATTTCCTGAAATAAGGTTTTTCCAGGACTACTTCAGTGCACACAAACATGCATGCAATCACTTCACACACACACACACACACACACACACACACACACACACACACAGATAATTAGGAGACTGTTCATGTGATTAAGTACCGTGCAAGAGGTTGTTAGAGGTGTGAAATGAAGAGGAGATAGACCGATAACCCAGGCCCCCAGAGACACATATCAGTGTGTGAGAGTGTGTGACTATACTGGATGTGACAAAAAGAGTGTGTGCTGTCAGAGTGTGTCTAAACCTTTTACTCCTCCCGCTGATAAGTCAGAGATGTGGATGGATTTCCCGTCTCTCCCCTCTTTTTTTTGTAAATGCTGAGTGAATGATCCTGGATCAGCACTCTGCCTACTCCTGCCTTGGAACATGATGCAAAGGTCATAAGAGACCAGCTCCAGCTCAGAAAGAAGAAGTACTCATCCTGTTACTTCATCCTGATACCAGCCTCTGCCTATCTACTACACCATCTCTTGAGTCTTTACACTTTCCTTGCAGAGAGGCGTAATAAACATAGGCACCTGTCAATCTATGAAGCCCTCATTTGATCACATTAATGCTACATTATCTCCCAACCTATGGACAGCTCAGAGCCATGATTACAGGCCGCTGTGTCAGTGTGCAATTATTGTGGCTGATTTAACTGTTTTTATTCTTATATACAAAGTTTGACTGATGTCTTTGTTTTGTCTGTCTGACTATTATTTGTTTTTACTCACTTTGTTTGCTTGCTGTTCCGACTATATTTGATATGATTCGTGTAAACAGCATATTCTGAAGGGTTATTGAACTGCATGCTATTTTTGAGGAAGCTGAATTACAATATATGTATAGTAATAACTTATCATGCAGCATAAGCACGAGACAAAAGTTACTTGCTAGATTTGAAGAAAAATGGTTGAAAGCAGCAGTAGCTCAGTCTGTAGGGAGTTGGCTTGGGAACCGGAGGGTCACCGGTTCAAGTCCCGACATGGACCAAGAACTGAGTGTGAACTGGTAGCTGGAGAGGTGCCAGTTTACCTCTTGGGCACTGCCGAGGTGCCCCTGAGCAAGGCACCAAACCCCCAACTGCTCTGGGCGCTTGTAAGGAGCAGCCCCCTCACTCTGACATCTCTCCATTGTTGCATGTATATGGGTCCTGTATGTGCATGTGTGTGTTAACAACAGAGTGTAAATTGAATTTCCCCTAGTGGGACTAATAAAGGTTGATCTTTTTCTTCTTCTTAAAACCAAACGTACGAATTTAAATTCAAATCAAGCACAGTTATGAAGCTGAGTCTTACGTTCTAGCAAACTTACTAAGGAGTCAGAGGTCTCACAGTTAAGATAAGAAATCCTCCCTGTGAGTCATGAACTTCTGCTATAACTGAAATGTCTGGGATGGGTGCTGGGATGATGACGAGCTGAAGTGGCTGTTTTGATTTTAATGCTTATAAGTGGCTTCTTTTGTTTCTCAAGCTTTGAAAAAAAATGTCAGGATGGTTAATTCATCTAGTTTTATTTGTAATTTATGCTGCTACTCTGGTTTCTGCCTTTGTCTCTTTTTTAATTTTTCTAAATAATAGCCCCATTTGGGCTGGTAATTTATTTATGCATGACAATAATAAATCTAATCAAATCTAAGTTAGGCCTTTATCCAAATGGAGCATTTTCCCAATTAAGATATGTTGGATATGCCGATATTATTCAGGTTTTAGGAGAAGTCTTTGGATATGCAGTGAATTCAGAATATGTGTCTCAATCTGGGTTTTTACGGCAGTTTGCGACACACAGCCTCTGGCCTGTTTACAGCTCGGTGTGTTGAACACAAACCAACTAGCTGACAGTTTGCAGGGACGCTCGGCCAAAAGAAAAGCTCACTTTTCTGGTCGGAAGGAGAAACACACCTACTTTTAAACATATGAAATACTTGGATATGAATAAGTTTTTGGATATGTGCAAACTGACCTGTGCTGACCTTTTCAAGAAAGTTGTTGAAGGAATGAAAGAGGGAGCCTGTGTTCGGATCTGCCATCAGTTACATGCATGTAAACATGAATATTAGCGGAATATTAATTTTCATTAGCCATGTAAGCAGCTTAGTGGGAATATTGTGATTTTTTATTTTCTGCATGTTAACATCAGTGTAAATGAGGCAACGCCCTCACTGATCTCAGAGATATAAATAAATGAAATGAGCTTGACACTGATATTTATGTGACTAGAGGGATTGGTGATGAGAGAAAAAAGAAAGGAAGCAAGGCAAAGAAAACTAAGAAAGCAAAAGATGAATAAAGTAAATGAATGAGCTTTTCACCAGTGCTTTATAGGCTACATTCATTTTCCTCAAGGTGTTACTGTTGTGTATAGTCCAGTTTGAAATGATTAAGTGCTCTGAGACAACAGCGATTCTTCAGGAGAAGAGCCTTTTAAAAGCCATTTGTTTTCTAATGCTGTGGCCTTTAGCTACACTCAAACAAACTGCTGTTGTTTGTTGTTTACCACTCGGCACAATTGACCTAATTTGCACATTTTCAGTTTCTCTTACAGTTATTAGAGAAAAAAATGACAAAAAATTGGAAAGCTATGATATATGAAGTATGTAAAAACCACTGATTTATTTGTACTCATAAAAAAAGTTGCTGAGCTTCGTCTGGATGCAAATTAAGAAGCATTCAGTGATTAAACAATAGCTGTTGTTGAATTGACTGTCACAGTTTATTAATATGAATTAAAGCTATAAAAACAGCCAACATTAGGGATCCTAAAAACAGACCGCAGGTTTGAAATATTGAGATCCAGGTAAAAACAAACATATGTAACCAAGTCAGTGAACCGTGACCGGGAGGCTCCGGGATCTGAAAACAAGAGATGTACATGAGATAACTAGAAGACAACTTTGCCCCTGAAGGGATGCAGAGGTCAAACGGGTGAAGAGGTGGGAAAGCATGACGGCAGAGGAGGAGATAGTGTAGGTGAGTTGTTTACGTGGTGGATAGGTGCAGAAATAGAGAAAGAAAAAGAGAGTTAGACATGACAGTAGAGGCGCTAGGAAATGGAGCGCTTGGCCAGACGGACGTTTTCACAAATCCACCCTGACACAGTTTAACAAACACACCGACACACTGGAGACCAGAATATAGCTGTAGCTCCAAAACATAGCTGTGTCAATACCACACTGTCTTTTTCATTTTATGTCATTTTATTGACAAGATATGAGAGATGATTTATTTCTATCATTATCTCCCCATAATGAACGACCAGCTCCACCGATGACCACACTGTGCAGCCCGATCCCTTATCGACAACACTGCTTGTTATATGATGAAGTCCAGCTGTATGTACAGTGTTAGTCATGTAATAATAATTTAAAACATTTCTGAAACATAAATTGAATTTTGACAAAAAAATAGAGGAGCAGAGAAATTAAGGCAAAATGGCCCAGTGACACTATGGTAAATTAAGAATTAATTAAACTTTAATTAAAGCTGTTTTACTGTTTAAAACAATATAATGCTCATAAATAATGTAATTATTATAATGCTCTAATTTGTGTTAATTTATCTGTGATATGAAATAATGAGTTTTTAAATGACACATCATAAATGATAAGAGAGATAATCTGAATATATTAAACTATTTATTAACACTGTTGTTGTACACAGTGTAACACTTTATATAAGTACTTATATTAAGCCTAGGGCTGTTGCTCAATTAAAATATTTAATCGCAATTAATCGCATGATTGTCCATAATTAACTGCAATTAATCACATTTTTATCTGTTCAAAATGTACCTTGAAGGGAGATTTATCACATATTTAATAATCTTATCAATATGGGAGTGTGCAAATGTGCTTGCTTCATGTAAATACATGTATATGTTTATTACTGGGAATCAATTAACAACATAGAACAAGACAAATATTGAATACTGTTTATATATTCATTATAAAACCCTCTCAGGTTCTGCATTTAGCATAGAAAATATGCTCAAATCATAACATGGCAAACTGCAGCCCAACAGACAACAGCAGCTGTCAGTGTGTCAGTGTGCTGACTAGACTATGACTCGCCTTGTGATTATCCTAAAGTGGGCATGTCTGTAAAGGGGAGACTGGTGGTTACCCATAGGACCCATTTACATTCACATGTCTGGAGGTCAGAGGACCCCTTTGAAAATGGCGATGCCAGTTTTTCCTCGCCAAAATTTAGCGGAAATTTGGATCATTATTTAACCTCCTTCATGACAAGCTATATATGACCTGGTTGGTACCGATCGATTCCTCAGGTTTTCTAGTCCCATATGATACCAGTATCTTCACTTTAGATTTGAAACTGATCCCGCTACGACCTCTGAAATATTGATTGCATTAACACGTTAAAGAAATTTGTGGTGTTAAATTTGCGTTAACACGTTATTATTTTTTTACTTTGACAGACGTTATCAAGTCTAGAAACATTATTTGGATGGCTATTACAAAGTGCAACTGATGATCATAATACCTTGTTAAATCTTAATAATTTCTTTAGCATTATTCAGATAGCTAGTTAACACTGTCAGTTAATAACTGGTCTGTAAACCATCTATAAACATTATATGGCTCTTACTGTAAGGTTACAACTGATATATTATAATAGGTGCAACAAAAAACTGTTACAATAGCTAATTATAGCATTACTACTAATAAGTAACAATTATTAATTGTTTTAATGCTTCTTGACTTTAATAATACCACTAAATAATCAGTTTACCATGTAGTGATGCATTATTAGAAAGTGTTACCTAAGGATCTGTTTCGCAGGAAGCAGTGTGACAGCACTGGTCACTGCAGAGTCCAAAATCACCCTTGAATAATCATGTTGACTTCAATATGGTGCCGATCTTGTTTTAGTTTTTTATTGATAGGACAGTGGATAGTTTAGAAAGGGGGAAAGAGAGAGAGGAGACAACATGTGGAAAGGGCTACAGGCCAGATTTGAACCCAGGTCGCTGCAGTTAGGACTCAGCCTTGTTATATGGGCACCCGCTCTACCACCTGAGCTAGCAGGCCACCGGAGCTGTCGACCTCGAGATTAAGATGGAAACTAGTCTGTGATCTGACAGGATATCACGAAGCCAAACAGTAAAGATTCTTCAAAGAGCAAACACACACACACACACACACACACACACACACACACACACACACACACACACACACACACACACACACACACACACACACACACACACACACACACACACACACACGAGGGTCCAACAACCTCAGGTCATGTCAAACTCTCCCACTCGTACAGATGAGGAGTAAAGATAAGCAGCGATGCCTAAAGCAACAAAACCCCGGAGACAAAAACATCACTTCTAAAGAAAATGTGAGGAGTCGCACGCACGCACGCACGCACGCACGCACGCACGCACGCACGCACACACACACACACACACACGTATGCACGCACACCTCAGTGACCAAACTGGACAGAATACTGAGTCTGGTGGCGCCACGACGTCTCTTTCTGTGGGGCAACTTCTGTTTGTTTTTCCTCTATCGTTGCATCAGCCATCCCTCTCTCTCTCCCTCTCTCTCTACCAGATCTCTAGACCAGAGCTCCAGGTATCGACATGAACCATCTGATGTTCTGCAACAGGGACGATGTATCTGCTCCTGATATAATATTACTGTATTTTTCGCACTATAAGGCGCACTTAAAATCGCCCAACTGTTTAACTCAGACGCTGATGATGAAGGATTTGATGGATTTGTGGAAGAGGAATGAACTAAAAGGTGAGTGTATTGTTTTGTATTTCATATGTTACAACTGAAAATTATTGAAATTACTGAGTTATTAAATGAATTGAATAAAGTTTGACTTATCTGACTGTTTTGTTTCGCTTAATGCGCCTTATAATCCGGTGTACCTTATAGTGCGAAAAACTATAAATAAACTCTAATTTACTAAATGAACATCACGCTGTATTGAAGAAAACTTGAAACTAGAGACTGAGATCATAAACTTATTTTCTCATTGACTTCTATACAATCAGACTTCGCCCCTGCTGGCTGTTAGAAAGAAAGCAGGTTTCAGACACTTCTGCACTGGCTTCATTTTTCAGAATTGGATGCTGTCTGCTGGGCATAAGCTGCATAACGCTTGGTTACTAATGTAGGCAGTAAGCTAGCAGGGTATGCTAACGGTTGAACAGACAAACACACTGTTAAATCCATTTGTTACACTTATGCTCTTGTATTTTTGGTAATGACAGAAAAACATAACTAGGCACTCGGCCAGTGCAGACCTCCGAGGCCATTTTCATAAGTTTAATGGGTTCTTCCTGAGTCCTTCCACCAAGGTTCATGACAATCAGCCCAGTAATTTTTTCCATAATACTGCTGACAAACACACAAATTAAACCAACCAATAAACAAACCAAACTGAAAACATAACCTCCTTGGTGGAGGTAAAAAACACCATCACTCTTTAAATGTCAACTATTGCTCAGCCCAATAGACAGTACTTCAGCATGAGCTTTTCTATGCCTGGTTACAGTTGCTAACTGGGAGCAGGAGGGGTTTAGCAAACAATGGCAAAAACAAATGTACTCCAGAAGAGCACTGTATGTATTTATTTATTAAGACATTGGTGTTGAGGACAAATTGTAACTCCCTGCTCCACGTCAGTGACCAGAGGATCACGTAAAGAGCCGTGTTGTCACTATGAAGACTAGTGATGCAAACGTATAGACATTCAATCTAAACTTCACCAGCGATGTTCACTGCAGACTCAAACACGACAGCCACAGGTGAAACTGGCCTCCGTGGGCCGGACCACCTTCCTTGTCGTTTTACGTTACACTCTGTATCTTGATTGCTGCCCCCCCCCCCCCGCACCTCTATCCATCTATATTTCCCCGCCTTTGCTTTCCTGTCCATCACTCCCTCCCGCCCTCTCCCTCCTTTTGCTGACATTTCACTGCTTAGCACACATGGCTCGTCCTTTTGCACAAACACACTCACACATGCACACGTATACAGACGCGGGAGATAAACAGAGCTTTCTGAAATGCCAAACATAATTCCACACAACAGAACAGAACAGCATGTTGTCAAGTGCCGACCAAGTAATTCAAACTTTGATTGGCTCTTTCTGGTTTTTGCTTGAATTTAAAGGTTATACTATACTTCACATGCCGAGGAACTATCATGACTGTAGGAGCCACCACACTCAAAGAGTGACCTGTAAAGTGTAGTCTCAGATTTACTGGAGCCACATTTTCTTCGCTGGGAGAAAGAAAGAAAGCTTTGGAGTTATGAGGATGTCAAGCCCTCAGTGTTATATCTCTGTGAGCAGACCAACGCATTAATAGTCTGGATTGGTTGCCAGCGCTGCGTTGCTATTGCTGTGTTGGAATGTCACCAGTAAGAAGCTGCTCTCCAAGGCCACCGCTCACAAACACACAAATAAGGAAACGCTCGACCACAACTCTTGTTTGAGACATTTTCATTGGTCATTTTTTGGATCTAAGAGAGTGTGCAGAGACATGAAGTGCACTGGAACCTCAAGGCTCAGTTTAGCCAAACGTGTGCCAGATTAAACACAAAATATCAGCTGATTAATTAGCCTCTAGGGCAGAAAACAGTTAACAGTTAACATTAAAAAGTGCATATTACACTGTACAGGTGGGGACCATTTGTGCCAATACAACAAGTATATTGCGTAAATTACTCCCACCCATGTTAACTCGTGGCCAATAGAAAGTTGTTAAGTTAAATCACTTACTGAAAGTCAGCCTTAGACTGGTTTAAATATCTGGATTTATTTGGACTTTGGCATTCTTGCAACTCCTCTGAATGCTTTTAAGATCAATTATTTGAAATGTAGGCTGTAAATGTTGTCAAGTTGAGTTCAGATGCAATTTGAATAAAATCACCTTCTGTATGAAGGTATATAAGTGGAAATAATATTCAATAACAATGCTAATTTCCCTGCTGTGGGTCTAATAAAATATCTCATCTGTGTTTTGGTTTAATACAAAACAGGACAGAAGTGTTTCAGTTGAAAATGATAAATTATAATACAATGGCATCTAAGCGTACAAATGGTTGTTAGCGTTAAATGCTTAATTGATGTTACTATTATGAGGGGTCATTAGAAAATTTTCTCACCTATAAGGAGTCCCTGGCCCCAAAAAATTGAGCTATATATGTGTTTTTTTCCCCCCATTCGGCAATGGATGATTTCATGCTCTGTTATACAGCAGGAAAAGACAAGGAAGGTGTCCATCGAGGAGGACTGGGGCTCAAATATTCTTCGCAAGGACATCACAGTGATTCTGTCGTCTGCAATAACTAAACGTTAAAAACACTGGGGATATTATCAACCACAATAAGTACAGAGTCGACGTCAAAGTGTGAAGAAAAACAAAAAAAAACAAAAAAGCAGTCTGCATACTTTGATGAGAAAGTCATTGTCTGTGAGACAAGTTGTTGGCAAGGACACAAGTGCTTGGATTATTCCACTCTGGGACATTAAACCCAAACAGAGCTGCCACCATCCATCTTTAACACATTTAATTCAGGACTTTGTAACAGGTACCCAGCACTCATCAGTGTTGTCGATGCTCTCTGTTAGTGTCAATGCGGTACAAAGCTTTTGTATTAGTTTGCTGGTGCCGAATAGAAAGCAGTCCACTTTGAGTCAGATCAGCACGTGCACCAGGTTGAATGGTTTTAATTGCAGCCGCTCTAGCAGCGGTACACTAGGCTGACCTCCTGGTGTGTGTTTACATAATCCAGAGGACAGTGTCCACAAGCTCATCAAGTCTTGGCTGACATCAGACTCTTTCTCACTCTATCAGAAGAGACAATTAATCTATTTCATCGGTGCTGATAGTTTATGAAGTGCACTTGTAGCTAAATGAGAAATTAGAGTTAAGAAGACCGATCTACGCTTACAATTTCACCTCATCATGACTAATTCAAAACAGACTGGGAAATTACTATGAACTGAGCTGAATGTTCAGGGGCGACCATCCCCCTCAGTACCCCATATATTCAAACAAACTGCAGCAAAAATGCCCTCTCGGATGCACCTTTATAGATGAATGTGATGAAGTGCCCTTTAGGGTGCCATTCCAGTGGTGAAAACGCGATAAAGTGCCATATAGTTTGCCTTACATGCTAGAAAACTTTCTGCGTGCTGGCCCCCCACCATGTGCAGGTGATGGCCTTTTCATTTTTTTCACCCGTGTCCTCAGACAGCTCGAGTCCGCCACTGCAATCAACCATTAATTAATTAATGTAAAAATATATATATGTTGCCTTCATGCATATATACACGAATTATCTTCACATACTGTGTAAAACATACGAGTGAAGAAAGCGTTACTGATCATGGCTGTGAAGTCACACCTCTAAATGAGTTCACATTAACCGCCGCTGGCTACTCTAGTTGTCGTACAACAGAAGTAAGACGTGTTTTTCTTTTATTGCAGTTTTGAAAAAAAAAAAAAAAAAAAACATCAGTGGTCATTCTCTGACACTCTTAACTGATTTACTCGTGAAAGTCATCAGTGGCATTTCAGCTTTCAATTGACAGACTCAAGTCTTAATGACTGGAATGCGTCTCTCTCCACTCAGCTACACGTTAGACTCATAAGAATGATTGAACAGCCTTTCAGCACAGAAAAATAGCAGCAACTCTCAACTGCTTAGATCTAAGTTATTGTGATAACTGACTCGCTTGATTCACCTTGAAATGAAATGCTTCGTTTTTTACAGTTAAAGAGTTTTTGTGGACTTCTCTCACAGACTACAACTAAAACATCGTAGACTTAGCTATGCTCCCTAATGTGCTGTTTGCACATGCAGCCCAGTTAAAAGCGACAACACCTTTCATATCAAGGTGCTGAACGAAAAAGGAAAGTGTGAGCTCCTCGCACGTGTTACTTATCCAGACTGAAAGTGTTTCACCGTTAACCGCAGGGTGAAAAGTGATGATGAAAATGTGCAAATTACTTTTATGATTATTTTTCATAGTGTTCTTCATCTATTCCCAGATGATGTACATTGGAGTTATAACATTTTTATTCTTAATAATAAAAGTTAACTAATCATAATGGATAAGTACATCTTCTATTCAATTTAACTTCAAGTTTAACATTTTATGTCTACAATAGGCTTTTTTCTCCATTTTTTAATTGTGTACTGTTACTTTAAGAGAGTGCACCCTTGCACACTAGGGACAACATGACAGGGTGTCCTGTCATGTTTAGTTTTATATTATTCAGTTAAGAAAATTCAGTGGAATTGACCTGCTTGTGACATCTGTTGGATAAAAGCTGTTTGTGTTTTCAGGCGAGTGGATTCTTGTAAAACTACATCAGCTGGACATGTGTGGGCTGCAACTACCAGCTAAGTTGCTTTTACTGCAGTAGCATTACTTGAGTGAAGTAGAAGAAAGCAGAAATCATAGCGCCAACCACGAGAGATCAATATACCAACGGTCCATCCTGTGCTTCTTTCTCACCTCAGCTGGCTTTATAAAATGACATCTATCAGAGTAGAACCAGGGGTGGCAAAGATTGTGTGCCATCGTGTTATCACCGTGTTTACAACATATTTTAGCACTAAGACCAAATAATCCACGTCTGCTCTTTGTGCAGCACTGACTCCAGGTGTTTTTTTCTGTTGATTTGTACAATAAAATACTATTAAATACGCCATTTTAGAAACAAAACATCGAGGAGAAGCCCACTCAAAAGGTATAGGAGATGTGATGTTGCTCATTAGCTTATATGACTGGTACATGAACGACCCATGCCGCTCATTATTTTTTGTCACCACTGCCATTTTCACCTGCTCATGAAACTATAGGTCTCTTTCTTTATGCAATTTTAGACACCAAGAAAGTATGTTTTCAGTCTGAAACTGGAGCACCACTTCTCAGTAACTTGTTGTACTTTGCAGCTGATTCATTTCATGTATAGAGACCTTTACAAGCTGTCACTCTCTCACCCTTCCAGTTTTCACTGCATCACACCGTTAACCATGCTAGACTGGCTTGAGATGAGCTCCATCAACAGCAGACCAACACAGAGAAACCACCAAATTTACTTCTCCGCTGTCAAAAGCCTCTCTCCATCATGACACAGCATTTTGCCATTATCCATCAGCTCATCATTTCCTCACCGCACAGGAGGAAGCAGAGAAACAGAGCGCCGTCACGCACACGTGAACGTCCTACCTTGACCCCTCGCACTCTGAACTCGGCCAGGGCTCGGCTCATCTTGGAAGCTGCCGTCTGCAGGTCCTTCCCACTGGCGATGACTTTTACCAGCAGGGAGTCGTAGTGGGGAGAAATGACAGCACCCTGGAAGGCCGAGGCACTGTCCAGGCGGATGCCCATGCCCTCACCGCTTCGGAAGACCTGGCAGGAACAGAGCAGAGGAGGGGGAGAGTGAAGGACTTCATATAACCAAAAGTGTCTTTAAACGGGTTGTTACTGATTTGATATATTACATATCTAAGAATAACATTCCAGGTGAACTGCGACAACAATTATATATTCAAAACACTTTGTCCTACTTAACATTCTGAAGAGAAAGTCTGCTAATTGTGATGAAAAATTGCTCATTAACACTGAATGAAATCTGGAGGCAGAGCAGAGTAAACACAGTATTCCTGTAGATTTTATTAAGGTGGATTCTGCTGCAGTTGGCAAGAAAATGCACTTGAACAACTTGTCAATTGAAGATTTCGTGGTTTCATTAGGACTATTATTGTCTCCAGGTCCAGTAAACTCAGGGTCATTTTCCAGATACATTTTGCAGGTAATACTAACATTTGAGTCAATTAAGTATTCATAATTATGCAACTGCTCTTCCTCTGTAATCCATTTTATTCACAATACTTAGGATGACGTATATGTAATTGCAACCCATTGCTTGTATAAGATCAGCTGTGCAGTGCATGCATCCATTGCTTCAGAAGTCAAAAGAGCAGACCTGGACCTTTGTCACATGTTTCTCAGTCTTTTCAATCACCCGCTACTTTATACTGTCAAAGAAAGGGGTGACAACCTCTAATTATTGACTCTGTATCCTTCCCGAACCTGTAAGATGCTGAGTCAAAAGTTTTTATTTGTATTCAATATTTCAGTGCAGTGGTTTTTCATTCCTTACTTGTTTTAACCCCCTGAGACCTGCAGGATCGCAGGCAATCCCAACCGACTTTACTGTCTTTCAGAAGCTGTAGCAGGCTCAGTTTTAGAGGCAAAGTTAAGTTACAGAAATCATATAAAATAAGAAAACCTATGGCATCCATTGGTAACAATGCTGGCTTGTTGGAAGGAGGCTGAATTACGCTTCCAAGTTATGCTATATTTTGGTGTGGTCCCTTGACCTCTGACCTCATGATATCAGAAAGAGGATGGGCTCTATGGGTACCCACGAGTCTCCCCTTTACAGACATGCAAAACATACAGACAGGCAAAAAATATGCAGTTTTTTTAACACAGTATAAATGTTTTATTTTCACCTATTCTTAAAATGGTGTATTTGAATATTTCTGCATACTGGGGTCCCTAAACAGTGTTGGAATTGCATAAATTGGGTATCACTGTAAAGATGAGACTCCAATGAACCAAATTATATTCATATGTGATGACGTTAATCCCCATAGTGGCCATTTCGTTGTAGTGAAACCATTTTTTCAAGCCTGACGTCACTGTATAAAATGACCTGTGGTGACTTCCAGGATAATCACAGCCTCGTGAAACGATGGATAGCAAATTTCCAAATGTTAAAAGTTTTTGATACCAAATCACAGCATGGCTTTTTCTGTGGTGTTACTCAAGACTTTAGTGGTATTTTGGAAGGATTATTGATTATTTTATGGATTCTTGAGTAGTAGAAAACTGTTAAAATTAGCACCAAATCTGTTTAACAATTGGCATCAACCCCAAAATTGCTGCAACAGCTTGTGAGATATACAGTAAGTGAGCATGGGAACAGCTATCATGTACCGCTAATGTTCTAAAGCCCTGTACACTTTTACAGTGTATGTTTATTTGTAATTCACGGCTAGAACAACTTGGCTGAGCTACATCTCAAATTAATCTTCAGGTTCCCAGTTTTGAGATGATGTACACCTTCTATGTGACGTCTACCCTCCCTAGAAAAGAGGGTTAATGTCTCACTGCCATTCACAGAATTTGATAACGGCTTGCTGGTGGATTACAATGTGGACAGCGCAGGAGCAAAGTATATTTGTTAAAAGCCGAAATTAACGAAATGCACTTGAGACGTGATAGCGGACAAGACAGAGGGGAAGGGCAAAATCAAGAGATGAGAGGGGAGAAAAATAAGCAGGATATGAGTTAGAAGCGCAACGGCTGGACCGTTCCAACCCACTTGGCAAGAGAGCGGAGAGAGGGAGGAGAGGAGATGTGAGGAGGAGAGGGAGGACTGTCCAACACTACAACATATGGAGCCCTTGAGGGCTGGAAGGGAAAGACGAGTAGAAATTATAATTAGAACAATGTTGTGCCACACTGATGATATGCTGGTGATATTTCCAGACAATGTAGATGTGCAGAGCTGCCAACATTTATGACCAACAGTATTTTTTCATTAGCCTTTTGCTCTTTACGACTCACCATTTTATCGGGTGAGTGTGGTTTTTTTTTTCCAAATGCATCATTGTTCATCTCCAATGGCTCGAAATGATCAAAATACTGTATAATCCCCTCCATAAAGCATATTAGCAAAATGTGCAACAATCTTAATGTATGATGACAAATGGTTTACGAAATAGCAGTCAAAGTGAATGGACCACCCTTAGCCAGGCTGCTGTAAAACTATATTATACTCCTGTACCTGTGTTATTAATATAGACATGCTACAGCTAAATGAACGCACACATATACAGTACAGCACCAAAATGCACTGCAGCAGCAGGGAAGCATCAGATTGCTGCTACAATTTCCACATCAATACACCTGAACATCAAGGTGAATGCTAATTTATTGCTCTGAGTGGACATTAAAGCGTTTTTCAATTTGGATTTAATATTTAAAATATGTCTTATTCATGGGAATGCCCTTCGCCGAGGAGTCGTCTTGATCTTTTTTAACATAAAATGGAGGCTGAGTTGAAAGAGATTGCCCACATAAAGCTGTAAATGAATGAGATGCTGAAGCGGAGGAAATTGCCGTGAGTATTACTGCCCACGCACGCTGCCTCCACACCTGTGCAATATGCTGTTTCAAGGCTCAAAGCCCCAATTTCCAGGTTGTGATTTTCATAAAGCCCAGCACCGCCCTTTGATTTTAAAGGCTTGAGGCCGGTCATCGGCACTTCAAGTGTCACTGGAATAGATTCACACTTGCATTTAGTTCTTTCTCCTTTTTTAAAGATTATTTTTTAAATTATATCTACCTTTATTTGACAGATCATGGCATAGAAATGGGGAAGAGAGTGAGATAGGGGTATGACATGCAACAAAGGCCCCGAGGCTGGAACCAAACCCAGGAAATGGCAGTTATGAGGCATGCACTGTAAACCACTCAGCTACCGAGGCACTCCACACTTGCACTTTCACTGTGCATGTGAATAACTTTACATATGTAGGCCTCTTTTACACACCGACGAATAAACGACACAAAAATTCAAACTACCAGTACTCACCTATATGTCTAGGGCTTTTATTTTGAAAGGTAAGGACAGAAAGAGCTTTGTCCGAGTTTCAAGGAGTAAAAAAGTTTACCATCTCGGTTCGGACTACGGCACAACTAAACTGTTTCCGCACAATGTGATTGGTTGATGCCTTTATCTGCGGGGGGAAAGCTCAGAAAATCACCTTGTCATGAAAAGACATTATGGTGCTTTTTTGCTGCATAACTATGTGAAATAATTAAAGACAAAAACAACAGTTTGAAAAAATATATTGACGTGTGAATTAATTGCAAAAGCTGAAGTGGGCAAGTCGAAGCAAATGTGATTTAAAAAAAAAAGTTCTTGTGATAAAATGATCACAAATCATGTTCCTCTGTGTCCTCTGGTGCTCCTAATGGCATCTGCAAGATTTCACAGACCGGAGGAAAACAACCAATCAGAGCTGAGCTGGAGCAGCGCTGATCAAATATGAATCAATATTCTGTTACTTTAATGCCGATAAATGAGAAAGTTTGTGACCCGGCAGCCATGTTGAGAACAGTTGAGGGAACACCAAGCACCGCCCCCCTGCTGGAGCACAGCCAATAGAAACGCTCAGCTGGAGCACGCTCTCTGAAATGACCTGTGATTGGCCAAAGTCTCCCATCATGGGTTCGGTTTTCTAAAGCCTGAAACCAGAGCCATGAGGAGGTGCTGAAGCCTACTGAAGCTGTAACTCTGCCAGTTGCTCTGCAGAGAATACATCTGGTTTAAAGGTAGCAGGTATATCTGATTACAATAGAAAATAGATTTGAAAAAGATTGCTTTTGTGCCACTGCAGTTTATTTAACGAGCTTCAACAGCTGTGATTACACAAAAGCTTTTCTGAGACCGAGAGACGAAGGAATAATTTTCTAGTACATACTGTACTGACTACTACACATTAGATGGGGACGATGTGGATCACTCCTGAATGCAATCCCGATCTCTACAGGAGGGCCTTTTTTTCCCACCACATTCAGAAGAATAAAATACTGTCTGTGCAATTACCACTGTGAAAATAATGACTTCCCCCAAACAGATGAATCGAGATTTAAAAAAACAGTTCATCACACTTCAGCGCTAGAGTCGAGCATTGTATAATGACTGGAAAACTGCATTTTTCTTTGTGTGGTGTGTTGTAAAATTCATGAAAGAAACATCTGACATTGCTTTTGAGCTACATCCCGCCAACTCTGGGGCTTTCCACAGTAGTCTTGAGGCAGTTGCCGACCCTCCTCTGTGCAAATGCCCCTGGGAAAATCTACACTGTTTACTCTCCCTCTCTATTCATTAAATTGTGCCTCACTGTAAACAAACCATATTTTACAATTGCTCTCTGCCTCCAGTTAACACAGCAGGCCAAGCATGGTGTATATGCAAGACCGGTGCAGCTGTTAGCGTCGACTGCGGTGTTAAAGTGACAGAGTGGCTGTCCGACGGCTGCCCAGGGTTTCTTTGTACATCGCTGTATTTAATATCAAACTGCTACGTCCCCAGGGTGGAGGATATACAGTAAAACACCGAACACTGCTCACACTGAAATCTTAGCTTTTACTTACAGTACTCTCTGTACAGCCACACAAGTTGACTGAGCATCAAAGCTATTTTCAGCAATAATCACACAGTTTTAGGCATTTGGCTGACACTTTCATCCAGAACAACGTGAAGTGATTAGAAGTATGGAGGATCAGTGTGTTGCTCAAAGGCACTTCTGTTCTGACAGTAAAGTTTTTGAAATCATTAGGGCCACCCAACAGTGTTTTATACAGTGCCACATTAGGGAGCTGTCCACGCCAACTATGTGTCAACTGATTGGGTGCCAAACCATATTGGCCAAAATTAATGAAAAGAAACCCGACTGGTGTTTGTAAGGCTGTTTCGTTAAAGCCCAATATGGTCACCATGCCAAACTACCACTGTCGAACAGGCAAAAACTTGTAAGCAAGTGTGTTAGAATCAGATTTTGAACAGCTGATGGTTCCTACTCATCCACTTTTGTGACCACATAAAGCACCCTACAGAGGGCTTCTAATACGACTGCTCCTGTGGCAAAGCCAGATGGTGTGTGACTGCGGCTATTGTTATGTTGTTTCCTGGTTGGCATTTTTACCAGGTGTGAGAGTCAAATGTGTTTTCTAATTTCACTGTTCAAGCTGCACACCAGATGAATTTAAGATGTATCAAGAACTTTAAACGGCAGACGAAACAAAAAGTAAAATATAACAAATCCCCTTTTAAATGAGTAGTCCTAAAGGTAAGTAGTGGCTTTTGCAGGGTCCGTTATATGTAACCTCTCAGTTTACGAGGTTAAAATCCAGCCAGTTAGACAGTTATCAGGTCATTAAATTGGCATTATTGGTGGTTATAAGCATCATAAGTGTTGGTCAGAAGGGCCTGCTAGACGAAGTATGATCTTTTCCCCGAAACTTAAGTGGTTTTGTTGCCTAAACCTAAAGAGGTTGGGGGTGATGGATGGGACACAAAACACTGTACTTTCACCTATTAGGTCAGGGTTCGCATCCCGTGTGAAACCAACAACACACACTTGTCTTTGTGACCACAACCAGACATATCTATTCTAAGCCAAAGCATGACCCTTTCCCTAAACTGAAGTGGTTTTGTTGCCTAAACCTAAAGAAGTTGTAGTTTTTGTTGCC
Source organism: Pterois miles (assembly GCA_947000775.1). Lineage (NCBI taxonomy): Eukaryota > Metazoa > Chordata > Actinopteri > Perciformes > Scorpaenidae > Pterois > Pterois miles. The sequence continues at coordinate 10,458,690 of CAMQGK010000008.1, forward strand.
TAAACCTTAACAAGCTGTTTTCTTCATGTTCAAAATGCAATGTTTCAATCAGTTTACGTGGTGCTGCGTTTAAGCTTCGTTTTCATTTTTACAATGTAGTAGGTGTAGCAGACCCCTGCTGACCCACATCTATGAGGCTGACAACAACCTTTTTATATATCATTTGTTGTTTGGAAATAGTACTCTGTTTATTTTACATATATTAAAATATTTAACGCTGTCTCTTTATAAATTATAATAAGGCTGTCTTTAATTTCAATGTTAGGTGGGTTCCTTTGACAAGTACTCTGGTTTCTTTCAGCCCACCTGTGCATTTATTTGTAATTGTATATCTCTTCTCTTTTGTAGTATTTTATTAAATGCACAAATAAAGAACTAGAACTGATAAGGAACATAATTAATAACCTGTGAACAGTCGAATTATGTGCAAAATCTGCGATGTTGGATCACAACAGCATTAAATAGTTGGTCAGTGTGATGCATGTGTTCTACTACTGCCAATACGCAGTATATACTGTAGGACACTGAATATCAGGCAGTTCAGTGAAATGCACTGCAGCCATTTGTTTGTAATATTGTGTCCTACTGGAATTGCTGTGTGTAAAACAGATTTGATTAGATTATATTGTACTTTGGTGTCAGCTGCAACACAAGTGAGCTCCAAGCATCGTGCCTGGTAGGAGAACCACTAATTACACCCACAACCATCTACAGGACTGAGGTAAGATTGAAGAAGCTCAGTGAAATGCATCCAGATAAAGAAACAATATAGTTAATATATTTACATGGAAACATCTGTCAGATGCATTGGACAGCTATGAGGCAGGCAGACAGACGGTAACTACATGTGTAGAGAAAACTGAAAACATGTTGCCCTTAAATATGGGCCAATATTACTCTAAATCAAATAAACAACTCTTTGCTGTGTGTGTCAGGAGACTAATCAAACATGCAGCAAGACAGATGTTTGCTGTTACACTTTACTGCACAAACATATCAATGGGATACGTAGTCGAACTGGAACACTCAAAGTTAGCACAGTGGAGCCTCGGCTATTGGAACCACTCAGACGGAGGCCGTTTTGCGGGGATAAACAAATAAAAAATAAAGTTTTCAGCGTGTCCTGCATGGCCATAGGCTTTATAATTAAACTGAATCTCACTTGACGTTCCATGCAAGAGAATTTCCAACAATTACATCCAATAAACCAAATATTTTTGCTAACTTTCTACTCATTAAGTATGCGCCAAGCATTTCCATATTTACTTTTCTCCACTGCGTGCTAATGAGAGACAATGCACTTTTATACTGCGCGTCTGTGCACGGGCCTTTGTGAATATTAAGCATATTCATTTTGGCCTCGGGGCATATAGATTTTTTAGATGAATGGTGCCACAACAACATCCCGCAGAGAGGAGAAGGAGCCTTCATCTCACATGCTCAACAAGGACTCAAACCCATGCAGTGCCACTATAGATGTTGTAGCCAGATAGCGAGAGGAGAGAGAGACAGTACTGTACAGGCAGAGTTGAATGAAAAGCCAAGTACCATGTTAATAATTGAAGTCAAGGTGTCAGCCTCTTTCAGCCCAGGGCGCTGTCTAACATGAAATCCCCACTTTCTTCTCTCACGCTCCCTCCATGTCACCGTCTCTCTCCGTCTTACCTCCCTTTCTCTCACGCTCTCTTCATAGCCGTAGATACTAATAATTTAAGCACAAAGGCACTGAAATGATCTCGCTGACACACCTCTGCACTGATTTAGCGCCCGATTATCCTGCGCACTCACTCACTGTCTTGCTCCTGGTCAATAATAATCCAGAGTAAGGCTTTATATTAATGTTTTTTTTGTAATAAATGTTAGTTTATAGGTAATATAAGATAAGGTTCCTATAAGATGCTCAATAAGACTGTTAATAATAGCGTTATAAACAACTTTAGATTAGCATGATTAATTGCATCACTGTCCATAGTTAATCATTATTAATCACAACTTAATCACACATTTCTTATCTGTTCAAACCTTAAATGGAGATTTGTCAAGTATTTAATAATCTTCATGGGAGTGGGCAAATATGCTGCTTTATGCAAATGTATGTATATATTTATTATTGAAACACAATTAGGAACACTAAACAATGATGCATATTGTCCAGAAACCCTCACAGGTACTGACTTTACTCGTGGGTACCCATAGAAACCATTTTCATTCACATATCTGGAGGTCAGAGGTCAACGGACCCCTTGGAAAATGGCCATGACAGTTTTTTCTCGCCAAAATGTAGCACAACCAAGTTGATGTCCCCACCGACGCCCATGTATTTTCAAGAATGTCAAAATGGCCTCTGGATGGGTTTCACAGGCCCAAGTCATAAAACTCACTGAGCGAATTTTTAAAAAAGTAAAATGCCAACAGCATTAAAAGTGGTTCACTTGACCATGCTCATATTTTGCCCATTAAGGCAAGAGAGTATTTGTAAAGGAGAATAAACATTTAGTGCCCTGGAAGTGACAGAAAATCCAGGTTTATTCTGACATCCACACATTTTGGACATGTTGCTATCAGCGGCTCGGCTACACAACTGGGAAAAAAATATGGTATGAAATATGTTTGCATTTGTCACAGTAGATTTGTTTCACTACCTTTCTATTTATCACAAAGAGAAATACCACACTCACTATTGTGAATTTATATATGAAGAAGAGAAACAGCTCTCTTCAGCCAATAGTGAAGCATTACACTGTATTTATCCAGAGGACACATCTGCTTTAATACTTTTACTTTCTACTAACTATGATACAAGAGCATAGAGCAGGCTACATACAGTATCGAGTGTGCAACTACAAGGATTGAAGCCTTAATTGCCTCACTTGACATGTTGTTATGGCAAACATGTTAGCAAAAAATGTTGATTTACACATCCAGCAGACACAGAGCAACATTAGCATTCATCTGGAGTCGGAGCTGGATGGTAACTCTCTATGGGTTTGCCACTATGAGCGACCCCTTTTTCATTATACATACTCACTCGATCCTTTGTCGTTACATAAATATTGATTAGCGCAGCTTTAATGTGACTGAATTGCTTTGTTGTTCGAAGGAACTGACTGAAAAACACAGATCTTCAGCTCTGTTATACGTTCTGACTGACGCTCTCTTTGGTTGACCTACATTGTTTTGGTTCATTCAGGACTCTAAAGCCAGAACATCTCCACGTTCATATCACAGTTTATATGATAGGATGCAGTGCTCGTTCCAGTTTATCTCACTGAGCCAGAAAACGTCTCTCAAAATCAGCTTTTACTTACAGGATTTAAGTTTGGAAACATCCAACTGAATATGGATCAAGTAACAGTCAGATTTGTACTGGAACTATTAGTGACCGTTTAGATGATTAAATGCCTCAACTCAGCAGCATGTTGTAGATATAAAATGTTTTTTTTAATTTTTCAATTAGGGCTGTCAATCAATTAAAATAATCACATATTATCGCATTGATTGTTCTCAGTTAATCACGATGATTCATGACTATGACTTGCCCCAAACTGCCTGTGATTATCATAAAGTGGGCATGTCTATAAAGGGGAGACTGGTGGGTACCCAGAGATTTTATTTTCATTCACATATCTTGAGCTGACAGATCAAAGGACTCTTTTGAAAATGGCCAAGCCCGTTTTCCATCGCCAAAATTCAACGCAAATTTGGAGCATTATTTAGCCTCCTTTGTGACAAGCCAGTATGAACTGACGGGTGCCAATGGATTCACTAGGTTCTGACGCATCTCCACCCTAAACTGAGCCGCTGCAACCTAAAAATCAAGTCGCGTTAATGCCTTAAAGAAACTAGTGCCGTTAAATTGAGTAGCGTGCTCCAGGATGATGTATTTTCAGAGGCCAGCCAGGACGTTAGCATCTCCCTGGTTCCCTCGACAAAAAGCCATGGATTATTGCAGAACATAAGCTCTGTGGCAAACAAACATTTATAACACTCACATTGTTGTTCAGCAAGATAATCTCCACAAATGAACACCAGTTTTATGGTTTTTGTAGCAGAAATGTAATTACCAGTATTAAAAAGCTAATATTAGGCTATAGACAAATACACCACGGTCGCATGAGCACGAATATACACAACAAGGTATTCAATACTCTCATTTGCGACTTGTTCGCAACCATCTTTTTAAGATGCATAAAGGCTTCAAAATCCACAAGTAGGGTACTTTATGCATTTTCCATCATGAATCAAAACATTTAAATCTCTTCAGCTTGTATTAACCATAGACCTTATTTCAGGCATCTAACTAAAAACCCATTCAATAACCATTGACTTCCAGACGAGGGAACCAGAAGTGCTAAAATGCTAACTCATTCCTGTAGCATCTTGCTTATTTATCATAGGAAACATCTGAGAAATGAAGAGGTGAAACAACCTTGATTATGGGTCTTAGGTGGTTTCCAGCAACCACTGAACAAGATCTTTGTTACTTTCTATACCCATTTAGGAGCTGTAACATGTTAATGGCCCAAACCCTCCAGCGCCTTAAGTGGACCCAAGACCAGATTTCACAGTTAGTTTGCTTTTGTAATAACACTGAAATCTCCCAGAGACACTCTCCGAGCCATTTACCATTAAGTTCAGTTCTCCTCTCCCCTTTGCTCTGTATGTCCACTTTACAGACTCATTTATCTCCCCCTTTCCATCCCTAAACTTTCACCTTCTCGCTGACTTTCACCTGGCTCTCAGTCACGCTGCTACCTCGTTCGATTTTCCCTTTCTCATTGTCAGGTGTTGTTTATGTGCGGAGTTGAAAAGAGAAAGCACATATACGCTTGAAGCTAATGTATGGAGGGGAGGGAGCGAGACAACACGCACGGCCTGTATTGAAGCGGCGAGACAGAAAGTGACAGCGATATCGGAGCTCCGACTGATAGCGCACCAATTAGAGAGGCAAAGGAGCAGACAGAGAGGCAGCGGCACGGAGAGGTAAAGAGAGTAATAAAGGGAAGAAGACAGAATAACACACAGAGATGAGGGGAGAAGAGAATATAAGTGCCATGTTAATGTTTGAAGTCGAGGCAGGGGGAGCGGTTGGGAGGTGTGAAGGAAGAGAAGCGAGATGGGGAGGACAGACGCCAGGACAAAACGAATAAAGTTTGTGTGCTGGTAATTGTTTTTGGCAAGCGAAACCCGACGAGGCCAAAAATCACAACTCAGCCTCACAGCCTTTAAGAACAGTATTAGTTTCCAATAAGTCTTCTGAAGTAGAAGAAGTCAAACTAAATAAAAAACAAATAAAATTCCACTCCTACGATACTGAAACCTCACAACTTGGGTCAATAGTTTCAGTGACTCATTGTCTCAAAAGCATCTTCCAACTTTTTCTTTCCTTGGCTAAATAAGTGGGGTGAGTCCCAAGAATCTGGCCACAGTTTATGGGCAGCTGCTGAAAAATCTGGCCATCTCCAGGATTTAATTATGTCCTTCAAAACAGGGTGTGTTGCTGTCTCAGGATGCTTGTCTGCATCATGTAACTACAATGTGCTGAATTAAAATGTAGTCTCGGCAAGCCCCCCGAGCCAGTGTGCTCAACACTATTTCAGTCAAGATGCTGATCTCACTGATGCTCCATATTAGCTTTAATATTGTCTGGCTGCGGTCTGTCTACAGATTTCAATAGTCCGACATGGCGGCCTGAGTTTCAGCAACCACCATCTTTTTGGTGTCTGTATTATTATGATTTTTGTATTATTTAATTTCTTATATTTTATACTTTATTATTATTTTATTTTTATGTATTTATTTATTTATTATTTATTCTACATAGAATGTATTTATTTATATTATTTATAACTATTATTTTTCTATTTATTTGTTTTTTTAGCTGCTTTTTACTGTGCCTGCTTAATTTAATTCCTTGTTTAAGTTGCCAAATCTTCCATCTGTACCACACTGTTGCAAAATATGTAAAATGCCAGTCCCTTTATAGTGACACTGTTGGACTATACCTTTTGTGCCAATAAAAATATGCGAACATAATATTCTCTGACCATAATGACAAATTACTCCTTGTGTGGCTGAGTAAAATTATACAGCTTCCAGTCATGCAAATGTTTTGTAGTGTGTCTGAGGAGTACAAGGGGAAATGTTAGCATTCAGTACAGGTAGCAGACGAAATGGAGCCAGCTATGGAAATGACTAACAGGCTGATGTCTTCGAAGAACACCATCTCTCACCTTATAAGCAAAACAGATGCTTTGAAAAGCAGAGCAATATTAACACAATTTCAATGAACGTATGTGAAAAGAAAACACTGTACAACACATCTGCAGAGGAAACGGCACGTATCACATACACGATGCTATAATTGTTATACAGACAGTTTTCTTCTGCTGGATATTGTAATTACTCTGACTTTCACATAACATATAAAAATCCACATGGCAGATTGGGCGTTGAAAACACTGATTGCTTTCCAGCGATTTGGTGTTTATCTTTATTACTCATCACTGGAAAGGGTTGCTGAGAGTCCTTGTGAAATGCATATTACCTACTTTTTGGACAAAAAATATGTGCTTGTGTTTTACCCAATGATAGCATACGTGAAAAAACCTGGAGTAAGGACTAATTTTGCAGCTACTGAGATTTCACATGCTGCTGAAGCAGAATCCTCTTATATCCACATAGTCCACTGTCTTCAGAAGAGATTAACTAGTTGGATGTCAGGGATTTAGCCAGTAGCACTGGTTTGGTTAGACTCATGAGACTGTAAATCTAGCCAATAAATGGGAGACAATAGTTGCATTTCCAATCACATATTTTTATACGTGAAACCTAATTGCATTACATGTTAAGTTGGGTTAAGCATTTGTCTAAAAACAGCTGATGAGCAAAATTGTTTGAGGGCGAGGCAAAAAGCCCTTAGGCAGGCATTATGCAGATGTGTTACTCTGTGACATCACTATGTTACAACCCCTCCCAAAAAGTTTCATTCTGCTCTGATTGGTCAACCAAATCAAACTCTTCGGACTCCGCTCCAGCTCCACTCTAACTAACTTTGTTGGAGGTTGTACCAAACAAACGGCTAGGCAGGTATTATGCAAATGTGTTACTCGTTGACATCATCATGTTATGGAGGAAAAGGCGGGATTTCAATCAGGGCATTTCAGACAGTTCAGTTACAAGTGACTCCCTTTGGCGTGGACTTTGGTCTTTGTAATTTTGCAGACCTTTTACATGCACAAAAAACTCAATACCACACTTAAGGAAAGGAGAAGAAAGCACAAAAATCATAATATGTTCTCTTTCAAGCTTGCCCAGTTGAACAAATTCCTGAAGACCTGTTTCCATTATTCTCTGGTAGATGGTTAGACGGTGAAGACGACTTGTTTTGCTTCCGATTTACAACCTCTACTTCTTCTACTCTGTTTATTGGCTGATTTCAGCCATGTGCAGCCTAAAGCGCCGACTTCTGACCAAACTACGTTTACCAGTTGATGGAAATGCACCTAATTCACATTTCAAAGTAAAAATTCACTTGGGAATTGAATGGAAGCGTGTCTAACATTGCTGACCATCAACTAGTGTCAGGTAAAGTCGGGCAAATGAGATTGCTAGAGATCTGTACATGGTGAAAACATATTGTAATTTATACATGCACATGCTTTTTCCTCAGCAGCCAGAGTGCTTTCTGTTGATCATCTGTCCCGTCCAACTGGATTACTCAGGACATCAAAAGGTCACCCAAGTGATAGTATTGGCTCTCAGGAAGGCCAGCCTTCCATTGATCTGCTTTTATATTGAACACCGATTACATTGACTGAAGAACCAATGCCGGTAGCGGATCATTACAGTGACCTCCTCACGCCCCACTATCACGCACAAAAGCAATTCCCCTTAGTTTTAAATCTTTACTGGAGACCTCACTGTGAACAAACAGCCGCACAGGCCTGGTGAAAAATATCTTCAGCAGCCCTGGCTGCTGACCAATGTGGTGACAGCCAGGCGTATTGGTCTCGCTTTAATTAAAAGTCATTCCCCGTCTTCTCCAACCCTCCATAAGTCGTTGCCAAAGCTAGAAACAAGGGAGCCATGACCAATCCAAATTCATTAAGAGAGTTAACTGCAGATACTGTATTCTGCCTTAGTGATGTTTGAGAGGACACCATTGTGAACTCAAGTATAGCTTTTTTTTTTTTTGCAAAATGACTTTTATTCTGTCGTTTTCTGTCCTTGGTTTTATTATGGACAAGAAAACCAACCTGAACCAACCATGACATCTATTCATGATGCACTTTCTGTCTCAAGAAAATGTGGCTATACAGATTTGTCAGATAAACTGCAACACTTGAGCAACGTCGTCCCTGTTTTCATCACCTCTCAGGTTCTGCTGACTCTTTATTATCAGTGGCTGTGCTCCACATCTGTTTGTCCAGAGCTCACCTGGCAATCCACAACCATCGCTCGAGTGCCTGAATCCAAAATAGTATCCAAATACTCCGCACTTCTTCTATTTCAATTTTCCTCCTATCCTTTCAATTTCACCTTCATTTCCTGTCTCTGTACAGGCTCTATTTTTTCCCATCTCACAAAGCCATTATCTGCCTTGCTCTCCCTGTTCCTCCCGCTCTCTGTCTGAGTCCCTAGGGCATTCCCGGCTTATTTATCCTTTTCACTCTTACGTCATTTAAACTCTTTCCCTCCTTCGTTGCTCTGACTTTGTTGATTTTTCCTTCTGTCCTCCATATTCCTCAAATCTTTATTTTTTTGGGCATCTTAGACCACCAGCAGTGCAATTACAGGGCAAGGTCAAAAATATGTTTGCATGCATGCGTCCCTCACAACAAAAACATATTTATGACTCAGTGCTAAGCACTCTGACACTCTGAGAGATACACAAACCCACAAGCCCTCCTTTCACTCCCTCTGCCTTTTATCAAAAGCATATCCAACCAAATTGACTTCTCCTTTCAATTTTCACTGTGTGTGTGTGTTCTCCAGACGGAGGTATAATGACCCTAATGAGCGATAGAGGATCTCCGCTGCTCTCCAGTTTTTCCTCCTTTTCATTTTCTCCCCTTTTCGTGCTCTCTGAATTTTCTATCAATTATCGCCCATTCTGTCTCGTCTACACTTTTCTCCTCACACTCTCTAATTTTCCTCTCTGTTCGTATTCTCCTTGCCTATCCTCTCGTTTCCACTCTTTCCCTGCGTCTCCTTTCACGACTCCTGTTCTCATCTCGCTTCTCCTCTCCATTCCTCCCCTCTCGCCGCCGAGCGTTTCACCTGCCATCGCTTCAATCATCTCTCTCTCTTTTCTTTCCCAACTTTCTGCCCTCCTCCCATCACCCGTTCTCTCATTACACATTCCCATCTAATTTCCTTTCCACTCTTCTCCCCTCCCTCCTCTTTCATGATTAAAAAAAAGTGAGGAAAAACACAGCTGTAAGTGCCCAGGTGCTAAAAAAAAAAAGGTTAGCCTAAAAATGTTCATGTTTTTGTCTGACACACTAAGTAAACACAAACGCAGAATAACCGTCACACACTCAGGAAGAAATACATGAGCACTGCTGCCAGTCGACCCACATACAGGACACACACTCACTCTTATCTTATCTCTCATGCAGTATTAAACATCAGTGCAACCATTAATGTCAGTGGCAGCCAGATGTCTGTGACCGCACTACAAGCTGTTTGGGGCTTTGGAGGTGGGATGGGTGGACACATACACACATCTGATATACAAGCTGTCAAAATTTGGAAGGACCTCCAGTCGTGCCACATACCGGCTGATTCAAGGTGAGATAAATACTTGTGCTCTGAATGTACAAAATGTCTAGAGATGGATAGAGGTCCTGCCCACAGCCATCCCAGCAGCATAAACTCATGTTCCAGATGCCTGAACCCACACGACTCAGAAGACAACTTGTGACGTCTCAACCGTCTAAATAGAGCCTGAGCAGTCTTAAGAGAATAACCTCAAACATGACAACTCCCCATCCAGGAAATCAAATGCTCAAACTTTCATCACCTTGGGGAAACTGCTGAATTTTAGGCCTTCATGTTTAAACATAGAAAGCTTGAGTGTCCTCATACAGAATGAAATGCCTCGAACGTTGTGTGATGTCCGTGCATAACCTTCAGAACTGCTCCTCTATGGTGCATTTATAAACGTACACATTAACTCTTACGTTTAGAAATGCACAGCTCCGACACAACCGACTGCAACCTGTGAGCATTATTCAAACAAAGCAACAAAACATTACAGTAGACACACAGCTATTACATGATAAATCATTTTCACGCTAAACTAGCCGAGACAATCTCATTTTCATTAGCCAAGTTGCACGGCTTTATGGAGAGCAATGGCAGTGTGTCAGTTAGCATTTTGGTCCAAACTGAAATATTTCAACAGCTATTGCTATCGTTTGCTACAAAGTTTGGTTCAGATATTCATGGTCCCCAGAGGATGGATCCGACTGATGCTCATAATCCAACCCAAACTCTAAAGGCGTATAAATAGCACAACATTTTTAGGACATTTCATGTGTCATGATGATGCATTTAGGCTTTTCTCGTGTCATTTAACAGCACTTCATTAACACAAAACAAGGATGAGAATCCTGTTTGTGTCCCATCCATTACCCAACCCGTTTGGAGTTTCATTCCTCTATGCTACAGTGCCTGACATCCACTTTTAAAACTACTACAGTCGCTGGAGATCCCTGTCGTCCTCTTTTATACCTTCTTTAGGTGATCGACCACGTGAATCGATCATTAAACCTGCTAGTGGGTGTAGCAGGGCCCGACAGACCCACACCTATTAGAGGCTTATAACTACATTTAATGAACTGATAACAGCACTAAAAGTGCTTTAGCAAGTACTAAAACTCTATTATGTGAGAGAAATGTAAATGACAACTCTGTCATGCGTTGGGTAGCACGTTATCCCAAAACCTCTACTGCACTGTGTGACATTTTATCCGTTGGATGTCACGTCAGGTAGTTATTTGAATGTTCCAGCAGTGTGCCTTACTTCTCACTGCTACTGCAATATTAAAGGAATGTATTTTTTACAAAACGTTTTTTTTTTTTTTTTTTTTTTCCCTGCACCTGCCACTTCCTCCCCTGCGGCGGACACCTTTGCCATCGCTCCGGCTCGTCTCGACGACTCTCTCTCTCCCTTCTGGCTCACCCAAAAGTTCAAACCGTCTCCCAACTTTCATCAGGGCTGCCAAAGTAACTCCCTATCTTCCCCACTGTGACGACGCCAACCATGTCTCGAGGCTACCGCTATCCTTCACCTTTAAGTGCCTCCTCTTTAATTCCACCAACTTTCTTTTTAAATCACCAACTACCTGTTGCTTCCATGTCATGTATACAATGTGACATATGGATCCAGCTGGAACAACAGACTCAGCTAAATGCCTTATTTAATCACATACTATACAATGTAATGCCAAATATTTACATGCGATGCAAACAAACCTTGTGATGATGAATGGAGCTGCAGTGATCCTGGGTTAATTAACAGCCTACACACAACATCCATGATCAATATTCATATGTGAAACCATTAAGGCTATTTATATAATGAGCGTGCTACATAAAGAATGATTACTTGCTAACAAATTAAATGGTCTCATCTGCTCTCCATATAAATCATCTATAAATAACCCAAGTGCATGTATGAATATGTAGAAAATAGCCATGAAGATGAACAGAAAACGGGGAAACGTATTATTCAAGGCTTGTCAGTTTGAATGCAAAACTATTCAAGTTACTGCGAGCAGAATATTTCCATTTGCAGTGAATCATAATAAAATCAAGCTGTTGTTGTTGGTATTAAAAAATGTGCTACAGTGTAGGTCTAAAGGTCAATAGACAGAATTAAAGCCGGAGCCAATTTAAGCCATATCTCCTTAATTGTAACTCACATTGCTTAATGGTTTGACCCCAACAGCCAACTTTCATAACATCATTAAAAAAGTTCTTATTATACTTTAACATTAAATTACCATAAAATATGTTTTTACAGACTGATGTTTGATGATTCATCATACAGTTTGCAGCTGACAAACTTTGAAGGCAAAATTTAAATCAATCAACACCAAACTGGCAAGAAAACAACTAGGAAGTAAAATGTGGACCTTTGCTGGGTATTAAACGCTGGTTTCAAGGACTGCATAGTATGCTTTGTTTTGATATACACTCCTGATCAAAATCTTGAGACCAGTTAAAAAATTGCAAGAATTTACGTTTTGCACTGTTGTATCTTAAGAAGGTTCTAAGTAGAGTTTCAAAATGCAAAAAGAAGAAATGAGAGCAAGAGACTAAATGTTTTGAGCAGGCAATTTATTGAAAAGAACAATTTAACTAAAATAGGCTGTTCATCAGCTGATCAAAAGTGTAAGACCATAGCTCAAAAAAAAAACCCTGAAACAGAAATTAAAGTCTCAAAAACAGACTCAGTAATGAGTAGCTCCACCATTATTGTTGATCACTTCAAAAATTCGTGTTGGCATGCTTGATGTGAGTGTTTCCAAAAGGCTTGTAGGAATGTTGCTCCAAGTGGTGAAGATGGCTTCACGAAGGGCATCCACTGTCTGGAACTGATGTCCATTTTTGTAAACTTCCCTTGCCATCCATCCCCAAATGTTCTCAGTTGGATTTAGATCAGGGGAACATGCAGGATGATCCAAAAGAGTGATGTTATTCTCCTGAAAAAAATCCTTTGTCAGACGGGCATTGTGAATTGCAGCATTGTCCTGCTGAAAAACCCAGTCATCACCACACAGACGAGGGCCCTCAGTCATGAGGGATGCCCGCTGCAACATCTCCACGTAGCCAGCTGCTGTTTGACGCCCCTGCACAACCTGGAGCTCCATTGTTCCATTGAAGGAAAAAGCACCCCAGATCATGATGGCGCCCCCTCCGCTGTGCCGTGTAGAAAAAATCTCAGGTGGCATCTCCTTGTCATGCCAGTAGCGTTGGAAGCCATCAGGACCATCAAGGTGAAATTTTTTCTCATCAGAGAATAAAACTTTCTTCCAACTTTGAACGTCCCATGTTTGGTGCTCCCTTGCAAAGGCCAAACGGGCCATTTTGTGGCGTTGAAGGAGACGTGGCCTTTGAAGACGTTTTTTGTTTTTGAAGCCGTTCCTTTGCAGATGCCGTCTGATGGTTATTGGGCTGCAGTCAGCACCAGTAATGGCCTTAATTTGGGATGAGGATCGTCCCGTGTCTTGACGGACAGCCGTTCGGATCCTCCGGCTCAGTGCCGGTGAGATTTTTTTGGGTCTACCACTTGATTTTTTGTTCCATAAACCTCAGGATCTTTTAAGAAATGCAAAATGACTGTCTTACTGCGTCCAACCTCAGCAGCGATGGCACGCTGTGAGAGGCCTTGTCTATGCAGCTCAACAATCCTGCCACGTTCGAAGGCAGTGAGTTTTTTTGCTTTTCCCATCAAGAGGTCTTGACAGTGTGATTACTTGACAGAAAATGACATGGAATCCAAATTTTTGCACAGCTTTGGGCTTTTAAAGGATGTGGTCTTAAACTTTTGATCAGCTGATGAACAGCCTATTTCAGTTAAATTGTTCTTTTCAATAAATTGCCTGCTCAAAACATTTAGTCTCTTGCTCTCATTTCTTCTTTTTGCATTTTGAAACTCTACTTAGAACCTTCTTAAGATACAACAGTGCAAAATGCAAATTCTTGCAATTTTTTAACTGGTCTTAAGATTTTGATCAGGAGTGTATATAACAACTTAAGCACTTACTGCTTGATTAATGCTGCTTACAGTGATGTTTCTAGAGTTAAAGGGGAATGCCCATTGTCAAAATTCATACATGTTATTCCTATGGTGTAAGACAGTCGAAAATATACATAAACATGAATACGTCACTCCCAAATCCCAAAACTAGAGTGTTAAATCTCAAATTTGTGATGCCATCAAGTATAGTGTCTAAGTATAGTCTAGAGGAGCTGCTCCATGGACAATGAATTGGGAAGGATGCTGAGATATGATACTGAGAGCACTCAGGGTTCTGAGTCAACCTATTGTCATGCAACGGTTCGTATTATATATTACAAAACAGTTATTCCTGGGCCAGACCAGACGCATGAGGAGCACGCGGTGGACACGCTGGATGCGTTTCCTGATGTTTCTCATTTCTGTGCCCATGTTAACAGGTTAGAGCAGCCACAACGTGGCTGACGTGTCTGGTCTGGCCCAGGCTTTATTCCTCCTTTTTCGTTTGTTTTCCTACAAATGTCCAGCAACACGTGTCAAGTTCCCCGTTTCTTCTTTTCAAAATAAAAATCCATCTTCACAGGAAACAACTTCCATAACTTTAGGCAGGAAAACTACACAGGTTTAGGAAAAGATGGTGGTTTGACTTAAATTAATTCCGAATGTGGCGTTACGTACGTGATAAATACATCATACGGGACACATTTATTTATTTTTTCGCCCACCTATCCACCCTGACCTCCTCCCTATGTGGCACTTGCTGCTCTTTATATTTCCTGGTTCATGATTATGTGAATTACATATGAATTACAGTGTATAACTTTTCATGGGTATAAACTATATGAGACCAGCGCACCAGTGCACCAGTTATGGGAGTATATGGGAACATTTTCTGTTTACTGGGAACACTACTACTAAAAAAATGCTGAGAAACAAAATCAGTCTCCCAGTCATTGTCTATGAAGCAGCTCCAGACTTTACACCCTATGACATCGCAAGTTTGAGTGCTTCTCTGGTTTCTGGCTTTCATGTTCACAAATATTGATTGAACAGCTATGGAAATTACATATTTGAATCCTTAACTTAGGTGGTGCTCCCCTTTAATGAAAACTAGTAGCAGCTGGAGGCAGCTTGTCAGTTTCTCTTTGATTGAAATGTGCTGGACTGTAACTCAGCTGCAAATTTCTACTACTTTTAAATTAGACACCTATTGTGTTGTATGCCATGTACTTTTGATGACGTAAAATTTTATATTCCTGCAGTAACTAGACTCGGAGTTCAAGATACATTTTCAGATATGGCAGCCTGTTCACAAACAAAGATGCACAGTCAAGAGACTGCTGCATGACACTGGAACATACTACACATTAACCGTGTAATCTTGAGGTAATTTCACCCAAACTCATCCTCCATCCCTCCATTTCCTGTCCTATACTCTCTTTCGCACACAGTAAATGCAGGAACATTAACACTGGCAGAGCAGAGATGACGTGCGGTCAGTGAAACGTACTGTTCACCTGCCAGTTTTGGCCTACGGGACTACACTTGTGTTGTCGTTAGCCCAAGCAGGCAGAAGTAACACCAGTGTGAGACAATTAGAGAGAGAGGGAGGGAGGTGACAGGCGAGGGGAAGTGAGGCAGTAGAGACACAGACAGAATGACAGCAGCAGAACAGAGAAAATACAATCGCAGTGAGAGCCGTGTGTGGTTTCAGCATTGTGTACATGTCCGTGCACTACCACCATACGGCCCTCATAGCAACCAGACAACACAACATGGCCGACTGCCAATCATTTCCCTCTCTCTAGCGCTTTGCATCCTTCCTCCTTCCTCTCGCCGCCATCACTCTCCGTGCATCTTTTCCTCCTTCCCTCCCTGTACAGTACATACGAACACACAGCATCCCTTTCTTGCTAAGTAGGTCACTACACCTCCACTGCTCCCTCCCTCCTTGTCTCTCCCCTTCCTCTGCTGCACCATCTTTATTCTCACTCCACGTCTCTGCCAGCCTCCCCTTCCTACCCACTTCATTTTCTGCCTATTTGCCATTTTGCTCATTATAATTCCACTAGTATTATTATTATTTAAATCTTATGCAACTATATTTAAAGTATGTGTCAGAATTGACAACATAACAGTGATGTGGACATAATACTTTTACATGGGAAACAAAACTAAATAAATAAAGTGTCTTGAATAGATGACCTCCATGACCCCAATTCCCAATTTGTTTTTGAGCAATTTAAAAAATCGTATTTTTCACACAAATATCTGAAAACCTTCAACTGGTTTCGCCTCTATCATAAAAACATGAGTCCATTTGGCTAAAATTAGGGTTTTTAATTGCCAGTGTGCTGCTGCTATTACTGTGCATAGAGAGTGTATGTACAACAATGAATGCACATTTCCCTAAATATCACAGGGTGGATGTTCCAGCTGTTACACGTATGCTGTCAGGGCTCCAGTATTATCTGTTGGGAATCAAACCATACAGGTGCTAGTGAGCAGAAATGCCACGCCATGAGTAGAAGTCTGTTTCTCCCCAATGGAAACTTTAGTTTGCGACTCTTGATGGAAGAAATTGAGTTGCAAAGAACTCCAACAATGAAATCCAATCACATGACAGTACAGGCTTTGGTTACAGGTAATAATGTAGGAAGAAAGATCATTGATGGTGACAGGAAACAGGAAGGGAGGTTTATTCCTCCCTAAACTGAACAAGAAAAGAGAAGGTGATTGTGGGCTAGCTGGTTTGATGATATTCAAAAATAAGTCACCACTTTGATAAAAACGAATAATAATAATAATCATCAAACCCATGTCATTTCTTTCACTGCATGACGAATGTATTTAGCTTATTTCATTTTGGTCTGTACTCTGGATTAAATACATAACTTTTTTGCAGGTCTGTGTATATGTTAACCTGGTTAAAGCAGCATTAGGCAATATTGGAGCAAATATGATTAAAAAATTGTAATTTATTTTTAGATCCTGGCAGTAGTGCACGAGACAGGTAATCAGGGAAGAAAAAAAAAATGGCATTTACCAGATTGCACAGACCGGAGGAAACCAACCAATCAGAGGCCAGCGGGAGCCTGCCGTCTCTGAGCAGCTGTCAATCGCTCAAGTTAGGCAGCACTGATCAAATATAAATCATAATATCTGTTACTGTAATGACTATTTCTCTCTTCAAATGTTCTTAGAAACATCTTGTAATTACTGTTAAGCTGTAAAATGAGAAGTACCAAGCACCGCTCACCAGCTGGAGTAAACTTTCTCATTTTACAGCTGAACAGTAACTACGAGATGTTTCTGAAAACATCTGATTAGCAGTGAACAGCCAATAAGAACGCTTTCTCTGAAATGAGATTGTGATTGTCCAAAGTCTCCCATAACAGGCTAGATTAAAGCCTGAAAACAGCCATGAGGAGGTGCAGAAGTGTAGTTTCTCTCAGAACACTTGAATTTTCGGGGGCGGCGGTAGCTCAGTCTGTAGGGAGTTGGCTTGGGAACCGGAGGGTCACCGGTTCAAGTCCCGACATGGACCAAGAACTGAGTGTGAACTGGTAGCTGGAGAGGTGCCAGTTTACCTCTTGGGCACTGCCGAGGTGCCCCTGAGCAAGGCACCAAACCCCCAACTGCTCGGGGCGCTTGTCAGGGGAGCCCCCTCACTCTGACACCTCTCCAATTGTTGCATGTATATGGACCTGTTTGTGCATGTGTGTGTATAAGTTAACAGAGTGAAAAAATTGAATTTCCCCTAGCGGGACTAATAAAGGACTATCTTCTTCTTCTTCTTCTTCTTACAACATGTTGAAAGCTTATTATGGATTTTTTTGCTGAATTATGCCAAAACCAGTCTGCCTCTACTGCAGCTAAAATGAGTGCTCCTTCTCTAATCTGGGTGACAGGTACAGGTGCTGACCTCGTGCTTTCTGATGTGTTTTTGATGAGTCACTGGATGAAGCCATTATAAATCAGGGCAATATATTGCCCACTTAAGTATAAGCACTTCTGAAGATGAATTTCAGGTTTAAAAAATGCAGTTACCACATGCAGTAGTAGAAGCATTGTGAATGAAACTATAGCTGTACAATGTGGAAAAAAAGTCTTGACAGATCCTCGGTTGGACCATACAGTCTATGAAAACAAGTCAATTTAAGTCTGGATTGTAGTCTACTGCTGGCTTTACTCCCCACCCCTGGTTTCTTTTTATCTCTCAGTTTCCCCTTTTCATTATCATATTCTTAATTCACTCCATATCTTTTGTCTTATTCTCCCTTCCCAAAAGCCCACATCCCAAATGAGGCCTTTTCACTCCCTCCTCAATTGTATTTGTCACCTTATCGCTGGTTTCCCCCTCCTTTCTCACCTGTTCTCATCCTCTCCCCTCCCTCCCCAAACACACCGAGTTCAACTGTTTTATTGTCAAGCCGCGCTGAACCGGCAAAGACTCAAAGTCTCAAAGGCATTAAAAAATACATGACAGACAGACATGGAAGCAGAGCAGAGTTGAGGGAGGAAGGGAGAGGTGTAAGGGGAATTGACAAAGAACACAGAGGCAGAGTGCAATGTAGCCTAGTCGAACACAAAGGGTGGGAGCTAAGTTGAAGAAAAATGGGGTGAGAGCAGGAGAGACTAAAAGGAGAATGAGAGCTGAGGAAAACGCAAGAAGAGTAGGTTAGGGGAGGAATGCAAATCATGAGTAGAAGAGGAAAAAGGAGAGGAAAAACTGAGGTATGAAAAGCAAAGGTCAAGTAAGAGGACTTTGAGATGGGGAAAGAAATTGAATCAAAAGAAAGCAGCTGTAAAGAAGGGTAATGCATGGGCGGGTTTGTTTGTATAAGCCATGAAACTGCATGCCATCCCCTTCATTAAGGCAGCGCCCCCAGTGGGATGGAGCAAGTGGGAAAAGCAGAGAGAGCAAAGTTCAGAGGCAGGAAACTGCTTCTATCCTGCTTCAGCCAAGAATGATCTGGGGGCTTTCAGCCAAAATGTCAGACTCTAGATCTATTTTTAAGACTACGTTTTTACCCACTCTTGGGTTTCACTGCGTGGAAACTGTAAAGGAACACGGCAGGCAAGGCAGATGGTGACAGCTGACAAAAAAAAAAAATGACAAGGCTGAGCTGCATTCAGTCAACATGGTCACCAGACAGCAACAAACCTGTGCAACTGTGCAGACGAGTGAGGAACATGGTGGGCGTGGGGAGCATATAATGGGCTGCGTGAAGGGGATCACGATGAACGATAATGTTAGTCCTGCAAAACAACCACTTTTAAAAATACTACCATTAAAGGTACAGTGTGTAGGAATTAGTGGCATCTCGTGGTGTGGATGCAGACTGTAAGCAAATACCCCTCTGCGCACTCCTCCCCTTTCCATGACTGTAGTAACATGATTTGCAGAGTGTAAAAAAGACATGGTAACGCCATAATATCTCTCAGCCTAGCAATAAAATTAGTGGCTCATGTTCCTGCAGTTTCACAAGCGTGTCAGAGATCTATGGTGGCCGACATGGAACGTAAAAATGTGACAGGATCTCTACAGCCAGTGCTTGGTTTATCCATTCTGGGCTAATGTAGAAACATGGCAGCGCACAGGCCGGTCTCATACACTAAGAAAAATAACGTACTGTAATTCGTAGCCGCAAATTCAATTTGTGGGTAATTCATATAATCGTGATCCAGTAAATATAAAGAGTGGTGAACACCATGTAAGGAGGAGGTCAAGGTGGATGGGTGGGTCAAAAAATGCCAGACGTTTGCCCAGGAGACGCTGTTCATACCCCGTGTGAAACCAGAAGTCAACGTTGATTTGTCCTGTAACGCTACACCAAAACTAGGATCTTTTCTTAAACCTAACTAAGTAGTTTTATTGCCTGAAGCTAAGGAAGTTATTTCCTGTGAAGAGAGAGGTTTATTTTGAAAAGACTGTATGTACTCTTAGTAATAGGTGATTATACATGAAAAGAGTTATGAATATTATATTCAATTTCTGCAACTAGATCTCCCTAAATCCTTCACACTGGCTCTTTATGTGATGAATTATCAAGCGTATATTAAAACAAATTATCCAAAACATCACTGAAAATTGCTAATTGAAATATTTGCAGAGAAAATCTTAATTTCTAGTACTTCCGTGGGATATATATACATATATAATTCAACAATGACAAAATGAGGAGGAATTTTGCAGTTTAAGTACATTGTTTGATTTTATTAATAACAATATTGGTGTCATTGAAATGTATTTCCCATCCTATGTACGATCAAACTACTTTTTAAAACACAGTGACACAAGTGTGGGTAATCTTGCTGTTTAAGCACTTTGTCAAGTTTTCATCTCCCTCCGTCTCCTTTACCCTTCTCCACCTTTAAACGTCTCTATGTGCCATTTCCCGCTACATCGCCACCGTCTCCTCAGGCTCTGCTTTATCCCTCTTAATCCTCTCTCATCAAACTCTTTCCCTCATCCACCACCTGTTGGGTGAGTATTAGCTGTCTCTTTGCCATTTTGCCTCCATTTCACCTCCAACGTGCCCTTTCTGTGTCTCCACCACAACATCAACCTCACTTTTCAGCTCAAACTCCTTCCTCTCTGTTGACTTTTGCTCAGTGTAAATATATATTTTTTTTTCTTTTCACACACACACACACACACACACACACACACACCCACACTGTTCCTCCTCCTCCTGGCAACACACACTGTAAATAACATTTCCCTACTATTAAACCCCCTTTCATCCATCCTTTCTGCTCCATTCCAAAATTAGGATTTTCTTTCCCCTCTCCACCCATCTCAAACCTTTTATCCACCTCTGTCCTCTTTTAAAAGATGCCAAAGCAGCATATCCACTTGAAATTGGATGACATGCGCCCATACATAAAAGTGCACACCATTATATTCATGCATATGCACGCTCCAAAATTAATTTTCGATCTGTCTAATTTTGCTTATGACCCCTCTGTCTGGCTCCCCCGCTCTAAAACGCACTACAAAGAGCGGTAAATTAATGAGCTACATTTTTATCAGTGAAACTAATGAATTAGCCTGTGATGTATAATAGGAAACTGGATATGGATGATGGGATGGATAAGTGCGGTTGTGTGCGTCTGCAGCAATGTAAATGCGCCCGTCTGTGGAGGCATGTCCTCGTGCACGAGCGTAATGCGCCTCTCTTTATTTTCCAACAAGGACAAAAGCACTTTGATCATGATGCCAAAGCCTTGATCTAACACTGCAGAAATGCATCACCATGCATCACAAACAAACATCTTTTCTCTCATCAAAACCACAGTCACATCCGTCCAGAGGTGCCACTGTGCACATCTGGATCAACACAATACACTTTTCATCCCTGAGCCTCTTCACCCCCCTTTTCATCTCAGCGTTTTCACTTTCCTCATTCTGCCGATCTGACAATCACAGGAACATGTATGATGTATATATTACAGGAAAGTTTTTATCATGTGTGCATGAACAAAATCTTCATTCTGCAGCATCTTGATTTCTAATTTAGCGCTATAGGCACTCACAATGGTGTAGTATATGTCACATGTCATCTTAAATATGGGAACCTTAAGATTTAAGAAGAAGAAGAAGAAGAACCACTATTAATGCCAAAGAGGGGGAAAATTAAACTCGGTAAGGGAGGGAAAAGGGAAAGAAAAAAAATAAGGGGAGAGGGGGGGGGGGGGGCCGGAGGGGCCGGGGGGGGGGGGGGGCCGGGGGGCCCCGCGGGCCATTTGAGATGCAACTCAGTGTTATGTGTCAAGTTTTTGGGTTGACGCAGATTTGGTGCCAAATGTAAGCATTTTTCACCGCCATAGAAAAAGTAATGCTGTGATTTGGTTTTTAAAACTTTTGGCATATGGAGATTTCTGCAGGCACTGCACTTCTTTTCTGGAAACTGCCCAGAAACCCCCTTATTGTTAGTATAGCTAGGAAAGCAATCCATCTTCTAAGTGCTCTAGGTGTCTGGTTTGTGGCTGTAAAGGTACACAAGGCTGTGATTATCCTAGAGTAGCAGTATCCAACTAAAATTTAAAGAGGTCCAGTCAGAGAAAATGTCTTGAAGCAAAGGTCCAGAAGATCATAATGTCTAACTATTTAGTGTGATATATATTTAAGTAGCCTAGCAGTCGTATTAACATCTGCATGAAATCAAAACCTGTCAAATCAAAAGAATTCAGTACGATTCAAAAACTTTGACAATATTTCTTGTCACATAACAGAGAATCGAACATATATTTATGACTGCAGATATGTATAATGTCCTCTCCATCCCATCTATATGGTCTTTCATGTTCACCTTGCCTCTAACTCTCTCATCTGTCTGCACTGTATTGTCCCAACGTTTACCGCCTGGAATGCACAGATTTGATTGGCTGAGTAGTATCTCATGGGAAGGCTTAACTCGCATGCGATTGGTCTGTGTGTTTCCTCATCTGCTGAACCACTGCCATAAAAACTACAAAAAATGTGCCAGTTAAAATGGAAATGCCCCATCAGGTTTTAAATCATAACCTTCTGTTTTTCTAGATCCGGGTCCATATGGGACGGCTTCTGGGTCCGGACTCGGACAGCGGTCCGCCTGTTGGTGACCAATGTCCTAGAGGTCACCACAGGTCATTTTATACAGTGAGGTCAAGTTTGAAAGAATGGAGATTATTATCACATATGAATATATTTGGGCTCATTGGATCCACAAGAGTCTCAGTTTAACAGTTATATGCAATTTCAAGACTGTTTAGTGACCCCAGTATGCAGAAATATTCAAATACACCATTTTCAGAATAGGCAAAAATATTTGTATTGTATATCTGCGAGTATCGCAGGTCTGTAAAGGGGAGACTTGCGGGTACCCATAAAATCCATTTTCATTCACATATCTTGAGGTCTCAGATCAAGGGACCCCCTTTGAAAATGACCACGGTAGCTTTTCCTCCCCAAAATTTAGCCTTTGGAGCGTTAAAATAAGTAATAAATGTTGCAGTATCCAACGAGGAGTTTTATAAGCTGATAATGCGAAGGTGGTCAGCAGTAAAAAAAAGCAGTGTCTCTGTTTCAGTGCCTCCAGGTACGTCCAGACAGGCTCAGGTTTCTGCTGAGCACCGAGCACATCAAAGGCCAACCTTACTCTCACATCAAAAAATGAGCTTTACTCTGGACGGACAGAGGTCTGATCTCTGTCCCGCCTGTAGTCCTGAATGATCAAGTAGGTTAAATGTTTTGTTCAACTACAAAAATGGTCACATAAGGGTGGAAATCACTAGAGGGCCACCACGATATGATACACTATAGTATCACCAAACTCAAGTCATGACATGATCTTACTGAGGTTTTAAACATTTTGCGATATATTGCGATTTATCACCCTGTTTTCACACTACTACTATCTACTACTATCACTAGGTATCACACTACTCAACCTCCCTTGTAAAGTTTTCTTTTGGGGGGTGGGGGGGAGGGGGGGGGGGAGGATAGAAGATCATAAAGAAGAGGAGGAAGGGGGTGTTTTTCGTGGGGGGGGGGGAAGGAGGGATTATTTATAATAATAAAAAAAGAGGGGGGGGGGGGGGGGGGTAATTAAAAAAAAAATTGTTTTTTTTTTTGGGGGGGGGGGGGAGGGGGTGGGGGGGGGGGGGTGGGGGGGGGGGGGGGGGGGGGGGGGGGGGGGGGGGGGGGTCCCTGGGGCGGGCCATCCAATCAATAAACAACGAAGGGGGGGGTGGGGGGGGGGTGCGGGGAGGAAGGGGGGAGTGGGGGGGGGGGGGGGTGGGTGTTGGGGGGGGTGGGGGTTGGAATCAAATCTGATTGAGAAAATTAAGGGAAAGGAAAGGGGGGGGGGGGGGGGGGGGGGGGGTGGGGGGAGTGGGGAGGAGGGTATCGAAGGTGTGATTAGGAGAGGGTGGGGTGGCGGTGGGGATATTATAAGGTTGAGACTATGGGAAATGGGGGGGGGTGGGGGGGGGGGGGAAGTAGTTGGGATGATAGACCCATCGGAGGCCATGGTAGCAGGAAACCGATGGATTGTCTACTCAGGTAGGGAATGAGTCTTTACCCCAGTGTTATATCTAATAAAATACTGTTTTCACTCTGCTAAGCTCTCTCAGAGTTTCATTCGACTGTCGCGAGAAGGGCTCCTCACAGGGGGAGGGTGGCTGGCCTCTCCTTAGAGATAAGGTGAGAAGCTCGGTCATCCGTGAAGGACTCGGGGTGAGCCGCTCTTCTTTTTGAAAATGGCCAGTTGGCTGGTTCGGGATCTGGTAAGGATGCCTCCTGGGGGCCCCCCTGGGGGGGGGTCCAGGGGGGACCAGGGGGGGGGGGGACCCGGGGGGGCCAAAATTGAGACTAGATGGAGAGATTATTCTCCATTGAGTCTGGAGGGGAGGAGGGGGGAAAAGGGGGGGGGGGGGGGATGGGGGTGTATGTTTTTAAGGGGGAAAAAAAAATTAGGTTTCCTAGATATATCACCTGTTTTCAACTATAAATAATGAAGTCTGGCAACCTCTGTTATATCCAATAAAATACGTTTTCCTCTCCTATCTCAGCGTTTCATTCACTTATCCTGAGGTCAGAAGTCAAAGGACCCCTTTGAAAATGGCCATGGCTGCCAAAATTGAGCAGTTATTATTGATTCTTTAGGTTTCTTATTTTCATAAAACAAATATCTACCGCTAAAAACTCTGAAAGACAGAATAGCAGTCGGTGGATTGATGAGAGCTTAATAGTTTATACAAAATACTGTCCATGTATTGATGAAATATTGCTATGCAAAATATTACCAATCCATGCTGTATCGATAATACCAGCAGATGAGAAAGACAACACACTACTCCACATGATATTGATTTTTAAGTACGATCATTCTTGACTGAACTTTCCATTCAAGATGGCTGGTGACCATCATTAGACTGCAGTACTGCAGGACACCAGCAGATCAGAAAAGATGGTGTTTTGTGATGAGTGTATTCTAAACTTACTTTCTAACAATTGGACTCCAGTTCCTCCATGCACGTCTCCTCATTATCTTTGCCTGCCTTCTCCCATCTCCGACTTTCTGACTTTTGTAACCAGTGAATGCTGATGTGCCACATGCAGAGCCCCGACACCATTACCTCCTCTTAACTTCTTCTAGACTTTTACTTAATCTTTGTCCCATCTTTCCTTGCTTCGTGCTATAAAACTGGAATGTGGATTTAAATCGCTTACAGCACAGTTGTCCTCATTACCCCTACCTCCCTGTATGCTATCCATTATTCATCCATCATCCCTCCATCCTCTGCACTATGGCGGTTGTTGTTGCCATAAGTGTCCAAATCTGTTGTTTTTTAGCTTGTAGCTGCAGCCAGTACTTTTATTTTAAAAGCATGTTTTACATCAGCTGACTGGCCAAACAGTGTAAATAAAGCGTCTCTCCCCCGGAGCCCGGACTCATTAAAGCGTAATACTCATGTTATGTGGGGACCCAAACTAAACACGGTGAGCCTCGGACACCCATGGAGACAGCCTCTTTTAAAACATGCTTCAGCTCTTATGGGCACCCAGTCTGAGTGACTGTCGCCCAGGGGACCGGGCTCACAAAACACACTGCTGTTTGTTATGAGGGGAATCTAAAGTAAACACAGGAGCAAATATAATGTTATGTTATTAAGACTTGCATTGAGTCATTCAAGTCGGCGACAGCTTCTGTCACAGGTCAGACAGGGACAAACCTAAATCAGGGCGGACTAACAGACCGTGGCGCCGAGCTCTGAGAGTCTCACACGTCCAGATGCTCAATGGAGGGAACGGCCGTGCTCCATCGGGTAGGTCACGAGCCATAGCAATACCTACTACGCTGAGGTTGCCAAGTTTGGGGCTAAAATTCAATTAAATTGATTTGACTCCGAATATGCTGACCTGCACAATGCATCTCCAATAAGACCGTATTGACAATGGTGGAAGTTATGGCAGTAAAGTTTCTACTACTCGGACACAAGGGACAAATCTCAGGCATGGCAGAAGGAATCGGAGAGGACGTGAAAACAAAGTAATAAAACTATTACCTGTTATTATCATGAACTGATTATATCTCACCGTAGTCTGCTGCATCCCAATTAGCTGCTTTGGAGAATTTTGTCCCATTGTCCAACTGTGCACTGCTATTCTTCTGGCGCCTTTAATGTGAATTGAGCTTGAGAGCGAGAGCGAACAAGGACTGAGGACAACATGGGATGTTTGTATTTCTACACGGTTACTGATTTAAGAGTAATATTTAGTTTGTAAATGGCATGTACAGTACAGGGTTATTATAGTAAAATAAAACTGAAACTAAAAACTAAGTTGTGAAACATATCTTTAGTAGGGCTTACCGTTGATTAAAATATTTAATCTTGATCAATCGCAAATTAATTCCATATTTTTTTTCCATATTTTTCAATCAGTACAATATGTACCTCAAAGGGAGACTTGTCAAGTATTTAATACTCTTATTAACAGAGGAGTGGGTAAATATGTTGCTTTATGCAAATGTATGTATATATTTATTATTGGAAATCAATTAACAACACAAATCAATGACAAATATTGTCCAGAAACCCTCACAGGTTCTGACTTTAGCATAAAAAAAATTAAATAAAATCATAAAAATGGCAAACTGCAGCCCAACAGGCAACAACAGCTGTCGGTGTGCTGACTTGACGATGACTTGATCCAAACTGACTGTGATTATCATAAAGTGAGCATGTCTGTAAAGGGGAGACTGGTGGGTACCCACAGAACCCATTTACATTCACATATCTGGAGGTCAGAGGTCAAGGGACCTCTTTGAAAATGGCAATGCTAGTTTTTCCTCAACAAAACTTAGCGTAGGTTTGGAGCGTTATTTAACCTCCTTCAAGACAAGCTAGTCTGACAGATTTCTAGTTTCATATTAAACCAGTATCGTCTCTCTAGCTTTAAAACTGAGGGACATTTTGACAGCCCTGATTTTTAGTAAACTGAAACTAAATAAAAACTATACAAAATAACAATGTCGGCAGGGTAAAAATCAGTCATGAATTTTCATCAAAATGAACGGACATTCCAGGAGATGATGCAATTACACAAAAACTAAAGTTGCAAAGGAGGAAAAACTGGCATGGACAATGGGGGTCCCTTGACCTCTGACCTCCAGATATGTGAATGTTAATGGGTTCTCTGGGTCCCCACCAGTCTCCCCTTTACAGACATGCCCACTTTATGATAATCACATGCAGTTTGGATCAAGTCATAGTCAAGTCAGCACACTGACACACTGACAGCTGTTTCCCATGTTATGATTTGAGCATATTTTTTAAGCTAAAGTCAGAACCTGTGAGGGTTTCTGGACAATAAGTCATCGTTTTGTGTTGTTTATTGATTTCCAATAACAAATATATACATAAATTTACATAAAGCAGCATATTTGTCCACTCATGTTGATAAGAGTATTAAATACTTGACAAATGTCTATTTAATGTGCATTCTGAACAGATAAACAATGCAATTGTTTGCTATTAACTCTGTACAATCATGCAACTAATCATTTGAATTGATTGACTTCATATAAAGTGATATAAAACAGATCCACTGCAGCAAACTCTCACATTTTAAAGAACAGGAAAACTGCAGGTTCTTACTTGATAAATAAGTTAAACATTTAATCAGATCTGTGACGGTGTGAAGTGACTGCTCAGTTGCTTGGTCAAAGTCTTGGTCTACTTTTATAGATATTTCCTATATGAAACCATAATTTTGTTAATTGTATACTGTACCTTATTTCAGCAGTGTTCATGTGTAGCCTTTTGTATTACGACACATTTATTTTATGCTCAAGTCAGTAACTGTGAGGGTTTCTGGACAATATTTGTCATTGTTTAGTATTTGTAATTGATTTCCAATAATGAATATATACATATATTTGTACAAAGAAGCATTTTGTCCACTCCCATGTTGATAAGAGTATTAAATATTTGCCAAATCTCCTTGATAGATAAGAATCATTTTGAACAGATAAAAAGCGGCTGATTAAAATTGCAGTTAAAATTAAAATTGACAGCCCTAGTAAAATACTACAGTAGTAGAAGAAGAAGAAGAAGTACCTTTTTAGTCCACAGTGGGGAAATTCAATTTCCTCTGTTTAACTTATACATGGTACATGCACACAAACACACACACACATGCAGTAATGGAGAGGTGTAGAGTGAGGGGGCTGCTCCAGACAAGCGCCCCGAGCAGTTGGGGGTTTGGTGCCTTGCTCAGGGGCACCTCGGCAGTGCCCAAGAGGTAAACTGGCACCTCTCCAGCTACCAGTTCACACTCAGTTTTTGGTCCATGTCGGGACTTGAACCGGTGACCCTCCGGTTCCCAAGCCAACTCCCTACAGACTGAGCTACTGCCGCCCCCTAGAAATATGTACCACTAGCAGCTACAGTGCTTGTGGCGGTGGTGTGTGTCAGGGTCCAGAATGCATTTTTCAAACTGGTGAAGGCTTGTTCAAGCTAAGTTATTACGCTTTAATAATACATTTTTCTAAAATGTCTGGCGTCTCCTTTAAAATGTATGGGTATTAAGTTAGGACTAAATTGAGTCAATCTGGTCTCGACACCCCGAGGCTCAGGATCTTTAAAATATATTAGTATTCCTCTTATACTGGGACCCAAATGGAGAAAATATATTCTCTGACACCGCAGGGCTCAGACTGATTAAAACATATTAGTACTATTATGTGGGGCACCAGCATAAACAGGCCCTGGATCCCTTTAAAAAATGTCTGCCCACAATTCCCCTCTACCCATTTCTGCATTTCTCTGTGCCAACAGGCAAATTGTCATTCATACGGCATTTGGTGATACCAGGCTGGGAAAATGGCTGCTTGTTGACACGAACATTAGCCTGACTTTATGACAAACATTCACTTTGGCTTCCCAAACGCTGTGGATCATCCTCATTACCATCCACTGTCTCTTTCTCTCTGCCAGTGGGTGAAGATGGAGGCACAGCTCTGCCACGCGTGTCCTGACATTATCAGCACTCCCGTCTCTACACAGCATCCCTCTACCTGCCGAGCAATTTCTCCTCCATCCGTTCCCATCATGCCTTTCAACCCGTTTCAATCACCGTCCCTCGCTCGGCGTTGCTTTGTTGCTCTCGGCTTAAGCTATGAGGACAAAACACAACATCACTGGTGACATTTTTATTGCTTCAACAGAGGGTTATCCCTGTCTGCAGGTTTACTAGTTGTGATGACTATAATTTTAGGAAAAGCTTATAATCAGCCTTTTCAAGCGAGGAGCTGAAGCACTACAGAAAGCCCCAATCTCAGTCCTAATTCTCAGGTCTCCTCCATCACTCTTTATTACTCTGAGTACCACTCCTCTCCGAGATCACTCAGTTGTCCTCATTTTCTGCTCTCCCTCCTTACTCCATCTTCCCCTGCCAGCTTGAAATTGCTCCCTCCTCCCTTTTTTTCCATTTGGCATCCCCGTCGACCACCAATCGGCTGCTCACAACTGAGGTGATGGAAGTTGTTCTGTCCTTGTTAGTGCTTCTCCTCTGCCAATATCTTAACTCCAGCGACCTGATCTATTTCTTAGCTGGAAAGTATTATACAGCCCTTGTGAGTTTCCTTTCTCACCTGTCCTTGCTGCCACTTCTCTGCTCCCTTCTTCTCCTTTTCCCGACGGTGTCTTTGTGACATTTGGACAAACTTTTCACCCTCCCTTCTTTCTCATGTTTCTATTCTCTGTTCACCCCTAAAATATCTCCTCAGCCTTCTACGGCATCTCTGCCTTTCTTTCCTCTCACTTCCTTCCTCTCTGACTCCCTCACAAACGCTTTGTGACAAACAACCGGAAAAATGTTTTCATCCTTTTGCTCAACTTGCCTGCTTCACTTGGTTCTTTGCTCTTCTCTTGATATATTTTTTGTATGCATCGTTATCTTCATTTTTAGTCTGCTTCCTGCGAGTCACTAATCCGTCTCCCCTTCTCACCTCCTTCCTTTAATACCATCACAGTTCATCTTCTCTTCATGATTCAGCTCTTTTGCCAGATATCCCTTCCTTCACAGTTTAAGTTCATAAAAAAGTTTCACTTTTTCTTTAATTAGCAGGGATGATAATCAACAGTAATGAGGATGCAGCCTTTATGGACACAGCTGCTCAGTTTCCCACAATCTGAAGTGGTAAACATATCTAAGTTTTTATGTGTGTATGTTTTGGACTGTGATCAAACTACTAAATGTGTGTATCCAACATTTTCTCCATCTCATCATGTGTCTCATGCGTTACATTTGACACCACTGCTCGTCTGCCTACGACCTTGAACTGTCTAGAAAAGCAGAATAGGTTATTACTAAATCATCACTGTCCAAAGACCACAATAATTATGTCTTCATAATAGCACACTTACTTTAATAGCTCAGTCATGGTATCTGCAGTGACGGGGAGTTACCAGCGCATGAATTAAGCTGCAAAACCTGAAATTGAACACTTGATGTTCACTTGACCTTTAACTGCTTTTTCCCAACCAATCTGCTGTCCTTCTCTTTGAAACCAAGGAAAAACAGCAAGTGAGAAAACAGCGTAAACTCTGAAAGAGGAATATAACCAGGTGATAAAATTGTGCCAGTGTTGTGTGGGTCTAGCTTTTGAAATGTGAGGATTTGCTGCTTTTATTGTTTTTACATGAAGTTAATTGGAATATCTTTGGGGGTGAATTGTCGTTCAGACAAAACAAGTATTTTTAAATCATTCGTTGGGGGAGATGCACATTTTTCACTATTTTTTGACATTTAATATGCTGAGAGATATATTTATATAATGCAAATATTGTTTGATTAAAGGCCTTGTGCAAAAAGCAGCTATTGTGCGACTTTCTGATCCAAACCGACGTGGCGTCCACATCAGTATATTGCTTAGCTTTAATGACGATACTCCTGTCTGCTTCTCCAAACTGGGACATCTAAAGTAAGTTACGGTACGTAATGTTGAAAGACTATAAGGACGTATATACTGTACATGTAGCAGTGTCATTTTGCAAAAACCTGTCAGGTCACATGGGAAAATGTTTTGAGAAGGGCTTGGGAAAAAACCCATCCTTAGGAACAGTGTGCTGCTCAAGGACACTTCAGCATGCAGACAGTAGAAACCAGAGATCGAACCGCCAAATGCGGCGTTAAAGGATGACCACTGAGCTACAGCCGCGGCTAAAACATACATACTTTGACCTAAACTTGAATGTCATTTAAATACATAAATGCAGTAGCTCAGTCCGTAGGGACTTGGTTTAAAAATCAGAGGGTCACCGGTTCAAGTTCCAACATGGACCAAGACCAACTGGTTGCTGGAGAGGTGCCAGTTTACCTCTTGGGCACTGCCGAGGTGCCCCTGAGCAAGGCACCAAACCCCCAACTGCTCGGGGCGCTTGTCAGGAGCAGCCCCCTCACTCTGACATCTCTCCATTGATGCATGTATATGTGCTGTGTGAAATTAACAACAGAGTGTAAAAACTGAATTTCCCTACGGGGATTAATAAAGGTTCATCTCTCTTAACACCACTGGGAAGTTATGCAACATATACTTACATAACGGTTCAAATGATATCTCCTAACTTCTTTAGGTTTAGGCAAAACTTCTTTGTTAGGTTTAGGGAAAGATCATGGTTTAGCTTAAAATAACTGCAGAAGTGACGTAACTTAAGTTGACTTCTGGTTTCACACTAAATGAAATATTTGAACATACTCAAAGGGTTAACCCTAAGAGACCCGCGGGGCCGGGGGCGATCCCGACTGACTTTACTGTCTTTCAGAGGCTCTAGCAGGCTGAGTTTTAGTGCTAGAGTGCAGCTAACCCTAACCCATCATATGAAACTAGTGACGTAACTTGAGTGCAGAAGTTATGTGAGAAATAAATCAATGCTGACTTCTGGTTTCACACTTGACAAAAAACGCCAGTCTTCTGGTCTGCTCTTTATATTTCCTGCTTCACGATTTCGTGAATTACACAAAAATCCTAAGAAATAACCAAAATAATGGGCCTGTCCTTTAAGTAATCCTGAGTTTCAGCTCCAGCTTTATTTAAAGCTTCTTTTTGCCACTGCACCCTCCAAGAAATGCACTGCCCTGTACTACACACTGTCCCACCAACTCATCCCTCCATTCCTCATAGTCAACCATCACAGCCGTTCGCCAGCTATCCCATTAATCCTCAAACTGCGTTCATCCCTCCTCACTTTTTCCACTTTCTCTCTCAACCCTGTCTCCCACCAAATACATTTATATGCTACTAATTTGCTTCACTAAGATACGTTTCGAAGAAGAAGTAATTGCTGCACTGGGTAATCCAGAAAGTGTGACATTCTTGTACTGCACAGAAGTGGCAGAAGAAAGGTCAGTTGAATAGTTAGGCACATAAAGCACAGCAGATGGTGGTTTTTGGTTAAATATTGAAGAAGCCATTGAGTCCCATCTTATGCTTCAAGTTACAGTTGACTTTTTCAAAATCTTTCCCTCTACCCTTTACCAAGTGCTTTCAACACCACCATAAAAACAAATGAAATACACCAGCAGTGCAATGTTTGCAGATACAGTCAATATAAATGTTAATAAAAAATTTAATTGGGGTGCATTACATTTACAGCACTTATTTGCTTATGCAAATTACTTGTATATGCACATCATTTTTAATAGATAAAGTTGTCTCTGGCTACCTCCATCCCTCTCTTCTTCCCCCCTGCACCACCCCAATTTGTCTGCCTCCCTCACTACTCTCCGGCTGAGCAGACCGTTTGGGACACATGTCGCTAATTAACACCATCAACGATGCCTGGTTGCCACGGGGACTGGACGTAACCGTCGGCGGCACAACGGTAAACAAATAGAATGTGTCATAAATGCCAACACGTGCACGCACACACACGCGGGCAAACACATGGTTGTAGATGTAGACGTGCACGCACAAAGGCAAATACTAGGCTGGAGGATTGAAACGCACACCCAAACAAAGCCACACAAACACCTAGTGCACAAGTGTGATATTTACACATGCACACACACACACAACACACACACACACACACACACACACACACACACACACAGGCTTTGAGTGTCACAGCATCGGCTTGCCATGTCTGGGGATACGGGATGATTAATCGCACTCTGTACAGATGGCCACGCCGGAGAGAGAAAGGGAGAAGAGGAAAGCTGTCCTCTCTGTCTCTCAGCCTCCGTCTAGTGTCGTCTCTCTCTCTCTCTCTCTTTCTCTCTCTCCCTTCCTTTCATTGCCCTCTCTCCCTGCTGGTCTCGGTTGACCCTTACTCCTCTCTCTCTCTCTGTAGCATGCTAGATTTATGAGTGGCTTTCAGAGAGTCACTGTCTTGGCAAGGTGTCTACGACCCGCATTAATTACATTCGGTCTTTCCATCCATTCAAAATGTCTTTTATGAAACGCTTAACCCTTTAGAAGTGGATCTCCTGAGGGCGGCCGCAGGAGATCGTGATTTGCACGACCCTGTTGAAATCGATCGGAAATAAAAAACATAACAGCTGCAGCAGTCATTCTTTTTGCAATGGAAAGCTCATCACGCTCCTGATGACGCCATTACATTGCATTACGTGACATACAAAACACGGTGCAGCGGTGCCAGAGCATTGCCCCATAATGGCCGTGTCGTGCTACCATGTCGGGAAGGAGGCTAAATAATGTCCTAAAGTTGAGCAAATTTTTTTTTTTTTTTAATTAGCATGACCATTTTCAAAGAGGCCCCTTGATCTCTGACCTCAAGATATGTGGATGAAAATGGGTTCGGTGGGTACCCACCAGTCTCCCCTTTACAGACACTTTATGATAATCACATGCAGTTTTGTGTAAACAACATGCAGTTTTTACATGCAGTATAAATGTATGTTCCCCGATTGTAAAAATGGTGTGTTTAATTACTTCTGTATACTGGGGTCTCTAAACAGTCTTAGAATTACAAAAATTGGGTATCTCAGTAAAGCTGAAACTCATATGGATCCAATGAGACCAACTGTATTCATGTGTGATGATGTTGGTCCCCTTAGTAGCCCTTTTACACTGTATAAAATGACCTGTGGTGACCTCTAGGATAATCACAGCCTCATGAAACTTTACAGCCACAAACTAGAGACCTGGAGCATTCAGAGGATGGATGGCTTTCCTAGCTAGACTGACAATAAGGGGTTTCTGAGCAGTTTACACAACACTGTGCTCGTCATCCAATCGCCAAAAATTGCAATTCTTGCAGAAATGTCCAAATGTCAGAAGTTTTTGATACCAAATTGCAGCATAGCTTTTTCTATGGTGTTCCTCAAGGTCTTGGTGTCTTAGTGTGGTCTTTTGGAGGGTACAAATTGGTTAAATTTAGCACCAAATCTCTGTAACAAATGGTACAAATCCAAAAATTGCTGCAACAACTTATGAGACATAATAGAGCATGAGGATGGTCACCACATACTTTGATCATAATGTTCTCAACCCTTATACACTTTTGTAATACATTTCAAATAATAATATGTGTTTATTTCTGATTTATGACAAGAAGAACTTGACACAGAGCTGCATCTCAAATTAATCCTCGTGTTCCCAGCTTTCAGATGATGTAAACCACTTCTATGTGACATCTACTGTTGACCTGCTATCTCCTCCTAAAGACCCCCTGGACCCCCCTGAAAAAGAGCAACGGCTCTGTTGTGGGTCTCGGAGTTAAACAAACACCATGCCATGCTCTTTCCAATTGAATGTCGCAGCCCACACAACACTCACAAGCACAAGCCATTAACCACGCACCTATAAATATATACTATTTGCCACACTGTCAACACAAGCGCACTACATGTTGTTCCACTCCCTCCTTTGCTCACACAGTCCTGCTATAGTATCCAACCTGAGCAGGATAATGACGGTGACGGCACCAGAGGGAGCGATGAATTGTATTAAGGCTGAGCCACCCCCGTCTGCACTCATTTCATTTAGACATGAAATAAGACAAAAAGGTGCACGGCAGGTTTTGAAATGTTAGAGCGCTCTTAACAGAAAAGTGAAGGTTCTTTTGGTTAAAACTGAGCCTAAAAGCTTCAATACATCCAGGACCACTGGGTTCAAATAGAAAATGCAGCGCATGCTAGGAAAAAAAAAATCAATTTCTAGTGAGCTGGACACTGGTTGGAGATTTGTCTTAGTTCTGTGAAAAGAAAAAGAAAATCCTTTTCTCCACAGTCGTATACAGCATCACCATCCAACCCTGCTAACACCAGACACCGTCTGTCACAGCACACCACAAAGACATCCAGCGGACTTCACTTTAGCTTTAGGCTTACATGGCACTGAGCGGACCTGGGCGTCTTGAGATTTGCTTTATTATAAAAAGGAAGAAGGTCAAAGAAAATTTTATTGAAGTATAATACCACTGCTGAGGTCCTCTTCTCCCTGCTGAGCTGGTTTCAAAGATGCTATAGAGTGGACAGAGGTGCAGGGAGAGGGAACATGAGTGTCTGTGATTCAGAGACCCACCTTGTTAGTGCAGTGCTAGCTGGAAGCTGGACTGTGCCCTTATTATGGGTATTTATATCCTGGAGTGAAACGTTTATATAATTGATGACATATTTTGACACCTGCCCTATCATATGGAGCCTGGAGTGTGCTGCCAAAATAATTATAGACTTTTTTGGTATTTAGCTGTAATCAATCTAAATTTATATGGAGCAGTTCTTTGGGTTGGACCTCATTTCATTTTTATGGTGTCACACTGCATGCACATCTATAAATTCACTCCAAAATAAAGTGATCAAGAAATGGAAACTGTAAATATCAGCAGGGGCAAACAACTTCACTGGGAGGTGGAATATTATAATAGTACAGTGACAGATCTGTAAATTGTAGGGGTTTTACAAAATATTGATGCAAATGAGTACTGCAATATTATGTTGTGTGATACTGTACCCATTTTTAATTAACCTCTTAAAAATCTGACTGCCCGCCATCGGACCAAACCGCTATTCAGTCTTTTGGAGACCGCCCCAAAGTACGGTGAGGAAAAACTGGCATGCTTTATTTTATGGGTCCCTTGGCCTCTGACCTCAAGATATGTGGATGAAAACGGGTTATATGGGTACAAGTCTCCCCTTTACAGACATGCCCACTTCATGATATTCACATGTAGTTTTTTGCATGCAGTATAAATACTTAAATACATAATACAGTATCTGTATCATAATACACAGCACTAGTAAACTGGATAACAAGAAGTATTTTATATAAAGAAAGAATAAGGCAATAGAATAGCAGCAATTGGAGGTGAGCTATTACTTTCTCCAAAACTTTACATCCTTTAAGTATCATTTACACGATAATTTCATGAATTAATTTATACATTTTTATAAATTATCACTTGTTTGGGGTGCCAACTGTGGGTCACTGCATCCCCAGTCGGTTCCCCTTATATTGGTGTTGTCTCTCAATAAAAGGCATAAACCCCAAGAAGCTTTAAAAAGTATTAAACCTACTAACTGGTTGTAATTAAAACCAAGAATAGTTGAGACAGAGTTCCCGACACGTCTTCCAGCAGAATGCAGCTGAATCGGGAGCCTCTAAGCTCAAGGACAGGCAATTTCTGTTTTAACTCGTCAGACACCAAGTACTTCACACATCCAAGTACTGGTAATAAATACACCACTAAAGCCTTCATAAACAGCAGCAGCACACATGTTGTCTATGTGCTGCAGTGTCCCTGCGGTCTGGTGGTTGTTGGACAACTAAAACAGCTTTAAAGATCCACGTATCTGAACACAAAACTGCAATATACGCACATAAAACATGGATTCTGCTATTCTTGGCACTATGTGCAGGATAATCATGGTTCAGCAGCGTAATTTAAATTTTGGGGACTGGAAAAAATGTCACCCTCTCAAGTCAATGATCAACTCACTGCTCTGCAGAGAGGCGTACCGGGGTCAGACTTTGGCTTAAATGTTTCCATTAATTTGTTGCACTTGACAGATGCCGTGTCTGTGCTTTTTGTATTTTATCAAATGGGCTACTTCTGGGCCTGAGAAGTGAAGCCAATGTGGAAATACCTTCAACATGCATTCTTTCTATGAGTCTATGAGAAAATGATGCTGCTTCTCACTTGATTTATTACCTCAGTAAACATTGTAAACAGTTTATGGTCTCAATCTCTCATTACAAGTCTTCTTCAATACACCAGGATGTTTATTTAGTGAATTATGGTCCCATTTGGAATCAAATAGATCATAAAGCAGGAGGTGATTTAGGACGTGGCTACCTCGTGATTGACCAGTCGCTATCACGTTGTTATCTGTGTCTGTGAGTGTTTTTACAACTTTAACCCTTTCACAGTGTGTTGTCAATTAATTACAACCTTTCTGGTCACCTGAAAATGTCTTATTCAGAATTCGGTTGTACTTAGCTCCACCTTCTCATGTCACTTCTGTACCAAGGTGGCGGCGGCTAAAATGCCAAATGGAGGCTTGAACACGGCAGTCTCCACTTCCTGTATACAGTCTGATTTTATTTCTGTAACTTTAAGAGATTTGTGTTGGTTGGCTCCTGATGTGACTGTGGTGCATGGGGCATGGCACATAGACATTGACAACTCCCACTTTTGGATCTCCACCAATACAACTGCAATCCTGTTGCAGACTGACTCTATAGGGAAAGGTTCTGTTTGTGCAATTACAGGCTGCAAATCAATCGGTGTGCTCCCGTCCCTTTATTTTCCCTTAAAAACTGGAGAAGTTGCCGGGAAACTCTAGACCTCATTAGACGCAACGTATACTACAACATCTGCGAAGAAACACTCAAGTTATTTACAATACTGCAGTTTGTGCTGTAAACATGCCAACAACCCTCAAATCGCAGTAAAACAACTTTTACTTTGCTGCAGTGCTTCTTGTGATTTGCAAAAGTGGGAAATATGTTATTAAAAGATGACATTAGGCTTAGTGTGACACAGTCCATAATCCAACATGGGCTGCATCGGCCACATTACGCCCCCACACGTCACCATTCAACCCAGCTATAATTGTACATTACCCACAACGCTATGCTGCAAGCTATCGGCTGGCTTCAGCATGACCTAACATCAGGCCACCGGACAATGCCCGGCTTTAGACCCACACAGCCAGCCAAAACATTCAATTACTGCTCCAGGAAAAAAGCTTTTCAGGGAAACAGTTTTGAATAATAAACTGTGTTTTGGCGGACAGAGGCCAAGGATCATGAAAAATCATCCAGCTTATACATGACCTCAGGAATTATCACACATGTCAGCAAAGAAAACACCCCAAAAAACTGTGTTTCGATGGCATGCCAGTGAAGCCACGAAGTGGAAATGCATTTGTGTGATGAGGAATGGATGCTCAGCAACCTGTGAGCCTGAAGCGAGTACATTATACAGGCAGATCAGACAGGGAAAGGTAGAGACAAGAATGTGAATGGGAGCTTAATGGGGATAATATGGAGATGGGAAACAAATGGTAGTGCTGAAGGGCTGGAGCCAAAACCTCGAGCTATCTATTCAAAGATAAATACACTATTTCTATTTTGAAGCTGAATTCCTGTCTTCACAGATTGTCAGGTGAACTTGAAACGTCAAGGCTTTAATCAATGACGTTCCCAGCTCTGAGAGTTTAGCTATTATGAACTGAAAAATGAAAATAATAATCAAAAAAGTCATAGCTTATGTGTGTAAACTAGTGATTTCAACTTGTCTTTGGAGAGACTTCATATTTCAAGTTGACAGAAAAGCTAATTGATTTCTAGCTGACATCCATCTGATGTCGACAATATTCCCGTTCTGACAATTTAAACGCCTGACCAATGGATCTAATGTAGCGTGGACAGACGAGACATGATTCTACATGTGTGGGAGGGATTCAGCTGCAAAAAAACGGCATGTAAACAGAAACAGAAGGCGGCTCTCAGAGCGGGGACGTCACGGGATGAGTGAGTGCACATTTGCGCGGCGTGCGAGGTGGTGAATAAAAATGAGGAAATAGCTGAATCTGCTGTGCATCTTATTACATGATGTGTCACATTACTATGACCCGTTTCACATGCAGCATATGGATTAGATGGCTTTAGCCAAAATCTTATTCTCACTCAACTGCTAATGTTCCTTCTAATTTTATTTTAATTGCCCTTATCCCAGCGATGTCCGCTGGAAAATCTGTTTAACCAGTAGGAGCAGCTCTAATCCGCGGCCATGAATTTCCCTCAGTGCTGCACATTCTGGTCATTACGCCTGACTGATTTCACCGGTCACTGGTGATGTCTATGAATCAGATGAATGGGATTCAGAAATGAATTAGATTAGGTGGCTTTTCCCAGCTTATTCTTCTTCCGTCTCCTCCACCCATTTATTCTACTGTATCTGTCATTATACTCATTCCTCATCTCCTTCTCATTGCCTGTCTTTTCATACATAAGGGCAGATTATTATATTCCTCATATACTCCTATTAATTGGACTGGATTGTCCATACTCCCAAAATCCTCAGTTTGGTCCTTTAGTCCCAAATTATCATTTAGCTGTATAGACTTCATGTAAGAAATGGACGTAGTTAGCCTCAAGCTCGGCAGTCTGGCTGTCGCCATCTTGTTTTTTTGCAACCAGAAGTGACACGAAAGGTTGGAGCAAAGTACAACCAAACGCTGAATAACACAATTTTAGGTGACCAAAAATGTTAGAATTAACATTGGATGGACTGAAAAAACACTGGAAAAGGGTTAAAGTTGTAACACAAAAACTCAACATCCAGACTGCACAACACTGTGGTAGTGACCGGTCAGTCACAGAATCACTAAAGCATCCCCTGCTTTATGGCCTATCTGACTCTAAACGGGACCATCATTTACTAAATGAACATCATGCTGTACTGAAGAAGACTTGAAACTAGAGATTGAGACCATAAACTCATGTTTACAGTGTTTACCGAGGTAATAAATCAAGTGAGAAGTAGGATCATTGTCTCATAGACTTCTATACAATCAGACTTCTTTTTGCAACCAGACGAGTCGCCCCCTGCTGGCTGTTAAAAAGAATGCAGGTTTAAGGCACTTCAGCATTGGCTTCACTTCTCAGAGGTTTCCCACTGTTTTGCATTTCAGAACTGCTTGTACCTTTTTTACCCATTAAGCATATAAAAAACAGCAGTGCAATCTTGATGTTTAAACTTGGACTATTCTGCATAAAATGTATAAAGAGTTTTCTCTAGAAAGCCAATCCAAAACACTGTACAGCTGCCACAATGTTTTAACCAAAAAAAAAAAAATCAATCCTCTCTGCACTCTTTTGTTGATTTCAGGAATGACTGTAAGATATTTTGACTTGCTTTTAAGGCCCAGCATGGCAGATCTCTCTCCTCCACTGACCTTTAAACTCTTCATATACCCCTTGACTCCCTGAAGTCCTCGGCTGCTGCTTTTATGCTCCTTCAAAATTCAACACAGTGCTTTATAAGTCCATTAGGCCTGTAGACTGACTGTCCCCTGCAAGGTCAAAACTAAACGAGTAGCAGCGCTAAGAGAAGCTGCGTTCTGTGTCTTTGTGCCACATATCAGCAGCAATGCATTTTTCTTCTGTTTATTTAATTTTATCTTATTTTCACCCATTTTATTTTCATCTGTTAAAATCCTATTTGCAGGTATATTTTTATGTCTACAGTGTGTTTCTTCTGTATGTAATCTTATTGCTTTATAAATTCAGTTGCCTTGTTGTTGGAAGGTGCCATATCAATAGCCTTGTCTTGTCTTTGTCACAACCAAGACTCTTATAAAAGTTAAGCTTATGCTAAAGATTTTAAGAGTTTTAATTTTTAAATCTCTTTTATCCTGTGTTTTCTCAACTTTAATAGTTTTTACATTAATCTTGACTTAAAGGACCAGTGTGTGACAATTAGGAAAATCAACGGGTAGGAATGGAATACAGTATTAACAAATATGTTTTCTATAGTTACCTTGGAATGAGCCGTTTATATCGATATAGGGAGCA
This sequence comes from Pterois miles, assembly GCA_947000775.1. Taxonomy (NCBI): domain Eukaryota; kingdom Metazoa; phylum Chordata; class Actinopteri; order Perciformes; family Scorpaenidae; genus Pterois; species Pterois miles. The sequence goes on from CAMQGK010000008.1 coordinate 10,499,487, forward strand.
GGTCCTCTGTATGGACTAACATTATGTGCTCCCATCTCCGCTGCTCTCACTCTCATGCTTCAGCACTCACTTCCCTCGTATACATACTGTACAAACTGGCTCTGCTCCAGATGGCTCTAGAGAGGGCATTCGCATTTTTGCGTCAGCCACCGTAGTTCTTCTACTTGGCACACTGGAGAGGCTTCAGCTGTAATCTCCACACCTCACCGTTAGGTACCGCTACATCCTACAGACTGGTCCTTTAAAACCATTAGCACACCCCGAAAAAAAGATGTAATGGGTTTCATAACACGCTCAATGCTATGCCTGCATTTCATGACTATTTCCGTTCTGTTGTATCTTTTTCCTCCATCCCTACATGTCTTTTTTTTTTTTTTTTCAAATAAAATAGGAGGCCTGTGGGAAGTGACATTTCATGGCCCAACAGAGAGAAATAATCAAAAAGGACAAACTGCTAACACAGGCGTCCTTTTCTTCTCCCCTTTTATTCTTGCTTCCTTAAGCAGTTGAAAACTCTCCGCTCCTCTGGTCACACCTTCTATCGTTCCACTTCTTCTTCACTCCACTCTTTGCTGCTTATTTCTCCACCCCAGAGTCTGTTTGCTTTCCTTACTGGCTGTTTAAAGTCGGTTTTCGGAGTTGGAGTTACGCTCTGTCCCTCTTTCACCTTCCAAACGCTGGCTGCGCTGCCTCCTTCACCTCCCCTCGCGCTCCCTCTCTTTTCTGTTTGTTTTCTCTCCTGCGGGCGTCGCATCGCAAACACCCCGCATATCCCACGGCGATTTGAGGGGCTTCTTTTTTAATGTGAGCCAACTGTCACGCACAAATGTGCACGCACGCCTCTGGCTATGTGACCAAACCTTTACAGCGAGCTGCACGTCAGCTCACACACACTCAGCGCCACTTTCAGCTGACGGGCCTGTTATGTTTATTGGTGCAATATCTGAAACTTGGTTTAAATTTTCAGTGCCGTTAGGTCTGACGCGCTCGTGTTACAGCCCTCCATACGACGAACACACCCCACAGTGATTTGTGTAAACAGACCTTGTGGTGGTCTCTCTCTCTCCCCATCACTCCTCTCAATCTCTCCATCTTTTGATGACCCTCTTCTCTTTTACAGCTCTAGCCGTTTCTCCCCATGCCTCTATCTATCTCCCTCTCTTGCATTGTGCGTCATCGCCCCCTCATTCTCTCTATCTCTCTCTCTCTCCATGTCTGTCTGTCCGTTCCTTTCTTCTCAGCCTTCACTCTTCAGAGGGCTCTTCATTTCACTGGAACGATGGATGAGAGGCTAGGGCCATCTGCAAGAGCTGATAAACCCACCCTCACACTCTCTCACTCACACACACACTTGGAGATGCTGACATACATACAGATGCAGAAACAAGGAGACGTACAGAGATGCGGATGCATCACTAAACCTGTAAAAACATGCACGGTTCAAGAGCACGCCACAATGCAGACACACTCCAGTGAACACACACTGGGGAAAAAAAAAAAAAAAGGGTAAACACAGCATTAGTCACAAAGAGACACACACAACCACCACAGCCAGACTGGTTATGTAGGACACATGCGCTGAAACCTCTTAGACATATTCTGCATGTCAAGAGGGAAAGAAGTAAAAGAGAAAAAAGAGGGAGAGATGAAAGGAGATGCAAAAAAGTGTAAAATTAACTAGATGAGAGCTGGAATAAAGATGAGCAGGGAAAGAGTTGAGGAAACGTGGGGGTCAGGAGGGAGAGTAAAAATATGCAAGAGACGGAGGGCGGCGAGGAGGAGTGGGTGATGAAGATGTAGAGAGGAGCAGAGAAAACGAGGGATGGACATAAAGCCTGGAGGACAGATTATGCAAAGAGAGCGAGATTAGAAGGAGAGATGAGGTGAAGGGAAGGTTGGCCGGCACGTCCGTTGGAAGATGACGTTGAGCCTCGGCGAAAACACAGAAACATCTGAAAACAAAGAAAAACTTCCTTAAAGCCGAGCTGAACGTGCACAATCCTGAGAGAGCAACTGCTTCCACAGCGGCAGATTTACATAGACGAACTAACTGCCTCAGTGTCTGTGGGACCAAACAAGGAACGATGCCAATTAGCAGCAGACACACCGTATGTATACACCCGTTTATCCATTCAGAATATATTCTCCATGTTTCAGCTAAATGAGGAATACTGAGAATGTCAAGCTGAGCGATATGAGGATATACAGCCTAAAACAACACAAAAATGTCAAGAATTTATATTTTTCTATATCATTTTCATCATGATGGCGAAAAACCAGTGGCCAAACTGCGTTACGGTGATAGTTACATTATCTGGACGACGCTTTACGCTCTGATCCTTATATGTGAGAGCGAAGCTGGAGCGAGCAGTCAGCTACTTCCGTCATCTGAGCGTGAAAGCCACCACCATCTGCAAACTTTGCCACACTATGGTCCCCACTACAGGCATATTTGGAGTGCACGCTGTCATTAGCTGACACAACAAGCCATTACTACAGGCTAAATCGTTTGTGTCCGCTCACAGTATCTCACACAGAACGGTTTATGGATATATAAAATAACCTATGAAGAAGTTGTGTACCCCCCGATACACAGATAAGGAGTGAAGTCAATGCTGAAGTGCCTTAAAATTGCATTCTTTCTAATATCCATTAGGGGTGATTCCTCTGGTTGCAAATAGAAGTCTAATTGTATAGAAGTCTATGAGAAAATAATCCTACTTCTCACTTGATTTATTACCTCAGTAAACATTGTAAACATGAGTTTATGGTCTCAATTTCAAGTTATAAATATGTTATGTACTGTATATCACTTAAGATATGAAATTACCTCCAGTATATCGTCCAGCTCTAATTTGAGCCACATAACTGGCCAACATGAGGATTCCTAGTTAAACTAGTCAAACCCACTCAAATGATTCACTGTAATTCTCCTTTCCACTAGTCAAAAAGACCACCAGCTGATGTGCAAACGAGTGCACCCACAGAACATCCCTGCATTATAATAAACCTGCTCGTTTCAAAGTTAGAGAAACAAAGGCTTGCTGCGGCTCCTGTCATACTAATGCAGGACTGGAGGCTGCAGGACACGGGGGACTTGTACAATGGTTACCACTAAAAATAATCCAGGAGGCCTTTCTTCGCTGTTCTGTCTCCATTAACATGCAGAGAATCACTTGTCTGCCAGTCCGACTGAGTGGCCGCGCTCTCTGAGGAAGCACGCGGCTGCTGTCACTAATACCAATTAAAAGTTATGACTTTGCCTAAGAAAGGGAGGTCAGATTCATCTTCAGATTGGGCTTTTTGCTATGCTGCCTTGGCAATGGAGGGTCACAGATTGTAAAATCAACCTCAAGAGAAATTACTTTAACTTGGTTGGTTTGCTGGGACAAAGTACCGCTTTGCCAGATTTGGCAGGTTGTTGTGATTGTGATACTACACTGGGATTTTAAGGAGCTAGCATCCTACAGTATTTAATTTTTCCTAAAATCATTTAGCACTGTGAGCCCTTGTTTACTAGCTTGAATACTCTGATTTAAATCAGAGTATCACCTAAATATAAAACAGTGGTGCCAGCCATGTCATGCCAGCTCGTCAGGAAGATCGCTAAATAACGCTATGAAGTTATGAGCAAAAACTGTCATGGTCATTTTCAAAGGGGTTCCTTGACTTCAAGATATGTGAATGTAAATGGGTCCTATGGGTACCCACAAGTCTCCACTTTATAGACATGTCCACTTTGATAATCACATGCAGTTTGGGGTAAAAACCATGCAGCTGTTTGAATGCAGTATAAATGTTATTTCTATTCTAAAAGGGTGTGTTTGAATATTTCTGCATACTTAGGTCTCTAAACAGTCTCTGAGTTACATAAATTGGGTCTCGCTGTAAAGCTGAGACTCTTGTGGATCCAGTGAGTCTAAATGTATTCATGTGTGATGATGTTAGTCCCCATAGGAGCCATTTCATTGTAATAAAACTTGTCCTCACTGTATAAAATGACCTGTGGTGACCTCTTGGATAATCACAGCCTCATGAAACCTTATAAACTCAAGCTAGAGACCTGGAGCATTCAGAGGATCTTCTTGCAGAAATCTCAAAAGGTTAAAGTTTTTGATACCCAATCACAGCATGGCTGCTGTTCCTCAAGGTCTTGGTGTCCTAATGTCAAATTTTGAGGGATTATTATTCATTTTTATTAGTCATTTATCATTTTCAGTTCTGGAGTGGTAAAAAAAAATGGTTAAATTTAGCACCAAATCTGCAAAACAAATGGCATCAACCCAAAAAGACTATAAAGTGAGCATGGGAATGACCGCCGTATAACTCCATAGAACATAATGTTCTAAGCCCTCATACACTTTCAAAATGCATTTTAATTAATCAGTTAATTATTCAATTTTCATTTCTTATGTACAACTAGAGGGCTGCACAGTGGTGCACTGGTTAGCAAGAGGGTGGCTCGTCTGTGTGGAGTTTGCATGTTTTCCCCATGTTAGCGTGGGTTTTCTACAGGTTCTCCGGCTTCACTGCACAGACTAAAGTCCAGATGGACTGGCGACATGACCAGGGTGAACCCCGCCTTCCCCTAATGCCAGCTGGGATCGGCTCCAGCCCCCCCGCGACCCCTAACAGAATAAGCGGTTGCAGACGGATGGATGGATTTATTAAAGAACTTGACACAGCGCTGAGCTACATCTCAAATAAATCTTTAGGCTACCAGCTTTTAGATAACGTACACCACCTCTATGTGACACCAACTGTTAACTTGTTATCTGCCTATGAACATCCCATCCCAACTCCATCCAACTCAAACATCAACTGTCTCATTAGATTTACTGAGGTATACTTATACTTAATCCAGACAATTAGGCCACCTTCATAAAACATTGCATATGCAGTTACTCAGTTACTCAGTTACTCTTGGTAGGTCAGGCAGTTAGGTAACCTAGTGCAAACTGTCCTCAAAAACAGAGAGACCGGCAATTTTGGAGCCCTGAAAAAAATCTTTTTTTCTTTAAATAGTGAAAACACTTTCAGAGAAAATCATTTGTAGAAAATGAGCTCATTTTGAGAACATGCTGGATTGAACGCTGAAATGGGAAAAAAACACCATGCAGGGACAGTTGTTCCCTCCTTCCAGCCAGCTGCCTCGTATCACTGAACACTGAATAAAACACACAGCAACTGGGGCGTGCACGCCACACACACACACACACAGGAACTGTTCCTACATTAAGCACAGACATTTTTGTGCATAAACACATTAAAAAAAAGAAAAACGCTGAGTCGCAAAGAGGCGAGCCTTCACTAATGTACGAGGGACCTGATTAAAACTGACACGGTGCAGACACACAAACCCACTAATTTAAGCACACAGCACTGTAATATGAACGCATACAGGCGTGCTCCTCCACCACACGTGCACACACTAGATGGCATTGGTAAACAACCAACTGAGAGACCAGAGAAAAGAAAACAATTACAGAATAAAGAGAGCGAGTGTGTCTGTGAGACATCTTGGAAAATACAAAGATGAACCCTGAAGATATGAGGACAGTGCAGACAGATAGACAGACGAGAGAGAGAGAGGGGGAGAGAGATGGGTGGGAAAGAGAAAAGAGGAGGGAGGCAATGGCATCCAGGTATGAAATGACAAATAGGACAGCGGCAGCAAAAGATAGAGGGAGGTATATTGTGAAAAGAGGAAACAGGGGACCAGGTGAATATAAAGAGAAGGAGGAAGAGAAGGGAGGAATCCGATTTGAAAATAAACGAGTTAGGGAGGGGCGAGCGCGATGGAGGAATGGGGGACTGAGAAGCGACAAATAAGAAGAAGATTTCCATAGAGAGCGATGGAAGAGGGAGAATAAGAGAGAGAGGGGAAGGATGTGAGAAAGAGACAATACGAGATGTACAAATAAATGGAAATGGAGGGGGGCTGAGAAAGAAAACGACAGAACAAGAGTGTAAAAATTAGATGAAAGAGAGTAGAAAGTGAAGAGAGACCTGCAAAAACAAATCAGCAACACAAGACAGAGGCGGGGAGAAAAAAACAGCAGTAAGAAGAAGGGAGGTAGGGATCGGGGAGAGAGAGAGAGAGAGAGAGAGAGAGAGAGAGAGAGAGAGAGAGAGAGAGAGAGAGAGAGAGAGAGAGAGAGAGAAAGGGGCAAAAAATAGAAAGGAGACAACAATGTGAAAGCAGACATGGAAAGAAATATGAAGCCGCAAAAACAAATCAGCTAACAGAGCAGAGGGAGAGAAGGAACGAGACAAAGGTACACGAGGGAGAGATGAGAAATGACGGAGGGAGAGAGAGTGAATAATAACTAGAGAGAAAACTAACACGGAGGAAAATATGAAATGGAAGAGACTGAGATGGGAAGGAGATGGCGACAGAACGGACAGGAAGTTAAAACAGAGGAGGAATGATAAATGAGACGAGTTAGGAGGAGTGGAGGAGAGAGCCGATCGGATGGAAAAACAACATAAACGACAGGAATAGGAGAAGGCTTGTCGACAGCGGGGACATTCAATTATAGACTCAAAAACACCTGTATGCATGCAGGCACGCACCTACATGCATGTACTGTACACCTGTAATAAACACACAGAGACAGGAGGAAATTGATAGTGACAGCAGGAAGTGAGGAGGGCAGATGGAAATGGCTCCAGAGAAAAGGATGAGAGGGATAATAGGAGAAAAAAGATATATAGCTGGGCAGAGGGAGATAGGCTGGAGTGTAGGTCACCCATTACTGTGCATGCAGTTATACTCGGAGATAAAATATGGGCACAGATGTAGCTGGTGTTCCTGGGGAGATGTATACGAAAACAATGCGTCGCTGCTTTCTTAATGGCTGAGAATGTGCCATGTTGTGGCCCTTTGTGAATTTATTGCCACTCAGATAGTACAAACAGGTAAAGGGCTGGATTCAGCTGTCATCGCGAACTGTTGCATCTTTTAAAGCAAACAAAAATGGTTGTATGAGCAGATTTTGATTATTCATGATGAACATAAATGCAAAAAAGACAGAGATCAACAGACTCTGCTCGGGTTAAGTCAGCTGTAGTGGATCGTTTTTCTTTAATTTAGATATTTGGGGTGTAGAAAACACTGCAGAAATGACCTTCAGGCTGTTACTTAGACGCAGTGAAGAAACGACTGTTACAGTAATATATGTAATATATGCATCTTTATAAAAAAAGGGGGGGCTAAAGCAAACAGAAATGGTAGTATGAGATTTGGATTATTCATGAGGAGCATAATGCCAAATAAGACAAGTCAACACACATTGCATAAGGTGAGCTGCAATTAATCATTTTTCTTAAATTTAGACATTTAGGGTGCATATTAGGTTTTAAATGCTGCGTTTTCTCTCTAACTTCTGGGCTTGAACTTGTGTCTGCTGGTGAAAAATGGAAGTGGACAAATAGAAATAGGAAATACTGCAGAAATGACCTTCAGGCTGTTACTTAGAAGCAGTGAAGAAATGACTGTTACAATAATATATGGATATATGGATCATTTTTCATGAATTTAGATATTTAGGGTGCATATTAGGTTTTAAACGCTGCGTGTTCTCTCTAAATTCTGGGCTTAAACTTGTGTCTGCTGGTGAAAAATGGAAGTGGACATATGGAAATTAGAAATACTGCAGAAGTGACCTTCAGGAAGCAGTGAAAAATTGACTGTTATAATAATATATGTAGTTAACGATATTTATAGCTTCCAACTTAAAAATGAAGTGAGTAACTTTGATAAAAAAGCTGTTTTATGAAATGGTCACTATAGATCTGGGGTGGGGCCATATGAGAAACCCAGATTGTCAGATAACCTCTATTTTATCACTATAGGAAACATATTGTCATTCTTATTTTTCAGCATTTATTATACTCTACATCACTCCAGATGGCATATTATTCAGAAAAAGACATTATATGCAGGAGACTTTGAACCGTACAGGACTGACTGTTTAAGGTTGTAATGTTTCCATTAATAAAACTTAACATTTAACTTAACTTAACACTTACATTTCCTTCTTTGCAAACTAAGCACAAAGCGTTACCGCCAACCTCTGCAAAAAAATACTTAGCAGTCCATGAGTTATTACAGACTTTCCGCCTCAGCAGGTGATGCTACTTCAAACATCAATCACATCAGTTTACATCAACTGTGACAGGAAGAAGGGCACTAACAATACACCAGCTTTTCAAAACAAAAGCTGTTTTTTTAACTTTTTTTTTTAGCTTCATAAGTGAAATTGCATGGCTTGTCTGAGACCTCCCTGGCCGGACAGAACCATCACGCAGGCCGTATAATGTCCAGGTCTGATCTATAGATTATAGGCTGATAATCTGTGAAAAAAATCATGTTGTCTGAACAGCCAATCAATCTTACAGGAGTCTCTAAGCAGCTGTCGATCACTGCACGAGACTCATATTGTAGCATACTCTTTAGGTGTAGTTTGAAAACTTTTCAACATGGCGGTCGGGTTTCAGATTATCTGTCTCACGTACTAATCTCAGAATATAGTGACAGTTTTATAAAAATAACTTTTTTCATATTTGCTCCAAGTTACCAACTGCAGCTTTAAATCTCCTAATGAACAGTTACAGAGAAAGATGGAAAACAATAAAAAGTTATATGTGCTATGACATGACCTGATTAATACGCCAACGATCATTTATACCGGTGAGGATGGCTGGATCATACACACAGTAAATATGGTCAGAAATAATAGCATCAACAAAAGTGTAGGGAAAAATTGGAAATTACAAGTTTCTTTTACAACTAAGTGAAAGCAGCGTAACAGCAACTCTAGCGCTCAGTATCAAGGTGCATGTCAGTATCATCATGAATGTAAAGATGTAGACCGTCACAATGGGCTCCCTTTGCAAATATTCAACAAAAAAGACCTTTTATGATTAAACCCTATATTTTTTTAGTTGTTCCATAATGTCACCAGTTAATGAGATGTTGAGATGAGGACCAGGGTGTAGGATGCTCTGGGGTCTACACATGTTCACATATGCACATTAGCAAGCGACGCTTCTGCAAATATCCAGTGAGTATTACCTACAGAGTCCACTCCGCCTTTGCTTATAAAACTAGGTTTACAACATCATAACCTTCGTTACATCTCAGCTCTGCGTTGTAACTAACTTGCCTGGTGCCACAGGTTTGTACGAAGTTACGGCGCTCAAACTAAGCTAAGTTAGCGGTTGCTCATTTTTGAATTCATGCTATGCTTTCTGACTTATCTTTCCTCTTACAGCAATGATGTCTAAGTGTTGGGCTTTCTGCATGAGAGTGTTATGAAACTCATTTGGTTTGTTTGGGTTTTCTATTAAATTCCTCCATGAGATGCATCCGTTTACTATTCCTCCTGCAACACACCTATTTCTCTACAAGAATTATTTATTTTCTCACCATTATAACCGAAAAACCAAACAGGTAACCGTTACTACTCTCAAAATTGGGAGATCTATATCACTGAATGAAGACTGAATAACAGAAATGACTGCAAAAATCTATTGGCATTGATTGCCTGTAATAGTTTTAGGATTTCCTTTACAACATGTGGAACCGGGAGCAGTTTATCTGAAGACTGAGAGTGTGACGGAGCATTTCAGAGCGTGTGCTCGAGCATGTTCCCCCAATTTTCTATAAGCTTTTGTCTTTGAATGACAATAGATTTTAGTGTTTCAGCACATTAGACTCTCCTGGATGAGCTGCAGGAACAGGATGAAAAACTAGTCGCGCTGTATTGACCCCGAAGTGGAAAGCTATTTGAAAAGAAGACAATGCAATCAGGGGCCAAAACCTCAAACAACAAACATTCCTCAGCACTTTCAACTGTCAAATATCTGTGATTAAAATGTTTGACTCCATAATATTAGAAATGATTTCTGTGTAGGTTGTCTATTATTAGTAATGATTTTTGTCTGGCTATTTTGATGAATGAAATTACAAATGATAGGATGGTGCACGGAGAAAGGAGAGAGGATGGAGAGAGGCAGAAAAAGGGGAAAGAAAGTGAGACAGTAATTGAACGATACCACCACATGCATGAGAAAGCTGAGCGGAGGGTGCACTAATGGAGGAAAGGGAGAAATAGAAATGTCACTCCATAAAATATCAAGCTAATTTGAGCCCATAATTACCATGGAGATGAGTGGCAGAGGTGAGCGGAGAGCACTGTATGTGTATGTATGTGAGATTTGACCACAGATTCATGTGAAAAAAACACACACGGTTACAACACATTGACGGCTTCTTTCTCTGTCAAGCAACAGCACAACGAGACGCACTCTGCGGGACTAAGTCAGCTCACGTCGGAGGCTCTCTCCATGCATGACCTCTCAAGGTCAAAATGTGGTTTCTTTGGAAATTACATCCTGTACGGCCGTGTGTGTACCTGCAGCGCCGGCGCTTTGCTCTGCTGCAGGGTGTGTGTTTGTGGTGTTCACACACCTGGTCAGGGGTCCGGGGTGTTACTGGAGTTAACAAGGCGGCATGTGAGCGGTGTGTGTGTCCCTTGTGCTCTCCACACTTCTTATTACTGTGTATTTGTCACGCGTCACAAGTTTTAGTGTGTTTTCACACCGGTGGTTCAGAAAAAAAAAAAGACGCATTGTTGCCGTTAAGTTCTGGTCAAAGGAGAATAAACATGAAGTCATGAAAACTCATTGATTGGACAGTTTTGTGGACGTAGGGGCAGGGGAATAATCCTAAATAATGTGGGGAAATAATTTATGTAACACAGAAATTCAAATGTATAAGAATTGCTTTTCATTTTTAAAGATTTACTGATTTACTGTAACTGACTAAAATATTTGATCCCATGATTGTCTATATTTTATATTAATCACAAATTAGTTATTTTATCATATTAAATGAGGACCAAATGGCCGAAGCTACAAAAAATAACTTGAGTTGTAATAAACCATAATTTTCTTTATTTTTCAAGGGCAGTCAACTGATTAATATTATTAATTTTGATTAATCACATGATTGTCCATAGTTAATCATGATTAATCACATTTTTTTATCTGTTCAAAATGTACCTATAAGGGAAATTTGTCAAGTATTTAATACTCCTATCAACATGGGAGCGAGCAAATATGCTATGCAGACGTATGTTTATATTTATTATTGTTCATCAATTAATAACACAAAACCATGATGAATATTATCCTGAAACCCTCACAGGTTCTGACTTATATATTAAATATGCTTAAATATGCTGAAATCATAAACTGCCTTTTCCTTGCCAAAATTTAGCACAAGCTTGTAGCATTATTTAGCCTTCTTAGCGGCAAGCTAGTACGACCTGATTGGATTCATCATGTATGGTCACTATAAAACTGAGCCTGCTACAACATTAAAATCGCAATTTGTGTTAATGTGTTAAAGAAATTAGTGGCGTTTAAGCAAATTTGAGTTAACGCATTATTATTGCCTTAATTTTGACACCCCTAATGGAAATACGGCAAACCATACAATAATAATACTCTAAAAATATAAAGATATAACCAAATCAGGACAAATCAAAAATTGGGTTGAATGATCAATCCAGCTTTCTGGCTTACATTAACTCAGCATGTGTTCTGTCTTTTACTTAAACAGCCGTGTGGTTGAAATCTACCCAGTTTGGTTAGTTTTCAAGCACAGAACAACACAGGTGACTCCTGACTGCTTTGTTTACGGCAATGAAGAAAATGAAAGATAATGGCTGCGAATCATTCAGGGTGTTTACGGTGGGCAAACAAAGGTGTTCACGGTGATGTGGAACGTAAGACAAACACTAATTAGGACTCAACCTGTTTTGAAATTGCTCTTTGGACGATGGGACACACACAAAGAAACAGACAGGCTTGCAAACCCATAAACACACTGTAAAACACATTATTAATACATTGAGTGATGAATGCAAATGTGTGCTAATAAAAGAAACAAACAAGAGAAAGCTGCATGTCGGGGTGGAGCGGTAGAAACTGAGAGAGTAACGCTGGCTGACACAATGAGAAGAGGAGACAATTGATTTATTGGGATGAATTATGTGATGACAGTTTAATCCTTTTCTGATATTCTAATTGAGGCTGATAAGGAATGAAAGAGGATGAAGGACCGAGGTCTTGTAGCTCCCTCTGGGCTACAAACACTGCCACAGTAAGGATTTCACTTCCTCTGGAGCTACATGGATTTTTTTTTTTTTAAAGTCCACTGAATCGCTCATGACAGTGGGAAGGAAGGACAGGGAGACGGCAAAGTGGGGAAGAGGAAAAGGAAGAAGTGAAATGAGGTGCTGAGTAACAGGAGGAGGTGGATAATAGGAACACGGGGAGGAGAGAGAGGAACGGCAGGATGTGGCCTTATTACAGCACTTGCTGTCTTTTTGCGGACAGAGAAGATGGGATGGAGGGGGTAAGAGAAGAGGAAGGGAAATACGTTGAAATGTCAAGAGGCTGAGGGATGACATCAGTGAATGGACGAAGGGAGAGAAAAATCTGGATACTAGGTTATGAAAAATGAGAAATTTGGAGAAAAGGGCATCATTAGCATTGAGAAACAGTATGGCTTCACCGTGTAGGTCAGTCTGAGTTTGTGGCTAAATTGCTATACAGATGGTCAGTGGACATGTCTATGATGTTAAATCCATCCAATACATGGCGGCCTGCTTGTAAACTTTCTGTTATTCTGTCTAAAAAATCCATCAAAATCTACTTCTGAGGACATTTCAGAGAGAAACAGGCGATGCAACAGCTGAATCTTTCATTTTAGAAGAAGATTGCCTAGTTTGACAGCTTGGTCTAAGCTTCGTATAAACCGGACGCGTCACACTGGAGGCGCTTGAAAGAGCGACGGCCAATGAGGAAACTCCAATGCTTGGCCGACCAATCGTGACAGGCCCTCTGCGGCCAAGCGTAAAAACCAGAGGTTTGACTTGATGGATAGGAAGAGAGAGAAGGACAGAGGATGGATGAAATGGTCAGACGTGATGGAGTGATTCTCTACAGATAAATGGAGATATCTGTGGGAAGAGATTGATGGAGGGATCAGCAGATTGATGGAAAGACAAAAGTGTGATCGCTGCTCTGTTGTTGGTGCTATCAAATATAGACAAAGACAAATATCACACACATGCCCTCTTCATTCATCCCTCTACTGTACAGTATGAAGTCAAATCTGTTTTCCCCCGCAGTACACGACAAAGCCATATTTCCCTCTCTTTGCTTTACAGGAGTAACGTGGTTTTGGGCTTCGGTAAATTGTCTTCATCATCCACTTCACACATCACACTATGGGAGTAAAGGCTTTTCCTTGGAATCAGTTTCACATCTCGCCAAGCTAAACTGATCACAGAGGCTTATGTGCCAAAAGGTCGGCGGATACATCGGACGCGATGAGCGCCTGCTGAAGGCAAATACATCAAAACACAAAATGTCAAGGTGCTGCTTTAATACCTGCCGCCTCTCCTCCCCTCCCTGCTTGCTTGATCCCAAAGCACGCAGTCCATCCCTCGCCTGTCAGTCTGTCGACAGGGCCGCCGCCACCCTCACGCTATGGCATCCATCACCCCTCATCCCCGTCTCCCCCTCCGTCCCACGTCCCTCCATTCACACCTTAGTCATGTTAGTTCCACTCCTCTCTCACCTAAACATGTATGTTCCCACAGAACATGATCTTTTTAATAACCACTGAAAAGCTATGAACGTTAAGCATGAGAAAGAGTTTTTTTTACTTGTATATGCTTCTTCATCCACAGCGGTGGTGACATAAAAAATAAATACTAGTTGAGATGCTCTATTATGATTGCACCAGGTGTAATCTGTCTCCAGTGTTCTACCAGACGCTGTTTAGCTCCCAGAACAGCAGCAAAGCTTTCACTCACAGAGCTGCCAATTAAAAACAACTCTCCCTTCTTCTCAGTATTGCATGAAGCTGTGATTAATATTTATATGATCATGTAGAATTTATTCTAATTTATATGCATTTTTAATTTAACATTTCATTTTTAAAATGTAATTCTTAAGTGTAAAAAAAAATGTAAAAATTGCTGCAAAAATGTGCCTGTGATTGTTCTGGTGAGCCTATTTTTAAAGCAAAGTTAGATAATATGGTATAGCGTATTCTTTCAGATCTGTCAGTCACGAGGGGCGGCGGAGACAAGCTCGGGACTGTGGTGGTGCGTTCAGGTACCTGTGAGAAGATGAACTACAAAGTAAAGAAAACAGGGTTGAGTAATGATTCCATTAGCAGCCTATTAGCTGACAAACACGGCGCAGAGATTTATAAAATTATGAGATTTTATAACTGTGTTGGCACCCCCGCTGCGCCATGATGATAATGAGTTCCGGTCTCTATTAATTCAACAATGTAGGCTGCTGTGTACATACAGGCAACACTTTTTTTTTTCTGAAGCGATTTCTTTTTTTTAATGTTAGTAACTCCAGTAGTCATGTACTATGAGAATATCATTATCATTATCTTGGACCTTGGAAACAGCTATTGGCATGTGTTGACTTTTAAAGGGAAAATGTACCACTTTTTATGTGGATGTCCAATCAGTGCTGATTATAAATGTGGTCGATTGAAACAACAAATATCTGTGTGTACTACATTGATGCAGAGAGCTGAATTGCATCCAGCGCCATCATTTGACCTGACAGAGATGTAGCTGGAGGTGAGGCAGAGCTGCAGGCTTCTATTTCAGCTTGGATTTCTGGTCTTCGCCTCTAGGTAGCCAGGGCGGACGCTCTAAATGACGTTCAAAAACAGTTCATGAACACCTTCCTTGTTCTTTCCGACAGTGAAAATCCCATCCCAAAATATGAGTGCAGAGGAAGTTATGGAGGAGGATACATTTTACAGCATTTTGGCTGACTTGGATATTCAACTGTAATAATTCAAGATGGAGTATTAGGCCGAAGAAATGCGACATCGTCAATGTAGACGTGCAGAAAGTCCGCTCAACAGCGAGAGCGACACCATCGTGGCGTGCAAGCATTCCTATGTGCGTATTTTTCAGGGCACAACGGCTGCAAGATAAAAATAGTTCAACTTTTGGTATGCTGCAGCACGCACCGCATGTCATGTGATGAGGAACAACCAATCACAGCCAGCATATATAGACCTAACCCAACCCACCCTGTTCCCACTGCTCCAGACATTCTACAAGCCCAACATACAAAAACTTTCCTTACATTCACCAATCAGTCGGCCAGTGCCACAAAAGCCATGAACAACTAATCCTTTTAGTGCAGGGCTACCCAGAGCCTTATAAACTGTTCCACACACTATTTGCTTCACCTTTTCCGTCCAAGAACATCACAACATCCGCTTGTAAAGTCAGCCAAACAAACACAGAGAAATCGAGCAGTAATGTTTGAGGGACTGACTGCTGGAAATCCATTTATCTTTATGTCATATCATCATCAACACTGATGTACATAACATTTGGCAGTTTTTTCCTTCAAGTCAACATAGATGAGACATCGTTAAGGTGCATGGAGAGGTGCAAACACCATGACCATGCAATACTTTCCAAAAGCTCCAGAACAACGAATAGATGGACCTTAAATTGAGCTTGTTTTGTCAGCCGATGATAAAAATTGCTGTCAGCAACTGGACAGTACTCAAACTCTTTCAGCAGGTCCAGTCCTCATTCGTAAGTGCAGTTTTCTTTTCGTCAACACCGAAATGTCAGATTAACGCAGTATGTGAAAAACATTTAGTCATCCCAGAAAAGAAAACTGGAAGCGCTGCAATGAACAGCAGCAGACAGTTGTTTCCTTCGTCTGCTCTGAAAGCTCCATTAAAAGAAGGGAAGAGAAAGAGAAGAGATAGAAAGCTCTCATTTGCCTGTTACCCATTTTCTCCTCTGAGGAGAAGGAGATGAAAAAAGTAAGGCTGGACCCATGAGTGATTAGAAATGTTGGATCTTTGCTTCGGTTTTGTTCACAAACACCCGTCAGTCTAGTGTTTCCACAGTCAGAAATACACCCCATTTCCCATCTGTCCTTCTGCTCTGCTGTTTTCCTCAAATCTTCATTAAGATGGAAAAGCGTTTCATAATCTAGTGCTACGTACAGGATAGCTGATTTTTGTGCTTCCTGGAAAAAGTAGCCTGTCCACTTCGGTGTATGACTCCTGCCCTCTCCTGTTGATGCACAGCAGCTCTTTCACAGCGTTGCACAATCTGAGCAAGTGGCAGCAATTTTCAACAGCGTTATCACCACTTGAGTTTTAGTTAAAAGTTTGATGCCACTGCAGAAGCCCTCGAACTGCAGCTGTTTGGCCATTGGCTTCACATTTGGGGGGTCCTGTTTCGGGGTATCTGTATTGACTCTGAAAAAGGGCCACAGGATTGATTCCATCTCCACTCGTCAAAGTAAATTATC
Source organism: Pterois miles (assembly GCA_947000775.1). Classification (NCBI taxonomy): domain Eukaryota; kingdom Metazoa; phylum Chordata; class Actinopteri; order Perciformes; family Scorpaenidae; genus Pterois; species Pterois miles. The sequence continues at coordinate 10,515,894 of CAMQGK010000008.1, forward strand.
CCAGCTGCACCTCAAGTGACCAAAAGCCAACGGCGTGACGGCTTTCCCCCGCCTCCTGTCACTGCAGTTGCTGACCTTGTCGCAGCCCTTGGGTAATAATTTATTCATCTGTCCCTCAAAAATAGCATTCCTCCATCCACGCTTTTCAGTGTTGATTGTGTTTGGCTCATTCATATTGCATGGTAATGGTAGGAGGGAGGGTTGTCGCTCTCTTGACACATTTCATAGCTCAACTACACGGCTAAATGGTGTAGGAAGGCAGAGAAGAAGAGGGAGGTGGCGAAGAGATGGGATGAGATGATGAGAGAAAGGGGTGGAAGAGAGGGAGAAGCAGTGCTTGGAGGGGGGTAAAGACGTGGAGGAAAAATGTACATTATTTTAAAGATGAGTGGTATGATGGGAGGGAAAAGTGGAGTGATGCAGGGGGAGCTGAAGGGAGAAAATATAGGGTGGAAACAAGGCAGAATGTCCTTGAAGTGAAAAGGTCACAAGCTATTCCTCTCATATTTGGTGAGAAAAGCACTATACAGCTCTTCACAGTGAGAAATAATGCACCCTGAAAGCGAGAAAGCTACATAATGGACTAAACAGCTTATATTTTTTTGAGCCTGCATCCCGAAATCAGGTGTGAATCTGAAATACACACCGCTGACTTGAGTACAAGCTCAAATTGTCAGATGAATGTTTCATCTGAATGTGGTGATTTATCAAGTTAATGCTGAAATAAAACATTTGGTCTGATCACTGAGCCACAATAAACTGTTAATGAACTAAAACAACTCCACCCTGGGGGGATTAATTAATGGACTCAAATTCAATTGAAATAAATCTGCGTATGCGCAACACGACTATTTATTTCTCCGCCCTCGCTCTCGACCGAGAGACAGATGATTTGTTTGATTGGAAAGCCGCCGGTGCAACTCCAATTCAATCACATCTGAAGAGTCAAAAACCGCTGCGTTGAGTCACCACGCAGCAACGGCGGTGTTTTATTTACAGCATCCATGACGAGCCGAGAGAAGGGGAGAAACCAGAGGGTCTCTGGGAAATTTATAGTTTCCCGATTGCAGTAAATTTAACATGCCGACAATGATATTATTGATCAACCTCCCTGGTCTGCTTGTGTGCACTGCTTAGCTCTAGATTGCAGATTTGACAAGATACTAGGGCCGTGTACTGGCAAGAATCTGGAAATACGATACAATCATGATACCAGGGAAAACAACTAAATATATTGTGAAAATGTAAGCATGGCAATATATTGTGATTTTTAAAATTTAACAGGAAAACTGGAGAGAACGCACTAGAAATACACAATTTCAGATTTATACTGCATGAAAAAAACTGTATGCTTTTTGCCCAAAACTGCATGTGATCTTTACTTGTTACTGTTACTTATTTTATTGTCAATTCATTGCACTTTCTCTTTTAATTTTTACTATACTGTATTTATCTGTACTGTGTTGATGCTGCTATGACACCCGAATTTCCCTCCGGGGATTAATAAAGGTTCACTTATCTTATCTTATCTGATTATCATAAAGTGGGCATATCTGTAAAGGGGCGACATGTGGGTACCCATAGAACCCATTTTCATTCACTTATCTTGAGGTCAGAGGTCAAGGGACCCCTGTGAAAATCGACACACCAGTTTTTCCTCGCCAAAATTTAGCTAAAGTTTGGAGTGTCATTTAGCCTCCTTCCTGATTAACTTGTACAAAATAGCTGGTTCCAATGGATTCCTTCAGTTTTCCACTTTTATATGATGCTAGTAGTATTTTTAAGAGTTTAATTAAAAATCTATACAGTGTTTTGGAGAATCGATACAGTATCACCCAACATAATATTGTGATACTCATGCGTATCAATATTTTCTTACACCATACTGAAGGAAACTGTGCACATCACGTTATAGTACTTGTTTTTTCTGCACTGTTAAAGTATTAATTTCACTTTTATTCCCCTCAAGCAGAATCCTCCCACATTAGCAGAGTCTACTGACCAAACATAACTCAGCCACAGCCATTGAGCCCCCAAGGCTTTTTCAGCACTGTGCTCTGCTGAGGTCAAAATCACCATTATCTCTTAACATTACCATTAACACGCAGTTTGATTCGTTTTCATTCTGAGAAACGGGCGCTACATTCTTACTAAACCTTGTTTTAGCTAATGTGTCCTTTTCATTGATTCAAACTGTCTTTCATTACCATTTAATTCTTTGTAAAGCCCATCGTGACACCGCCTGAATAAGCTAATAGAGATTCAGCAAAAAGAAACACATTAAAGAAAGGACAGAGGATGATGGAGGAAGAGAGAAAATGCAAGAATAGGAAGTGGGTGTACAATCTAGGGTGAAGGGCGAAAGGACTTGACAGCAAAAAGCATCGAAAGATCAGACCTCATCAGCGAGAGAGAGATTTGTAGAGGCATGATGAGAAAAGGCATACGGTGTCTAGATATACAGGATATCTGCCTGTGGATGGATACACAGAGCACTCTCATAGAGACATGTGTGTGTTTCCTCATGTGTGAACACTGCCAAAGAAAATCACTGGTCCTCTCACACACAGGCACACGGACACACACTCTCAATAAGACCTTAATCCCGAAGATAACTAATTACAATGAAATGCACATATACTCCCCTCCCACAGAGAGATAAAGATGAACACACTCCAGTTCAGTGATGCAGAAATACACATGCACAATCATGACATCCCACTCACATGGCAATGTACGCGCCGAAAGCCACGATATGGATCAGTGTGACAGACCTATAATTCAAGAGCCGGTTGATCTCTGCAGCTGTGGCTGTGAACACATGTGCGCACACTCGGGTGAGGGCATTCTGTTATTTCTCATTACCGTCATATTTTTACAAGTCATATTTTTGACACTGAAAGAAAGGGCGACGGAGCTATAAATCCCATTGAGAATCAACAATCAACCCGCTTTCATAAGCTGATATAAACATGTGGCGATGGAGGAGACTTTAATGTGATGCCACTCTGCTTCGCAAGCCAAGTGTGACATATGGATTTTAATAAAACTGCCTACTATTTGCACGATTAGAAGAAGAAAGAATCATGTTGTATAATTAATCTCAGTAGCAAAGAGCTTAACGTGCCCAGTTGGGATCTGGTATTTCACCACTCAATATTGAAGCTGGACAATATCTCTGTCTCCAAGAAGACTGTGCCAAGACCATGATACTGAAAATGAGTTGGTTTTCTGTGGTCATTTTTACTACCAAAATCGGAAATGGACTGGCCAGTATCCACTAACAAAAACATTTAAGCTACCCAGTTACTTGGAAAAAGCCTGATAAACGAGGGAATACAGCCCTTTATTTCAGTGGTTCCCAAGCTTTTTCCTTAACGGACCCCTTTTCTATCACTAGTGAACACAATAACGGAGCGATTTCATTGATTTTGAGCAGGTTGTGTCTTGTGAATATTGCATCAGAGATGAGTTTTCCTGTTATTTTCAGGAACTTTTCTCTGTCTGCATTATGTATTATTTAAATACAATTTATCAATCATACATCTTAATAGGATTTTTTTTTTTCTTTTTTGTTAAAAATTCTTGTAGTTTTCATCACAGGAATGAATAAAATTTTGACATAGTGTTATATTTTTTAAGAAAGTTGTTGTACACCCTGTAAATTAAAGAAGGCCTCGCAACCCCCCCATAAGACCCCCAGCTGCATGTTACTCTGCTTTTTTCTTTTTGCTGTTTTATCATATTTTTATCCTTGACATGAAGCAGTGACTTTTTAATCCCAAGTAGGAAGGGCTAAATGTCTGGCATGACATAGCAATAAAAGCTGTATAAAATCTATATTTTCAGCATCATCTCAACTTGCAGACTTTGTAAGCAACGTGTCAAAGGGGAGAAATAGCTGTACAGTCCACATGTGGTCTCCCTGACCCCGGTATAAAAAAGGCTTTTGAGTCATTTAAAGATGAACCCTACCTCAATCCTGCCGGTGTCTGGCTGGAAGCCTCTGGCCGGGTCTTCGGTCGTCACTCTGCACTGGATGGCGCAGCCGTTCACCCTCACCTTGTCTTGTTTGAGGCCCAGTTCTGGCAGGCTGCGGCCTTCACACACGTGCAGCTGAGCGTGCACCAGGTCCACGCTGGTAGAGACAGACAGAGGCGATGAGGTGAATAAACTGACTGAAGCACTGAACATGGTGTGAATAGCCCTTAATTTCCCTTGATGTCACTGCGGAGAACATTTCCTCGGTTTATACCAAGGTTTAAAAAGCCATTTATCCAATATAAACATCTTTAGCGATTCTTGCCCTCGAATCAGAACAGGAAGGTGTGGATCTGCAGCGGATGTGAGGAGTTTTTCCCAACACGGCTCGTTTGAACAAATGAATCTGCGATGCATGACAAGAAAACAGTCCCTCACGGATACCAAAAACAAAGTCGATTAAAACTAAACGAACTTTAGTTAGAATTCGATGCAGCTGAAACAGGCCCTGGGGAAGCAAGCCGGATATTGAATATTTACATTTTACATATGAAAACAACTAATAAATTAGCAACAGAACTCAACCAGGTCCAAAGATATGTAAAAAGTCCAATGCATAGATCGGTGACAATAATAATTCAATGTGAAAAAGTATTGTCTTTCAATGGAATCGCATTGTTATGAAATCATAAATTGAAATAACATAATACATGTTTACGTCATCTGAATTGATAACAAGCACACAGTAATTTGATTTTAATGTAGTGACATCAAGCAATTGTTTTAATCTGATTATTTGATATACTGTATGTCTGCATGCGTGTAATGTGATCATACACTGATGATGGCTTATAGCTGAAACAGGTTTGTTTGTTTGCCCAGAATAAACCAAAAAAGAGACTTGATCTGTGAGTGCCAGTGATTTGTTGTTTCATCTATTCATACTACTACCTGGCACCAGACACCGTTCAGGATTTGGAGATGTGCTCGCTGTTAATTTCTGTTTTGTCATGCATGTAAACAGTCAGTGTGATTTACCTTGAAACTGTTCATTTTCCACTGAAGTTCTTTATTAAATGAGAAAATACTCTTTCGCTTTTCATTTGTCGAGCATTTAATTCACACAGGAGTCTACAAAAATAAGCTTTACCCTGTGGTTATTTTATATCGACTATTTATTCAGTGAATTAACAGAAAACATGCTATATCATGATATATGTCAATTGATTCAATCACGATCAATCGCATAATTGTCCAGAGCTCTTTTTTTTCAGCTGTTCAAAATGTACCTTAAAGGGAGATTTGCCAAGTATTTAATACTCTTATTAACATCAGAATGGACAAATATGCTTGTTTTATGAAAATGTATGCATATATTTAGTACTAGAAATCGATTAACAACACAAATGACCAGAAACCTTCACAGATTCTGCATTTAGCATAAAAAATGTTGATATGACTATGACTTGATCCAAACTGCATGTGATTACCATAAAGTGGGCATGTCTGTAAAGGGGAGACTGGTGGGTACCCATAGAGCCCATTTACATTCATACATCTGGAGGTCAGAGGTCAAAGGACCTCTTTGAAAATAGCCATGCCAGTTTTTCCTCATTTAAGTTTAGGCAACTTTGGAACATTATTCAGCCTCCTTATGGAGAAGCTAACAGTACCAATGGATTCCTGAGGATTTCTAATTTCATATGATATTTCTGTATTAACGTGTCAGTATCGCATTAACTTTGACAGCCCTAGAAATAACAAGATAATATCGGGACAGAAGATTTTGCCCAGCCCATGTGTATCCAAGACACTGCAGTCCAGTACAACGCAAACTGGGCACATAGCTCAACTCTGTGTAACTCTTGTGTGCTACAACATACTGATAAGCTCTGTGATAAAGGTTCATTACAACCAAGCAGAAAGCATAAGACTGTGATGCAACAAATTGCTTTCTGCAAAACCTGGCGTATAAATCACTGCTACGATATGAAATTAACATCTAAAATAATGGTTATTGTTTGTTTTATTCAACTTTTATTAATTTTCAAAAGACAACAAGAAACTGCAGCCAGTTAAAATTGTGTTTTAGTTGAATACATAAATAGAATAAATAATGTATATTTGTTCTGTCACACCAACTCACTACTGCACGCTGTTTACATGTACAGTGCATTTTATTCACAGATATCTAAAAATGCAGTATTGCCCAGGAACAAATGCTCGCACAAACATGCACATATGCATAATTTATTCAGCAATTACCCAATATTAGAAAGAATTTGAATGTGAGAGGCTCAGAGATAAGCTATTTTCTTCCATTTCCATGAGTTGTAACCCTCATCTGTATGCATTTATTTAAATGTGACGCTCAAATGAGACTCGCTGGGTTAAGCTTCATGACCTTGCATCATCTAACACGTAGCCAAAAATGTATGAACGTATTTTGTCATCGTTGTTTTCTGGACACATTTTAAACCCAGCGGTGGACGGACACAGACAGCGGGGACACTAAATTCTTAAATGGTTGCGTCTCTGCAGCCGAACCGCTGCCAAACATAAACACACTCAGACAACTGGGAAGCCTCGTCGCCTTGACGGGTGAATGAGAGACAGAAGGCATACACATCAGCAAACAAGCTTGGTTCTTGGACACCGTCTTGGCTTCCATCTCCTTAATGTCTCAATTAGCTGGTATCCACATTCTGGCCAAACAGAAGGACAATTATGCATCAGCCTGGTGTGAAATGTGTTGGTGGAATAAGCAGATCCAAATCTTGATAACTTGGACAGGCACTAACGTCATGTTTTCGTTACACTTTCATGAATATGTTGGTATTTTTGAAATTGGACAGCACTGCCCGCGTCCTTAAATAATAAAAAAGGATGAGATGAAATGAGTCACTTGATGAGCAATGCCCCCAACAGCAGTCCTGGAAACGATTCTCAGTTTCCCAGTACTTTACTGTTTAATTAGGATGCCAGTGTGCTTCCAGACTTAGATTAGTTCTTCGTCTTTGCGGGGTCCAACACATTGTCAGCTCCCCAGGGCTACAGCTCTTCAAGGACACTACATGGGAGAAGACATATTTTGCCTCTCCTACTCTCTTATGCGAGATGTGCTGTTGCCAAGAGTTTAATATTTTACGATTAACTAACCTGGTGCAGGCTGTTCTCATACACTGATCCTAGCTATATCTACAAAAAGTAATACACGTAATCTGTGTATATCCCACAAAAACTATCTGTAATTCACATAACTGTGAACGTCAAAGTTGATTTAATTGTCATGTAACTGACATACTTAAGTAATTTAAAGAGCTATTTTAGCCAAAACCACCATCTTTTCCTAAACCTAACTAAGTAGTTTTGTCGCCTAAACCTAACCAAGTCAATATTTTCCTAAGCCTAAGTAGTTTTGTTGCCTAAACCTAAACAAGTCAAAAGTTCCTAAGCTTAACTAGGTTGTTTTGTTAACCTAAACCTAAACAAGGATCTTTTCCTGAACCAAAGTAGTTTTGTTGCCTAAACCTAACCAAATCAATATTTTGCTATGCCTAAACAGTTTTGTTGCCTAAACCTAACCAAGTCGATATTTTCCTAAACCTAAGTATTTTTGTCGCCTAAAACTAAGGTTGTTTCCTGTGAAGACAGAAGTTTATTTTGAAAAGACTTTACATGTGTAACGAGTGGAATTTGAAACATGTAGATGTTGATTTGAAGACTGAGAATAATTTTTGTTGTAAGTTATCATACGAGTCGTTGTATGAGAATAACTGCCTGGTGTGTTCAGCTCACTCATTCCATCAAACATTTACTCTTTTGATTCTTTTATTTACTCCTTTACTCTTCAGTGAATTCAGGCTGAAATGAAAATAATGATGAAGAAATGAAAAAGTATTTGTTAGCTCCACCAAGGCCAAGAGCCTTGAAGGAAGTTGTGTTTTCACTCGTGTTGGTTTTGCTTCTTTGTCAGTCTGTTAGCAGGATAACTCTGCAATGGAGAGTCTGCATATTTTTTAACATCAAACTCAGGAAATTAGAGTTGAATTGGACCAAAATACACTTGGTTATTGTTGGAAAGAGTAACAACGATGGTTTAGGTGAGTTTTGTTTTGTTTGTGTCCAGTTTGAATGAACTAAATACAGCTGATCTCAACATATACTGAACAAAAATATAAACGCAACACTTTTGTTTTTGTTCCCATTTTTTATACGCTGAAGTCAAACATCTAAGACTTTTTCTACGTACACAAAAGGCCCATTTCTCTCAAATATTGTTCACAACTTTGTCTAAATCTGTGTTAGTGAGCATGTCTCCTTTGATTATTGCACAGATGTGCCTTAGACTGGTCACAATAAAAGTTCAAAATGTGCAGTTTTATCACACAGCACGACGCCACAGATGTCGCAAGTTTTGAGGGAGCGTGCAGCTGGCATGCAGACTGCAGCGATGTCCACCAGAGCTGTTGCCCCTGAACTGAATGTTCATTTCTCTACCATACGCCGTCTCCAAAGGCGTTTCCAAGAATTTGGAAGTACATTCAACCGGCCTCACAACCGCAGACCGTGTGTAACCACACCAGCCCAAGACCTCCACATCCGGCATCTTCACCTACAAGACCGTCTGCCACCCAGACAGATGATGTAACAATCGCTTTGCATAACCACAGACAGAAACTGTCAAACCAGGGGCAATCATATCTGGCCACCTTTGCGGAGGACTGCGCTCTCTGAGTGCTCTTGTTTGTTTATGACTTTGTTCTGTCAGTAGCTCAGTCTTCTTTGAGTATTTTCATATTAATGAAAAGTGAGGCAAGAAGTATCCAGATCTGAAAACACTAACTTCTGATGTGACATATTAGCGTGTGGCTCCAATTTCACAGAGATGGAAGTCCTTTAATATTATGCAAATAAACGCACTCCCTTAGTCAAACGCTTGGCATCCATGCATGGATTTTTTTTAGTTTTTTTTTATTACATATAAGTCAAGTTGACCTAGTTTTTTTTTCCTTTGCATAATTCTTCTACTTTCAAAACATAAGGCAACACTGATTGAACGCGGACCCTCGAGGGTTTGTAGAATTCATTGTATACTAATTTGACTCAGACAAATTAAAGAGCCTGCAGCAACATCTGTCCCTCAGTGCAGCCAGTTACAGAAGAAAAGTCCCTTGTATCATTAGCAAGTTCCACAACACGGCCGAGCGACACATGAAGAGGCGAGGGTGGTGCGCCTTCAGCGAAAGCAAGCAAATGCTGCTGAATGTAACAGTTGGCAAAACTCTGTGTTAGAGAGCAGAGGATTAAGCAGAGATAGCGAGGAAGATTGGGATGAAACATCTGTACGAGGGCAGAGTCAGGTTATATCGCCATCAGCGGGGATCCTTCCGGTTGGACATTAAAGTGGAGATGCAAGGATTCACTATATAAAATCATCCAGAGAGCACGTCTACTGTATATCCACTGCATTCCTTCACTTCCTCATTTATTATGTACTTCCAGACAGACTGAAAACTAATGATCACTCAACCTACATCTAACGGCCCTCGATGGCGTATGCATGTTATGTATGTATGGAGTGTCTGACATCAATTAATCAGGCTGGATGTGCAACTTGTGTACAAAACATAAATATAGCGGTACTTCACTGCTCATAATTCTATCCTCATATCACCAGATTGCATTGCAATTATTATAGCTTTCTTTATGTGCTTCGGCAACACAGATGTAATTACATGTCACGCCAGTAAAATGAGTTGAAAATGAAAAACCAACGGTGTGTGCTCAGTACGGCTGGTAATTAACCACAAATTAATCGCACATTTTTAATCTGTTCAAAATGTACCTAAAGGGAGATTTGTCAAATATATAACACTTATCGACATGGGAGTGGACAAATATTAGGGATGTGATGGTGAGGTTAATAAATTTGTGAGAACACCGGTGTTTACAGGAAAAGATGACGGTTGGGGAGCTGATGTAGCTCATTTGGTAGAGCAGGCACCTCACGTACCAAAGCTCAGTCCATGCTGCAGCGACCCCGGGTCTGAATCCAGTCTGGACACCTTCGCTGCATGCATTGGGTTTAAATCTGAAATACGGCCAAACAGACACGTTTGCTTTTCGCCTCGACACCAAATCCTCCGCCAACGCTCGGCCTGTCAACCCTCTCTTGTCCCGTGGGTGTGAAATCTCACCCCTGCTGCATTCACTCTCAATCTGACTATCTATTGATAACACAGCACTGATACACCAAAATGAACTCAATGAGTTTTACTTCTGGAAAAAAAAGCAAAGCAATGTGGGGAGCAGTGGGTACGTAATATAATCTGAACATGCCCAACCAGCGTGTAACACCACTAACACAGACTACTGCGACAAACCTAACAAATATGCAGCTTTATGCAAATGTATATGAAAATATGCTGAAATCAGCTACGGTGCTGGAAACATAAACAAGTCCAAAAGATAACAAAAGATTTCCGCACACTCAGATCCACGCAGTATTTCACTCGATTCTTTAACACAAAGCTTTCGGTCTGTCAGACCTTCATCAGAGCAAACATTACTCAACAAAGGATAGGCTGGAAGAAATAACCACTCCCACTCATTAGTGGTAGCATGCACAGTGGAGCACAGTGAGCCTTTAGTTTTCCTGCAAGTAAAAGGAATGAAAATGAGACAAAAAGGCAATACCAAAAATTGGTATGACACAGATCTTGAACAGACGTACAGTATATTATGCCTTGAAAATTGTTATACATTTTCATTGTGTTGTCATTTAATGATCAATAAATCTGCACTGTGCACAAAAAGTGTGAAAAATGTAATCTGTTACCATAACTACTGATAATGAGAAAGGGACCCAGAGAGAAACAGAACAGATGAAAGAGAAGGTTTAACTTGGAAGTCTTGTATTTATCCACAACCAAAACTAATCTTAACTAAAGTTGTTCCACCTGGTAAATCTCAAATCTAATCTTAAAATTAAACACTTCCTCCAACTCTCTCCGTATTGTGTATGTACTGTGTCATGTAGCACTGCGCGCACAGCAGCAAACTACATGGCAATTTAATTATATTATATTATACATTATATTTTGCCCGCAGCCCCAGAAACAGAGAAGTTACTGTGGAGCTGCAGCGCTACCTGGCCAGCAGTTTGCGCCATGTCAATTAGCTGGTGGAAATTTGATTAAAATGAAATTTATTTCGGAAGATACAGCATGTAAGCACAATATAAACTGAAATAATAAGGTCTTAAAACTCGATTTTTCCCCCTCTATGGTACGAGGACTCAAAATTACAATTACAAACTAATGCAGGACCTGCCTTAAGGCCCTTTGTCATTTCAGGTGATAGAGGTTTAGTGGTGCCTATTTTCTAAAATTACCAAATAATCACATTACAACAAACCAAATGGAACAAAGTGGAAAATCAGATTCCTTTTTTTTCCTGGTATGCTAGGAGCCCAAGAAAGTCATGGAAATAAACAATGTGTTCGCTTCGATTTTTCACTTAATTTTTTCGCCAGCAAAGATATTAAGTGTTATTAAAAGCACTGTTTATTTAGGATAATGTTTGTGATTGTTTGCCTTCCTTTTCTTCTGAATGATGACATAAAATGACATCTGTGTATCTATAAATTTATCAAAACTGTCATTTTGCCTTTTCCTAAAAAGAAGACAAAATAGACAGTGTCCATTCTTTGCCTTCAACCTTTTTTTATGTCTCCTACTCGTTTTGAGGTCCTGATGTGTCAAAGGCGTGAATTTGATCTTTACGTCTGGCATTGCATCAAAGTTTTAAGATGCCAAGCATAATATTGCATGTCTACTTTCCTGTCTGGCATCTCTGACTGTTTGCTTCTGCTTTTCTCAGGGCTTCTCAATTGCTGCCAAGCTTAGATTTGATCTCTGACAATTTAAAAAGAAAAATGGAAAGAAACCCTCACAAGTGTCATAGACTATTTGTCTACACGTTGAATCTGCTCTTTGAAATCCTGTCAGTGCCTTTACCTCCCAGCCAAGTACATCAACTTGCATTTGGTCCTCCTATCTATGCAACAACCTTTATACAACTTTGTCTGCTTGTAAATATCTTACATTTGCCCACTAAGACATGCATTTGACAAGCATGCATTGTGAATTTCCCCACTGTGGGACTAATAAAGGAACATCTTATGTATTATAGACAGCCGAACCACATGGAGGCCCAAATTATTTACAGCTCAGCATTGGCGACATTGCCGTGAGCACTATATTAACCAGATTTTATGGCAGCACCTGAAAGGTCTTTTGTGGGATAAGCAGTGTAAATCCTTCCCAACTGTCACATATTCAGTATATGGATAAAATATATCACTATGGGCGCTGCAGACAGCTCCAACGAAAAAGTCGAGGACATAAAGTATCCGAACACACACCTGTGTAACCCATCTTATATTTTAGTGAATATGGCAGAACACATATTTTAAAAAAAATATTTAAAAAAGGTTTAAATGTCAAAGTCTGTCTTCATTTGGCTGTGTGTTTTGGAGAACGGCCCCAGTGGGAAAAAAAAAAAAATCTATACTTCTGCACTAAAGCACTTTAAGGTCACCGAGTCAAATTGGATCTCATGGTCCTGGCAAAAGTTTAAACTCTGATTGAACTTAACAGGTTTCCCTCCAAGCAGCTTCAAAGATGAGGAGAACGCTTTCATCTGAAGTCCAGGTCAATGCCACGCACACTTTGTTTATCCTCTGGTGCTAATGTTTTAATAGACCTAAACCTAGTCTTAGTAGTCCGACATACTCAAAACCTGATGGAGTATCTGTTGCACCACATTGACAAATGAACTGAGCCTTCTATATGACAAGAAATATACAACTTCAAGTTTATTCAGTATTATAATGCTGCTATAAGCCTAAATCCATAAATCCACTAAAACATATGGTGTAATTAACCAGAATGTGAAATGTAAAATAATTGGTGCTGAAATATGCCAACATAAAAGGCAGCATGCTTCCATATGACATAAGGGTGCATATGCATTTCAAAGCAGGAACGTACATTCCCCTTTAAAAGAAGATCGTACAATTACTGCAGGTCATCTGCAGAGTCAAGAGAGCGACAACGATTTCATTAAAATGTAATTCTATTAAAATGAATTATCGTGTCTGTCTTGAGTTATGTAAGGGGGTTAGGTTGCAGGGCTGAGGAGATCAGAGCAGAGGACGACCTCTGACAGAAGCTTGAGCACCTGCACAGTCATCTCAATGTATGCTCAGAAAAATGTATATACATACACAGATACCTAAAAAAGCACTCACGTCTCTACATTATCAGAGTACACGGGAAGTACATTAGCCTAATAGAGGACACACGTACGTGCGCATACTCCAAAGTCCAGCACACATACATTCACATTCAGCAGCGAGCACACAAACTGTCTCAATCTGTCACATGTGCGTACGCACACACGCCGAGACCATGAAGGCTGAGTACTAATTGCATATCATTTTCAGTCGTTTCACTCAGAGCTCGTTAGCAAGGGAGAAAAGGGTGGCTGTGTGCCCAGAACTAAAAGGGGGAGAGGGAGGGAGAGAAAGAAAGAAAGAAGAAGTATGGTGAGGAGAGGAAGGCAGCTTGTTGTGGCCATAAAAGATGAAGAAATAGTCGAGGAAAAAGTGACAAACAAGCAGCAAGGTGAAGTAAATATTACACTCCACTCAAGATCGACAAGGATAAAGAGGATTGAGAGATAAATTAAGAAAGAGAGACAAGATGATAGCTATACATGCCCAACTCAAGAGAATGAGAAATGGAGTGAGGGGAAGCAGAGAGAGTGGGAGTGTGGAGGTGGATGAAAAGCTGGATGCCAAAACTGAGAGAGCGAGCAGGAAAAGTGGGAGCGTGGAGGAGATGGGATTTGGCCTCGCTCAAAAGGACAAAAGGAGTGAAGGCAGAAGAGGCGGTGGGAGGAAGCAAAGGTGGAGGACAGAGGGATGGGAGTGGGACGGAGGGATGGAAGGATAAGACAGATAAATGGGAGAGTGGGACAAGAGGGATAAAGAGGGGATGAACTAAGGAGGCAGGGAGGGAGTGACGAAGAAGGAATGACTCAGGGTGAGACAGGAAGGAGATAATAAAGGAGGGAAGAAAGGAGAAGGGGAGCTGGGAGAAAGCAGGTGTGTAACATTTGGGGATATATTAGCAGAAAGGAAATATAATATTCATAATGATGTTTTCATCAGTGTATAATCACCTGAAAGTAAGAACTGTTGTGGTTTTATTAGCTTAGAATGAGTCCATCGTATCTACATAGGGAGCCGGTCCTCTTCACGGGGTCCGCCATGTTTCTACAGTAGCCCAGAATGGACAAACCAAACACTGGATCTAGAGAGACACTTTCGATCTAAGTCTCCGACACGCTCGTGAAACGGCGGTAATGTCAGCCAGTGCATTACTACAGCTTTGCACCCGGCGGCTCACGTTACCGCAGTCTTGGAAAGGGAGGAGTGAGCGGAGGAGTACTCTGTTGTTGGATGCAATCCGCAGCCACACCACACGATGCCGCCACATCCTACACACTGTCCCTTTAAGAAAGGGAAAGCGAGAGGGAGAAAGAGGAGCTTAACGCAGTAGTTCAACATAAAGGTAGATGCACTTAAATGCTGTCTTGGTGAGAGTTAGACTGATACTCTCATTAGGATTAGCCGAGCTTAGCATAAAGACTGACGAGCCTGGTGAATGACGGGAACAGAGGAATGGAAAAGTTAAAGATGGAGGAGGAAAAGAGAAAGAGAGGAAGGTGGGTGTACTGCAGAAGGAAATGAAAGCCAAGCAGAGATGACACTGCAGGAAAAGATGGAAAGTGTGAGCGAGAGGCGCAAAAAGAACAAGTAAATTAAAAATATGATAATTCCTATTATACTCCCCTTTATTGCTTTTTAATTTCACTCTCATCCTCTGTTAAATACCTCCATTCTTTGCATTGTTTCTCTTCTCTATCCTCTCCTTTCCTGCTCTCTCCTCCCTTCTTCCTCCCGCCTCTCGTCTTTTCATCTTCCATTGTCTCCTGCTCCCCCTCTCCACCTCCCACACATGTGGCCTCCAAATGCAAAACATTTACTCCTTTTGAAGTGAACACTTGATTTCCGAACTTCATCTGTGTGCTAGTCCGCGCTGTATCAGGGTGTGTGTGTGTGTGTGTGTGTGTGTGTGTGTGTGTGTGTGTGTGTGTGTGTGTGTGTGTGTGTGTGTGTGTGTGTGTTCCCTCGGCATTCGGGTTTGTTCTTGTTCACAAAAACCGCGTCTCCGGCAAATGCATTTTTCAAGATGGCTCCGGGGCTAGTGGTAAAGAGCAAAGCAGAAAATGAATTTCTCATTTCAGTAAAACTAATGCAGACTCCTGTCTACCAAATGGGCACGCACATACCATAAACACACACACACACACACACACACACACACACACACACACACACACACACACACACACACACACACACACACACACACACACACACACACACACACACACACTGTTGTCTAAATAAATAACAGGAAATATAGCCAACGTGCTTCCAAGTGTGGCCTGCAGGAATGGAAATGTGGAAAAACAGAGGATAACAGAGAAAGTGTTAGCGACGGAGGGCGAGGGAATAGGAAGGATGGATAAACACAAACAAAGACAACAGTACAAATCAAGAGGGAGAAATATAAGAAACAGAGGCCCACAGAAAGAAATCAGAGGAAAGACAAAGAGCGGCTGATGGAGAGAGAGAGAAAATATGACAGAAAAACAAATGGAGATGACGAAGAGTCAGTGAGCGGCGGAGAGGACGGCATCAAGCCTCCCATCTTGTTTTGTAGGAATTTCATTAGACAGTTTTAGACAGCAAACAGAAGAAAACGAGGGAGCCTGTCGAGGGGAGGAGAGAAATGGAGAGACAGACGGGACGGAGGAAATACGAAATTTGAATCATTGTGGCATGAGAATGGCGTTTTGACATCAGTTTAGATGGCAGCCTGAAAATGCTGCCTGTTGGATGCGCAAATGCAAACAGAACATGGTTGCAGATGGAGGGAGAGGGGGAAATTATTAATCACATGTTATCCAAGGGAGGTGAAGGAAAAAAAGAGGCAAAAGGATGGTTGGAATGGAAAAGAGAGAGGAAAGACGAGGGAATAGGATGCTTAAAGGTGTGAGGTGTTGTACTATTTACACATCTGTACCAAAGCAAAGTAGTGGACTGCTGTGGACGGGGCTGACAGCAAAACTCAGCCACCTGAAAGAACCCTGAAAGAAAGGCTCACCGACAAAAATCAATATCAGTTTAAGCGCACACTATATTTAGAATATTTTCACCACTTTACCTTGCAGTGAAACAGCTCCACAGTCCATGTTTCCAGCAGGCAACTGAAGCTGAGTCGCTTTAGTTTATGTTAGTTTATGTTACTGGGTGACTTTTAGCTTGGGGGTCACCAAAATCACAAAATAGCACAAACAAACCAGCAACTCCCATGTTCTGCAAGGAAAAATTGCTGTATTGAGTCTGGAGAGGGTCGTCTCACAGAAAGTTAAACCGGTGAAAATATTCTAAATGTATCAGTGAGCCTTTCTTTTAGGCCGGACATTACTTTGCTTCTGTGCAGTGACTCCTGTCTGTCTGTCCAAACGGGGGCTTGCTGACCATCATCCACTGGCGTTAATACACTGACTATATGGATAAGCACCTCATACAGCCCCACTACAAAACACCCCAACTATCCCTTTAAGGCACACTAAATAAATAACTTTTTTCCCAATTAAGCTGGAGAATGGGCAGAGTTAAAATATGTTTAAAGAATCGTTTTGGGTAAACGGAGAAATAAACATAAGAGAAACAGTTGGAGGGCATAAGTGGAGGAGGACAAGGCAAGGAGGCAGTGGGGGGGTGGAAAATATGGACAACACACACACACACACACACACACACACACAAACAAGATCCTATCAGATTAGATTTCCTCTCCTTTTCAGCTCCACATTTTCTCAGGCCTCACTATCAGCCTATTAATTAATTCCTGCTTCCCTTGTTATGAAGCAGATGGAAGGGTGAGGACAGGAATGCAAAATAACTCCGGCGTCCAGAAGGCAGCGAGGAACGAGATGAGAAAGGCCGAGAGGAGAGAGACGGTGCATGCAGATAAGAGGAGAAAGAAGGCGGGCAGAAGGGAGAGAGATTGAAATTAAACCAAGAGAAAAGAGGGAAAAATGATTACAGGACTAATACCGTGTGTCCAGTGTTGTCAGGACACAATGAAAACATACTGCTACATGACAATATATACATTAATTACACATCATAAGAGCATTGTGTTGCTATGAGGAAAATAATCATCTCATTAGCTTCTTCTACCGAGTCATTAAAGCGTCACCACCACTCCCTGGCAAAAACACTATTTAAATATCAATATGTCATTGTCATATCAGCTGTGATGCACACATAGACAATTACCGTAAATAAACAGAAGCATTATAATGAGGTTTCTTTCACATTGCATTTTAAATGATGTGCAATCTTGGCTTTCTGGTGAAAGCAGAGCAAGTATTAACACAACAAAGGTTTAGGGGAAGTGTACTCTTAATTTAGATTCTCCGACAGTCTCTGTCTAATACCCGGACTCCCTGCTAATCATTCAAACAACGCACATCACACCACTAGCTCTCACACTTTCCTCTCACGCCCTCCTTTAAAGCCTTCGCACGACAAGTTTGTATTTTTTGTCTGAAAATAAAATAAGATAAGATAAGATTAGATAAGATAAGATATTCCTTTATTAGTCCCACAGTGGAGAAATTTACAAAATGTCACACGTTTAGAAATAAATAAGATCCTACTCGTGTCGAACGTTGACACTTTCGTCCCTCATTAAAGGTTTTGGGACAGTTTTGATTTTCTGTGTGTTGTTGCATCTGTCAGGTTGTTTGACCACTCGTCACCATCCAAAATGTCATTAGAAACATTCACTCCATCTCCCAGCTTAAAGGACTTTACAATAAATAAAAAAATGAAAATGGAGATGCAGAATTTAAAGAGAGATTGTGGGAGGTGAGTGCAGAACAACTTGTAGACAGTAGTGATTGTGCCCTGGGCAGCTAAATGATTATTAGCGTAAAAAATACAACTCACCATTACGCTGAATTAGTGGGAGCCCTGAGCTTGTTTCTCTACAACGAGCCGGTCCAATCTAGGGGTAATGGGAGACAATAACACCTAAAGTGTGTTCCTTATGTCCAGTCTGTCATTTAGTTTTGGTCGCTGTCACTGCAGAAAACCCTGCTTCACAAAGACAGGATGTTGGAAATGGAAGCAGTGATCTCAGGGTATTCTGGCTTGATTTTAATCCAGCAGAGTTGTTGTCTGAAACATGCTTTTAAGGCCTTTTAAGGTCTCCGTGTGCTGAAGCAGTTTTGAAGGCTTCACTGCCTCATTTGCTCGCCTGTCGCCACATATTATGCAGAGTGGGCTTTGCACGTGAAAGTCACCGGTAGAGATAAACCTGTATTTTAAGTAGGACTCCTGATACTGTCTCTGTGTCCTCATTGGCCCTTTTCTCATTTCCAAAGAAGCTCTCCAAAGACATTTGTTTTTTACTCATTTTTGCTGCTCTTGGGCTTAATATTTGGGGTAACGTATCATGTGACCGAGACAAGCATCTTGACGTGTCGAAAGGCAGAGAGGCACAGGCGGATGTATCTGGGCATTTTTCAAAATAAAACATCTTCCAGACTCTGATGATTATCCATTCTCTCTATGCGACCCTGGTACCAAATGACCAACGGCCCGGTCGTCAATGGTCAATGGATGGATGATTAAAAAAACACATACGAAAAAACAAAGACCTTTAGAAGCCAAAAAATACCAACCTTCAATTACTCTCGTTCACAGTCAATTCACCAGTAATTGACCAACACTTGTTAGCACTCCTTCAAGTAGAAGGGTGGTAACTCATGAAATGACCTCCTCTCTACGCCACATCAGCTGCCACCACTGGATTAATCAATTACTGCAACTGTGTTGATCTAACAGCCACTGATTCAACATTTCAACACTAGTGTCACTTTTGATTTGACAGCCATATGTTAACATTGACCTTATCAGCTGTGCTTTCACCATCACCACCATGTCGAAGACTAAACACCTGATTTGAGGTCACTGCTCGAGGCGTGACCTTTAAAGTTTCAACAGAAGCAGGTTTAAGTGATTCACTCTTCATTTACATTTGACCGGCGTCCCCACTTGCAGAGCACCATGTTTCAGGGCCTTCTCGCTCTCCCACACAAGCTCCACATTGATGTGCTGGGGTGCATTCGAAGACACCATGCTGGTTGATTAAACTTAGATATTGACCCAGTGTCTGTCTCAATAGCTCTATATTGACTCAATGGTGTTGGCGTCCCTGATTCAGTACCTGGTTTGAAATGAACCCTGGCATCAAACCCGTAAGCCTTTGAATAAGAAAACTGCATCCACACATGGCTTTTTTAATACATACAGTACTTCCATACAGTATTGGAAACCTGAACCAAGTCTACTGTGAGCGCAAACACTGAGTTTGAGAAGTGGGCTTCTCTATTGATAAGTTTTGATTTGAAGTCTAAACAGTCAACTCACAAGCCTGCATAAACCCTGAATAACACACTTGAATCTGTATCTATAGCACAGTCTGCTTCAGTCTTATCTGTATTTTGCAGGTACTGTATGTCAGAGCTAAAGGTCAAAATATAACAGCATTCATATGTTGCTCTTGTGACCTTGGAGAGTATCTGTTGTTGATGCATGTACTTGAACAAATCATCCTCTCCTTGTAGCACTTATTTTTCCTTTTACCACTTTAGGGACTGAAAGGTTATTGTCAACACATAATTCATTATTACTGATAAACTGCTTCCGCAGTTAGTAAGTTAATCAAATGCAAACTTGATCACTTTTGTTCCAGGGGGATTTGTCTGCCTCCAAAAACACCAAAAGATAAGTGGTTTCATCATTTGTTCAAATTTAGGAAAAACAAGTAAAAGTTTTGAACTTAAACTGCTTCAATCACGCAGAACTTCATTTAAAGATAACCAATTATTCACCGGCCCTGAAGATCAGGTGAACTAGAGCTCAGTCAGAGGGTTGTACTATCTGAATTAAATAAAGTTAAAGCTGCAGTTGGTAACTTTGAGCAAATATTATAAAAACGGTCACTATATCCTGACGTCAGTGCATGAGACAGCTAATCTGTGAAAAAAAATCATGTCCTCCTGTGCTCCTAATGGCATGTAAAAGACCTCAATGTGCCCGAAGTAAAACAACCAGTCAGAGTCAAGGAGTCTGAAACCCCGATGAAACTGTCAAACTACGCAGCGCTGATCAGATATGAATCAACCTGTTATTGTAATTTTCAAAATCACATCTTAGTGAACTGTTTCGCTGTAACCTGAGAAGGCTTGCGCCAGCCGGTGGGCGGTGCTTGGTTTTGGCGTGACGGTTTTCAACATGGCAACTTCAGTCGAGTCCATGCAGAAAATGCTTGTTGCCAAAAGGGCGGAAACTCAAGCAATCTGTCAAAACATCTTGCCAAAGTGCATCAAGTGGAAGGCTCCCTTTTCCCTCGTTGTCTCGTCCGTCTCAGGTATGTTATGCTAGAAGCCTGGAGCCCACACACAAAGCTAACGAAACAATACAAATATGTATTAATGATTAAAAGTGTCCGTTAGTCAGGTGACTGTTTAGCTATATCCTAAATATCGGTGCGTTCATAAATTACCCCTGAAATTAGCCGAGCATCAGAAATGAACAGTTCCAGTTTCAGAGCGCTGAGAGCATCCTCTGTGTAAGTTACAGCTGTAACGACCCAACACACTCCTCCCTCTGCTGCCGCTGGACCAAGCCAAAGACGAGCCCAAAGCCCCGTCATGAGCTAGTGGGAGGATGACTGAGGAGTGTCACCAAGCCGTGACGCACTTCATAGTGACAGGCCTTCACTCCTTTACAACAGGTTTTAGGATTATTTTAGGATAGTATAAAAGTAAGTTATAGTATAAGGGTCCCCCATCTTATACAATACCCAATACTTAGATAATAAGGCAATGCTGTTGCAGTTGCCACTGGAATGGTAATTTATATACTGTATATAAGACAAATAAAGCAATGTTAATTAATTCTTTATATTTAAAAACAACAAAGAGAACCATTATGAGTACCGTTAAAGTACCGGATGGATAAGCAGCATCGGTAAGAGTAGTAGTACTGTTAAAATGTGAATTTTAGTGAGTTTTACAAAAAAAAATTTTTTTTTTTAATCATATTTCCCCAAAGTAAAGTCTGACATTTATGTGGAGCACAGCTTTGCAAGAGGGCCCACATACAACAACTCAGCGAAACATGCAAATGCACACCAGTAGACACACACAAACAAAAAAAAAATGCAAAAGCCCACACAGGCCTGATAAAATGCAATCCAAGTTCTGTCATTCGGAAAATTGCACAGTGGAAGTCACAAATAGAGAAAGAGAGAGGAAGGCCAGATAAATAAGCCCCCTCACACACACAATTATAGATTTGTGCATCCACACACATAAGTACACTTGTAGTTAAAAATGCATCAGCAACCACACTGCACATTTGGCACACCCACAGGAAGATATCCAACAAGCAGCACACATGAAAAACACACACGACATGCCTGTTATACA
The DNA here is from genome assembly GCA_947000775.1 of Pterois miles. NCBI lineage: Eukaryota > Metazoa > Chordata > Actinopteri > Perciformes > Scorpaenidae > Pterois > Pterois miles. The sequence continues at coordinate 10,537,590 of CAMQGK010000008.1, forward strand.
CAAACATGCACACATGGAGATAGATGCACACATAATGACACAAGCATATGAGTCATAGAGCGGCCCAGATAACATGATAAGTGTAAAATATGAGCTGTGGCGGAACGAAACGGAGGCAACAATGAAGAGGGAGTGCATCTGGGAGGAGAAGAAATGGGATGCAATAAATACAATGTGAAAGAGAGGGATGAGGGGTGCAGTGTGGAGGAGAGAAAAAAATATTGAGGGGAGCAAAAGTACAGGAGGAAGACTGAGAGAAAGAAAGCAGAGGAACAGCAAACAGGCAAAGAGATAACTCAATTTAGCTGTGATACAGATAACTAAAGAGAATTTGGCTCAGTGTTTGTGTGACAATGTCTTTGCCCTCACAAATTAAACTTCACACAGAAGACGAGGGGAAGACAAGTTGTGTAGAAAGAGGAGGGCAGTATGAGAGGATAATGTACGGTGGAGAAAGAAAAGAGGAGAGACGAGGGCAGAAAATGAAAGAGATAAGAGATGTTGGCAAAAATGAAATGAACATGGAAACTCCTTTTTTAAAGAATAAAGCATTCTCCATTTTCATGCACTGTAGGAAACCAATTAAACACAAGTCAAGTTAATCTGTGAAGCCCTTAGTCTCAACAATAGTCTGCAATTACACATTTTGTAATTACAAAATGCAAAGTCATCGATCTGAAACATGAAAGAAATGTTTCTGTAAATCCTGCACAACACTCAATTTGAACAAACTCGAACGATTCAACATAAAAACATCATAACTAATGCTCTAAACAAGTGGGCAATGCTTGTTTTATGCAATGGTACGTATATATTTATTACTGGAAATCAATTAACGACACAAAGCAATGACAAATATTGTCCAGAACCCCTCACAGGTTCTGACTTCAGCATAAAAAATATGCTCAAATCAAAAGATGGCAAACTGCAGCCCAACAGACAACAGCTGTCAGTGTGTCAGTGAGCTGACTAGACTATGACTGGCCTCAAACTGACTGTGATTATCACTCACACAGTTACTCACACAGTAAATTGTACATTTGCTGGGGACTATTTTCAGCCATGGATTAATGCATATTTGATGATCTAGTATGTATTGCATGTATATTGGCCTGACTGAGAACAAACAGTTCCTATGATCACCATAATGAGTCACCCTGTGCAATGGTGTGGCTCACTGATGTGTTACTAATAGTGTTTGGACAACCATAGAGGTCTAAACAGCACAGAGGAATGAGCTAAAACAGGATCTGGCTAATATGAAACATGTAAAACTTGTTAGCAGGATCAGTTAAATTTGTTAAGAGGAAAGTGTAGAATATCACCAGCCTTATACCTGTCTAGTACTGCTGCCATCATGACCTCTACAGCTGATTGAACTGTAAGTCTGCGCAAACATTTACAGAGAAAAGGACAAAGCATGCTTGCTCATAGTGACTGATGCACTCAGGGACCTGTGGAAATGATTACGTATACATTTACATACATCTCGCCATACGTCTGCAGCTATCCTTACTGCTGGGATTTTTCATTTACAGGTTTTAGACCAATGAACCATGCAGCATAACAGTATGGAGTCACTGGGTCTTCCTCTTCATATAGCCAAGCTCAGCAGGAACCCATCCTAATTAAACCCAGCGCTCTGAGCAGGCTGCAGATGAGTCTTTGATGTACAGTATGAATGTATACGTGCACTTCTGTTAGCATGAGTGACTGCTGCAACAGAGGCAGGGAGGGAGAGAGAGAGGCACGGCAGATAATTTATGTGCAAGCTTTTTCACAACAGAATGATCTGCTTTACATGGTTGCCAGCATGATAAACAAATATGTAGACCTTCTGCTTCTACCTTTAGCAGCTCTGTCCATATGTGTGTATGCATTAAATTGTGCTGTGTTGCCCCTCAAAGGACATCACAACCTACCGCTAACTTCTTCTCCGCTCCGACGTCCCCAAACAATCTGCTCAAATCATTCGACCACTCACTCGCCATGCACACAATACATTACTCTTATACCAGCATAATATGTACACATGTCTGAAATCAGCAGGATAAGAGCTAGTTAAAGGCATCCAATTGATTTACATTTTGGTGTGTTCAAGCTCAGTAAAGATGAATATTGGGCGAAGTAAAATTATAACGCTATCATCATGTGTTCAAATGTAATCCAGTAAGATGAGTTTTTGGTGAGAAACTTGAATAAATCCAGTTGTTTGGAGGTGTTTTCACAGCAACATAAAATTGATAATAGATTTTTTTACTGTTTTTTACTGTGGTTTGTAATTGTTAACAAGAATCGTGGAGTTTCACTGGTATTGGTATCATTCCCAGTGAAGGCCTATGGGAACTGACAGTGTTTAAAAGGTATTATTGCTGTGCAACAATAAAAATCTAATAATTTGGTGCAGTGAAAAATTTTGGGTGCAACCAATGAAAAACGACAACCTTGGCAAAGAGGCAACGCTTCCTTTACGTCTAGCTCTGGAGGGATTTCATCTGTCATTTCACCCCATTATATTCCAGACACCTCTCTGACTAACAGACTGGTGAATCATTTGAATGCAAACAGTGGCGCCTGGCATCCAGTCGGCGTGTGTGGGAATGACAACCTAACAATACTGACAAACATGCCCTGCGACTGGTTCAAACGGACAGTGCTCCTTTCTCGCAGGCGTCGGCTGGTCGAGCGTACGGTAAGTCATGTAAAGTGGACCGAGCCTGACAAATCCCATGTGGTACATGACTGCACAATCAAGTCAGAAATGAAACTGACATCTTCATTAGCAAGTCCTCAGCTCGATACAAGCACTGCTACTCCTCTGTGGAGGCACATTTGAAGTTAAGGGGGGAAACAAAGCACGATTCACTTCTTCTGATTTCAGCTTGGGTGAAGACTAATGTATCCCCGTCTCTGCTACTAGCCCCAAATGCATGTCTGTCCCAGGGCCTTACCCATGATCCACCACCTTTTGATGCTGAATCCTCTGGTTTTCATCAAGTCTTTGATACAACTTGGCTGGAAAGCCCCAAGGCCTGCTGAAAAGGCTTAGGAGGAATCCAAAGGGGATTACTGGACGGTACGTATGGAAATTACAGTTTAATTTATCATTTAGGTCATGGTAATTCATGCAAATTAGGATTTCATTAATTCCGGCCTTGGGTTTAAATGGTGTTGCTCTGATAGGGGTGTACAGTCTTGTAAGGCTCACATGAAGCGGACAGTGTGGTGGCACAGGAAACGTATAATAATTCATATAACAGTTCAGCAGACAAGGTCATCACCATAGAAACACCTTCTATAACATTAATACTACTATTTAGACAGGAGGAAGGACATGCAACAAAACCAAAGAACACCAGGATCATGTGCACTGCTCAGATGCATAATGGAGGTATTTATATCGACACTGCAGCTTCCTGCTACTGTACCATGGCTGTAACGCTGAATTCACACCAGATCAGCAGTGTAGCCGCCATGCACTGTTAACGAAAAGCTGCAGCAGCCATTCCTGAGCTCAGCGAGCTTCTGCTGTAGAGCGCGGCAAAAAAAAAAAAAAATTGGGAAAAATTTCACTTTAAGCGAAGTGCTACCAGAGAGGACCTGTAGCCAATCAGTAAACAGATCCTGTGACATGTTGACAAAGACTATGTTTCAAAGACTTTCCAAGCCAAACTTTGCCGCTGCCTGGTGTGAATTTGGCGTAATACAGTAAAACTTGTTTTGACATTATTGAGGCTAATAATGTCCTTACATCTTTCTACTGTATATCCCTGGACCACTGATACTCTCCTCTATCATTCATAGATTATATAGATATTTGTGGTGAGTTCAACATTTGTAGAAATGTTTTTATAAAAGCTGTCCGAGCACATGTAGGCTATAATCATGAACTGTATAAGAACTGTGGATTGCTGTTTTGAAGCCATTCTGGCCGTCGCCATCTTGGTTTTTTGCAACCAGAAGTGACAGAAGAGGGTGGAGCTATGTACAAGCGACGCTAAATAAGATATTTTCACACGACCAAAAGGGTTGTACTGATCTTTCATGAAGTGAAAATGTCACCTGCTTTATGGTCTATTTGACTCTAAATGGGACCATAATTTACTAGATGAACATCCTGCTGTATTGAAGAAGACTTGAAAGTATAAATTCATATTTGAAGTTTGTAATGAGGGGATAAATCAAGTGAGAAATAGGCTTATTTTCTTATTGACTTCAGAATCGGTTTCATTGTTCAGACCTGGAGGTTGCTGTCTAGTATGCATCCATCCATCCATCTGCAACCACTTATCCTGTTAGGGGTTGCGGAGGGGCTGGAGCTGATCCCAGCTGGTTTTGGCCGAAAGTGGGGTTCACCCTGGACAGGTCGCCAGTCCATCGTAGGGCACATAGAGACAGACAACCATTCACACTTGCATTCACACCTACGGGCAATTCAGAGTCATCAGTTAACCAGCATGTCTTTGGACTGTGGGAGGAAATGGGAGAACCTGGAGAAAACCCACGCTAACATGGGGAGAACGAACAAACACTGAGCACCAAGCCGGATTCAAACCTGTGACCCTCTTGTTGTGAGGCGACAGGTAGGACTGCAAACATCCTATAAATAAGGGGGGTTAAAAGCGTCCACCTCTTTGCATTATGCTGTTTCTTGTGTCACTGCAAATGACTACACTTCTCTCCATTCATAACTGATGAGTAATTGTCCCCATCAGCGTAGGCGGGTCATACAGTAGGAGTCCTGTAAATGTCGTAAAGGTCATATTGAAGGAGAAGAGAGTCAAGTTCGGCTGTGCAAATATAAAAAACATCTCATACAACCAGAAACAATGACGGCTCTGATTGTAATCATGATAAGCATCCTTTCGCATTATCATAAATAGCCTCACTCTCTCTCCTCCTCACACACAAATTAGATTCTCCCCTGGTGTCTGGAGACACACGCACACACACACACACACACACACACACACGCACACGCGCGCACACACACATGCACACACGCACACACACACACAGTTAACATCCCTCATTCTTATTCATCTGCTGACTTCTCAATCACTCACTGTACGCTTCGCTGCACAATTATAATCACCTTAAAATGATTTTATGACGTGTTCACAAAACCAAACAAAACTCTCCAAGTGCCCGCACACACACACATACAAACGCGTGGGCACACACTGCAACACACACACAAACAAACTACACAAAATAGCTAAATGCTAGATTCAGGTGTACACCGCAGTGCTTATAGACATTTATATGCAAACATCAAAGCATACTGTAATATAAAGGCTGATTCAGGTAATCGCTATTTTACACACAATTTACTCAAACACACACACAGTTACAATTATTATAACCATTATCTAGCTTATTACGGGGCATCCAGGCCTGTTGTCTAGGCGGCTCAGCAGGATTTCCTTGTCATTGGTTATTTATGGACACAATGTGTGTCGCCAGAGGAGAAGATTGTTTACTGTGGGGTTGAGGAAGACAGAAATGGACAGAGGGGAGGAGGAATAGAAGGCAAAGGAGGGAGTGGGATAACAGATTCAATAAGCCATGAGCTAAATAAATACATAAAATATAAGGGGGGGAGTCCGGAGGAGCAGAGAGCAGGAGGAGAGGTTAAGAGAGGATAAGCACAACGAAAGAAGAAGGATGCACGGACAATAAAATGAAGAGACTTTTGGAGGAGGAGAGAGTATGGAGGGAGAGGAAAAAGGAGAGCAAGCATGCAAGTAGTTTTTAGTATGCTAATTGTGTATAATGATACTGAGCTGACCTTTTCTCGAATGTCTTTTTACACTTTACTGTGCCAAGAACCAAGCGGAAAAGGGTTGGGAAAACTGGAGAGGGAGAGCAAGGGAGAATAACTGCTGATGTGGCAGCAACTCCTCCAACTCCCACGTTCGACGAAGGAAATCAAAGCCGGGAGCGGAGAGCTGGAGACGCTGGTTGCTACATCCAGCGTTCGACGAGGAGGGAACGAAAGGGAAGAGAGATTAAGAAAGAAAGAATGAAAGGAAAAGGAGGAACCACAAAGCAAGCAGCAAGAGAAAAAAAAAGGAGAGGCTCCATGACAAATTGAAGGATAGCGAAAAGGCATTACAATGCGTCACCTCAAATGGTTTCACAGTGAAATGTTTTAACGCAGGAATCCTCTGTAGACTCAAACATATCTAACCAAGGCAGGCCTGAAACTGTGGCCCAGCAGGGCTGCCGTACTCTACCTCAGCAGCTCCGGGTCGCTCCACTCTACTTTTAATTCACCTCGCTCCATTCCCACCCCTCATTTGTCAAACCCTCTTGTCAATTAATGCGAGGCATTGTTTCTTTCTTTCTGTCTTTCTCACTCCCCACTCCCTCTCTGTCACTCTTTCTCAGCCTGATGAAGATGGAGAGTGGTCATTTAAGACTAATTAGCGAGCCTAAACAGACAAATAACCAGGTGCGGCACACACATTTTTTCTCAAGCATCGGCATATTAATGCATGTGCACGCACTCTATCCACACACTAAAAGAGGCGAGGAAATGGCTGTTGCACTCTTGCTCATATGAGGCAATAAAGCCCAAAGCAAAGCTAACTCAGTTTCTCTGGCACACATCAAAATATGTATTAACGCACTCTCTGTCTATTCGCTCTTTTTGTCTGCAGTACTGTCAGAATAAAAGGAGGAGATCGCTCTGTTTTAAAGACAATCTTGTCGTGGCTCCTCTGAAAGCACTACACTTTATTGAAGCTGTTTTATCTGCTCATCTACTCATTGCATTTACAGCTAAATGCAATGAAGGCATCTCTCTGAAGAACTGCCTCTCTCTCACACAAACGCATTTCCAAACAGCAATATTATATGGCAGGCTATTCACTTCCCCTCACACCGAGGATGTAATGATAGCAATGTTTTTCTTAACCAGCGAACATCACAGTATTAAACATGAAGTATTAGATAATATCACGTCCAGATTGTATTCCTCACTTATAGAGAACACTCTGCGGTAGATTCAGGGCATTTGTTTGACATCACAAAAACAAAACTACAATAATGCTTTTGTTTTATTACAAATTAAAGTTAGGATGGCAGAGTGGTGCTCTCCCCGTGTTAGCATCCGTTCTCTGATTTCCTCTCACAGTCCAAAGACATGCAGAGGTCTGTACTATGAAGCAGGATTTGGGGTTAGCAAGGTAACTTCGGGGTGAACCCTGGGTTTTCCATCCTCTGACGGTGGTTCACTTCTTACCTTATCTTACATTATGTTATCTCTTACGTTCCAGATAAACTTGTCGAAAAGCACCACCTGTTGATCAATCAGAGCTCTGTGTGCAGATCATATAAAACTATCACACAAATACAAAGAGGTTTAAGTCATAATCCAGGCTAAAAACAACACAGATTAAACTGACAGATGCAGGAATCACAGCTGGTTTTATGCTGTAGGTGTTTACCATTTTGAATTATATTTTTATATATTTATTTTTATATGTTTTTGCTGGCGTTTATCTGTCTGTTTGTCTGTGTTCAAGATAAGTCAAAAACTTATGGACGGATTTTGATGATTTTCAGGGTGTGTCAAAAATGTGAAAAGGAAGAACTGATTTAATTTTGGGGGTGATCCAGAAGAAATCATGGATTCTGGATTACTTTGAAATTTTCGTTAACATTGGGGTCAATGGGACCCAAAAAAATTGTTTCTCAATATCTCTGGTAATTGCTGCCCAAAGCTCATGAAATTTGACTCAGGGATGTACAATGTGTTCTTCTATCAAATCCCAAAGGCTGATCCAGATCTGATCCAGATGGCGGATTTTATAGCAATTTATATAAAAAATGGGGGTACTCTTACATTTTGGCCTAATGTATTGTTAGTTTTATGTTGTGTCTTGTATATATGTTCTATGTTTGCCACTGATATAAAATTCCTTTTAAAAAATGTAGGATTTTTATTTTGGAGTGAATTACAATATGGGGGGAAACTATGGTGCTTGGAGGTCTGCGCTCTCCGAGTGCTTTTCTAGTTTTTACTTGCTCTCAAGTCCGTTTCATAGCTAAAACGAGGCTGAAATACTCATACAAGCCATAACTTTATCACAGGCCACTTCTGAAAGCTATTTATATATCACTGCCCCTTCTAGACGACTATATCTGACTTTCAGTATTCCATTAAACTCATAAATCTGTTACTTTATGCATTCATACAATGGCAATTTTTTCTTTCGCCAGCTGTCCCTCCTGCATTTGACAGCGTCAGCAGTGGTACTTTTAGTCTGGATTATGTGTTTAACTACATATCTGTCTAATATTATAAATAGCTCTTGGTTTGTATAATGTGCCGCTCTGCTGACAGTACCCTTGTCTATGTGGGGTTGGTTGTAGGTGTGAGTGTGAATGGTTTTCTGTCTATGTGTCAGCCCTGCGATGTGTACCCCGCCTTCACCCCGTCAGCTGGGATCGGCTCCAGCCCCCTGACCCACCTGTGACCCTGAATAAGATAAACGGTATCAGATCCTTATGGACTGAAATTAGAAATAGCCATTCTACTGTCCTGAAAAAAATGGTTATATGGTGCATTCAGTGAAATTAACCTTCACTATGATGGATTTTATGTAGTTTCTTTAATAATGTTACCATTTACACAATCAATATTACACCGTTAAAGCGGTCAATACTGCTCGTCAATGCAGAGTCATTAACCTGAAATGATTCAAATGTGACATTTAATCACATCCACTACAGGCATGCATGAGCAGCTTTTTTATGATCTGCACTTCAGCAGGGACTGCATTATTGTGCCGTGGTATGAATGCAGATCAGTCCGTCAATAATACAGTATCTGCTCACTATTGGATACCTGTTTTAAAATGAGCATCGGCCAGTCACTGTCACCCTGCGTCTCCGTGATGGATCCGCTGTACTTTGTTTAAAGTACAGCGGGGCGGCAGTAGCTCAGTCTGTAGGGAGTTGGCTTGGGAACCGGAGGGTCACCGGTTCAAGTCCCCACATGGACCAAAAACTGAGTGTGAACTGGTAGCTGGAGAGGTGCCAGTTTACCTCTTGGGCACTGCCGAGGTGCCCCTGAGCAAGGCACCAAACCCCCAACTGCTCGGGGCGCTTGTCAGGAGCAGCCCCCTCACTCTGACATCTCTCCATTACTGCATGTGTGTGTGTGTTTGTGTGCATGTACCATGTATAAGTTAAACAGAGTGTAAATTGAATTTCCCCACTGTGGGACTAATAAAGGTAGATCTTCTTCTTCTTCTTCTTTAACGACCTCAGAGGTTCTGTTTTCAACACTATGCCGATTGTCTACGGGAACATGTTATTTATTGCAGTAGAGGGCGTTTTATTATCTTGTCCTGTGGGTTAAAAGCCACTTTGGATGATTTCCTTTTCCTGCCAAGAATGGAAACAAACTGGTCCCAAAATAAATATATCATGGCTTCAATCCAAAACTTTGTTTTCTGTCCTGAAAAACCCTTGTCAGTCAAATTATATTGCTGACATCCAATACTGGGTATATTAGCAAATCATGTCATGTCACTTTCATTTGAAATATAATACACACAAGAGCCCACAAACTATTATAGTGTAGCTCAGCATGTGCGTGATATCCCATATCAGCAGAAAATGGTGCAAACACCCTCTACTGTGCTGTAGCAGTATCAAAGGTACACTGCTTTGGTCTGCTGAAGGCTATGGATTTTGATGTCAAAATCTTGAGCCAAATCCTTTTTATTGGACTGGCCAGTTAGCTGAGAGAGCCTTTGCTTTTGTTGTTTGGTGGGAAAACGTCAAAGAAATGGTGAGCAGACCCAGCAGGGTCTTAAGTTGTTTGAGATTATTGCAGCCAAAAAAAAAATGACTGACTTTGCAGCAGCTGTTCTCAAAAACTGGCAATTTTTGTTAAACAGCTTTGGGCTATTTTGCAGTTACTTGATAAAGGCCATGAGATTTGAAAAGGCTCGTAAGTAGACCCTGAGTTGGGGTTATTTTTGTCACATTTTTGAAAAAAGTTTCTTTATCATCTCCGAGAAAAAAAAAGCTCTCAATCATTACAATGTCGCCAAGGATCAGAAATAAAGTGATATTTAAAAGTCAGCTTTCAACTACCAGATTCTCAGGCTGTGTGTTGGAAAGAACTTCAGTATGCTGCAAAACTGTAAGTAAAGCGTTATACCGCGACTTTTTTCAAATTTAATTTTAGGAAATCTATCATTGTAGAAAGAATCATATGTATAAAATCAGCAAAAAAAGTCACTGTGAAATGGCTACTACAGGGACTAACTTCATTACACATGAATACAACTGGACTCAATCAATCCACAAGAGTCTCAGCTTTACAGTGAAACCCAATTTATCCAACTCTAACAGTGTTTAGGGACCCCAGTATGCAGAAATAGTCAAACATGATTTTTAGAATAGGGGAAAATAACACATTTTACCACATGTTTTATTGCCTTAAACTGGATGGGATTATCATAAAGTGGGCATGTCTGTAAAGGGGAGACTCGTGGGTACCCATACAGAGCCCATTTTTATTCACATTTGAGGTCAGAGGTCAAGGGACCCCTTTGAAAATGGCCATGTCAGTTTTTCCATGCCAAAATTTAGCACATTATTTATCCTCCTCCGTGACATGTTGCAGCTGGTGAGCACTCCTGTATGTGGCCACAAGTCTGTGCAGCTACAGTAACCAGACAAGTAGTAATAGCAGGGACGTTCTTCAGGGACTTTTTGTCCACATTAATCCAAACAGACGGCCTTTACTGTTTTCCCAAAAACGGCCATAGTTTGAGGTAGAGTATTAAAGGTTACACGTGGTTCAGGTTTGGTGCAAGTTCAGATATTGTTTGCTGTGATTTGAATTGATGGAGGTTGATGGGGCGATGCACAGCCCCATAGCAGCACTAGGTAACTGCCTGGGAAATTAATAGACTTTGGGGAACAGAAAATGTTTCATATATGTTAACATGGTCGACTTGCTGAGACTTTTTCTGTGTTTTTGAGGAAATATTGTGGAGGGAAAACTGGAAAGGCCTGCAATAATCTAGAGTGGTGGAATTTGTTTGAATTGATTTCCTGGAGGGCCACATAAGAAGTCTGGATCCTGATATTTGTCCCATGTGCGCCTGAGGGTGTAATTATATCACTTTAGGATCTAAAGGACTCCTGTCCACCAATCTAACAAAATCTGCAACAACCTTCCTTGACAGCAACATACACACACACTAGTTGAATGCACGCTGCCACTGTGGGACAAACCTGATGCAAAAATGGAAAGCTCATTTACAGCTAAATTATGGACAAATTGAACCTTGAGAGAGGAGAAGTTCAAAGTCGGAGCTGGAGTTGAATGCAGAGGCGGCCTCCCCGTCTCAGACAAACACTCGGCTTCCCTTTCAGACAGTTAAGCATCTCATACACAAGCATCTCCCCCCTCACGCACACCAGGTATGCCTCCCAGACAAAATATATCTTCCATGTATCTTCCATTGTGTCTGTTGTGTACACATTCAGGTGACGCATCAGACAGAATTGCCTCTATGGTGCAGGAATTCAAGAAGACAGATGAATAGGTATTCAAATAATGTTCCAGTGATTTTTTTTTTTTCTTATGTGTCTTCATTGACGCCTTTGGACATAAAACTTTTGGGGAGCGTATTTTTGTATGCATCTGTGAATGAGCGTGTGTGGGTGCATTCGTTCTGATTATAGATTGTAATATTCCGCCTCCTCACTGACACTTGAATATGCACCCGTTACACCCGCTGAGAGCGACAGAAGCAAAGGAAGCAGTGAAAGGAGCTAGAGGATGCCATCTCAGTCGAAAAAAAGATGCCACCTTGTCAAGCTACCGCCGCGGTGGGAAAAGCGGGAGATGTGACAACAGTAAAAGCAATATCGAGAGAAGGCGGAGGAAGAAGAAACGATACCAGCGATGGGGGGAGTGTGATGGGCAGTGGACGGGGAGAGAAAGAGGAGGAAAGGTGGGAGAGGACAAATAGAAAAGAGAGAAAAATAAATGTTTAGATGGTTTTGCGTAGTTTGTGGTAACTGCTGTTGCTCCTTACAAAGGCAGTTTGTGTTTGGATTAGAGCTTAACTACTGAATGTCGGCTTAACTGTCATAGATTCATCAGTATCGGCATATGTTGGCCACAGTTAGCCACAGTGCTGCGTTCACTGTCTCCAGTTCACCGTCAGGAAAGCTACTGTAGCAGCCACGGTGCTGCGTTCACTGTCTCCAGTTCACCGTCAGGAAAGCTACTGTAGCAGCCACGGTGCTGCGTTCACTGTCTCCAGTTCACCGTCAGGAGAGTTACTGTAGCAGCCACGGTGCTGCGTTCACTGTCTCCAGTTCACCGTCAGGAGAGTTACTGTAGCAGCCACAGTGCTGCATTCACTGTCTCCAGTTCACCGTCAGGAGAGTTACTGTAGCAGCCACAGTGCTGCGTTCACTGTCTCCAGTTCACCGTCAGGAGAGTTAGTGTAGCAGCCACAGTGCTGCATTCACTGTCTCCAGTTCACCGTCAGGAGAGTTACTGTAGCAGCCACAGTGGTTGCGTTCACTGTCTCCAGTTCACCATAAGGAGAGTTACTGTAGCAGCCACAGTGCTGCGTTCACTGTCTCCAGTTCACCGTCAGGAGAGTTAGTGTAGCAGCCACAGTGCTGCATTCACTGTCTCCAGTTCACCGTCAGGAGAGTTACTATAGCAGCCACGGTGCTGCGTTCACTGTCTCCACTTTACCGTCAGAGGAGCACCTGTAGCAGCCACGGTGCTGCGTTCACTGTCTCCACTTTACCGTCAGGAGAGTTACTGTTGTAGTCACGGTGCTGCGTTCACTGTCTCCAGTTCACCGTCAGGACTTGTACAGTTACTGAAGCAGTCTTGGTGCCGTGTGTGGTGTCATGGACATGCAGCCACTTTCCCAGTAAAAGTCTCCACCATGTTTAGTTTAGCAGGTTGTCAGCTGTGTGTCTGGGTTAGTTGGTGGTGTCATAGCTGTGAGCGTAGCTGTAGCAGACAGTGTGTGTACAGTTTATTTGTTGGTGAATAAATGCTACGAGGCTACAAGCTACAACTACTCAGCTGGAAGTCCTGAGCCAACTTCCTGTATCGGCGACGACTCTCTCTTAAGGTGGACCAGCGTTTCTTCTTAAAGTGACGAGCTGCTCCTGTGTTTTTTTTCACAGCTTTTTAATTAATTACTAATATTTCTTTAAACCATTTAACGAATAGCACTCATCTGTTAAAATACTTAATGTCAGTTTTTCGGATAAACGGTTATTAACATCCCTTGTTCACTCAGTTCCTGTATCAGATACAAGACTCTGATTGGGTGGGGTCCGGTTGTATTGCCACAAGTCTTGGGTCTATGTGTCAATATATCTGCAGTCGATCTGAACAGACTGGCTGTCAGCTCTGATCACATAGTGTCTCATAATCATAGACAGAAGGGAAATGTATGGCTGTGGCCCAATTTCATAGTGCATACTAACTGACAACAGTATGTACAATGTACTAGTCTTTATACAATACCGTCCTCAGTTGGCCTACAAGGAATCAACACACTTAACTGTTTAATACCAACAAGAAATTATACATAACATTTGCAATCAAACTTTAATCCTGAGTGAAGGTAAATGCATGATTGGGTGCATTTATATTGTCTCTGCATGGCTCTCAATATGGCGACGGCTGAGAAGGCGGCTCATAGCTGATGTGCAAATACAAAAAAAAAAAAAAAAAAAACAGTGCTGACAGTTAACAGTGTTTTCCTGGGGGGAGAACCAGGGGGTGGGTGCCATGCTTAGCATCGGCTGGGACTATGTTACCAGCTGTAGCCGCCGTATGAGAGGCAGCCATGCACAAACGGCGACGTCAACAAACCGCTGAGAAGCTCAGATTACAACACACATGGAGGGCGATGACTTAGTTCTCTGTTCAGGTAGACATTACTCATCTATATTTTTACATAGCAAATAGATGTTTGCTGCTATATAATGCTCTGGATATCATATAGAGCTTCTTCACAAAGAGAAAATAAGTTATTCTTTTGTTTTCTGAGGTGTTCCTGGAGCTGCTATATCATCTTTAAGATGTTTTATTTTGTACAGCTATAAGCAGCTCCTCCATTTCCTTTGTGTATTGCATCAACATCACAAGTTATTCTAGCATGCGTCCTGACTTTATGTTGTCACTCAGCATTTCAGTGTGAATGCATATTCAAAATATGCTTACAATTAGACATCTTGGTCAGAATAACTCAACTTCAAGGACCTTTATTAGACATATAAATCCAGTACCGGTCAGACATATTTGTAATATAGTATTATCATAATGGAAAAGGCGCCCCTTGTTTTGGGCATACAGTAGCTGCTTATCGAGGCAAATACATCAAGGATTTAACTTAATGGCTTCCCTGTATAATGTAATTCAATAACCTCCAAGTCTTTCTTTCAGGTTGTTTTCATTTAGTCTCCCACCTGTACAAATACATGAAAGGGTGAAGCAAGAGGGACAGACGGAGGTAGAGAGTGACAAGACAGCAGGATAAGAGAGGGCAGATGGAGGGAGTGAGGACAAAGAAGGGCAAGATAATAAAGGGACACAGTAAAGATGAAGCGTGAGACAGACTGGATGAAGCAAAGGTGAGGTAAAGGACAGAGAGGGGGAGAGATGAATGAAGAGACAGATGTCAAAGAGTGGGGGGGAGAAGAGAGGATGGATGTGAATGAGAGGAGAACATGACAAAGATGAGATGGCTGAGAGAGGAAAGAGAAGAAGTGATGGGAGTGAGCGGTAGACACACAGAGGGAGAAACTGACGGGGCTGAAAGGACGGGAAGAAGAGAGGGAGACGGAACAGGAGGCAACGGCGCGAGGAGAGAGAGAGAGAGAGAAGGGGGGATGGAGAGATGGAGGTGAAGAGACGGATGCGGTGAGTCAGCTGAGGACAGACAGATGAAGGGGAGAACCTGAGGGAGGAATGAAGGATGAGCTGGATGGGTGGTAAGGAAGAGGGGATGGATTAAGGGGAGAGAGAAAGAGAGAGGGGACTTTGATATCAGGGTGTGTGATACATTGACCCTCGCAACAGATAGCATCCTATTAGTAACAGTTAGTTCAAACTGCATATCAAGCAGACATATACGCCGCAACATCAAAGTGAGGGAATCTGATCCAGAGAGCGCCTAATTGAGGGGAAAACAAGGCAAAGAGCCCACTGACAGGTGGTGCTAACATGTGATCTGTATCTGGATATCTCATCCGCATAATTACATTTGATCACAGCTATTTGCATTTAAAGTTACTACAAGGATCTTTTAACTGGTTATGAAACACTCTGAGGCAGAATGTCCTTCAGCTCAGACTCCAGCCGAGCCTCCAGCATGGCTTCCAGCAGGGCCTTGGGCAGCAAACAGCACACTGCGGACAGACCCAGATCCAGCTTTGTTGCCACCTTTGACCTGCAATCAGAGGTCCAGCGGGAGATGGAGAGCTCCGATTCCAGCAGCAGCGGTTTCCCCTCTGGCCAGGAGCAGAGCTTCACCTCGCTGCTCCACACACTGACACCACACCGCTGGAGGCCCGGGCCGTAATGCTGGGCCCGCTGGAGGGAAGGAAGGTGTCAGGACCAGGAGTACGTGGGGCAGAATTTCAGATCCTGCTGCAGATCTGTGATCGGATCTTACAGAGGAGGAACAAAGTCGGTGTTTTGCAAGTCACAAGACTCAAGTCTTGAGTCAAGCCTCGGCTCAAGACCAACAAGTCCCCAAGTCAAGACCAAGCGATAAGTCAAGTCCAATCTTTGGATTTTAAATCTCGAACAAGTTACTACGCGACAAAGTCAAATGAGCTGATGATTCAGCCTGTGGGGAACAAAAACATCTGGCAATCCAATCGTTGTGCTGATATTTCACTCTGAACCAAAAATGTGGCCACAGAGGAAAAGTCAGGACATCACCAAAGTCACTGGGAATGGATAATGGTAAATGGACTTGCATTTATACAGCACCTTTCTAGTCTTCTGACCACTCAAAGAGCTTTTTGCCATTGATGGCAGAGGCTGCCAAGCAAGGTGCCAACTTTGCCCATCAGGATCTAATCTAAATACTCATTCACACACCGATGGCTACGCTTCAGGGGCAATTTGGGGTTCAGTGTCTTGCAGCAACATGAGGATCGAACACACGACTTTCTGTTTGGTGGACCCCTACTCTACCCTCTGACCCACAGACGCCCGAAGCATGAATGTCTGCTCCCAACTTCAATATAATCCACTATAGACCAAAGTGGTGGACCAACAGCTGACCCACAGACACTGTCCAGAATAATGTGGTTTAAAAAAAGAAGGATGTGAGTCAAAAGAGTAAGAAGGAAAAACAAGGATAAGATAAAATGAGTTATGCGTTCACAGCAATGCTGAAAGGTAGAGTCAAAAACAAATTCCAAGTGACAGCAGCGCTCAGAGAGTGAAATGTAGAGGTAGAAGAACGAACAACAAGTTAAGGGAGAGCTAGAGAGGCTGAACGGGTATTTCAAATCCAGTTACTCAGACGTACACTAACGGTGGGCTTCCTGTCACGAGAGCCAGTGGAGATGCATACAAATAAACTTTAGGAATTTGGGTGTATGTGACACACGGGAAGGAGGAGGAAAAAGAGAGCGACAAAGACGGGGAGAGAATGAAGATAAAGGAGGAAGGAGCCGAGGCTCAACTGCAGCCAGGTTGGAGAAAGCTAGCACATGGAGTAGGGAATGATTGATGCAAAGGGAATTAGGCGGGAGAGATGAAAGTGATGAGACAGTGAGGGGAGGAGGGTTGGGGAATGAACGACAAGTTTAAAAGGGTAGTTTCACAACCTCAGTATGAAAAATACCTCGCTGACAAGTCTATTAGTAACACAGTCAGTTTCCAACCCACAAAAACAAGAATGAATGTGCTCGCACACCTCAGAGATTGGGAGCGCAGCCGAGCGAAACAGAAAAGCTGAAAGACTAATGGATGTAATGTTCAAATGAAACCACAATACAGCCATTAAGACTCAAATGTTATACTTGTCCCTCTGTAAAGGGTACATGTCCCCCACAATTCAGATGGACACACATTGAGTTTCTGCTGGAAAGTCTCGCTCTCTTTCCAGCCGTCAGACTCGTCGGCCGTGGCTGCTTAGAGCTCAGGCGCAGACTGAAATGAAGGCTGTGCAAATTAAAAGCGCTACTCGTGACAGCTGAAACTTTCAACATGTGCCGTTTCACGCCGGACGCTGCCCGGCTATTGAGTAATTACTGCACTCCTGCCGATTTAAATGACCCCAATTCCCCAAAACGTCAAATTTCCTCAGTGATATGAGGTTTTCTCTGCAGGACAGAGGATATGACAAACTGGTGTGAGACTGGAGTGGAGGGGGACCTGAAATAATGACTTTATATCAGCTTATTGTCTTGCTGAGCGCAGCATGGAAGTGTGTACCTGAGTGTGTGTCCATGCATGTGTATGAGCCAGTATTAAAGAAAGACAAGCGCCTAAAGAGGAGGAGGAGCGGTATGAAAGAGTAGGCGGAGGTGCTGGTGGTACAGAATAAAGACACATCTTTACTGATGCGCAATGTGAAGTCAAGATCCTTTCCATCTCATTTTCTCCTCACAAATAATCAAGCATGACATCCTTGGTGAGTTGCGAGATGAAAATATTACCATGATATTGCTCGAGTTCTTCAGCGCCCTTTATCATCCAGTTCAGCCCTTTTTCATTCGCAAATGTATTAAATATGACATTGCATTTGATAGCAGTGATGGAACAGACAAGGCCATTCTGGGAGGTTTACATTGTAGATATATCTGCTCTGTGGGCATGAAATACATGATTTATGATGGTTAAATATCCCATCGTCTTCCTACATTATTGCTTCCTAAAAAAAACAAAAACAGTAGCTTTGCACATTTTCATTCAGTAAGATAAATGTAAAGAAACTGCATAGATCATAGATGCATCATGTTGGAAAAAAAGATTAAAAGCTTGAAACAGATGAAGAAATTGAGGTTACACAGTGTTACATGGATTAAAGCTGTATAATTATCTGTTAATATTTTGGATCAGCTGCTGTGGATGCAGGAGGTTTGGTGTCCTTTAATTAAAGCAAAAATATATATTTAAAACAAAGTTTATTTGTTCCTCATCATACGATGAGGGACCCCTTTCAAAGATGCCAATTTTTCCTCGCCAAAATTTACCCCAAGTTCATAGCGTTATTTAGCCTCCTTCTTCATGAACTAGTACGAAATAGTTGGTTCCAATGGATTCCTTCGGTTTTCTAGTTTCATATGATGCCTGTATCTTCACTCACTAATCTTTGCTCTTAAAACTGAGCCCCCTACAATCTTTGAAAGATCAACTGTGTTAAAGAAATTAGCGACATTAAAACAAATTTGCGTTAACGTTTTATAACTGGGTTAACTGTGACAGCCCTAATAATAAAAGATTAATACTTGACATCCATGTATTGATCCAATACTGCAAAGCAAAACGTTGTGATACTATGCTGTATCTAATGAAATGCCGCTTTCACCCTTTTTAATCTCTAATATCTACTACAGAGTAGCAAACATTTTAATCTGAAAATGTGGCTTTTTTGACCACTAGTGGCACTGTGGGGAAAGGTTTTGATGAGCAGGCCCCAGTTTTGTTAGTATTTCAACACTAATATTGATGCTGTTAATCACACACAACTCACAACACAACATTTCCACGCTATTCTACATTTCTACAGCTGGTGGCGGTGCTAACACGCCACGACACGGACAATGCTGAAAGGCAGGTGAGAAGACAACGAACTAGCTGATGTAAACATAGAAGTAAACCACGCAGATGTTCAACATATACAACAAATCAGACAGCATTTTTCTTAAAAATCAACTTATTTTGAGGAGGAAAATTGAATATTTGTCTGATGCGATAGTGTGTTTTTAATGAGAAGCTAAACGCCACGCTGGACCTTAAACTCACCACCCCTGCACACCCACACACACGTTCGGTTATTGAAGCTCCTTATAAGTTGGGTGGAGCTATGCTGGGAATTTGCTGAGGTGCTTCATTGACTCTTTATGGAAACATAAAGGTGAAATATGACCTTCCATAACAGGAGAAACAAATCCAGGAGAGTCAGAGAGGGTCTATACATGCCCACACAGCCCTTTGGAAGATGTCTAATCAGCCAAAGTAAAAGTGACCTGTGTGGGTGCACTAAGAGTGTCGAGGGGCTTTAATCAGTTTGGTTAATAACATGTTTCCTTAACTGAGCTCAACTCTGGGCACACTGAGGTACCACTGCCACCTCTGAGTCAAGACCACGCATGATGCAAGCGGATGAACGTTTTAAAGAAGAATGAATTACGGGTGTACATCCTTTAAAAATCAGAAAAATACAGCGCTACAAAGAAAAAATAATTATCAAAATACTTAAATTATTGATGATACATATGACTGCTGCCGCATTTGTCTTCCTATCAAGTCACATTACCTAGTGAGTATAGATATTTAAGACCTTTACTGACAGGATATACTTAAAAGTGGACACAGTTTTAAATCAAAAAAAGCACAAATGAATGGTCTGGGGAAACAAAATTGACTTCTTGTGGAGAGGGGTGGTTGTCTGATTTAATGATCGCCAGGACTTCAGTGTTTACTGAGTGTTTTTTTTTTTTCCAGTACATCCAGAGCAGATTTACATCCCTGTGGTGCAACACAAATATAGCGAGATGGATGGAGAGCTTCTTGGCGTAACAGAAAAAGAAAGGCAGAAAAGATGAAAGAAGCCAATCAGGAGACGAGACGGCGAGAGCTAACAAAGTTGTCAGTCATGTCTAGTTGCCATGGGAACAGGTGGAATCATTTTGTTCCCGTGCAAATCTCCCCCCTGCCCATAACTTCCTATTAGTTGCACTGATTTGTTAGTCTGTCAGCTTAATTCATTAATTGAGCTAATTATGCAGGAAATCCAATATGTATTAGCGTAATTGTGGTTTCATGTGTGTGTATCAGTGCATCTGTATCAGCCCTGAACACAGATGTGTGTGTCTGGGTGTGACTGAGGCCCGTTGACTTGTACCTGTGTGATATTTTTTTGTCTTCGTGTCTTGTGTGTGTTCGTTTGGGACCCATCTGTGTTGTTTCAGCCGAGCAAATCTCACAGGTCATCAGTGAAGCGGAATGCTATTTATATCTCTCACTATCCTCTCTTTCTCACCCCTCTCCATGATTCCCATTGTCTCTCGCCCTTTCCCTGACCTCATCTTGCAGCTTTTCTCTTCACTGATCCCACCTGTTCTGGCTCTCCTCTCTTTCCCCCGTCTCCCTCTCCTACATCTGTCCCTTTATACTATGAATCCCTACTTTTCCCTCCTTCCTCACCACGTCCATTCACCCAGATTTCTTTCTTTTTTCGCATCTGTCTCGCATACTTTAAAATCACCCCCACTCTTGTGGACCTCCAACCTTAACAGTCTACTTCAGCAACATTTCAGAGTGGGAACCATCTAACCTTGAAGCTGCACACCTGTCTGCGGACAGATGATACCAAACAAACGCACACACAAAATGACAACCGCCGCAACCATCCAGCTGCCCAGCTGCCTAAACCCATCGCACACGCAAACATCTGCTACTTACTCAGTGATCTCTTCAGTGACCGTGTGTTCAACCTGCAGTCGAGAGTTGACCTCGATGAAGTAGTGTTTGCCGTGTCTGTCGACCAGGAACTCCACGGTCCCCGCGTTCTCGTAGCCCACCTGCAGCAAAAAAAAAAAAAAAAACATGACGAGAAAGCGGTTTTACAGCTCTGAATTATCCAAGTAATGATGTTAGTGGTGTAAACACTCAAGAAGGAGCACTCGCTCATCTTAATGAGCCATGAAACCGAAAGAACAACAAACGGTCCTCTCTCCGTGCAAGTGTGACTACATAAAATGAGAAAAAATATGTATGTATAGTAGGAGGAGGACATTTATCATCATTTTCCTGCATTGCAATAATTAGATCATTAATCAAGGGAGATTTATTGAAAGCTCATCATCATAAAAGCCCATTTTCACACTGCAATCAGAATCACAATCAGTCAGGTACAATAAATATACAGGAATTTGTCTTGTCAGTGTTATCGCTGACAGTAATTTGTCCTCTAAAGACTGGGCCTCATATTCACACAAATACCCAGCACACAACAAAGGGCATAGGACTATATTGTATGTGTCACCCTGCGTGTATTATATACAACCCCCTCACCTGAAAGATTAATACACAACTAATTTGCGTAAAAATTAACATAAGGAGAAAGTATTTCTTGTGAATGGACTGAAACTGCATGACAGAATAATCTCAGAGGTCCAGCTTTTTCTGAGTTTACGACTGCAGTCTTAACCTTTACCCCACAGACAAAAGTACAACATACTGTAAATATACTGTACATCCGACAAAATTACCTTCACATACAACTGAACGGCATTCTCAGTTAGGTTTAGTGGGAAACGTATTTTCTCCTGGATTACGGTCGCAGTTTTTAACATGTAGTTAACCTGCATATTGGGGAAAAAAAATACTTATATAAGTTTTGTAAAAATGATTATTATGCTCTTAAGCTATGGACGTAATTATGCTAAGTAAATGTTTTCCTGGTTGAACTAGGCTTGTCATGGTAGTCGTGTTACCGGTGTTACACAGTGGTCGGTCACATTACGCACCCCCACCGTCCCTTTCGCTTATTTTACAGAAATGACGGATGACGGACACTACAGCTGGCAGTGAATGCATCTTCTCCACACAGAGTCTCAGCTCAGAGTAGCAGGTGTCATTTCACACACAGGACGAGAGACTCGACAGACAAGATGTGAAGTGAAAAGCAGAAGTGACAGTATTTCAGAGTTAAACCCAGTGCTAGGACCATAATGTTAATGAGGCCATCGCCGTGCGGAGCAGTGCAGGGTGGAAACCTGCTGGCCCGCAGTGATAGCTAGACCGGAGAGGCTAGACACGCCGCCACCTGACGTTAAGGATCAAACTCAACACGCTGCACATATTGACCGTCATCTTTTCTTGTAAAATGCCCGGTGTAATCAACACCGGTGTTGCCAGTATTTATTAAAAGGTGGGAGAATTTCCTCCCGTTTGTTTGACCCATCTACCACCCTCACTTTCTCCCTATGTGGACTTCCGCTGACTATCATTACAAACTTTCATAAGGTCATTTTTTTTGAGACATGGCTGTTTATATCCTCCATACGTAGCGTGGACAGAAATAGCAAAATGGTAAAATTTCACTAGAACCCATCTTGCGATGGATCACACCAAGCTGTCGGACCAGGGGCATAAAGTTCGTAGTACCCCCGCTTCTTCCGGCACCTTTGCTTGGACTAAACCCATCATTGAGCCCAGCCTTCATTTTGATCTCTACACACATGTTAAGCTTCACAACTGCATGTTGCACAGTACTTGCTATCGGTGTCACACCAATCTGTCCACAAACCAACTCACAAGGTGAAAACAATACCAGCATCCCTATCGTGTCTGGTAATAAAACACCTGGCAAAGTACCCCAAACCACTTCTGTGATAGTTCCCGCTACAGTAGGTGTCCCCAGGACCACATTATGCCACGATGACTCATACGCAGACTCACAAGGTGAAAACAATTCCAGCGTCGCTGTCACGGCTGGTAAATATGAAGAAAGAGAACGACGGTGTGCAGAAATAATGTGCTTACATATAAAATGAAATGAGGATCAGCGCACACAAGGTGAACTTCCATGCTCATATCTGCCAAAGCAAAAGGCTTAAACTGAACGTTCCTTCACAGCGAATGCATTTATTTTTGTTGTCAGTTTGTAACAACACTCAGTGCTTGATGTGGGACTTCCATTTGGTCTGCCAAAAGATGTTTTTCTCTTTTTGGAAAAGAAATGCTCTCATTTTAATCAGCACTACGGTGTGCAAATGTACCACTTAAAATGCAATGTACTGCTCTTTATACCTTTTTAAACAATTTAACAGCTGGTTTTATTATTTATTATTTATTATTCTTCATGTACCAGCCAATCACAAAGCATACACTGGCCTCTGGTCACCTCTACAGACACGGTTTCTCTTCAACTCAATATCATCCTTGCGATTTTAATTATACATGTTCGTCATGTTCCTAAGATTTTAGATTTTAATGTCTTTTAATTATATGGCTGTTACTGGGGGCGGCAGTAGCTCAGTCCGTAAGGACTTGGGTTAGGACGCGGACGTCATGGGTTCAAGTCCCCCATGGAGCAACTGAGCCAAGACCAACTGGTTGCTGGAGAGGTGCCAGTTTACCTCTTGGGCACTGCCGAGGTGCCCCTGAGCAAGGCACCAAACCCCCAACTGCTCTGGGCGCTTGTCAGGAGCAGCCCCCTCACTCTGACATCTCTCCATTGTCCATTGCACATATATATGTACTGTGTGAACAACAGAGTGTAAAACTGAATTTCCCCACTGTGGGACTAATAAAGGAATATCTTTCTTTCTTTCTTTCTTTCTTTCTTTCTACAGAGGTAGGTTTATATCACGCTCCCCCCACACAGAAGCATTGTTTTAGTGGAATCTGACTAAATCTAAAATTTGAGGCAGCACCTGCATTAACAGTTATTTCAACATATAAACATTTAGTGTAATTAGTTTGCTTTGGCATGATCGGTTCATCCTGAATGTGCTGTTTTTCTGAACATACCATTCAGAGTAGAACATGATAATTGTGAGGGAAATTAGCACGTTAGTCGACCAACACTAACGCCTTCCGTCAAAACTCCACTTTAGCTCGTCTCCGCTCCAGTTTAATTTTGCCCAATGGGAGCTGCAAGCAGAGTGTAATTGCTATATAAATGTTATATGAATAAAATGCATCATTATTATCATTATAATTTTGAGATGAGGCAAGTTTACACAAATTACACTGATGATGTGAGCAAAGCAATCTGATTGGTTAAATTGAGGGAAATGGTTGCAACACCAATCAGAGCAGCTCAAGATGCTCAGATCAGATACAGCCACATCACTGATTATCCCTATAATCAAGGCTTTGCCGTAATATGAAATGTACCCCATTTTGAGTGAAGGAAACATTCAAAGAAAACATCCAAACATCAGAATGAAATTAAAGGGCTGCGAGCAACCAAGTGTCCAAAACACAAGTCACAAAACAGAAAATCGAATGTTCCCAGAAGGTCCAGATGTGACGAACCCAAGAAAAGGCAACAGCACCACCTACGTCGGAAAACATCCATCTCAAACTATCTGATGAGCAGACATTTGTGTTTTTGGTTTCCTCCCTCCCTCTTCAGCGTCGAGCATTTTGTGGAAATCAGCCTGAGTGAATAAACCAGCAGGAAGTGAATGATTTAAACCACTCCAGTCTTCAAGCAGAAAAATGCATGTTAAGTCTTTAATTGTTAAACCAGCCTTCAGCGTTGCTTTCATTTCCAACATTTGGCGAACGTAAATGTCAAGACAATCAAATGGGCAGAGGAAGAGAGAGGGTTGGATCGCAGAGGCAAAGATGGCCCTAACATAAAACTGCAGCAATTACAAATTGGCAACTAAACAAACGCAAAAATCTCTAAAATCTTTCAGAGATGCAGTTAAAATGAAGAATTCATTATGCATAATACACAGGTAAGTAAACAAATGTTTCACCTGAGTAAAACAACACCTGCTCGGAGCTTGTCAGCCTCTTATTGAGCCCATAGCTGGTATAATTACATTTGTTGTAAAGAAAATTCATCTCCAGAGGAAATTAGATACAGATTGAGAACAGAGTACACACACACACCCACATGCAACATGTATTAATATTCGCTGTAACCTTGTTGAAACATCATCTGTGTAAAAATATTCAGAGACACTCAGTCAGCAGAGTTTTCTCTGCAGAGAGAGATTAGTCCCATTTATGGCATCTGGAGCTCCCCACAGGTTTTACCAGAGAGACTCATTAGAGGGATCTCACACACACACACACACACAAACACACATACACACAAACTTCAATAAACTAAACTGTATGAGCCCAAACACACAAAAAAACAAACATATTTGAACATGGGAGGTCACATACAAACACATAAAACCAATTTACACAATACAGCCACAGGCCCAAGAGCTTTATAGTGTCGTTCTACTAGTTTACATGAAATGACGTCTGACAAAGTTAAACAATTATCATACCAGTGTGTGTGTGGACTTGTACATCTATCTATTTGAGGACCAATTTGAGTGCGATTTTTGGAAAGTGAGGACATGTTGGCCGGTCCTCACTTCCTCAAAGGTCTGTTTGAGGGTTCAGACTTCAGGATCTGGTTAGAATTAGGTTTAGGTTTGAGGTGTCACGAGAACCGATACTAAGTCGATGCCAAAACTGAAAACATGACTCATTTTTCTACAGTACTGCAGGTACAGTAGGCACCATCATGGCTCGAGACTAACGGCGTCCAGTTGTCCTGGAGATGATAGAAAATGCTTTTGGGATGCCGTAAACTCAGCTACATTGCTAGCAGCAGATCTGTGCTGAAATCGGCAGGATGAGAGCTAGTTAACTGGCTGTTAGCTCCGTGCAGGACTGTGCTGCTCTCCAGCTGTGAACAGATTTCAACACGGGAGGAGCCATTGATTTACATTATGATGTATTTCAGTAAAAATACTGGAAACAGATGTCATCTTCTAAAAAGTAGTTTTGGGTGACAAACTTGAATAAATCCAGATGTTTTCACATCAATATGCATATAACATAAATATGGATGCTGACGTACATTGGTATGGAATTGGAAATGAGAACTGTGGAAGTTCACTGGTATCTGACTACTAAAATTTGGGCTTCGTAGCATCTCTAGTTAGGGTGAGGGTTGGGGTTGGGTGTTTAGTTGTGACGGTCAGGGTTCGGGTAAAGGGCTAGGGAATGCATTATGTTAATGAGTGTCCTCACAAAGGTAGAAGTACAGGGATGAGAGCTCAGGAGAAAACAGTCAGGAGTCAGAAAACACAATCACACACACAAAGTGCAAATCCATAATGTATGTGTACCATATACAGTATACAGTGTGTCTACATGCATGCATACTATACACAAAAGCACACACAGTACACCCCATGCATACACTGTATGTGCTTACAGCTAGATTACGGTTGTCTGTGCACACACAAATGCTAATGTTTAGCCTGAGTCACCTTTCTGTTTAACCTTCGTGTGCAGCCAGATGCTTCATAGTGCGTAATGCATGGTGTGTGTGTGTGTGTGTATTTCTGTTATGACAAACACATGCAGCGAGTACTCAAGGCCAAACTGTTAAACAGTGAAAGCCAATACCACGATAGAAAACACACCCTCGCCTCCACACACACACAAACATACATACAAGGACATAAATGCGCACACAGCTCCACAGACTTTAAGCGCACACAAATCCGCACACAGTATGTGTCATTGCGTATTGCGCTCGCTCTCTCGCTCACACACACACACACACACTGAGTCAGTGTGTGAAGTAGCAGCCAGTGGAACAGATTGAGCGGTCACTGTTTTATGAGGTCCGACAGACGAGTCAATGGGCTGTGTTAGCACAAGGAGAGGTCACGTGTGATGCCGCGTGCACACATCCTACCATGTTACAGTATTTTTAAAAAAGCACAATGTACATTCACACTGTAGCGGACCGCAGCGTGTGTGTGTGTGTGTGGTAGTGCTTAAACCGTCCCAGTACTGATGAATGTTCGCTGGTGTACAGCTTTGAATAGGAAGTGACAGAGACAGATAGACGGTACTATGCGCCGCACAGAGAACGAGGGAGCGAAACAAAGTGCATTAAGAACAGTTCAAGAGTAGTTGGACAAAAAAAATGGGTGAGTATTGATGGATGGATGAGGGAGAAAGACTGATGGATGGATCAAATGAGGACAGACACAAGCTATCAGTGCTTGGTGGGGGTGTAGAGAGAGGATTAGATGGGGGAAGAATAGCAGAGAGATTCAATGATGGAGGGACTGTCACTCTCCCTTGCTCTCTCTCTCTTTCTCTCAGCACTTTAGCTTGAAATCATTTGCGTGCAATATTATTGCAGGATGTCAAAATTCAAATTCAGTGAGGACTCTTGACAGTTTTTCATTTTGGTCCACAGTGTGTTAAGGCTCAGACGCACCAAATCTACATCAGAGAACTGGCAGCGATGAAGGCCGATTGTTGCGTCGCCTCACGTCGCCTTTGTCGTGGCCAACAGTTTCCATTTGAACACACTGCAAAGACATCTGATGGCCAGTTTACGCTAAATAACTCTCCTCATCACCTCCAATCTATATCCATCATTCAAAAAGGGAAACCGGAAGCCTAAGGACGGTGGATACACAAGCTTTGTTGTGATACGTACATGAAAGTGGCCCAACATGGAGCCGGATAATGGGCTCCATCACTGATTCAACATGCTGAATCGGCAAAAACGTTTGGGACACACTGCAAAAGGGCCAACAGACGCTCACCGATGGTGCTGCTGTCAGGGCTTTTAACAATAGTAGTAAAATGTTGTCATCATTCATGAACATGATGGAGAACAGTAGAGACGGCATAAAGACCCAGATTGCAACTTTTTTTTTTCTCCTTCAGCCACTGTGAGTGTGTGCAAGCCGCCTGTAATCCTCAAGGCTCAAAAACATTGTTGATGTCTGCGGAGGACAGCCGACTTTGCTGAAGTAAAAAGGTGTGGAGCGTCTTGGGACAAACTATTTGACTGCACACAAGACCACAACAGATTTCACTCCCGTCTGTACAAGGCGAGGCTGCAGCAGGAATCACCAGAAATGGGGTGAAAAGAAGCCAGAACTCTGCTTGATCTTATAAATCCTATAGTAGTTTCTGTTGTTGCTGACGGCAAGGTCAGAACTTACGGCCCTTCAAAACAGGAGGGTAGGCGCAGTGTGATGATGTGGAGGAGTCTTTTCTTGAAATATATTCAGACCAGAAATGCTGCTGCTGCTGGCCACTGCTTCCTTCAAGGCCACATATTTGTCAAATGATTATTTCCGGGAGGATAATTATCACAAATCTCAAGATGACTCAGTGGCTTCAGTTCATCCCAGCGGCCAACACAGTCGAAGCACCTCTAAGGTGGAACGCACAAAAGAGTGTCCCTGATATGAGGTTGAACAGGATGCTTGTGGCCTTATTTCAATGAAAAAAAAATACTGTAACGGAAACCTTCAAAGAATTCAGCTTTTCTGAAAGCACAACAAATGTTGCTTTACTGTAGACCATAATAGAAGGCTCGTCCTTGGAGTCCTCGCAGCAACTTTATATTTTCTTTCATACCTTAAAGGCCTTTACCCACCGGGGTTGTGATGAATAAATAACACAAAATCGTGACATACGCGCTTGCGAATATAATGTCTTCATGGATTCTACTATGAAAGGTAACAAAAGAAGTGGATCTGGTCTGCGCTGCCTTTGTCATTGTAGAAAGGAGTGATAAAGTTTGCAGTTTTGTTTCCCACTACAGAGCCTCCATCTTGTTTTATTAAGTACAGGTGCAACTAAGCCCGTTCTGCACAGCTCGATCAGTTGATGCTTTTATTTGCAAAGCGAAAGCTCAGAAAAATCCTCTTGTTCAAAAAAAAACTTGTTTTTTTGCTGTCAATCAAAGAAAATAGTTAATCGCAATTAATCATACATTTTTTAATCTGTTAAAAGTGTGCCTTAAAGGGAAATCTGTTGAGTATTTAATACAACCTAAAAATCAAAGGTTGTGTCAATGTGTTAAAGAAATGAGTGTTGTAAAAATGAATTTGTGTTAATGTTTTATTATCGTGTTAACTCTGACAGCCTTAATTTTTGTCTTCTGTACATCATTACTACCAAAACTGACTGAGTATTCTAGTCATGTTCACATTATTCTATTAACAGTACTTGGGGAAAATACAATTTTGTATATGCAATACTTTATACAGATACAAGTATATGTGCAGTACTTTCATTGCTGAGGGCTACTTTACAGTCACCCTGAAAAGATTTAACATGGCAGTTTGGAGGAGTGCTCCTACCGTCCTGTTGTTTGCATGAATATTTTGTGTGTGCGTAGCCATGTTTTCTGCTGCCGCTGCACATTGTCTAATCTTTATCTTCTTCTGCGTAAGCCAAGTGATGTTTGGGATTTAAGTTGCACAGACTCTTCTAAGTGTAGCAACACAACTTTGGCTTCTGGAGCTGCTGCGCCTTTGAGTCAGCAATTTGTGATTAGCCTTCATGTGTCTTGACTGAGTGCCATGTAAGTCCATTGCTCTGTAAATGGTGCATAATAAAGACACATCAGACATTCCACCACACTAATTTCATAATATAACATGGAGTTTCTTCCTTTTTATGTGTCATAAAATACGACTTTTAAGCTCAAAAATCCTCCATTCCCTAAGAGGACTAGCTCTGGTGTGCACAGGTAAACTACATACTTCTAATTATTCGACAGTTTTTTGTTCTCGTCAGCAAAATATTAGGTGATGTTAGCTCTGATGATGTTTGCATGAGTCTGAGACTGCCAAAATGTTTTTATTCTATCAAGTCTTGATTTTATTTAAGGGCCTTTCTGCAGTTTCCACACTGCAAGGGCACACAGAACCCTAGCAGATCATTTTAGTCGTTGAATTAAAAGTACAGAAACAAGTACTACATACAAAACAGTCTTTGATTAGTTACTGAGAGAAGAAATGGAGAGGTTTTCAAGATTTTCTTTCAGAGGTTTTCAAAATGTTTGGAAAATAAATTAATTCTGCCCAAATACTCAGCGGCCGCCAGGTCGGCAACCGCACAGCGCTTCCAGTCTAAAAAGGAGAAATGATTTACTCTCAAGGTTGCCGCTGCCAGATTGCTGTCACTACATGCAAAACCTCTGAGGAAAAACGATATTGGTGATTCACTGCACACCACACATAAAGCCTTTCCGATTAGTCCCCCCTGCCATCTCCCTCTATGCCCCACATCCACCCGCCAGAAAGCAGTGCATGCTGGGTCACGAAATGTCCGGGGGCACTCGGAGTAATGTGGTACACGCTCCCCAGCTTTAGGCGTGATGTGCATCACGCAGCAGAGGGAACAAAACAAATCAATCGCACAATCGATGGTACTGACCTGTTAAATGGCTATGTCTGCTGGTTGCATTAGTGTGTGTGCGCTTTTGTGTGTTTTGTCTGCAGTTTACTGCAGAGTGACATTAAGAGCCACTGGACTGACACCAGGGGTTTTAATTATTCTCTAACGTAATTGTTTTAATCACATAATCAAAGCTATAATCATTATATACACACAGGTTTTAAAATACTTGTGGGGACATTGGCGCCCTTTACACCTGGCAATAAAATGTATCCAGAGTGCATCGAGGTGTGATTTAACCTGATTACATTTAGACCTGGTATTAGTATGCGTCTCCAGCGTCCACACTGAGATCCGATGGCTCTGAGGGGGCTGAGAGGGAAGCCTTCAGATGCTGCACTGCACATGTATTTGTGGCAGAGCACTGCTGGAGAGGCAGTGCATAATGCACACACACACCAGTCTAGAAACACCATCATTTTGGCGAGTACAAGGCCAACAAACGTGACTTTGAAGAACCCTCATACACAAAGAGGGATCATGAGTCGCTGAGCACAGACAGGGAGGTGGTGATGATCTTGATCACTGGACTGGACTGTCGTGACCAGAGTAGCGCTGAGAGCCTGCTGCCGGTCGAGCCCTGCTGCTGATTACCACCGAAGCTGCGGAGCCCAAAAAATAGTACTCGGGTCCACCCTAGCATAACGTACTTCCCGCCTGTGAACACCGCTGGAGGTGATTTGGCTGACTGATCACAATCCGTGCATTTTGGGTGCATTTACACCTGTACTATTACATGTTCAAAGCACTATCGGATTGCAATCCGATTACCCAAAATTAGAGCTGTCAATCGATCAATACATTTATCACGACTGATCCCATGATAGTCCATAGTTTTATTGAGGCCGCTACAATGCCACTAGTTGCATTAATGCGTTAAAGAAATTAGTGGCGTTAAAACAAATTTGTGTTAACGTCATGACCGAAAGAACTAGATCGCAGGTACAAGAAGCCAAAATGGGTTTTCTCAGGAGGATGGCTGAAAGGAGCCAGTTGAGGTGGTTCGGGCATCTGGTAAGGATGCCCCCGGGGTGCCTCCCTAAGGAGGTGTTCCAGGCACGACCAGCTGGGAGGAGGCCCCGGGGAAGACCCAGGACTAGGTGGAGAGAGCATGTCGGAAGTTTGGGATCCCCTGCTGGAGCTGTTGCCCCCGCGACCCGACCCCAGATAAGTGATTGAAGATGAGATGAGATGAAAACAAATTTGTGTTAATCCGTTATTATCCACCCAAAATAGATTTGGGGAGGAGGAATGATAATAGCAACCAATAATACTATGCAGTGCTCACATGCCTGTACATACACTGAAAAAGGCAGATCGGAGCATATGCTCTAAGGAACTCGCTGGGTTGCTTTACAGCACCCAAACAAAATATGCTAAGGCAAAGCTTCTAGCATCGCCAAGGGCTGGCACGAGTAAAACACAGATGGGAGGAAAAATCAAAACATCTTAATTTTCAGTAAAGCCCAAGGGAAAACAGCACAAAGTCAAAGTGGGGAAGTGAGGGAGGGCAGGAGAGCTGCCATCTTTATGACAGCAACAGAGTTTACGGCAAATGTGGCCTTCATTTTGAGAAGAGCAGCAATAACAGTCGCCGCGATGAAACAGAGGCTGATCACACAGACGATTCTCTTTGTTTTTCTTTTGGTATAATACACGAGGGTATCACAATCTGGAAATGAAAAGTGGTTTAAAAGGTGCTACGCACAGCAACTTTAAAGGCTCACAGTCTCATTACCCCAGCAGTTATTACATAAGCAGATGCTCCAGTATGTCCCTCCTCTCATCTAAACATCACTGCCTCTTCTTCCCTTTCAGCTCACTTCTTTCCTTTCTTTCCTCTCGTAGGGATTGGAGTTAATCTGGTGCCAAGATGCTCTGTAATCTGATCCGATTCCCTTTCAGAGTCACAACACACACACAACTCTCATCCGATTCATTGCCGATACGGCCGCGGAATAACACAAGCACAAGTACGCACGCTCCCAAATACATCAGCTCCATTTCAGTGGTGCCACCTCGCTAATCCTTTAGCTGCAGGGAGCTGCCAAAGCAGCGGCGCTCACCCACCCGAGCACACTGCAAAACACAACCAAAAAACACACACGTAGGCACAAACAATGCACACGTATCACCGTACATGCCTAGAGGCACACAAAACACATGACCATAATGAACACAATCATGTGTACGCCCACACACACAAACATACGCCGACAGCCCCATATGCACCCACGCGCTCATATTCATCCCAGCTGTAATGGAAAGGAGCTTGACCGGAATCCCTCCATCCATTTACAGATTCATGTATTCATCCCTTCATTTCAGTCGCTCTGCAGGCTTCAAGTCACTTATTTCTTCCTCCTCCAATCGTGCCTGTCCATACTCTCACGTCTACCCTCTCTACCGCCTCTGTAATTAGGATTCAGGTCATCCTCCCTCCTTCTCCATATCTCCTTTTTCCACTCTTACAGCTTCATTTTTTTGCCAAATAATGTGCTGGACATAAAGAGGACAAAATCGAATTTGTGAAAACAAAAGTGCAGTAAAAAAGTAAGGAAAATACAAAAGCTTTTCTACAGCTGAATGATAAAACAATAAATCGATACTTATTACTATTCTCATAGGAGAGATTTACGCTAGATGAGTCCTGTAATTGGAAAATTTGCTTATGATGTTTTTAACTCTGGTGGAATATTGAGACGAGATAAGACTCCCTCCTGAATCGATGCCCAAATTACCCCATGTAGAAGTGTTTGCTAAGAGTGGTCATTAGGATTATGTGATGCACACTAAACAGGTTCTCATTTCGGGACCAGAAAGCCCACGCTTTGCTTAAACTGTGTTTAGTAACTGTGGTCATATGTGATATCTCAGTTCTGGGATCTACGCTCTTCCTCATGCTGCTTGAGCTGTCAGAAACTAAACTAAACTGCAGCACACATACTAATGAAGACAGAGGAGAAAGTGCCAAAAATCCTAACATGATTGACACACTGCTAAGTCTTATTGGAAGCAGTCAGAAGACTCTGATGTTACATTCTGACAAGACTTAAAAAAAAACACTTTCTATGACGCATTATAATGCATTATTAATTAGAATAAAAAATCTGAATCAGGTTTATTTCTCCCAAGTATTTCCTCTGGTTTTATGCAGCGCCCTCAATGCACTTACACAGAATACAAATAACAAAAAAAAAAACAAAAAGAACATAAAAATGAAAATAAAATTAAAATGTCTAAATACAAGCCGAGTGTTCTGGGAGTTGCAAACAATACAAATAGTGCACAGAAATAAATACAGGATGGATATACTGTACATGGACCGGAGATGTGTGGAGAAGTCTATATACTGTATGTACAGTGAGTAGGATCTATATACATGTACATAAAGTGATCATATGTACATATTACAACAAAAAGTGCATTAAAGACTAAGACTTATGATATATTTGATGTTAAGAGTGATATCAATAATGTATGACTGATTTAAGTGTTCAGAGTGACTTATAATGTGCACTGTATAATTATAGTTAGACGCTCTCAAATATTCATAATGCTTTAGAGAAAAAAAGATAAAGCACTTTATAAGGACTACTATAAGGTCAAGTATCATAATGCTTCATAATTGCAGGTTATTTTTTTCATAGTGTATTATTATTACCATTGTTGTAGTACTTTTATAATCCTTTATAATCACTGTTACAATGCTTTATAATGTGATTATAAGTTACTCCAAGCAGTCATTGCCCAAAATTAGAGCTGTCAATCAATGAACATATTTATCACGACTGATCGCATGACAGTCCATAGACAGTACATAGTAATCTCAAAGTAATCACACTTTATCTGTTCGACATGTGCCTTAAAAGGGAGATTTGTCAAGTATTTAATATTCTTTCCCTTTACTTTTTACTCAGCATGGGAGTGGGCAAATATACTTGCTTTACGCAAAAGTATGTATATATTTATTATTGGAAGCCAATTAACAACATTAAAAATGACAAATATTGTGATGATAACAGGCAACAACAGCTGTCAGTGTGCTGACTTGCCACAAACTGCAGGTGATTATCTTTAAGTGGGCATGTCTGTAGGAGGAGACTGGTGGGTAACCATAGATACCCATAGAAACCATTTACATTCACATACCTTAAGGTCAGAGGTCAAGGGACCCCTTTGAAAAGGACCGTGACAGTTTTATTGAGGCCGCTACAATGCCACAAGTTGCGTTAATGCGTTAAAAAATGGGTTTTCTCAGGAGGATGGCTGGCGTCTCCCTGACAGCGATCCGTGAGGGACTCGGAGTAGAGCCGCTGCTCCTTCGCTCAGCTTTTCTCCCTTCATCTTTTTCCCCTCTCTTCTTCTACATGGCTACATATTAAGAGTTTTTCCCCCCATTGCCATCTCTGTAAGTGGCAGTTGGCCTTTGCTCCACGTTCAACACTATGTACTTTCTCTTTCCTTTACGTTTGTCGAGCCTTCAAAGAAATTAGTCTTTTTATCAGAAAAAAAATAAAGAAATGGAAGTTTAAAAAAGGAAGGTCTGGGGCTGAAAGGTCACAGATGGCAGAGCAGCAATGCATTGACGGGGCAGAAGGACAGAAATAAAGCTTGCGGGAAGGTAGATGGTGACGGGAGCAGATGGCTGTAGGGGAACAGAGATAAAGTAAGGGAAACTAGATGGAGTAAAAGATTGAGAGAAAGACACCGAGATAAATAGAGAATGATCAAGAAGAGCTGTAAGCAAAATCAAAGCATCTGCAGATTTACAGCGAGGGAACCTGACGGGGTGTTAGTAACAGGCCTGGGGATGAATAATGACTGAAACGTGATGTAAGAGTGATGAAAGGACGGGCCACAAGAAGCAGCACAGTAGAAAGGTTTAAAGCTGCCACAGTGTGGAGCAGAAATAGCCCAGACATGGAATATACGCAACACTGGTGGCTTCATCTCTCTGTCTAAGTGATGGCTGTTGTCTAATTCACGCGCTGTATATAACATAACATCATATCAATGGTTCGTATAATACAGAATCGGCCGAAAAGTTTTTCTTCATTTTGTTGTGCGTTTTCTTACGAATGTCCAGCTAAATGTGAGGCATGTGTCAATTTCTGCTCCAGTCCTTTCAAAATAAAGTTATGTCTTCACAGGAAATTACTTTATTAGACTGAGGCAACAAAACTATTTAGTTAGGTTTAGGAAAAGATTGCGCTTTGGGTTGTAATAACACCAGAAGAAGAGTTACTTACAAAAATGGTCTCCTGGGCAAAAGTGTGGTGTTTTCTGACCCATCCACCCCGACGCCCTCCCTACACAGCACTAGTAACTCTTTACACTTCCTGGTTCAAGGTTACGTGGATTACATATGAATTGATTTTGTGAGTTATATACAAATTACCGTGCATTACTTGGCATAGGTACGGCTACGAACGGTGTAAGAGAACAGCCTGTTATAAAGGATATTCATAATTTCATGTGTGCAGATGAAATGGGTGAAACTTTCTGGTGATTAGCATTTTTGTATGAGGGTTGTTGACTTAATCTAGACATGAAACTTAAATAGATGCGAAATCAACATGTTAAGTACAATTACTGGTGAGGTCTTAGTGACCTCTGACCTTCGACAACCAGACTGTAATCAGTTCATCTCTCTTCACAAGAGCTAATCATGTACTTTTAAGAGGGCTGCTATTGACCATCAAAACTGGCATAGAACAGTGTACATGACCATAAAAATTAATTTTAGATGCACTGATGGAGATTTGCAATAAACATTGTTGTGCGCCGCATGATTTCTGTGCTTTCAAGTAGCTATTTGTATTACAAACAAATCAGCCATTCTGTACAGTTGCGGCGGACAAGCGGGCAGTGATGTGGACACAAAAATATATCTATCGTTAGTCATTTTTCAGTCGATTTTTCTCACATTACTGAGAGATCCTGGGAACCAAATGGATGCTGCGAGGCCGTCAGCCAGCAGCGTAATGGGAGTTGTACATAGTCTGGAGGCAATGCGGCCATAAAGTGCACAGAAGCGAGAGCGATGGAGGAGGAGGGGAAGAGGGAAGGCGACG
Source organism: Pterois miles (assembly GCA_947000775.1). Lineage (NCBI taxonomy): Eukaryota > Metazoa > Chordata > Actinopteri > Perciformes > Scorpaenidae > Pterois > Pterois miles. Next base: position 10,573,863 of record CAMQGK010000008.1, read on the forward strand.
CAGACCGATTCTAAATCAATACAGCCACAGAAGACACCTAACGGGAATTTACAGTCCACGTGTGGACAAACAGAATTGTGGGCTCATAAAATCTGATGTTTACTATCAATTAATTCAAAAAAAAAGAAGACATCAAGTGCAAAGTGCAGCTATAACTTTAGAAATACTGAAGGGACAGAGAAGACTCGTCCCAAAATAACAGCGAGTGGTTTAGAGAAAGTTTCTGTGGGCTGACTCGCTGTCAGCGAGGCAACCCAAACTGTCACATTTCATGACATCAAATAACCTGCTATACAGTCAGAGTGTGTGTGTGTGTGTGTGTGTGTGTGTGTGTGTGTGTGTGTGTGTGTGTGTGTGTGTGTGTGTGTGTGTGTGTGTGTGTGTGTGTAGTTGTGCTGCATATTGTTTTATTTCCTCTACTTTTCTTTAACCTCCTTGGCCCTGTAACCTTTACCTGTCCATCTGTGTTTTCTGTCTCTTTTGCCTTCAAGTTTCTTCTTCCATTTCCCGCAGAAATCTTGTGTCCTCAACTTTGGCCTTTTACCAAATGTCACTGACAGCTGACTTCCATGTGTGAAAATGTTTGTTTAATGTCCCTAAAACCAAGCCTAAAAGGTCACTTATTTATGCTTGGGATCTTCTATGACTATACGGTATTACCATGATAGAAAAATATCAACTAATCTGCTGTTCAGAAGGAAAACCTTGGCCCACTATATTTTTTATGGACACTTTGCACTCCACTCTCTAATCAATCAAAACTAGAGATGGCAAAGAAGAACAATTACACGACAAGTTTTACAGCTTTAAAACTTCTACCAGCTATCTCCGCCATCCATCTCTCATTCCCGTCTCCTTCCTCGTGTCTCACTGACTTCGGCGATATGAGACCATAATGTTTTATAAGAGCCTTTGGGATCCTCCGTCCCTTTACTGCACAGGCCTTCTCTCCATCTCTGTCTGCTCGCCTCAGCCTCCATCCCTCAATCTACTCCTCTTCCCACTGCTCCGTCTGCCACCTCTCCATTTCTACACGAGTGGTGCTTTCATGCTGGTATGACCAATTTTCCTGAGGTAAAGTACCACTATGGCTGCCCCACAGTGTAAGTAAATGTATTACAGTCATCTGATTTCATCTCTGTATACAACGCAGGTAGTCCTAAACAACACATGCATGCTGAAAGGATTACTACACATTTGTTTTTTAAACTGTGAAAACAATCTTTGAAAAAGGCATTTAGTTATTGACGCTGGAAAAAAAACTGTTGAAAAAGGTCTATTTATACTGATCTCTCACTGTTGGTCCTTTCCCAACAACCCGTTTTAACATGAATTACATAATTTTAAGAAAGCATGGAAACTCAAGATCGTGCCAAAGTGTGTAACAGACCCATCTGTCCACCAGAGGATAGTGTGTCAGTGTCACTTGTTGCCTCACCGAGGCGGGAATACTACACCCATGTACGAAGGTGCAGTAACCTACTAGTAGAGTGCAACAAAACCACTCACTTAGGTTTAGGAAAAACATCACGGTTGGCCTTAAAATAAGTATGTAAACTAAGTATAACATGTACGGAAAACAAGACCAAAACGTCACAGGAAAACATGTGACAAACCTTATGTTAGTGACTTAGTCTCCTGGTTGAAAGTCCTGTGTTTGTTGGACCCACCCACGTTGCCTCCAGCCCATCATAAGCACTCTCTCTCCGTTTTTACTCTACGTCACTAGCTCTGAGCGTAGCATATTCATGTGGATGCATTTACACTGCAGTAAGTACAAACTACAGGTCATACAAATGACAACTAAAGCAAGAAAGGCGTTCTTATTACACGCCATTGCCTTGAACATTAGACTGGCTATTTCATTGTTTTTAAATCTAACTAGCGAGCATCTTGCAGTGGCATCACACCAGCCGTGAGGGGCCCCTTGTCCCTTTCCTGCCCCCTTATTTCCGGTGCCCTTGCCTGGGCTACACTTGCCTCCGTACGCCGCTTTCATTTTGATCTCAACTACACCTGTCAAGTTTTGTGCCTGCATCTCACACAGCTGTGACGCTATCGCACTGATAAAATGTGTCCACAGACAGACATATACACAGCTGGCAAAGAATTCAAAACCTCTTCTGTGGTAGTTTCCGCTACAGTAAGTGTCTCCAGGACCACATTTTGCCATGATGACTCATGCAGACTCACACGGTAAAAACAATACCGGCATCGCTGACGCAGCTGGTCATAACTTTCACATTCGGGAATGCTGAGGCCGCTCCCATTAAAACTGTAATTGCTCTAACCATGAAGAACCTGTTGTAAATTACAAATTGAAAGTCATCATTCCTAAACATGCTTGCCAAACACAGATTTTGTTGAGCAGTCGTGAGACTTGATGTGAAACTTTATATCCCATAAAGTGATGCACGCTGCCAGTCAAAATGTCACGACTTCTTCTGTCAAGAAGTCTTAAGCGGAAAGTTTCCCATTACCACTCCATCTGACTGCACCCACTTTTCTTAAATCCCTCTTTTCACATCTTACTTACGCCCCTCTTCATTTTAAGGCTTCCTCTCTCTCCGCCGCTCCTCCCTGATCTTATATCCCTCTTTTCACCTCGTCCACCCTCGCGTATTCTCCGCTCATCCCTCTTCCCAAATCTCTCTTAATATAGGGCATTATTCCTCATTTTTGGGTAAGTCAGCCAGTCATGCCTCCCCTTTCTCTTCCACTTTGCATTCATTTCTCTCTCAGTCCCCTCTGTCTCTTGTTCTGCCCTCATTCACCCTTTGCTCTGTCAGCACTTAATGGAAGCATAATGAGCTTGTTGTCTATGAAATGATGAGAAGCAGGAGTGAATACAGCTGCCTAATGATCACAGAGCACTACAAAGCACACACAGCTGGACAAAGGCGGGTGCATACATGCCTATGCATGAATGTAAGCAATAACAACAGCAACGGACGATGATAAATGTTTGCCCACGCGCTGAGGTGCGTCTGCTGAATCACAGACACACTTAAATCTATTCTCTGTGGAGATGCACGATTAGTAACTTGGACCAAAAATCAGGCCAAATGCTATTTTTCTTCCTATGCTCTCGCTGAGGCTTCCTCACTCCAAGCATTCCTCCCTCCAACTCGCTCCTTCCTCCCATCACACCCCCGCCCTCCTTTATCTCCCTGTTTCACTCCCTCGTTCTCGCTCCTGCCAAAAGGTAGCCGGGGCAGAAATGGGTTTTCTACTTCACAACACTGCAGTTGTGTGCATGTGTCCGCACGCTGCTTGGTGCGTGCGTGTCAGGCTAAGATTTGGATGTAGCCTGAGCTAAGACACCCACACTGCAGCATCTGACACAGCCGCAGGGAGCGAGGAACTGTAGAGAGAGGAGGAGACAAGGGAAGGAAAGACGACAAGAGCGGCAAAAAAATACAAGGAGGAGGGATGATTTTGTGTTTGTCTGTTCCTAATTATGCATCTGATTGTGAGTGTGTGTGCCAAAGTGCCTTGTGTCAATCCATTTCCGTGTGGATGTTTTATTATGCGTCACTAAAAACACACCAGCGTACTAGATCCTGTATGTGTGCAGTATGTGTCCATTTACACTTATGTCCATCACTGAATGCATGTTGCTGTGGGCCTATAGGCGAACACATACTGGGAATATACTTCCATGTCCTTGTGGTTTGTTGGGGTAGTTGTGTGAATACATGTTTATATTTGCGTCACCATTTGTCCTCTAGGCCTACATGTGTAAGTTTGCCGGTATTTTTTCCTGGGTATTGTTTTTAATCCATAAACAGCCAATCCTATGCAGACCCTGGCAACTACAATACAATTAGGGCTGGGCAACATGACTGAAATCAATATGAGGAGATTAAAAATATTTTCATACAGTATATATACAGTATATGCTTATGTACTATACTATACTGTATATAACATGCTTTAGTTTTCCACTCTTATGTGTTATTGCAAATGAAAAAAAAGCTTCAGTAGCTATTAGTTCAATTCTGTTTGAACAAACAATAACACCTATGATCATATAATAACTTTACAAAATTTAAATGAGGCTAAAAAAAAATGTTAAAAAGTGAGATTGGGAGCATTTCTATTGCCTCCGCATGGCTCTCAACATGGCGACAGGTGAGCTGGCAGCTCGCAGTAACGGCGCTAACAGCGAAGGAACCGGAGGGTGGGAGCCAAATTAATATTTTCATTGTCACGTTGACCTCAACATTTAACCCATCCTAAGCAATTAGGATCACACACACCATTAAAACACATTTCCAGGCGTGATATGTGCTAATTGCTTGTCTTCACTCTTTTCAGAGTTAGTATTTCTACAGTAGCTTGCAGTAGAAAAACGCAGCAAAGCTTCAGTTCAGAGTAAAAGCAAAACAGAGAGAACAACAAACACAGACAGTGGATGATTGGAGCGCTGATGAGTATTGTGTGTGCACAGACACAGACAGAGTGACAGTCAGACTGAGACTGAGTTGCAGAGAAATGGGGGCAAATAAGGGGGAAACAGAAAAGACAAGCTTGTGGGAAAAAAAATAAGGGAGTGTACACAAGTGGTGATAAACAAAAAATAGAGAGGCTGGTAGTGTAGAGAGGGGGTAAGAGATGGACAAAAGGAGAAAGGAAGTGGAGAGAGAGAGAAGGTGAAGGTGAAGCAAGTTGACTGAAGTCGTATCCCTTGTGCATAATCAGGCAGCTACACTAAATACGGGAAAATGCTGATGCCAGTGAGTCTGCTACTGCATGCTTGTGTATGTGTCCACTCCAATTTCATTAACAGCTCTTGCTTTCTTGTACCATTTAATAGGGGAGGTGAGGGAGGAGAGAGCAAGTGAGGGGGAGGAAGGGCATCTCTTCAATGCAATACAAGCGTTGCAGTTTTCAGTTTCATCCTCTTTGTGTGTGAGAACAGAGACAGCGCTCCAGTGAACTGCTCGTTCAGTCAAAACCCTCTAAAAGGAGTGTCCTGTCTTTCCAATTTAATTTCCCCATAGGCAAATGGTCTTTCTTCCATCTCTCCTTATCAGAGATTTCACTCTTTAACTGTGCGCAGCAGCACATTATGGCTACGATTCTTCTTCCCGCGTTTCCTTTGGAAAATTTGTTCCTCGTTCTTTCAGTCCTCAGAGGGCCGAGCTGGCAGGAAGCAGGGAAGTTGTGCACAACAGTAGACCCATTTAGACATACTGTACATCATTAGGATGCTCAATGAGGAATAATGTAGTGCAAGCTCATCAGTGTTGCAAAATGAGGCCTGACAGGGAATCAACACCCCAATGTGACACTGATGATTTCATTACAAGCTAAAGAGCAATTTACTGTATGAGCGTCTGCCAGAAAGTAGCCCAGCACGCCTGTCAGTAGTCCGGGACTAATGTCTTCTGGACAGAGGCAGTCACTTGTTAATCCAATTAGAAATGAACAAAATGGACTGGACGTCCTGACTGCAGGGTTTACTGTCAAATTATGGGTCGCTGTGATCGAATAACAGGCCGCAGAATTAGACACAATATTCAGTAACACAGTGTGGCTAAATTGCTTGTGCTGTATCTTTCAGGATGAAGTGATTTTAGACTGCGACCATATAAAATGAATGTTCATGGCTGCCATCCATCGCTAACGTGCATCTATAGAAGAACAGGAAGTAAAACAAATTCACCAAACACTGCAACACTAACCAGTGTTTGTCAAAATAATTATCGGCTTTTGATTTTGTTCTACTGCATTTTATTGTACTGCATTCATTTTGTTCTAGTAGATTCCGCTCTACTAGTTCTATTAAATACTACACTCCGTTCTACTACGTACTACACTCCGTTGTACCACGTACTACACTCCGTTCTACTATACTCCGTTCTACTATACTCCGTTCTACTACACTCCGTTCTACCACATACTACACTCTGTTCTACTATACTCCGTTCTACTACACACCATTCTACTACACTCCGTTCTACTACATACTACACTCTGTTCTAGTAAGCACTACACTCCGTTCTACGACGTACTACACTCCGTTCTACTACATAACTACACTCTCTGTTTTGTGGAGCTCAACGTTGTGATTATGCCTGTGATCACTATGCCTATGACTGATCCCTGTATCTAGAGCCACGTGAAAACAAATGTGATTGGTTCCCAAATAAATGGATGAATTTGAATCGGTATACTAAACGTTCTGATGGAGGCTCCGCGCTGAAAAGCATGTCTTTTGCGATGTGAGCCAGTTAAACAAGAGAAATGCAAAATGAAATCTGGGATGTGCTACCCAATAATTTTTATGCTTATTGGGCTTTGGGTCTAGCACTCCACTGTGAATCCCATTGTTGAAGCGCAATCTCCTTTATTAAAATATAAACACAATATCTGAGCAATGACAGGTCAATACCACCACGCTGGAGAGCGTGGGGATTTCACGTGGGAAGCGCAGGTGCAGATTATTACATTACCAATGGCTCTGATTCATTAAGCGTCCCAGTACTCTCACTTACATGCAGCCAGTTTACCACATCACATTTCCTGATATAAAACAGGACTATAAGTAAGGCACAGACAACAAAATGAAGCACAATGTTAGCGTTCCCTGTTTAGAGCACTTTGTTTTGTTGTGAGTGTACACCTCTCACCCATACCACTCTCTAACTTGTTTCTACAATCATTTGACCCATGATTGCCTTTAGGGCCATTTTAGCTTTCCATTTTCATCCCCACTGTCATTGTGTGGGTAATTAAGACAATCATTTGAATCTTTGTTCGGCATCTGATGAGTTTTGGTTGTTTAGATGGTCCCTTGCAGGCGTGACGTTTTTGATTGCTAGTTTTGATCTCACCTGCACAAATTACTGTCACTTTTTTGTTTTATAACCATTTTAAAATCACTTTGCTCCAAAGCTTTAACACAATGAAAGTAAAGACCAACTTCTGAAGGGTCGATTCATTTTGCAGTTTGAGTTCAGTCATCCCATTTCTGTACCAGCCACTGCTGTGACTATATATTATTCATAAGCAAACACTTTTCACTGTTCGTCAGTGTTACTGCTGCACAATGCGATACAAACAGTTTGCTCGCTGCACTCTCCAACCATTTTTGCCTCCATCCTCCACTCCATCCTTCCACCTTTCCCTTGGCTCTAATTTCAGAAAGCACAGTTGGCTTGAGTTTCCCCCCAGCTGGCGGAAAGGATCAATACCTCCCCTCTTTTGTCTGTCCCTCACTTCCTCTTGTCTGAGTCCCTGCGTCCTCTGACCACCTCACTTGGTTTCTGTATATATTTTTTTAATTCTCCTCATGTCATTAAAAGCAGGTTTGTCTTATTACTTTTCCCTGCATCCCCTTCCCTCCATCCATACCTTTCTCATCCTCTATACCTCCATCTTTGTCAGTCTCACAGTGCTGCCTTTCCTCCCTCGTGCTCATCTTAAAATTCACACGCATACTCCCATACATACCTTCCTAATCAGCAATAGGAAAAGTACAGTCCATTTCAATATCACACTTATTCCTGGGCTTGAATTGACAAACACATGCGGTACACAGACATGAGGCTTCTGCAGGTATGAGGATACGAGTCACGGGTGCTCAAAATAGCTACCCATCCAATCACAAGTGCCAATGTCACCCTGACATGTGAGACTCCTGCACTACTTAATGCATCCTACATTACACCACAGCAGAATGTGTCTGTGCTTTCAGCAGACAATGGAGCACACTGAAAACACACCGATACTGACCAAGCTGAGGGAATGGAAGAATGGAAAAAAGGCAGGAAAACTTGCCAACTTGTCGATCAAACTGTGACACTGTATATCTAGGGCTTTCTTTCTGTGAGACTCTTTCTATGAATAAAAAGCTTCCAGACGCTGGTTGTTTACAGCAGATCTGACAATGTGTCATACATTGAATAAGTGCGTTACAACAGCAAAGAGGAGCGAAATGGATTCATTCATGTGGAAATGATAATCTAATTTGATTCATTTAAATTCAAATTGATCAGGGTCTTAAAAATCCAATTACAATAGACACTGTCTATTGTATAAATGAGAGTACTTTACACATCGTGTGTCCTAGGTGTCATTCTGGTTTAAGCTAAGCCAGCTAAGACAGCATTTTTTCAACCTGACATGTTGCCAAAATAAGGCCGCTCTTAAAGCAGGATGAAGAGAAACTGATTCATGCGGTCATTACTAACCAGTTAGGCTACCAAAAAAGCAGATATGGAAACATTGCCACCAGACTTTTAACAAAGAAGAGGAAAAACGAGAGCTCATTACTCCTGTTTAACCTTCCCTGCACTGGTATACAAAGCTCCAGGTCCAGTGTGTAGGATGTGGCGATATCTAGCGGTGAGGTGAGGAGATTACAACCAACTGAAGCCTCTCCCGTGTGCCGAGCGTGTTGAGAGCTACAATGGCAGACGTGAAAATGTGAATGGTGCTATCTGCAGCCATCTAGAATAGGGCTATATATTATATTGCGATATACAGTAATATGCAATTATTTTTTAAAGTTTATTATCTACCTAAAGCCAAAATAGTTCCACACAACTGACGTACTGTTCCTCTTTGACACTAAAGTTTCCTCAGTGTCAGGTTCTGTTGAGCATTAGGCCATCGTACAACAGCTCAAGATACAGCATAGCGGGCCAAGCTGATGCTTTCTCTCACTGCTCTACTCATCTTCTAATCTCAATTTATCATATTGCGATATTATTGCAAATGCAATTAATTGTTCAGCCCTAATCTGGAATAGAGCCGGTGTGTAGTGTGTATGTGAGAAGTGAGTGGTGAAGTGAGAGCGAGAGAGAGCGGCGGCGACAGGAGCGAGTATCGTTAGGAAAAGTTAACAGTGTTTGGTTTATCCGTTCTGGGCTCCTGTAGAAACATGGCGGTGCAACATGGCGGACTCCGTGGAGAGGACCCCCTCCCTCTGTAGATATACACGCCTCATTCTGAGGTCACAAAAACACAATGATTCTTATTATCAGGTAATTATACACTAAAGAAAACATACTAATTCAATTTAGATTCCATTTCTGCCCATAAATCCCCTAATTATTAAGCACTGGTCCTTTAATGATATAGCACCTTCTTACATTTCAAACTTTTTACCTCCTTATCAACAAAAGAGCCCTTAGGTCCTCTGGTGCTGGTATTTAACCAATGCTAATGTAGTCCACAAAACAACTGGGGAAACTAGCCTGCCCAGCTACATCAGATACACAAGCTCTGCTGACACTTTAAAATAAAACAACTAAACACCTACTTATTCAGGCATTTAGTTAATGTGTGTTTTTATCTTCTACTACTTGTATTTGTCTGCCTTTTTATTGGATCTTTTATTATATTTTTATTAACTTATTCATTCATTGTATTTTGTTTCTGCAGTGTGTTGGTTTTAATGCCACTGTAAAATACTTTGAGCTGCATTTTATGCATGAAAGGTGGTGTACAAATAATATTAATGTAATGAGTTGCGTCAAGTATGCAACCGGAGTTTACACAGAACATTTAGTGTTAATGCAGTAGAGACAACACCTCACAAAGGGTAACTAGACAACTCTGAACAAGACTTTTACTTCACAAACTACTTTCTTTTTACGATGTTTCTTTAATTTGAGGAATACTTGAGGAGCAAATCTATAGGAAATATGATGAATGAGAATCAATATGTTGAGCAGCACCGAAGACAAAGAGGAGAGGAGCAACTTGTAGATTTAAAAGCCTTCTGAAGATGAAAGAGGAGCGGGACACGGTACAAAGAAGAACCACGGAGAGAAAACACATCACGACAATGAAAAAGAAGTCAAGATGAACAGCAAAGGATAGAAAAACACAAGAGGCAAAAGATAAATAAGTAAATTGAGAAAACTGACTGATGCATGAGCTCGCTGGGAAAAGAGTGGAACATTTCTCGTGTGCCCCGTTTCCAAATGCTGATTTTCCTGATGGAATATTAAAATATGCTTTCAGGGCAAAACCTGCTGCTAGTTTTGAAGTCAAAAATGGGAGCACACATAGAGGCGGAGTGTTTATGGGTCTGTAAGTAGTAATCATGTTTACAGTACTGACCATCTCCAGGGACCAAGTGTCAAGAGTTTATGAGCCCTCCGTCGTATGGTGTGTGACGGATACACACTCCAACAAAGAGTTAGACGTCACAAACACACAGCAGGTGCTGTTTTCTGTTTAAAGGTGATGTCAGGCTGCAGACTCTTTCACACTGAGCAAATTGATTCCTTGTTACTCTTCAAGAAATATATGCATCATACAGAAAAACATCTTTCTTTATCCTATAAATCACCTTTTTCATGTATTTCAAGTTCAAGGCCACAGGAGAACACTTTGCATGTGATGTTGTAGACATGCATGTCTATAAATGCTTCGTGTATGCACTATTGTGATGTGATAATTAAATTATTCATTTGATTTGATTCCACAATGATTGCTCAAGGGCTACATGGACAGTTATATTAGATATATAAAAAGGAAGTAAATCGACATGGACGCCTGTTGCCCTGCCACGTCTTAAAGGAATACTTCACCCACATAAATCAATTATTCACTGTGTTACCTTGAATTCTTGAAGAAACCTTAAGTAAAGGGGCTGTGAAACTATATGAAAAAATCCATTTACAAACTCATGCAGTACACTGGAAGTCTCATTTATCTGGTCGTATGCTCAATACTTCCCAAACACATGCATCTTTGCTCAAACCTTTCTATCAAAATGAGACTTTGATTATACTAGGAGTTGTGAGAGTTTGTAAACAGATGTTTTCATATAGTTTTGCTGTTGTTATACCACAGACTGGTCACCGTGATATCACCCAATGGTTTGTGGACTAGAAGTGACACAAAAGGGTGGAGCTAAGCACAACCGAAAGCTAAAAAAAAAAAAGCTTTCAGACAACCAAAAAGATTAAAATTAACTTTCATGAACTGAAAACACACTGTAAAAGGGTTAAAGTGCTAAGATGAAAACATGGACAACGCTGTGGGAGCAACCTGTCAATCACAAGGTAGCCCCGCCCTAAAGCATCCCCGGCTTTATGGTCTATCTGACTCTAAATGGGACCATAATTTACTAAATTAACATCATGCTGTATTGAAGAAGACTTGAAACTAGTGATTAGACCATAAGCTTACAATGTTTACTGAGGTAATAAATCAAGTGAGAAGTAGGATCATTTTCTCATAGACTTCTATACAATCAGACTTCTTTTTGCAACCACAGGAGTCGCCCCCTGCTGGCTCACTGTGTAAATGAAACCTCCATTTACTTCAATTCATCAAGATTTTTGTTCACTGTGGAGGCAAGAAAAACTTCAATAATTCAAGGTAACACGGGCTGAGTAACTGATATACAAATGGTCACTTTGTGTGTGAAGAATTCCTTTATATAACATTTACTTTGAAAATGACTCTACCAACCACACCTACTTTCAAGGAATTTGAGTCCAATAAGTATTTTCTTTGTAGTCAAACTGCTGGCTAAACTATTAAAACACATCAATGAGCCATACTGACATGTTAATTATGACCGCGAACACAACCACGTACGTTTTATTTGGAGTCAATCCCACGTACAGGACATCGTCCTGCTGTAAACGTCCACCAGAGCACCAAGTGTGCATCATTTCTTGGCTGGAAATAATCCGTCTGTGAAGGCTCATGCACACCTTTATTTTCTTGTAGACAGGTTTGTAGGAGGAAATGTCCATAGGCAAGAGAAGAGAGGATTCCTCCACGCTGTCCTTTACCTACATTTTCCTCTACAATGAAGATCTAACAGGGTTCCCAGTCTTTTCTAGAGATCATTTTCCAGGACTTTTCCAGGTCATTTTCAGCAATGATCTACAGAGATCACGGCCTACACTAATATGTTCCTCGAGTCTGATTTAAAAAGACATGCAGTCAATGTCTCCCGATCTTACAAATTACACGCTAGCAAACCTGAGAAAGGTCTACCGGAGAGGCCAGACGCACCGCCACCCGACATTAAAAATCAAAGTAAGCATGCTACACATGCATAAAATGTAATCGGTACCGGTTTATTAAGCGGTGAGTAAATTTCCTCCCTGTCACATCACTGCATCCAACCTGCATGTGCTACCATGTAGTAAGACTTGTGGGTGTGTTAACAGCGTTTCCACAACAAAACTGCGAACAGCCTACTCAGAATACACTCATCCATGAACTACTATTTGAACCTTAATGCGATCCTGAACATAACTAACCCTTTCAGGAGACAGAGTTATCTGATCGGTACCCTTGCAGTTCATTCTCAGCTAAAAGAAAATCGGAGAAAGCTGAAGTAAATTTCCTGGACAACACAACATTTTCCAGGATATTTTACTTTATCTCTCATATTTCATGTGTTTTTAATGACTGGAAAATTGGTCAGCTGTTTTCCAGGGTTTCAGGAACGCATGGGAACGTTGTGTTTTTCAATAAAGTTCATTAAAAGTAAAAGGACGCTGTGTGGGGATTCTCTCCTCTCCTGAAAATAATCAAGTTTGCTAAAAACCTACAATGACCATGCCCAGCAGTTTTAGATGACTATTATTTGTGATACATTTATACAGATTTACGCCTTCAGTCAGAATGAATGGGTTTGGGCATGAGAACCACACACAGAGTAGGGAAGACGAAACATATTGACCTTTCAGGTCAATTGCAGACGTACAGTAACGAACCAGAAAGACTGAACACAAATATTATTCCTCCCCTGTACTCGACCACAAATGATGCTTCCCTTCAGTTCAGCTCGCACACAGATTCCACATCTCCTCTCTCAATCTCACACTTAAAAACACGCCAGCAAATTAAAATTTTCGGCCCTGTTTCACTCCGCTTGCTTCATGGGAGCGTGAAAAAGGGAGAGGTGTTGTTTCCTGGCAGCCTGAATGTTGTCTGCTAATTTCTGCCAAAAAGAAAAAGAGAGAAAAGTACACCTCTTTCCTCCCCAATGGAAAAAACACTAACAGAACCGGATAGGTGAGGCTGCGTCACATACAGTGTGAGATGCAACAAAGCCTCAACTGTCAGCCCTCCTCACCCACGCAAGTCCCAGAAATTAATTCCTAATTACAGACGCATAAATTATCTGACACTAACTCTGCCTCCTTCTTGTCTTAAGGTTAAAGCGATAAATATGCCGTGAAACACAAACGGCAGACGGTGAGGCCTTGAAAACATTAAAGTCACCTATCAACATACACCTGCTCCTTTCCTCTCACACCCAAATGTTGGGCTAATTAGACTGATAGTTTCATTCCCCACAGACAAGGTGATGAGGTGATATGTACATGCTAAAACGCTAATGAGGTGTGCCTGTTATTTAGCACACAACCACTCCTGTTAAGTGCTACTCTCATTCTGATGTGAGAAACATGATTTTGCACATCACACATGCTGATGCTCTAATGTAGCAGGTTCAAACTGTAGAATTAGTAGATATTAAAAAACAAAGGTTCATCACAGCAGCTCAAAAAGCTTAATAATGTTGGATCAGACTTGCGTTTTCCCTTTTGCTTATTCCTTCATTCCTCTGCCAAAGCCCAATCATGATATAGACGCTTGACAATAGTTGGTGCCAGATTTCAACATAAAGATAGCTCCAAGATTCACTAGGATCAAACCCAAAGTGTGGGTGAGACAGTGAAATAATGTTAAGTATAAAAACATTGCCAAAGGCAGGGTTGTGTTACTATATTTGGACACTGGGACTGAATATAAAACAGCTTTTCCACAACAAATAAAACCTTAAGAACCAACCAAATATAAGTTATCATGACAGTATCATATTGAAAGAAACAGATCTACCACTTCTGTAGACCCATTTGTTTGATCTAGACCAAAAAAGGGCTTCTGCGTAATCTTCTGCGTTCTGGTATGTCTGATCACTGCAGAAGGAGGAATAAATAACCAAATGATCTAACTGACCCAAATGCATTGTGACTGGTGAAATCTAAAGGGCTGCATTCTGCACACAAAATGAACATTACAAGCAATTAACACAGATAAAACTGTGTGAAAAGACAGTTCAAAAGCTGGGAAAAACCTGTCAAACTGAAAATATAATATCACCAGACAACTGACTACTGGTAAAATTAGGCCTTGTTCAGACCTGGCATTGATATGTGTCCTGAGTGATCAGATCACAAGTGGACAGCTCTTCGTAAAGGTGTGAACGCACTCAAGACGCATTGAGATCCGGTCACTCAGACGACATTTGGAGGTGGTCTGGTCCACAAATGGCCGCGGTGTGTATGCAAATGTGTGCTGGGCCACATTAAGGACCACCTACTCTACTGCTCTAGCTTGTGTAGCCAAAGGTAACGTTGCACCTGTACTTTATGAAGGTGTTAAAAAAAATAACGGCAAAGACTTTATTACACCCACATTGTCAACAGCAGCGCAGAACAGCTTCTCTCCTTCCACTCCGACCTTTCACAATAAAAGCCCTAGGCATATACACTCAAGAGGCAACTCAATAAAATAGCTTAATATATAGTTAAATAGCTTAATAGCTTGTTGGTGATGTGCTGGTGTTTTTGTTCTGGCGTGCAGCACAGACCTGACACCTATCCTCTGCGCCCATGAAAGTTGGTGGAGTCGGTAGTGCAGAGGTCCCCAGGTGCACCCATATCGCCTGATCGGGCCATTAAGTAGGCAATCAGTCGCTATAAGCACCATACATGTGGGTCATTAGGGGCCTACAATGCCTAGTACGTTGTCAAAGTGAAACTTTGCAACAGAACTGAATGAAACATTACCTTTTGTACAAAAAGGCTTCTTTAGGTAACAAAACTACAATTTATTCAGGTTTAGGTGAGAAAAAAGTTAGGTTTAGGCAATAAAACTACAACTTCAGGTTTAGGCAGGAAAAAAAAATGGGGCAACAAAACTGCAATTTCCTAAAGTCCAGGCAAAAAATACTACTTCTTCAGGTTTAGGCGATAAAACTACAAGTTCTTTAGGTTTAAGCAATAAAACTATAACTTCTTTAGGTTTAAGCAATAAAAACAGGTTTAGCCAATAAATCTACAACTTTTAGGTTTAGGCAACACAATTACAAAGTCTTCAGGTTTCGACAAAAAAAAAAAAAGTTTAGGGAAACACTGTCTATACTACAGCGCCTGACTTCCACTCATGATTACTCCACTCACTAGAGGTCGCTGTCATGTTCTTTTATACCTTCTTCCATGTGAATGGATGATAAAACCTATTAATTGGTGCAGTAGGTGACTGATAACGCCTATTTAATAGCCTGACAACAGTCTAATCGGCTGCCAGGGACCACCGGTAGACAGTAACCTTGTATTTTTAGGTTCATAATGTACTAATATAAAGTAATTCACAAATATGTAGAATATTACTACTGCTGTCTCCCACTGGTTAAAAACAGTGACGCATTTGGTACTTGCAAAAGGAAATAATGTAGGTTATGTGTTCACTCAAGATGCATGTGTAGATGCATTCTCATACCAGGTGTGAAATGACGGGTTAGAACGATCCACTTGTGATCGGATCACCCAAGACGCATGTTAATGCCAGGTCTGAACAGGGCCCTAGTCCCAAACTTCCTGGTGCTCCCATCTGCCCCTGCTGCTGAGGTGGGATGAATCTAGACATGCATCTTGAAACTCTCTGTGGCTAAACGAAAAACATCGAGAACCTGTGGACACTGTTTGATGCATAGTATGATAACAATTAGCAGGTAGCTGGACTTTGACACAACAGAACTGTGACTTTCACTGGTCAGTTAATCCTACAGTGGTGTTGTAGTTGGACTTCACTTAATGAAATGAAGTCACATCTAGAAAAACAGCATCCCAGTTTGACACAATCCAACATGAAAAGAGAGACAGTATACAAGGCTGAAAAAAGAATATGAAATAAAACAAGAGACTGGTTTGACCACACAAGAGCTTGTGGAAACAGGAAAGCTGAAGACCCCAATGATGTTATGTGCTTAAATGACAAGAGGCATCCTTTCTTCTAAAAGCAGTATGAAGAGGGCATTACATGTTCTGGCCATCCAGCAAAAAGAAAGAGTAACTAATCTGCTGTCAAACAGTAAATATGTCTTCCCTATGAATTATGCAGCTTCTCACACAGCCAGTCAGCAACAAATAGACCACATTTCACTTGTTATTGACACAACCACCTTAGGGCAGTCAATTCAACTTTGTAAACATAATAAGATTTGCCTAATTTAATGTCTGAGGCGTGGTATTTTATGTTCGTGTGGTTATAGTCTATCATTGGATTGTGCAGCATATGTGTTGGGCGGGTAAACCACAGCCCATTTGTGCACAGATGTTGCATGCCTCATAGAGAGCATGTAGAACTTGTTGATGGTTGAGAAAGAGGGGATTTATGGCTAAATGAAGGTACTCAAGCTCACTTCCTGTCATAAAAACTAATGCTCACTGAGCAAAACAAAGCACGGGGGGGGGGGATCCACTACCTGCAGCTCTATCTATTCCAGACTGGTGCATTCAAGCCTTATCCACCCACAGCAGATGCAAAAAATACCAATTATAACTGCTGCAAAGCAAAGTATTAAAAAAGTAGCGCATGCAGAGCACGGATGAATGAGCAGACAAGGAAGCGACTATCAGTGGTCCAATTGCTGATATATTGAGATGCATCATTAATAAAAGTAATCAGGACTGGCTTAGATATTGCATGTATTGGTCCAATAAAATGTCAGCCACAGTTCTGGCCCGCAAGACACAAAGACAGCAAAGCAAAGACACAGCAGCCAGAAAACCAGGGAGCTGGAGAGACGAGAAAGCAAAAATAAACAAGTGCACAAAGTCAGCTGTTTGAGCAGCAGATAACACATAACAGGCCATTTGTCACCATCTCTGATTTTCCTGTGAGCTCTGGCTTGATGTCCACTTGGAGCTCAAAACCCTTTTAACTAAGAGCTGAAGTAACTTCCTGCAGCCGTTGCTGTTGCCAGGCAACTTTGTTCTCTAGGACATTCTATCAGGAAACGCTGTGGCCTGCGGTGAGTTCAAAGACTGCGCCGTTTCTCTGAAAGACTCAGATGGAGGCTGCCGATAATGGAAGATGGCCGGCGCGCACAGACGGCGAGATGAAGGGGGGACAGAGCGCCAACACTACGGAGTCACCATTAAGGCCAGATAAGAGCACAGAAATGGCAGTGTGTGGAGGCAGAGGGGAAAATGTGCATATGCATGTGTGTGGAAATTAGATCTTTCCATTTATACAGAATACCTTTCTATGTGTACACCAAATGCTTTTACAAGACTTTTTTGTGGCATCGCAAAAGCTGGAGAGACTGTAATGTGTTCACGTGCAGCTGCATAGACACATGCACATGTGATACAATAGCGGTTTTATGTCTGGAACGCAATGCCATTACATCCCAATGAGCTGCTGATTCAAATTAAAAGGCTCTAATTACCCTGCAAATTGGACTGCACACATAAAGGTGTCTAAGCGTCTACCTTTAAATGCAGCACTGAAAAAGCTGGAGCCTTCACAAGGACAGCAAACTGTGGAAAACTGGCCACTTGAGACAACAACATGTACCTGTTAATGTGTGTGTTGTGTGTACAGAGAATAACCGCGGTGCCATCGCCATCATTTACTATTCTATAAGGACCTACAGCACACATTAAAAATAGATGTTGTCTCTCACACACATTCACACACAGGCTGTGACAAACACACGCACATTAATAATAGCCAACTCAGAGCCAAAGTTCAGCCTCAGTGCTGCTTTAGGGAGCAGGTTACAATTCCTGCAGTGAGAGCCGGGTTCAGCTCTGAAGTGAAAGCCTTCACTGTGGGGACTGGCACAATGTGAAATGCAATCATAACACATAACAGGAAAATGTAAGGACAGGAAGTAAGGAGCGAGGTGGCGGAGAGGAGGAGGAGGGGGTGTGTGGCTCAAGAAAAATGGAGGATGAAGCCGAAAGAAAGTGAGACCCCTGGTGATAATCTGCAAATGCTGCAGGTTTATACACGCCTGTGTTACTATACTTGTGAGGACTTCTGCAGAGCCAGAATCTGTTTTTACTGTGAGAGCAGAGATCGCATGGAATAATCTGCTATTTCATGTTATCGTCTTTCTATTAATGACATCAGGCCTCACAAAGTGATAGAAGAACAAATTTCCTCTTCTGTTGATATCCATGATTTGATCTTATTTTGTTAGTAGTTATTTCTGTGATTCACCAAGGTTTTCTTATTTTTGCTCTTCTCTTAGGAAATTTTAAGCGGTCAAGAGAGCACTCTTAGAGAGAAAGAGAAGTAAAAAGCATCTTGCTTTCACAGTTGTTTGTCCAACACAAGGGAACAACATGAATTTGAGGAACTTAATAAAATGCATGAATATCATAAAAGCAAATTTAGATTATTAGATTTTTAGAGTGTTTTAGAGCGTGGGCTGCACGGTGTTGCAGTGGTTAGCACTGTCACAGCAAGAGGGTCGTATGTTCTCTCTGTGTAAATGTGGGTTTTCTCCGGCTTCTCCGGCTTCCTCCCACAGTCCTAAGACATGCAGTTTAACCGATGACTCTAAATGTCCAGTAGGTGTGAATGTGAGCGTGAATGGTTGTCTGTCTCTATGTGCCCTGCAATGGACTGGCGATGTGTCCAGGATGAACCCCGCCTTCACCCAATGCCAGCTGGGATCGACTCCAGCCCTCCCTGTGACCCGCAGAGTGGTTGCAGATGGATGGATATCTTTTTAGGGCAATTATAATGATTGGATTATTACATTAGTGGGCAAAACCAATACTATTAGTGTATTGATCCCATTTAAGACTATAAAAAACCTGTGCTGAATGGCTTACAGACTGCTCTTACATGCTTTTTGATTTTCCGGTAACACCAGTACTGATACTCTGGACAATCACATGTTTAATTTGTTAACATGATCTTGATTCTGTTACTACTGTTTCATCCATCTATATCTGCAGAGTTTCATCTTCTTACAGCATTTTTTTGGTGGCATCGCACCAAATTCTGGTGTACCAGAGTATTTTGCACACAGTACAACATCTGCCCTTACATAGCATTTAGGGGCTGTTAACTAAAAATTAACAAATGGCCACACGCCTCCAGTTTATGATCAAGTTGGATTCATAATTCAGCACACCAGGGTAAGAGATGATTTGGATGGTTAAGAACGTTTGGTGCATCTGGAGTTGATTTGTAAACAAAAATTAAGAGAAAATATACGAGAGCTTTAACAGAACGTTGCTGCATGAGGCCCATTGTCTGATTATATTGTCAAGTGGGCGTCCTGAATCCTTAAACTTATAATTGATCTCTTTTCTGGGACTACATGCTATAATAAAATAATGTTAAATAAACAGCTTTTTTATATTACATAAAAAAATAAATTTCTTGATGTTTTCAAAACTAGTCACACCACATGTTTACTCCGGTCACTGTTGTTATTAATACAAACATCACCGTCTTACTAATGACTTGTATATCTATGATACAATAGTCTTTCAATATATCAAGTCAAGTAACTTCTGTAATTTTTCCTCCTTTTTTCGTATTTCTATCACTTCCCCTGTATGCTGGCTGAGGAGCACGTAACAGTCCTGATAATCATACTTTTGTTTATCTGCATGCATTTAAAGTTGAGATAAATATGTTAATATCTGCAAACAATAAGCTTCCATTTCTCTTTTATCTTGTTCACATTTGGTTGCAGATTGAGTACACAGCCTTCACACGCAGAAACTGAAATATGTCACTGATATGGCAATTATGCCGAGTCTGTACATATAACACGTGAAGCAAACACTGAAATCTGTCAGCAAACAGAGCTCAATGCTGAAATCATTTGAATTCAAGGTTTGAAAAACAGGAGAAAATCTTCCTCCTGCAAACAACAACACGCTTTCCCACAGACAGCACGTTGCAGCGGCGTCTGTGTGATGGAGTTGAAACGTGTCCTTGCACCGAGTCAATCGAGATCCTCCAGAGAATAGTAAACGGGTGTGTGCGTGAGCGTGCATGCATGCTGTACTCTTGTTGATACCGGTCACCCACACTGTGTCACTTCAGCAGCGACATGAAAATATGCAGTGAAAAGTCATGGACGAGAGCTCGCTGCTGCTCTTAAACACACACACACACACACACACACAAGGAGACGTGGTTCGTCGCTTTAAGCAGACGAGCTGGGTGATGTTGTGGTTTCATTATTGCAGAAAAAAAAAAAGAATCACCGCTGAAGCAAGGTCACATCACGAGTCGCACATAAAGTTTCTATCTCTCTCTCATATAACCATGTCTCCATCAGTATCGCCAAGGTCATTTCTTTAGCAAATCACCATCCTCCTCTCCCACTCTTCTCTCTACTTCTATCCATTCCTCAACTGGGCCATTACCTGAAAAGGCCATTACTTGAAATCTCCTCTGAGAGATGAGGCTTGACTTTTAAGCGATGCTGTCATAGTTGAGCCAACTTTTCGGCAACTATAAAGCCAGTCCAACTGTGATATAAATGTTTTTAGAAGGCTAAATACAAGGCGAGCTTTCACTTTGCAGCGAGTGCATTTTTACCTAAGCAGAGTGCACAATTGGTGACAATAATCAGAAAATTGGTCTCGACAGATGCACTCAAAAGCTGTTCAAACACTCGTTTCCAGAATTGCATTTACCGTCTGCACTGTTGACATCTATTTCCACCCATTTTCATATTGCATTTTCCTTCTCACAGTTTTGCAGAGCACTAATGTCCCCTTCATTTGAATCACAGGTAGACGGCGCATTAAATTTCCTGGGGAGAATCCAGTTGTTTTGCAGACTAATTATAGACGAACGGAAAAATGAATAGCGTTGGGGAATTTACTCAGACTTTCTACATACAACCTAATGCTCGAGTTCTGCTTTTTCTGTATCAGTGTGCCATTTCTCCTCAATTCTGCCAACTTATTTTAACAAGTGGTCAAAACTCTGCAAATTCAACGTGCTGACATCTTACAGGAAATACTGCTTCCTAGTGAATAAGCTGCCTTAACATCATGCCTCAGGCACATGAATATTTAACATTATTTTAATGCACTGCTATTAAATTGCACACTGAATGATTAAAAAGTGATTAAGCAGGGGTTAAGTCATAAAACTTTCTTCTTTCAATTCATTCAGGAGCATTTTCCCTAATGTAAGAAATAGTCTAGTTAACTTGAACCTTAGGGAAATGCCTGCATGACATTGAAAGTAAAAAAAAAAAAAAAAGAAATTGGGAAAGAGAGCAGAAATCACAAGAGCTTTGTGGCTGACATCACAATCCACACAAACGTACCAGTTTGGCGAGGTTGACAGCGTCGGTGTGAAGTCGGTCTCTCAGATGAGGGTCCAGTTGGAAAGCCGGAGCAATCTCTACAACCTGCAAAACAACAGCATTTTACTGATAATGCCACAGCCCTGTCAGAGTAGAAACGCAGCAACTTGTCAAAATAACACCAACACAACTCTACGTATTTCAGCTCAAGGATCAACACCTGCAAATACCACACCTTGAACAGCTTCATTAATTCATTTTGACACATTCATATAATAATTTGAGGTCTGATGTGTCAAAGGCAGCACTAACGTCCAAGAGAATTTGTGCATTTCCAGCCTCAGTGTCAAGCTCAATGAATAAAAACTGGCAAAATGTTTTAATTAAGTTTTAACAACAATTTGTCAGATGTTATTCATTTAGCCTGCCACTGAGGCTGGAAACGTACAATTTTCTCTTGGACGTTAGTGCTTTTGACACATCAGACCTCAAATCATTATAATAATATGCCACTGAAATTAATTTAATTCAAAATGCATAGACATTGAGTTAACAAATTTGCTCTGGAAAGCCATGCTATACTATCCTATTTCATTTAATGGATGTTATGTTCACCTACAGTTTGGTACTGGGCGGGGAGCACATAGAGGGTTTACCAGAGGTTTATTGGTGAAAATAGAGTTGATGAGAGCAGTGAGCGAACTAAAACAATAAAGTTGCAATCCATAAAACCAGAACAATGACCTGAAAGATGCTAAACTGCCCTGTAGACCTGCAGGGACCAGCAGAGTCTGGTGATATTTCTCTGTTGGTTTGTCACTACAAACCTTTTCACATTACATAAAGACACAATCCCTGACGTTGCTACAGCAAGTTATGATATTATTATAGATAAATCTGAATAGCTTGATGAAACATGTTTTCTGATCTCAACAGCCCACAAAAAAACTGACTGGGTTGTCTTATTTCGCTGTCTGTGGGCTGGTCGGCACTCCAGATACCCAAATGTATGAACACAAGAAAATACCACTTTCCTGATAAGTCCTCTTAAAAACGGACAGTAAAAGCACCACAGACGTACAGTTAGCTCCCCACTAACATTTAGTAAACACTGTTATTTATTTCCGTCTTTCCTACAGTGGCCATCAGTTTCATACATTATGTGTCACTTCAGCAAAACAGATGATTGACTCATTTGAAGTCACATTCAGCCTTTCATTCGGTCTTGCCACGGCTGCTGGGTGGGGTTCGCCATGTTGGATGCTGATCTGTTTTCGTTCCCCTGCATCAAACAAGTCAACCCATCCAAAAGAAATAACTGAATCCATCTCAAAACAACGTGACCAGTGTCTGATTATAAAAACTAAAAATCAGAATAGATTTAGAGTTGCATCAAATCCTATCCTCCTAAAAAAAAATCCTCTCCAAGTATGAACTGCACTTCCAAGACAGAGAAAAACTAAAAATATCTTATCGGCGCTCTTCCATCCCTAATCTGTTTCAACAAGCAACTATTCTTGTTTCTGAGATTCAAAAAGATCTTAGATTAAGGGCAAAGGCAGATTAAGTCTCGCAGAATCAAAGAGCAGCAGCTCTGGCATGAACGGAGCTGCTAATATGATTATCATCTATAATTTGATTAAAAGGGAAGGAAGAAAGTGATGGAAACACATGATTGAAACTGCTTTGAGGTGACAATAAGTAATGAAATATTACACATGTTAATCAGCTTCCTCTGATGAAAGCGAGTGACTACTGAATGACAGTTTTCAATTTTCTCTCCCATGTGATATTCAGACATCTTTTTGTTGTTCTGACAATCAGGTGATGCTGTAATACCGCATTTCTTTCCAGCCCCCAAAAAAATCTATGAAACAGCTAATGAATGACAATCAATTCAAAGCTCTATGCTCTTAACTTGATTGAACAAGTTGATTTGGTGGAGAATCGCTCAGTCTGCCATTCACACACATCAGCAGTGGCTAATTTTTATTGCCACATAATCCTCTTACCCCATGCTGCTCAGGTCGTCTATGATACCCAGGGCCACAAATGCCATAATAACCATAATCACAACTACAATCACCATATTTGTTAATGTGCTGCTTACATGTTTTGCTAAATACATGGGAAATAAAACATTACGGTATATATTTAGTAGACTGCAGTGCTTGCAGGTGTGACTCCCAACCTTTACTTAATGTCCACTTACTATCGCCATCCACTTCATGTTAATCTCCATAATACGGCAGAAATGCCATGAAGATAATCTTAAATAAATTAAAACATCAAGTCGGCTAAGATGAATTTCAAAACAGAGGGACTTCACCTTTTGGTGTCTCCGCTGAATGGAGCAGTCTCTCTCGTAGAGGTGGATGACATTACCATATTTATCGCCTGGGGAAGAGACAGAGAGAGAAGTAGGTGAGACAATGAAGCGAACAAAGAATATGAGAAGATAATAAAGGTGTATGAAGAAAAGGAGTGATTGAATTCAAGAAAAAGAGGAGTGAAAGAAACAGTCATTAGTCTGAAATTCAGTGTGAGACATTTCGTCGATGCCCGGCTACTACAACCCACATATTTACACCAATCAATCTGTATTCATTGTGAGAAGTCACGATGGAAATGTCCATAGACAGATGGGGGACAGCTACAGCTGGCAAGGCAACGGACAGACTGTCGGAGGCGTCGGTTTGGTAGGATTCTTGCATGAAAAGGCGTATGAATGGCGCCATGTAGTCTAATCTGACTGCAATGTAAATGCATCTGCGTAAACATGACACGCTCAGACAGAGGTCCAACAAACACAGGACTTTCAACTAGGAGACATGTGACATGTTTTCCGTATGTTATGTTGATTCCATACGTACTTGTTTTAAGCATGGTGTTTTTCTTAAACCTAGCTAAATGGTGTTGTTGCCTACTGCGGTTACATGACATGCAGAATGTCATGTGATTCATACGCCTTCCTGTGAGACTGGGTTATGCTAGCTGGAGCATGTTTTGAAAGCCACATACAAAACATCAGAAAAAAAGCAAAACATTTTCAAGGTGATATTTGCAAATGTCTTATTTTGTCTGACCAGTAATACTAATGCATTTTATTTGGGACACCCAAGGACACTTTACAAAGAGATAAATACAGCCTAACATGATGAAAACACCGGCAGAGCAACATAACAGGACAGACGTATACAGGGAATAAAACAGTACCGGTGATGAGGGAAGGACACTGAATGATGGACACCACAGTGAGTTTTAAGGTGGAATTTGAATGTTGTAAAAGCATCAGACTGTCGGATGTGTGGAGGGAGGGAGCTCCAGAGCGGTGCAGCTGAAAGCCATAGCACCCATGGGTGCTGAGGCGTGAGGTGGGTTGGTCAGAAGACCACCACAAAGTCCAAAATGCAATGATATTCAGGTGAAAGAGACAGAAAAAAAGGGGGAAAACCAGTCCTCACACTGAAAGCTAAGCTGCAACAACTATTAGCACATATTACTGTGACATGAATATTAATATGCTGTTTTTAATTTAATTTAAATACAGTGAAGCTGGCCAAAGACTTTTTTCCTAGGCAGCGCTGATTAAATATCAATCAATCCGGCAGCCAGGTTGAGAACAGCTGAGGAAATACCAAGCACCACCCACCAGCTGGAGCACAGCCAATAGAAACTCTATAAATGACCTGTGATTGGCCAAGTCTTCGGTCATGAGCTAGATATTTTCAAGCCTGAAAACAGCCATGATGAGCTGCAGAAGTCTAGTTTTCTCTCAGAACACTTGAATTACAATATGCTGAAAGCTTATTATGGATTTTTTGCCCAATGATGCTAAAAAATTATTGCCTACTTCAAGTTTAGCGATATGCCTCTTTATAGTGTAGAGCTACAATTTAACGCACGATCTAACATGTATCAAAATTAATATCCGATTGCCTAACACAGATTGCAACCCAGAATTTATTTGAACCGTTTCACACAGTCTGACCTGCAAGATCGCTGCTAACACACAGTGGTTAATGGCCTAAAAAGATGGAAGGATGAAGAAAGAAAAGGCAGGAGAGAAAAATAAGATGGTGGGAGGTTGGGAATATGAACAGAGAGCAGGGTAAAAATAAAGGGAGAAGAAACTGGAAGGGAGGGAAAAGAAGGAAAGTAGAGGGCTGGCAAAGGCACGGCTTTTAACAGGTAATTCACCAAACACACACAATCCCTTACATGCCCTAAAGACAGTAATTAATCACAGTGACCACACAGAGAGAACCACACTACGGTAAACGCTGAGGCATGCACACACCTAAACACACAAACACATCGTATCCAGCCACACACACTGCTGACAGTAATACACGCATGAACGCACAAATACCCGTTCACAAGCACTGTACAGTATACGTTCAAAATGCAGATACGTTTCCTGTAAGTGTCGGTGTTGAATTTCAGCTCTATGATATTGAGTGGTAGTAGAGCTGCGTTCACTATAATAAGAAATAAAGGCGGGCGAATCCTCCGCTGGCCAATAAAGCTCATTCACTCTCGTTCTCTCTTCCTCCCTTCCCAATACCACAAAGTCCAAGCACTCATATCCATCTTGCTTTCTTAATGAACTCAGATCAATTCACATATATGTATAAAAAAAAAACAAAAAACAGATGTGTATAGTTAAATGCAAACCCAAAGGAAGTCGTAAATGCACTTACCGAGGATCTGTACTTCAATGTGTCTTGGCTTTTCAATAAACTTCTCAACAAACAGGGCTCCGTTCCCAAAAGCTGTCAGGGCTTCAGAGTAGGCCCGCTGGTAATTCTCCTCCAGTTCCTGACAAACAGACGAGAGAAATCCATACGTGTCTGAGTTAGTGCTACTTCTCAAGAGGCAGCAGAGTCACAGCAAAGGATTTGGATGTTTTCAAGGGGTTCTGGTGCTGCAGAGTAAAATTTAAGATCCTTTCTTCTCTGCATCAGGTTTATTTAGTAGAACTTTTATTTCCTGCTGTAATCTAGTGTATTTCTCTTCCCTGTCATTCACATGTGATGTTGTCTTTGTTTTTCCTTTCTTTTGACACAAATGTTTACATCCCCTCCTCAGGGGGAGAGATAGTACACAGCATCTCTGGGAGCAGGCTGCGGGAGGTCACGACCGAGCATGCTGGAGGTCATGACACAATCCGTGTTTGGCAGTCTGTGACGTCCGGCCGGCCCATCCAGCCTCCTCTACGGGGGGAAGGCAGAGCCGCCATCACGCCTCAGGAGGGGATACTCAAACCCACCCTCATCTGTCATCTCATGACCTTGAGAGATGATCCACTTGGATACAAAACAAGCTTCTCAGAAAACGGTGCAAAACTGCCATGAAAGGAAAGTGTGAATATCAGGTTGACCAGAAATTGCACCACAAAAAAATAAATATGATCAGACCGGATGAGGAACTCAAAACACAGTCGTGCCACTCACAGAGGTGTATTTGTTGGCCGACAGTAAGTAATCATGGTTTATAATTCTAGCTCTATAAACACAGGAAGATAACTCTGAATGAATGTTAAATATATGTTTAACCTCTCTGTTTATGAAGATGTGTCATGTATTAGATGATACTCCATAAACCTGCGCAATCTTATAGGAACAGTCTGTAAAATTTCAAGGGATCTAGTTGCAGAGATGGAATATAATCTTCATAACTGTTTTCATTTTTGTATAATCACCTGAAACTAATAATCATGTTGTTAGCTTAAAATGAGTCCTACATAGGGAGAGAGTCCTCTTCAGAGTCCGCCATGTTTCTACAGTAGCCCAGAATAGACAAACCAAACACCGGCTGTAGAGAGAGCCTTCCAGATGTTTACGCTACCTAAAGACCATCGTAGTTCTCTGACATGCTTGTGAAACTGTGGTAACGTGAGCCAAAACCATGGTTCTACCAGCTGCCGTCTGAATTTTGTTGCTCCTAAAGTTGTGTTATTGTGGTGATGGCGCCACCACGGTTTTGCACTCTACGGCTCATAAGCAAGCAGGACTAAGCAGAGGGGTACAATCTGGTTGCAATCTGCAACCACACCACCAGATGCCACCACATCCTACACACTGACCCTTTAATTCCTCTGTTCTTTTCTCCCATTGTCTACAATTATGATTGAACAAGTGCTGACCTAAAACATCGCAAACTACATCAGTTACATAACTCCTGAACAAAGTTCAGTGGTATATTGCAGAAAATAAATCTGCTGATAAGTGATGATTAATTTGAGTCCTTTTCTAAGCCAAAAATGTCAAACATTTGCTGGCTCAAGGGGTTTTTTTGTCTTATGTGAGAGTATATTGAAAACAAGCAATACGAAAAAGTCACCTTGGGCTCTGTGAAATTGTGCTGGGCATTTATTGCCATTTTTAAAAATTTTACAGACAAAATAATCAGGAGAATAACTGGCAGAATAATGAAAATACTAAGTGATAATGTCAGTGTCTGTGTGACGTCGCTCTGTTGGGATTTCTTTCACAACAATGACCCGCTAGCTGTACAGTATCCTGCTTATTACACAGCTACTTACTTAAGAAATCAATAATTTGACACAGAAACAGGACATCAGAACTGCGCCTCTGTTATAAAGAAGTAACAGACTGTATAATGCTGAGCCGTGTAATAAAACCTATTAAATCACTGCTAAATATACCTTATTTTCTTAGGATGAGGTAACTCTCACACCTGTATCTACATCACCCATTTATGGTCAGAATAAATGTCTACAACTGTAGGAGAAATAAAAATACCATATTGTGAAATGGCCATTTGTACAAAGAAACCACTGAGAAGAATACTTGTGTAAGTTACACTTGAGTTATAAGGGTTGGAGAAGGAGTTTAAAGTCAAACACCTAGCAAAGTTGTCAAATCACTGGTGCGCCTCCATTTTTGTAAATGACAGAAAAGACTTTTGAAAGACTAAAGTTAGCAGAGTTTCATTTGTACTCCTTCCACATCAGTTCAGTCCGTCTGTCAGTTTTGGCCACTGGAGCTTTGATACGTGCCGTTTCCTTGTTCTCTTACTGTTTGGGAAAGCACATCACATCAAACTGTGAGCAAAAATCTGGCACTTTAATTCTGCCTTGCTTATCAGTAAACATACATATCTCATCCTACAATATGTTCAAAATATAGCTTACCTGTCTCATCTGTAAGGAGCTGGCCTTAATGGGATTAAAAGGCAACCTACGCATTGTTGCTCGGGGTCCCGACTGTACAGAGAAACCTCTTTACAATTTTCTCACATTGTATCAGCTGGAGCTGGTGATGCCCCTGTGACTCAACTGAATAACTAAAAATGTCAACAACTAATTAATTAGACTGTGGTGCAAAGGAAAAGGTCATACTTTCTAATGGATTAGCTGACTTGCGAGGCTCAATGAATACAGTACAATACTACTGCTATTCTTTGCATAGATCAATAAACAATGCAACTGTAAGTGTCCAAATAGTCTTTTTTTCAGTTGTTCCCAGTGAGGAGAAAGTGTACAGCAAGCCACCAAAAAGCACTGCACCCAGCGTCTTTTTTCACAGCGCTTTGACTTTTTTTTTGTGCGACCGCTCTGAGCGTTTCTAGTCGAAAATCTCTGAACATGTCAGAAAGGTGCTGGTGTCATCACTGTGGATGAAGTGCTCCCCAGCACCCTGCCAGCGCTTTTCTGCCAGAAAAGGTTATAGAACCGCTGTGACTGGCAATGAGCAGTCATTTCAAATGTGACACGTTTCTATGATCACAGATTTAGTGACTGTCACAGCCAATAGGGCCACTCGACCAAAATATGATAACAGTTAAAAGGAAATTAATTACTGAATTAGCATCTTAATTTGCACATTTAATTTGCATATGTAAAGCACAAATTTGAAAGTAAGGACGAAAGAGGGAATATGACCATTTTAAATGAATGTGGTATTGGAAAAAAAGTTAGTTATGATTTGCATGACTTTATTCATTGTGACTGTTTTTGAAAAAGTCAAAGCAAAGAAATAAAGAGCAGTAAAAGCTACCCGCCATGAAGGACGAGGAGGTGGCAGCGCTCCGTGCGGCGCTGATTCACCGCTGATCTGTGCCCTCTCCTCAACAAGCAGCTGTTTGCTGAAAAAAGTTCGACATGGTCAAACTTGAGAGGCCGACACAAGGGAGAGCTGTGTGCGATCACATGGTTAGGGGCCTCGCACAAACCCTCCAGTTCTTCCACTGCTGCCGGCAGGAGAAGCAACGCAGCCGCCAGGCCTCCACCGAGAAATCACCCACTAAAGGTCATTTAAACCCTTCTTATGAATTGATGCTCACTTCCTGTTGGCTTTATTTTCGCATTAATGATGTAAAATCTTTTGTTTTAAAAAAGGAAACAAATCCTAATTATCCTACCACTGAACCTTTCCAGGTGAAACAGTATTATTCGACCTGCTTGGCCCAGTTTCCAACAACAACCAACAGGTGTTAAGAGTATTTTTCTTAGAGGTTAAAACTCTGATTTTTTCACAAGCATCTCCCAACACACCACTTAGAGTGAGAGAACAGCTGTTGTCTGTCCATGCTCAAAAGCTTTATGAATATATTTTAAGCAACTGGACTTGTCTAACTGTCTGTAAGCAGTGTGATTATACATCAACACAGATGAAACAAGAAGCATTGTATGCGGAGACCATTCACTGCACTTAGTATAATATGAAAATGTACATAATGTATAAGGCAGCCTCTTAGATGGTCTGTTTGCTAGCCTTTATATAGCCCATATCTTCTTGCATTATGAAATTCAAATATATATAAATAAGGAAAACAATAATTGTGCCTTTCTCCCCCTCGTCCAGGGCAAAAATGTAGCACAATCTCAAGATGACAGATTGCATAGAGGTGACTCAGTCATTTCATTAAAAACCATTTAGGACTGAGACAAATACCTACAGGCATGAACTATAACAAGCAAAAGAATAGGAAGATATGGAAACTAAAAACGAAAAGTGGCCAGGCAGGATTAATCCAATGTCATATTTGCATCATAAACAAAATGATTTCTTAGGTACAGAGGAGAATGATCCAAAAAGTCTAGGTTTGGCTTACATCACAATACTGTGCGGTCCAATTTTAAGTAAGACAGTAAAAAGAATCATGAATTATGCTCATTTCCATCAGCTGGTTTAGAGCGAATAAACTCGGCTACAGCGTTTGGTCAGAAGTGGTTGCTAAAGGTGTATTCCGCCACTAAACAGAGTGAGAACCAGAAGCATCTACGAGAGAAAAATGGAGCTCGATCTTCAGGTATTTGTTTCAGTTGGGCAAGTTGTCATGTCAACTAGTGGGAGGAAGCTGGAGAACTCGGACAAAACCCACGCTAACACGGGGAGAACACAAACTCCACACAGAAGACCCCTCAGCCGGATTTGAACCTGCGACCCTCTTGCTGAGAGGCAACAGTGCACCACCGTGCTGCCCGTGAATAAAAAACGTGACAGCCCATCATTACTGTCACCATTACATGGCAGACAGGAGGGAGCTGAGAACAGTGATGGTGATTTTTCCCTCCTACAGCTGTCCATCTCCTGATCATATGTATTTATGTAGAGCTACATATGTAGTTTGTATGTCAAGGTATTTTATCAAATAAAGATTGCTCATGTTAGAAACTAGACGCACACATACGATGAATCAGATGGGTTTTATGATGACCTTGACATTAAGATGCATGTTTGAAAAGTGGCCCCTGGACAGCTACAATATTGAAAGAGACTGTTGTCTTGTCCTCTTCTGATGCAGGAGAATCAGCCACCAACACACAGAAATCACTCTGAAATTGTGTCTGCCACCCAAAGTACACACACCGAAACACACAGGATGATTGGTGGCGGATAGATAAATGACCAGCATGTAATTTCCAAGAAATTTAATTTTAAAACAAACAACTAATGAATGTGAAAACCAACATGTCACGAGGCCGGCGGGACTTCTAATTGGGTTTGTTTTGTTGTACAGGATTTATGTTGTTAGAGCAAGCTGTTAAATGACATCTCTGGCAGCGATAATGTACAGAGCAGTGATGTCTCACCTCGTACTCTCTGACCACCCTCATCCCGCGACCTCCTCCTCCGTAGGCTGCTTTAAAGATGATCGGGAAGCCGTACGTCTGGGCGAACACCTGCGCCTCCCGCAGGCTGGCGATGGGGGAATCTGTCCCTGGGACCACAGGTACACCTAGACATGGGCGAGGTAGAGGAAAACATACGTGACAAATGTTTTACTTTGAAGGTTCTGAACTTTATCACAATAAACGCTTTGTATTTTAATTTAGAGGGACTTATAGACATATCATGTGAGGCCAACATAGAGAAGACTGCCAGTAACTACTTTCACACTGCATTTGAGTCTCACAAGGTCAAATTTAGTTTTACAGGAGAAGAGAGCTGCTTTTTTCACTGTTTCTTGCAGTGGCAGATGGAACAAGTTAAAGGCTGAAAAACATTTTCTAAAAATGGACATCCCCACAGATAAAACCAATGCTTGGAGAGTAAAAGCCAAAGCAATGCCAGGGTACAAGGTGAAGGGGACAAGTACCTCCTCGAGAAGTAAACGTAGACCTATCGACAGTAAAAATGTACATTTACTCAAGTGTAGTACTTAAGGTTGTGCTAATTCTAACTACTCTATATACTGCTGAGTAGTTTAAGCTACAGCAGAAAATGCAACATACACATCAATGCAGCATTAATATTAAAAACACTGGTAACACTTGCTTTCACAGCAGGGGCGTTAATAATTAACACTTTTAACTGTCAACCGACATTAAGAAATTTAACCGATTAGCACTATCAGTTCAAGAAATATTAATAATTCACTGAAAAACTGAGCAAAACTTGGAGGTCTCCTGGAGGTATTCCTGACAAAATGCTCCAGGCAAATCATCCCCTTCCTTACCTGCACTGATGGCCAGGGACCGAGCCTCCACCTTGTCTCCCATCTTGCGGACCGTTTCCGGGGTCGGCCCTATGAACATCACCCCGGCGTCTGAGCAGGCCTGGGCAAAGTCTGCCCTCTCGGAGAGGAAACCGTAGCCTGGGTGGATGGCGTCCACATTGTTGTCCTAAGAAGTGACAGAGGGATACATGAAATTATTGACATAGGCATAACACTGCTTTGAAACACACTTATGCTGATTATTATGCTCGGGGCGCTTGTCAGGGGGGGCCCCACACCCTTAAAACTCTTCCTTTTTTTATGTTTTTTTATGTGTGTGTTTTTGGGTTTTAATGTATTTTTTAAAAAAAAAAAAAAGAGAGAAAATATATTTTCCCCAAAGGGGAAAAAAAAAAAATTCTTTTTTTTTTTTTTTTAAACTAATGCGTCCGCTATTTTTGTATTCGTTTCATTTCAAATTTGTGCTCAAATATTCGCCAGTGCAACCCAGTGAAAAGGAAATGTGGCCCAGCTGAGCAACAGGAGTTCTGTTAAATACAGAGCCACTGCTGCGCCCCAGTTAACACTTGGCTGACTACTGGTGGGGAAATAAAGAGTCATCTCACACACACTAACCTGCATGCTTTACCACACGCTGTCTGCTGGCCGGTGATAAGGATCTACGTTTCACTTACTGCAGAGGGGCTGCGAGCTAATGACATACTTTATTCTCAGTCTGTCTAAGTTGCGATGGCCTTAATCATCATCTACTCAATGGACACCAGTAGGATCCTGAGCAAGTAGACAGCCATGCATAATTTGAGGGTCAGGGGGAGGGTACTGAGCGAACACACACACACACACACACACACACACACACACACACACACACACACACACACACACACACACACACACACACACACACAGGGTAGTAGATAGATACAGTAGCTGCCGAGCTTGACAGATAGAGCCATCTCTAGATCAGTATGTGCCATCTGCTCTTGGATACGAGGCGGACTATAATTATGGGCTGTCCCGTTGTTAAGGGAGCTGTTACTGGCAGGCCAGAGGAGGCATGGAGCCACACACACAATGCAGCAAGTGCATGCACATGAGCAGGTACACACACACACACACACACACACACACACACACACACACACACACACACACACACACACACACACACACACACACACACACACACACACACACATGAATGCAAAGAGGCACCGACAGTAGGTGAAGATTCACACACAGTCTAACACAGCGCCCCAGGGTGACACACATTCGTACGAGCAAAATCAAGCACTCGTGTGCGTTCACACACACATTTTCACATACGTCACATACAGAAGGTACTGGGACAGAGACGGATGGTTATTTTGGTCGCACAGTAACAGCGTGATACACAGTGTGAAGAAGAGGTACGCATACACTGAATGTGAAGGAGTGAGAGCAGGACAGTCAGACACACACACACACACACACACACACACACACACACACACACACACACACACACACACACACACACACACACACACACACACACACACACACACACACACACACACACACACACACACACACACACACACTCCTTAGCCGGCATGGGGTGGCTGGGCTCCCAGATAGGCAGAAGGATTTTGAGAAATGAGTTGGACGGCAGAGGCTCCCCGACTTGGCGAGCTGACCACATGCCCACGCAGAAAATTATAAACTGTGAGAGATTGATCAGAGAAACAATAATGAACAACTGGCAGCACGTCCTGGAGGATGGAAGGAGGGAGGGAGGCGGGGAAAGGCGGTAACAAGGAACATATCTGATCTAACACAATGATAAGTGTCACAGGAAAGAGAAGGTGAGGGCGAGAGACAGGAAATGATAGGAAAAATTAGGGAAATGGTAGACGGAAGCAGCAACAAGGAACAAGAAGAGGCGAGGAATGATGGGAGGGAGGAAGGAAGGAGGCGATAAACAGGGCAGGTTGTGAGGGATGGATGGAGAAAACTTTTTAACCAAACTAAATATAGAGTTCAAGTGAACAGAAAGGAGGAAAAGGGATTTTTATGTCATTGAAATATATAGTTTTGCTGCATCATCGGCCGCTTTCAACTTCAGGAAGGTAGCAGGGTGTTTCCTGATGATCAACAGGAAGATCAACCACCAGTAACACTTTACTTTACAGGTCCTCAAATTTCATGGTAATTAGGTGATAATTAGCAAGTAACCATTTGAAATTTCTTTGCAATTACTGACAAATGACCCCAATATTTACCTCTGAAATTACTACTGAATAAATATAAGCTAAAATAGCATATAATGGTTAAAATAGGGCCCTTGAGAAGCAGCTGCTCTTCATCAGAGGTAGAAAACCAAAACTAAAAGAAGACACTTCTGATCAGCAACAAATCTCAACATTGTGACTTACTGTCGACACAAATATAACCTGGTAGCTCATGTCATGATTCAGGGAGTTTTAAAAGATATTTCAAAGAAAGTTATTCACTAACTATCATCCTTTTTATCAGCAGAAATGGAAATAAAGCAGATCAATTGACTTTAAATTCTCTTCCTGGAAATGTATTAAATAAATTACCAGCTATTTATAACTGCTTATTGGGAAATGGCAGAATATAATTGTTAAATGCACAGCCAAACAAAGTCATTTTTGATCATTTTTGAGGTAAATATTGGGGTAATTTGGCAGTAAATCCAAAGAAATTTCAAATAGGTTACTTGCTAATTATCACCTTATTACCATGAAATTTGCAGACCTGTAAAATGAACTGTTTCCAAAAACAATTTAGCACAACACATCAGGGGAACACAGTTGCACACAGCTTCAAATAGTTGTTTTTGCTTTTTTCTTTCAGTACTTGTTAAATAAGTGAGATAAAACATGATGTTGGTGAGCTTCGGAGGTGCTGGTATAGGCGTAGCTTTTCACTTTGAACAGAATCAGGCAAGCTGTCTCCCCTGTGTAGGGATGGGTACCGAAACCCAGTACTAGACAGGCCCCCCACCCTCAAGACCGTGGTATCCAAAAGTCAACGGTTCTGCTATCGGAACGAGACAAAAAGCATCGGACACTGGTGGAGAGATGCATCGTTGCCGGACTAGCTCGTAGTTCGCCCCTTGTTGTCCCATCCGCCATTACCACATTATAGTTTATAATTTCTTTAATTTGTTCAAAATGTGACCATTCTTATACTATCAATAATTCTTTATTTAGGAGTAAAGTGATTTGTTCAAAACAATGCAGTTGCAGTTGCTACTCAAATGTTTATTTATATACAGTACATACTGTATGACAAAATAAAGCAATGTTATTAATTTGTTTAATTATTTTCTCTTAAAACAAACAACAAAAAGAACCATTAAGAGTATCCTTAATGTACTGGATCAATAAGCAGTAAAATCTTATCCTGGTTTAACCTTATAAAGCACCACGTTTTGACAAGATTGTGTAAATAATGCTTATATTATTACTATTATTATTATTATTATTATGATGCTAAGTTAATGGACTTAATGCACAGCCAAGAGATTGATCACCTCCTCTCACTCCCAGAAAGAAAGTAAATAAGCAAAATGTTGAACTTTGCCTTTAATGCTAGTTCAAGACACTACTTCAAAATAAAAGCCTTCAATTAAAGAGAAACAAGATGGCTTATTTCAGCTAAATTATTTTTATAATTATTATAAATTTTTGAGCATGGAGAGAATCTGTACTACTGGTACTACATCCCAATAGGATGAGTCGATAGAAGATGACCCACTGCAAACTACTCTATGAATATTGCTGCGTATAGGCTGCCCTGAGAGCTTTATATTGAATGGAAATAAAACTAGAAAGTCCTTGAAACCCATTTGTTTTCCATTCTAGCAGATGAGATTTAAAAAAGGTGCACTAAAGCAATTTAGTATTACCCTTTCATACTTGGGGGACCTGCAAAAGACATTTAAAAACATTTATTTTTAGTCCCTACAAGTCGAGCTCTAAAAAGGCAGAATCCTGCACTTCCCATAATGTAATTTAATAACGTCTTTCTTGTGAGCTGCTCCATGCCCACGTCTCTGGAAAGTCCACACCCCCCGCTGGCCGTGGGATAACAATTTTCAATCTTCAAAACCCTAGCCGAGAAAACCTTAATGACATCACTGGGGATATTTTCTCAGACTTTAGAAAGCTCCTCCAGGGCTACACAAGTCATTAAGCGTTAAAACTACTCTCACAGGCTGAGTACTGTAGTTTTCACCACGATGAGGAAAATAACGTTAAGAAAAGCTGTTTCCCTTTAAACAAGTGAATCCGTTTAATCCCTTTTTAATACCATCTGTTACCTTGGCTACTTTGATGATGTCAGGAATGTGGAGGTATGCCGCAACAGGTGGCAGACCCTTTCCAATCAGGTAAGCCTCATCCGCCTTCTGCCTGTGAAGACAAGGGCAAAGCATTTAATATCGGTGTGAGGGGGGTGAACTTATTTCAGATGTGCACCAGCTCTCAAGCATACAACCATTATGTCTTCACAGCAGCATACACAAAGTCAGCAGAGAGCAAGGAAATATTCAAATAAAGCCTGTTTTAATTACTCAAATTAGTCCGCCAATCAGCCTTTTTTAGGTGTATGTTATGTATAGAGAATATGGGAGGATTAGAGGATCTGAAATTAGCACCTGCCAGCTGCCAAATGTGGGTAAACTGTTGGCAGTGGCGGGTGAAACTGTCAGGCCATCCGCCACTTTGGCAGGCAGGGAAACGCTCCTGATGGGAATAGAGAATCGGTTCCCGTTGTGAACTGGTTCCTAGTTATCCACGGTGACGCAACGCCATATGCACACTGTATCCTGCTTCAGTTTTATTGGAACCGGAGTCATGGCGGAGAGAAAAGAAGTGCTCGAAAGCGCGGTGCTGCTAAACCTGTGGCAAGCAACCTACTTTTCTGATAATGCTACAACAACAACAACAAATCCTCGTTGAAATCGGCAGAAGAAGAATCAGTAACATTACGTCTTTTTACCCACTTTCCTTCTATAGGCTTTACCTTTTGCTAGGTCACCATTATTAATAATATTTTGATTTTATTTGACTTGCCTGGTTAGCAAAAGGTTAAATAAAATAAATAAAAAATAATGGAGCTATAGGTTCCATTATGTTACATTATAAGCTCTGATCAGTAAAAATGACAATTAGCTGAAGGTATTTCTGGCGAGAAACTTGAATAAATCCAGTTGATTGTAGGAGATCTTTTCACAGCTATATAAAATAGATATTGGAGAGGGAATTATGACCTGTTTAACTTCCTAATACTAGCTTTAAGCAGCTTATAATACATAATTTAAAGCAAATTATATTTTAAACTAAGTGCTGCCAAAAATGTTTAATCAAAGCAAATACTGAAATAAAAATACAATCATTTACTTATTTCCTAATTGTCTGAATTGGGTGTTTCTATGCAAATAACCACTATAGATGACAACAAAGTGCAGTAAAGTCCTGTGTACAGTGTCCTGGTACACATGGAAAACAGGGCTCCGCTGTACGCTATAGTGTAATTTGAATACTGTGATATACCATGCATATAATGGTTTTTTGTGTAAAATATACCGACATCAGATCTTAAATGTTCTGCCTTTATTTAGCGCAGAGATTTCAATGAAGAAAGTTAATTTCAGACGCTGGAGGACAGGTAGAACCAGGTGGTACCAGGACAAGCATATAAGAGGATTTATTAGTAGTCAGTGAAAGACAATTTAAAAGAGACACATTAGAAAGTCAGGGTGGAATAGAAAAAGCAAACGGATAAGGATGTTTGTGCACCTAAACTAAGCAGCGTGATTACCTGAATGTTTGGGATGTCAATACAATTATACCTATGTCCCTACTTAACACCAAACGCAAAACAAAGAACTGGCCCAAAGCGATGGAGAGGAGAGAAATGCTCCCAAGCTTCCTTTAATTGCTGTTGGCTCTAATCAGCTGCTAGCATTTCGTGGTCGATATCAAGCAGTGGCAGCCTCGCAGTTCACTAAGACATCTGTCGGTTCCGCTTTCTTTATTTAAACCTGCGCAGACCCGTTTGGCTGCAGCGTAGCAGAGCTTAGTACCTGTGCATTTGTCCGGTGTCTTGCTCGGAGTAGACGGCCACGGTTCGAATCCCCAGTTCGGTGCAGGCTCTGAACACACGGATGGCGATTTCACCTGGAAGAAAAGGGGGATTGATGAATGGATGGTGCAGGAGGAGGTGGTCGTTTTACTAATTTACCAGCCACAGTGTCTGTGTTTCACTTTGCCTACGAGTTTCCTTTCCCTTCCTTCCCTAGTGATGCTCTTCCTGTCAGTCACTTTTATTCTCTTTATTATTTAAATGTCTCTTTATTTTTGTTAGTGGATGGTGTATAGCGGGAGGTTGCTGTTCTTTCATCATCTATTTTTCATAAGCACACACTTTGGGGGGCGGCAGTAGCTCAGTCTGTAGGGAGTTGGCTTGGGAACCGGAGGGTCACCGGTTCAAGTCCCGATATGGACCAAGAACTGAGTGTGAACTGGTAGCTGGAGAGGTGCCAGTTTACCTCTTGGGCACTGCCGAGGTGCCCCTGAGCAAGGCACCAAACCCCCAACTGCTCGGGGCTTGTCTGGAGCAGCCCCCTCACTCTGACATCTCTCCATTAATGCATGTATGTGTGTGTTTCGGGTCTGCACGTACCGTGTATAAGTTAACAACAGAGTGTAAAAGTTGAATTTCCCCTCGCGGGACTAATAAAGGTTGATCTTCTTCTTCTTCTGCTTCTTTATATGATTTTATCAACATCCTGTAGCATTGGCCCTATTGCGCGACAAATGCCTCCGCTGAGAGAATAAAATAAACCTTGAATGTTTAATGCCATACGTGAGATGAGAAAACAAGACGCACTTCATCACATTGTGGAAAAATATCAACAGACATTGCAATAAGTCTACTGTTTTTGTGTAAAATCTCTTCTTTAGACAACCCAAACACTGCCTGCCTTTTATCTTCCTGTCACTGGAGCCAAATACTTGTTTTTCAAGCAACACGGAAAAAAAAGTTTAGGCACTGAAAACTAGTAAGATGTGTTGTTCTCGCTTGAGAGGGAGGACAGCATTCAAACATTTGAGGAGCGTTAAAAAAAAAAGTAAAAAAAAGAGGAAGCGAGCGAGAATGAAAGTGAATTCTGGAGAAGGACAACAGTAGGAACATGAAAAGGATGGAAATGTGAGGGAGGACAGAGAGGAGACTGTAATGGATTTAAGGTGAGATGGGAAGGTCAGGAAACGCAGAAAAGAACGATGCAAAAACAGAAAAAAGGACGAGAGGTTTTAAAGAATGGAGGTACCAACAGTTTGGAAAGTTGAACAACATGACAAATACGTAGCGAGGAGACAAGAGAAGCAGTGGAGGGGAAATGAAGGAAGGAAGAGGAATGCAAAAAAGGAGAGGAGGAAAAAAAGGAGGACAGCAAGGGGCTCAGAGGAGAATCACATCTGACAAGGGCTGAAAATGGCAGGGAGTGTTAAGGGAGGGAGGAGAAAGGAGACAAGGAGAGAGGAGGTAAGAGGAGAGAGGAAAGGAAAGGAGAATATTAGTGACAGTGACAGAGCAGAGACGCGATGGCAGAGAGGAGATGTGCTTGATGAAGTGGAATCTGGGCTGATATGATGGTCCACTCTCTTTTCATCACACACACACACACACACACACACACACACACACACACACACACACACACACACACACACACACACACACACACACACACACACACACACACACACACACACACACACACAGACGGAGAGAGACTGTGCACAGTCCAGTGCACGCCAGTGTGATGAATGTGATCTAATGCGGTGCTGATACCGCGTCACGCCGATGTGAAGGAGAAAGATTGACAGAAAGCCCTGCAGTGTGTGTGTGTGTGTGTGTGTGTGTGTGTGTGTGTGTGTGTGTGTGTGTGTGTGTGTGTGTGTGTGTGTGTGTGTGTGTGTGTGTGAACTTGTGGCAGAGACCACAATCTATTTGAATCACAATGATGGATTAAAGCAGTTAAATAGAGCCTTTATGGGAGGGTAGACATGAACGTGTTCATATGCCAACGGGAAGCCGCCATGCGTTCAGAATTGGGATTGTATTGGAAACCAACGCAACAAATCAATCTGAAATAATGGAGCAAGCTTGTGTCCACGGGAATGAATATAATGGAAGGCTCTAAAAAAGCAATTAGAATAAAATGCATTTATTTCTTCCTCAAATCCTGCACGTCACCTGTCAGAGTCACTTTAATGGCACGCTGACGGCCTCTCCTGACAGCTTTAGCGTTAACAGGAGGGGGTCCGCTGATTACAAGTATTACCAGAGCATGTCAGTCATGTTTACGCTACATGTAGCGGCCACACTGCCGACTGCTGCTTAGTGTTTAGAAAACTCTGGGCTTCTCTATAATTACATTTCCATTCAGACCTCAATGCCAGTAATGTAATGTCATTTCTAGCAGCTCAGGAAAGGCACAAACAAACATATTTGCCTATTGGTGCGTTCAATTTGTTTTGTGGGAAAAATACAAACACTGGATAAAACATGTCTTATTTAGATTCTGGGGAATGTAAAGACCTCCATACTGATTTTATTTTCGCTTTCATAAACAGTAATATTTAAATAATATGTGGCATTATGTGCTGCATAAAGAAAACAGATTAATACATACAACCATAAGCTCCACCTCCGTTAAACCTCTAAGACACACTGATCCCGACTCGACTGTCTTTCAGAGGCAAGTTCAGTTTTAGAGAGTTAAGGTTGACGGGAAGGAGCCCCGTGACCTCTGACCCCAAAGATATGTGAATGTAAATGGGGTCTATGGGTACCCACAAGTCTCCCCTTTACAGACATGCCCACTTTATGATAATCACAGTCAGTTTGGATCAAAAAACATGCAGGTTTTAATAAATGTGGTTTTTTTGGGGAAACCATTTTTTTGAAACTTGACCTCTG
This sequence comes from Pterois miles, assembly GCA_947000775.1. Taxonomy (NCBI): domain Eukaryota; kingdom Metazoa; phylum Chordata; class Actinopteri; order Perciformes; family Scorpaenidae; genus Pterois; species Pterois miles. The sequence goes on from CAMQGK010000008.1 coordinate 10,615,102, forward strand.
GGATAATCACAGCCTTGAGACACTTTACAGCCACAAACTAGAGACCTAGAGCATTCAGAGGATGGATGACTTTCCTAACTACACTGACAATAAGAGGGTGTCTGAGCAGTTCACACAAGAAAAATGTTCACCATACAATCACCGAAAAATGCAGTTCCTGCAGTAATGTCCAAATGTGAAAAGCTTTTGATACCGAATCACAGCATGGCTTTTTCTATGGTCGTTCCTCAAGGTCTTGGTGACTTAATGTGGTATTTTGGAGGATTATTGATTCATTTTTATCAATTCTCCAGTGGTAAAAAATGGCTATATTCAGCACCAAATCTGTGTAACAAATGATTACAACCCAAAAATTGCTGCAACAACTTATGCGGTATAAGCATGGGAATGGCCACCATATACTTCTACCATGTTCTAAGCACTTTTGACATTTTAATGAATTCATTCATTCATTCACACAGTGCTGTGCTGCATCTCAAGTTAATCTTCAGGTGCCCAGTTTTCACGTCATACTAACCATATCTACGAGACATGTATTGTTGACCTGCTATCTCGCCCTAAAGACCCCCCTGGACCCCCTTAAGAAAGGCAAAAACAGGTCTGCTGTGGCTTTCAGAGGGTGAACAATTGATTAAACATGTAATTTTGCCAACTATTAGTCATTTCTACCTTCTCAAACATAATAATTACCTGTTTCTGTTTGTCTTAAATGATAGTAAACTAAATTATTGGTTGGACAAAGGAAGGTCTCACCATGAGCTCTGGGAAGTTTAAGCAGGCATTTTTACTATTTTCTGACATTTTATGGACACCCCTTAAAGACCATGTAGCCCCTAAAAAAAAAAGACAAAAATGGGTCTATTGCGAGTCTCAGAGGGTTAACAGTGCTTTTGGATTAAAGCAAACAAAGCTCGCTTGTGCAGCCACCCACATAAAATGTGTGCTTAAAATATTAGCATGTGCCAAGTAAGATGTTGGCCATTAAATAAGACAGAGACCGTTCTTCTGCCTGAGGAAGACTGTAAATGTCATAGCTTTTTTTTCTTACTGTAAAACTAAAACAGCATTAAACTGTATTTTACTTCATGGTGCTGTCTGAATGGCTCGTCTTATTCAGTGGTGAATTAGTGCTGTTACAATACACGTCCACCAGATCCAGCGAGGACGCGAGGAGACGCGCCGCTACACTCAACTGGCCGTTCAAGCGGTGGCGTACATACTATCGTGGATTGGTCCCTGGGTTTCAAACAGGAAACAACATGGCAGCCTGCTCATACCATTCCTGTTATTATTCATCTTAACCAGTGGTTTCCAACCTATTTTCCTTGAAGCACCCCTGTCATGACTAAAAACTACAAATCCTCAAACAAAACCTGAATAAGATGATTCAAATGTCAAAATGTTAGTCTTTTTTTTCATTAATCAGCTTCCTTTATTGAATAAAACTCGCCAACATAAAGTGATAACGTCAAGTGAATGCAGAAAATTAATATGATCTTTTTGTACCGACTTAATTGATTTACTAATAATATAACATAATAATAGTGTTAGAGCTGAAATAGACTTTTTGTTACGGTGGTTATATAAATGTAATTTATGGGGTTGCTAGACTGCTGCTAGACCAGATAACAGTTAACAGAGGTGCAGCCTCCCTTTATGTGTGTGATCCCACCAGTTTTTTGACTGCAGTGAAAATGTTTTGGGTTTTTTTGAAAGGCTAAATATCAACAAATATGGATTGAAACTGAATATTTAACTAGATTTTGCAACCAACCTTTGTCTAAATTATCTAATGTTGACAACCTCACAGCAGACAAGTCCTGATTCACCCCCGGTGATCTTTGCTACCCCCCTAAGGGGGAGCCTGGACTCAAGGTTGGGCACCACTGGTATAAAAAAAATCCACCAAAACCTGTTCCTGAAAACACTCAAGGCGAGAAAAAGGCTATGCCTGTGCTGAATCTTGTTTTATTTTTTTAACTATATCGCATAGTTTGACAGCTTGGTCCAAGTTTTATGAACCAGTTTTGTTTTCATTTGCATAAAGTTTCTATGCAAATACAGACCCTCAGCAACTGCTTTCCATCCGGAGATGAACAGAAAGCTCTGAGACGTCCTCCGTCACCGGATGTGGTGGAAATACGTTGTCAGGACGTGGATGGGGTCTTACCTCTGTTGGCCACCATGACTTTCTTGATTGGTCGATGCTGGTTCTGCGGGGCAGAGTGGCTGAAGCGGGGGGAAAGACAAACCCTCCTCACAGCCAACAGGCCGAGGCCGCCTCGCACTATGGTGTACTTTAACATCCTGAGAGAAAGAGACAGAAAACGCTGAACAAACAACATACACTTAAGGCAATAAGTGAAGAGAAGAGACATGGATCAGGAAATTGATGATGACTCATGCAAGGCATTTGTTCTTCATCAACAAGACAGCCAAATACATAAAACGTCTGTCTAGCAGGCATACATGTAGATCAAAAAACAAATGCCTACAACTCACTTCCTTCTGTATAGAAACCATTTGCTACGCTCAGACTCGTGAAAAAGAGATGCTTTAAGGAAAATGATAAGAGGATGATAATGCTTTGATTAAACAAGAGGTGCGAGCCCTGTTTAGACAGATTAAATCTACTAAAGCGCCAAGCCCTATTAAGCTGTTGCCGAGGGTTGCGTGTGTCTTTCAACTGCATGGTATTTCCTAAGAAAATTTTAATTGGCGTTACTGATATTTAGTAGGAATCCTGGATAATTCCAGTGCTCAGGAAGAAAAGACTGTATTATGTAGGAATAAATTGAGACCTGTGGCCCTGATTTCTGTTGCTATGAAAGTCAAAAAAACAAAAACAACTGTGAATATTAACCATGACACATGTGAGTTTGCTTATATGATGGCTGCTATTATAGATGTTATCCTGTTTAAGTTAGAGAAAGCTCTCGTTATAATGCTTCCCTCTATTAAGGTGATTTTAGCGCTTAAACCTGAAGTAGGCAAATACTCTAATAACATTTCAGTATATTGCAATTCAAGTAATAAGAGAAAACTAGACTCCTGCACCTCCTCATGGCTCTGTTTTCAGACTTTAAATAAGTCTAGCCCGTGAGAGAGACTGGCCAATCAGAGGTCATTTCAGAGAGATAATGTTCCTGTTTCTCACCTCAAATGTGTTCAGAAACATCTTGTGGTTACTGTTTACCTGTAAAGTGTAAACAGTATGAGTGTTTGAGTGTGCTCTGGCTGGTACGTGGTGCATGGTAGCTCCTCAGCTGATCTCCAACTTTCTCATTTTACAGCTAAACAGTAACTACAAGATGATTCTGAAAACCTCTGAGGAGAGAAATAGTCATTACAATAACACTGATCGGGGTTTGATCGGGGTTGGCGAGTGATTGACAGCTGCTCAGAGACGGGAGGCTCCAGCTCAGCTCTGATTGGTTGTTTTCCTCTGGTCTGTGAAATTTTGCAGATGCATTAGGAGCACCAGAGGACACAGAGGAACTTGATTTATATCAGATTACCTGACACTACTGTCAGGATATAGTGACCGATAGTGAATCATATTTCTCCAGTTCTACCCACTGCAGCTTTAAAAATCAATATATTAATATGATTCAACACATATGAGTCAGAAGCTAGATATAGTATAGGTAACATATCTCTGGTAAAATACTGAAAACGTGGCGATTTTTGTAAAAACCCAGTCCGAGGAGTATTTGACGATAAAGGGATCATTTGTCACTATTCATATCACAAAGTAGTTTTAATAATAATAATACCATGCAGATTTTTGTATACATTAAAACACACTGATATAACAATTTTAGTAAAACTGAGGAAAAAGAAGTGTACTGAAAAATGCGACTGGAGTGACGGCTCACAGCTGCCTAGAGAATCATCCTCGTAACATCAGAAAGATGTTTCCATAAAATGAAGGAGGTGGTTCGAATGCCAATCAGCTGCCGCTCTGCTTACCAGCAGGTGTGTCAAATTAAAGACAACCCATTTGTGGTGCGTTTGTGGTGCATTTTTTTCACTATTACAACAAAATGAAGGCACTTCATATGTTTTTCCAACCCCAGAAATTCCATGCGATCCTACCAACGATGACTGGAGCAGACTGTCCCCATCGGTCCCAGTTGCTGATATTAATCTATCAAATGAACTCATGTTGAATGCTGTACAAAACACTCCAAAGTCTGTCTCAGATGAGCCACGTTTCTGTTTCCTATCAGCTGATTTTATGCACTGCACTCAAACAAAACAACCATCCAACTATCACAAGACTTCTTCACTGAACAAAACACACTAAACCATTCACTGCCCCCGGCGCTGACATTTTGGTTTGATGGCCGCATTCGCCATCAATAATCCTTTAAAACGCATACAATGAAGCACTCTATTACCAAACATACACAGACAAATGTACCCAGAACCACATGTGGATGGCAAGTCCACAAACGCATAAACATACATTAACACATAACTACTGTCCCAGCTGCTAAGCGGCTCATTCACTATGTGGAGACAGGAAGCTTTACTGGTGGGAGCTGTTTGATGGTGAGCCAGACTGCAGAGGTGTAGGCTGCTTCTTCTGGTCTCACTTCAAGGCTACACCTCACTGGCAGTCCTCTGATGCCACACTGTGGTCAAACAATGGCAACGCAGTCAGTGGAGACCACAGCTCAGCTGACTCGGTGCCACTCCTTCCCAAATCCCAGAATAATGAGCCCATGATCCCACATAATGAACGAAACCAAACAAAACTGATTTGTCAAGCTATAATCAACAGTATGTCTGGTTTATTATACACTTCAGAACTCAATTAGCACAAGAAAAAATGAGAGTTGTCTCCTCAGCGTCAATGAGTCCAATCGTCAGTAGAGTATTAGAGGTTTTATTTAAGAGAATAGATCTCTTTTGTGCTCTTGTAAACAAATTTAACATAAGCAGATTTGGTTGTGTAGGGATGAATGGATGGGGTCAGTGTTTTCAGACGGGTCGGGTGGTTTGCTAACATTGCTGACATTGACTCCTGGCACTGGGGTTGACAGGTTGACGGTTGCGCCCCGTCTGTCCCTGCAGGACAAGAGAGGACGCAGCAAGCGCCGACATCCAGGTGAGGGTTGCTGCAAAGCTCACAGCCGGAGCTACGAGCCACCTTCACAAGTTGAGGGCCAGTCTCGGCGGACCACGGCGCCCTCACCAGGAAGACGTCCCATGAGGGGATCCACTCACCAGACTGGCCTTCTCTGACCCCCTGGGCAGACTACCACATTTCACTATCTTAATGAGGTCGAAACATCACTGAAAGTCGTGCCAATGGATTTTCTGATTGCCAGATAATATGCAAAAAGGAACAAATAGTCGACACAGCCAAATCCAATTCAAATAATAAAACTTTAAAAATTCTCATTATTATGCACAGTTACTTCCTGTTTGTAACTCGTGGCTGCAGGGCTTCACTGAAGGTGAATTAGCACACACTGTCTGACCTGTACAGATTTAAAGATAGTGAACAGTGGTGTCTACTGTCACAATATCTAACATCACAGTGACATGATGGCATTCTTAAGATAATAGCATCAACAGCTACACCTGTTCCACTTGTAGATGGTCTAAACCTTTATTCAGTGCATGATGGGAGAAGTCTCCTTTACTAGTGCTAACTTTTTTAGTACTAGATTGGTGATGTCTTATAGGGATATGTGTGACTTATGAATGAAGAATTGAACCAATGAATACATGTTTTTACGCTGTCAGTGAATGCCTTGAGACAGTCTGGGGACTGTATGCAGTGGGAGCTCAGGCTGAAACAGTATCCTGTATCTACACAAAAGTAGCAGCGTCACACTTTGAAGCAGATAGAGTTTCCTTCCCAAGACCTGAATAAGACAAGCAGACAACAGCAGACCAGAGAGGGAGGGGACAAGGCAAAAACAGGTCAAATACTACCTGTGTCCTGCATTAACCGCATCTCACCAATACTATTGCTCCTAAACAGAGAAGTATATCTAGTCTAAGGTTGAGTAATGTGGATATGAAGGCCAGGCAGATAGAGGTATTATCTGCCAACTATACAGCCTTAAAGCCCCAATGAAGACAACATTTTAACAATATAATAGAGCAGTGTCCTACAGGATCAATACTGTATTGATATTATATCAAAACTTCGAACAGCTCTACTGCAATCAAGCAGAACTCCAGGATGGAGACTAATCTCTTTATCGGTTTCTTGAAGGTGACATTCTGCAGAAACATGGCCAATAACAAAACTAGTCACAGGAGCAGCCTGCATTGATTTAAGTGAAGATGACATTCAAATATTACCAGCCAGTAGACGAATGATGGTTCGTACAAGATGTGGCCTGTGATCTAAAATGCAGTTTGATCCACTAAAAGCTGGAAATGTTCCAGGCAGTCTGGGAAGCCGAGGGAAAAAACTTTCCCTCCATATGCTAAGTTGTAAACAACTGATTTAATGACTAATTAATGAAAATGCACAAAAAAACAAAGTATGCTGCACTTAAAGTTCAATGACTGTCTTTACGTAGAGTTATAGACAGTGATGCTGGCAAACAGGAGACTGGAAGCGTGGCTTCTGCCTTTCTTTATACTCTTATGGTGCTAATGTTCATGGTGCTAATACTGCAAATGAGAGGAGCTCAATTAAGAAATCATTAGAATCTGAAATATTTAGATTTGTCCATATGTACTGTAGTGATTATCTTTTATGATGCTTTTTTAAATATTACATATAAGTCCCTAAGATAATTAGCTCTCTGTTTTCTAATTAAGTGAAATCTTATGGCAATATGGCTTACTGCAATTTTCAAATCACAGGATGAGGAGGAAATCACAATATTTGTCAAAGGGTGAAATGTGGATCAAAACATAATTTTAATTAAATATTGTGCTGCAGAGATGTCCTGGACTACACATCAAATTTTACAGACCAAAACAAGGAAACATCATTGTGACAAAGGTCATCCTTTTCACGCCGTCATTTCACCCCCATCGTATCCTCTCCTCTTTTGAATTTTTCTCTTTTTGATACCAATATCCAACAGTTTTGAAATGTAGCTCCCTACCCGCTTCCTTCCTCCCTTTCTTCCCGTCTCCATGCACCGACAGTAAAACGTGGTTCAGCGGCAGTATGACTCACAATCACAGGCGCAATGAGGAAAAATGAAGGAAAAAAATTGATGTTTGAAAGGAATGTCAAATGGCGGGCACGGTACTTTTGGTTTAGCGCCTCATTGTCATTTTGCTGGTTTGTCTCTTTTTGTGTTTGGTGAGTGTTTCAGAGATAAAACTGCTCTTCATCAGGATTTAGTCTACAAAAATAAAGGAAAAAAAACGCTGACGGAGCACTGAAGGTGTGTGTTTTGAAAGTATCTGATACATTTTGTATCAGACACCTTCACAAAGAAATGATAAAAAACTAAATTTTCAGTCCCGTAGTTATAAACGTGTTCTCACTGTTAGCGTTCATACTGGAATTGTGACACTGAAACTTCAACAAAAAAACTTTCCAACATATATTAAGTTGTTTCTCTATGCAAGGCTGATATGAAACATATTCATGGTTCAGAAACATTGACAGTCAACGTATCCTGTGGTTTGCAGAAAACGTGACTCTGTTGGTGGGTCTATAATAGGTCACAGATTACGTTCTAATTAGGGCCATCAATCGATTCAAATTAATTAATCTCATGATTGTCCATAGTTAAATGCAATTAATTGTAAATTTCTGTTCAAAATGTACCTTAAAGGGAGATTTGTCAAGTATTCTTATACTCTTTTCAACATGGGAGTGGGCAAATATGCTGCTTTATGCAAATATTTATATTTATTATTGGAAATGTTGTCCAGAAACCCTCTCAGGTTCTGACTTTGGCATGAAAAATATGCTCAAATCATAAGAAACAGGCAACAACAGCTGTCAGTGTGTCAGTGTGCTGACTCGTCTAAACTGTATGTGATTATCTTAAAGTGGGCATGTCTGTAAAGGGGAGACTGGTGGGTACCATTGACATTCACTTATCTGGAGGTCAGAGGTCAAGGGACACCATGACAGCTTTTCCTCACTCAAATTTAGCGTAAGTTAGGAATGTTATTTAACCTCCGTCACAACAAGCTAGTGTGGCCTGGATGGTACAGATGGATTCATCAGGTTTTCTAGTGTCATATGATACCAGTATCGTCACTATAGCTTTAAAACCGAGCTGCTACAACCTAAAACTTTGTGTTGTGTTAATGCATTAACGAAATTAGTTGCATTAAAACAAATTTGCATTCTGCATCTCATCTAACAAACATAACTCTTCGAATCTGCAAATAGGTTGAACACATCTAACATCTACAATACATTTCTCTTCTGTTGTTCTTTCACATAACTAAAACTATAAAGTGTAAAAAATAGGTGTCAAATTATTCCGAGGGAGATAAGAGGACGTGTAATAAGAGACGGCAGGGCAAACCCTTCTGGACTCACGTGACTCACTACAGCTAAATATTCTTACTGAACCACAAGATCTGATCATGTGATCAGCGAGACACCTTTTGTTATTGACTCATGGCCTGCACAGTAGTCTGGAGAGTGGAAGGTTGCAACACAACAGACTGGCTGGCATCTATTGATGATGAGTCAGGTTTTGTCCACGTTGAATCAGCAAAAAGGTTAGTTCACACTGTCTTTTCTGACGTCCAAGCAAAGATTAGTGGGGACCGCTGTGGACAAACAAGACCAAACTCCACTCGCAGTTCAGTACTCTCGTGCTCGCGTCACAGCTGATCACGTCACGGTCCACGTCGGCGTCATGCATTCTTACTTCACGTGATCAGATCACAACAAAATCAATATTAATTGAGTGAAAATGCAATTTATCTTCATGCATTCAATGTGGCTGATAGAGGAGGAATGAAGAATATCATTTCTGCAGATAATAGTGATATCATAATTACTGCCATCAATATTCACCTTATCACCCACATTGACAAATTGATCTTTATTATATAGTTCTGACTGGATACAGTTTGATCAACTAATGTCTTTTAATCCTGATAGGCTATCTGATCGGACTTATCAGTTTACAACTATAAGGTGTGACTGTTGGCAAACAGGTCAAGTCATGTGTTCAGACTTTATCTGAAACAGCAATATAGGCCACACACTGCGATACAAACAGAGCTCCATCAAAGCGCTGTTCTTTTAACAGGTAACACATTTTCAGACTGTATTTGCAGACGAAAAGCAGGAGAGGAATGTACTATAAACAGCTACAGAAAATCCAAGTCATCCAAATAACCTTTCTTGCTTTACCCACACAAACAACTCTAACAAAGGAAATCTCTTACAGATGGATTACATCGGGATCAGCTCCCGTGCTTCACAGTGAGCCACACACTCATTATTCATGCAGGTTCATTTCGGTAGAACCAGGACTGCTTATGAGAGGGGTTTGAAATAAACTTTTCAGTAGTTTGTCTGCCACTTTTGAAATCTACGCGTCAAATGAAGAAATAACATTTTTGATTATGATGTTTGATATATTTTACATAAAAACATTATATGCATGGTAAATTGCCTGATTCAAATTACAACATAGCTTCCGGGGAGCCCTGTTTTTCGCTGGTGGGATGGTGTTGTACTTTGCTTTGCCATCTATAGTGGCTATTTGCATAAAAACACAATTCAAATGATTATGATTATTTCAATATTTTCTGTATTATAAGCTGCTTAGAGCAAATGTTAGGAAGTTAAACGGGTCATAAGTCCCCGTCTATTATCTGTTTTATATTGCTGTGAAACCATCTCCTTCAAACAACTGGATTTCTTCAGGTTTCTTGCCAAAAACTACATTTTCAAGAGTACATCTGAACACACCATGATAACGTTATAAATTACTCATTTTTACTGCCTGAACACACCATAATGTAACTCAATGGCACCTGCGTTAATGTTAGTGGCTCCATTTTTTAGCCAAGCAGGTCTGTGCTGCTGACGGCCACTAAAAGGTAACGTTGCTAACGCTCCTCCTGCCGATTTCAACGCACACTTGTTGCTCACAGTGCAGCATTATCAGGGGAAAACAGGAAGCGTCCCTCAGCTTCAACCATCATACCTGCATGCTTTTTTCTCTCCGCCATGGCTCCAAACACACATTGTGTCGTTGTGCATGCATATCTGTCGGAGCATCAATAAGAGGAATCGATAGACGTGGAGGTATGAAATCAGGAGATGCCAAGGAATCAGAACCGGTTTTCAACAGGAACTAATTCTCTATAATTTACCCACATTTGGCAGGTGGCAAGTGGTAATTTCAGACCCTAAGCTTCCAATTTTAGGTGGGCTTTTTTTTACTTTAAGTTTTGAAAGGCAGAGATTTACCCTAGCTCGACTGACTGTAAATCACTTGTTTTATGTAATGAGCAACAATGGAACAAAACCATAAACACAATTATCAACATTTATGTTCTATGTTAAAGCCAGAGCTCCCATTGGTCCATTTAACAGGCCTTTCAAAACATCCCTATTGTCTGTGACACAGGAATGTGACCTTTGTCTTTATTAGAAACTGAAAAAGATAAATAGGGATAGTGGGGTTGTCTTCTTTCTCAGATATGAACAACTCACTTCAAACCAGTCCGTTTAATAATTTACCCCAGTTACACACGATATCACTAAATACCTTTTTCAAAGAGTTATATCACCGCAGTCACTGGGAGCACCAGTTATTCAGCAACATCATTTAGTTTTTAAACGTGGAGGCTCAAAACCAGACGCAAACCACTCATATTTGCAAACTTTCAGACATGAACCTTTAACTGCCAGTGCAGTTGAGAAATAAAAATGTCACAAGATTTGTAGTGACATAGACATGACAAGACATATTTTGGTAGTTAGGGCACATTTAATCTAATTTGTGTCTGCAGGGTTTGTCTGGTTTGGCAACAAACCACCTATCTGACTCTCTTCATTACAGGACGAGCACTGTACAAATGTTGCAGCACAAAACAAGCACTGATTTAGATTATGGTCAGGAAGCTAACATGGAATGAAGAGGTTTTATGCCAAATGTACTCTCTGACCCTCTCTCTCTCTCTCTGTTGTCTCTAAATCTCTCTCTTTCACTCTCACAGAGGCACAAACAACAACAAGTGTCCTCACAGCAAAGTTTCTTAATAAACAAAACTGTGTCTGAGCCTTCGGTGTTCGTCTGCCTGACAGCACAGATAAATCACGACCTGCGTGCCTCAAACAACCCGTCTAAACGTAAAGGTCATAGGTCACGGAGAACAACCTGTGTGTGCTGGGCTGCTCAGAGGAACAGAGGTGATTTCTGGTTCATACATTAACTTCCTAGAGATCAAAGTTCTGCTCTGTTTTGACGCACACGGCGCCTGATGTTGTGACACACAAACACACATAACTAGCAGCAACTAAGCAACTAATTGACCGATAATGCAATAGTGCAATAACAGAGGATCTACCTTTTCATCCTTTATAATAAATATCTACTCATACAGAGTTCTCTTAGCAGGGAAAAGCCACCTATGTGTGTTCACATTAACAGATGAGCATTAAATGACACTGTCTCTATTACTCAGGGTGAGTATGTGTTATTGGTGCATCACACACTGCAGGTTGAGTTAAAAATATTTTAGTTTTTTTTATCCAAGTAGCCCCTTCGCTGTATTACAAGGTAGGAAGCACGCTGGTTTGCTCGAGCTTTCTCTGTCACTTTAAACTTAATTCCTGTTTTTTGTTGACATTCTTTTGCTTGAATTAAGGATTTTTAAAAATGCCAGGGAGAGAAAATATAACGCAATAAACAAAAATTGCTTTTTATGCAAAATGTAGGAACAAATCGCTTTAAAGCACAAAAAAATTTACATCACAATTTCTTGAATTCTTACGTCTCACTTTTACACATTTCCCCGATAGCTCAGCCTGCATTATTTATTTTATATTTATACTAAACCCTTAGCTCTTTAATTTGTTAATTAAATTCAACATCTGTAATATGATACTACAGGTGGTTTGGACTAGGGATGCACCAATACCTTATCGGCTATCGGGCCGATACCGACTCAAATACCTGGATCGGGTATCGCCGACAATGGGGCCCATCTATTCAATTCAACTCTATTTATATTCTATTTATTTTTGACCACTTTGTTGCTGCATTAAAAAGGTTTACACCTGAACTGTTCATTTTGAAGATTTTCATACCACATTGTTGGTGCATGATTTACTGTTTTAATAATAAAATTAATTTATATCTGTGTGTTTATTTATAACATTTTGTTTGACAAAGTTAAGAAAACAATGTTTAAGTCAAGCTGGATGTTGCCTGTTGGTGTACAGCTTAATTAAACACTGGTATCGGATCCATACTCTGTATCAGCTGATACCCAAAGCCCAGATATTGCTATCGGTGTCAGGACTGAAAAAGTCAGATCATCAGTTTAGCTGATAATGTGCATCCAGTAAAAGTCTATGGTTGACTACTGTAGAGAAAAAGAGTGTGTCTATAGTTAGTTATAGTTATATAAGCCATTACAACAGGGCATGTGTTACTGTCACAGACATACAGGTATCAGAAAACAGAAAAATACAATGCAGATAGCTGTGAAAAGACACCTGAAAGCAGGGGGATAGCGGACACGGCTGTAAACATGAACTGTGGGAGCTAGCACGGCTAGCAGGCTAACAACATTAGTCCACAAAGCTGTTAACTATGCAGTGTTTTATCAAACACTTTACTGCCATCAACCTCCGTCACTGCCCTTACACTCGCTGCAGCCACACTACATCATTCCTTCTCCGCTGCTTGTGTTATTTTCTCAATCATCGTAAACCACTTATCCTTATCGGGTCAGGTTGCAGGCCATCAGCTCCTGCAGGACACCCCAAACTTCCCTTTCCCTGAACATGGGTTTCATGGCATGTGCTGTAAACATGCAGCTGGGCGGTCCAGAGAAACACTAATTTATTTTGACAATCAGGCTGATAGTTACACTCGATGTTCACTGTTCTCTACTAGTGAATAACATGTGTCTGCCATCATGTACTGGGCAGGCAGTGGACACTTGGTTTATTGGAGCTTTTTTGCTGAAAACAGCTGTCTGAGACTGCTGCAGGGCCACTGCTAGCCATTTGAGTGTCCTAGGCTTAATTGCTTTGTGGTGCCCTCATGTCATCTCATCGTCAACTGCTTATCCAGGGTCCGGTTGCAGACCAACAGCTCCTGCAGGGGGTCCCAAACTTGCCTTTTCAGGGCCACATTAACCAGCTGTGTCTGGGCGATCCAGAGGCATTCCCAGGCCAGTGTGAACATATAGTCTCTCCACTTAGCCCTGGGTCTTCTCCGGGGCCTCCTCCCAGCTGGTCAAGCCTGGAACACCTCCCTAGGGAGGTTCCCAGGAGGCATCTTTATCAGATGATGACCAGACCCCTCAGATACTCCAAGTCCCTCACCCTATCTCTAACAGAGACGCCAGCCACCCTTCTGAGAAAACCCATTCTGGCCACTTGTACCCGCGATCTAGTTCTTTGGGACATGACCCAGCCCTCATGGCCATAGGTGAGAGTAGGAACGAAGAATGACCGGTAGATCGATGATGGTGCAATACTACCTCTGCTGAGGATCAGCACCTCTAAATCTGAGGCCATAGTTCTCAGCAGGAAACCGATGGATTGTCTACTCCGGGTAGGAAATGAGTCTTTACCCCAAGTGAAGGAGTTCAAGTACCTCAGGGTCATGTTCGCAAGTGAGGGGTTATTTTCTCTATTAAAAAGGTTTAATCCTCAATCTAAATGAAAAACAAATCAAACAGGAGATCAGCAAAGACCACCTTCTGCTGTCATATCATTCTACCTTTAAAATAACTTAAATCACAGCCTCTCTGTGCAATGATAGTAAAATAGTACACGCCTACCTGTCAGTAGCTAGAAATCTGACGTGCAGCAGTAAGGTTTACGTTGTTATAAAGTTATGTTTTGGACTGGCTGTGTCAGAGAAGTAAGGACCCATAAAGAATGAGATCCTCACTATTACCAGCAACACATGCTCAGACAGGCTGGTACTGACTACTGGCTGATCGTACCTGTAGAAACAAAACAAATGCTTGTGTCTAAAAAGTGGGTCACGGTGGCATAAAGGTTACAACGTTGTGGAAAGGTAGATTGTGGGTTTGAATTCACAACCAGTCTGCACACACTCTGCCACAAATATGTAAACAGGAAATACAGGAAAGAGCCTGGAAAAGGACCATTGAGCAAGACATTAATATGTTTCCTTAAATGAACCATTCAAAACACATTTTTTCACACGTTTCAACTCAATATAAATGACCTCACACTGACATTACATATTTGAACATACCAATGTCAACAAACGCTAAAAAATAATTGTAACAAAGCACAATTTGTGGTACTCTGACAGGATTATTAGAGCCCAATGAAACTGCTGCATTTTAATCTTGACTTTCACTGTCACTCGGCTTCCTTACCAGCTGTGTCAACAAGATGCCACAGTCTCCTGCTGCTACTGCAAGCTGCTCCTTTAGGATATTATGTTTTGGAAAAACACAAGATTTTATACAATTCTTCAAGTGCATGTCGCTGTCCTGGACCCTTCTTTCACAGTTTTACTGGGCTTTTCGATGGACAATTTTTTGTGATTTATATGAAGCTTCAAGGAAAGTCAAGGAAAGTTCCTGATCACAAAAGTGTAGAGGAATGGGGTGAGAGGGCTACGTCTCTTAAAACCATGAAACTGGTCTACAGGCCACATTTTGCTGCACCTTACATTCTCTGTAAAAAGGAGAGCCCGTAAAATACTTAAAATGTCCATTTTTACTTGGATTCTCCCACCTGCATAAGAAACTGTCTGCTCTCTTTAAACCAGAGGTGACCACAAGGAGTCTTGTGTATTTATTTATTGAACACTTGTACATGTAGTTCTTGTAGAGGAGGGGGGGCTGCTAACAGCATGAGAGCTTCTCGAGTGACATATTGCCACTGGACCTCACAAAACCTTCAAGCAGCGTTTCATGACACTGCTAATCACAGTTGGATCAATTATGAACCATAACTACCATATCATCCATAGTCAGCGCTTTGAGGCCCAATGAAATAGAGAGGTGAAGTCTCGCCCCTTCAGGTGGACCACCACGGGACCGGACGTCAGCAGAGAGAGACAAGTACTTTTTTCATCCCATTTGAATTGCTCCCTGAATCACACATTGTTCAAGTATCAGACTGTGAAAATACATAATTAGAAAGACGACACACCCAGAAGTCTTGTAGTGACGTCTCTCTCTCTCTGATGCTACGGTGTGTGTGTGTGTTTTGTACTGGGATGTACTCACACCAGCAACAGGCCTCGTTCGTTCCAAAGACCAGGCATCTCTGGATGAAACACATCAGGTCTGATACCGTTTCATCAGTGTGTGAAACATAGCTAAGTTAGATAGCTAGCTGTGTGCTGGTGATGTGTGTTGTGCGAGATGAGAGATGTAGTTCACGGAGCGGTTTCACACAACTAGCCACTAGCCAACAACTAAATTCTGCTACAAACTGTGACTTTCTTGCCATGAAAAAATATGTTTGAAACTGACAAACATATGTGTGATTCATGGCACAATTCAAAAGGGATCAAAAATAGATTTGTCTCTTGCCGCTGACTACCATACATCATTTTTCTGAAATAATCCACCAGAAAGGGGAGGGACTTCGCCTCTCTATAGCACCTCCTTAATCTGATGCATTTCCTGTTAAAATGGGGCAGCAGGACGCGACATGACAGGAAGAGAAACCAGGGAATGTTTTATGTCAGGGAGTAGCAGAGCTGGTTTTGTTTAATCGATTAACTGAACGTTTAATTGGTTGTTTAAATGCTCATAGCAAGATGTACTACAGCCTGTACTTCACCTAAACACGACCAAATGCTTCGTCAAAAGTGTGACAAAGTATACAGAAATAATCTTTAGATCATGTCCTTCAGAAGGTCATTCACTGAATCAGTGCCAGGGACACAGCTAGTTTAGTCTGACCACTGGTACCCCTGTCTTTGTTTACCACCCGTCTCCACTCTGTTACGCCGCATTCACACCAACAGCGAGGTGCATTTTCACCTCGCTCTATGATGATTTGGTCCACTGACGTGTCATTTATGTTCACTCACGTTACACGTGCCAGAAAGGAGAAGGAGCTCGTCTCCATAGACACCAAAAACTTTTCTTTCTACCATCAACCACGGGAGAAACAACCACTGCTGATGCTTTGTACACGTTGTAGAAGTCCCAGATATATCAAAAAAGCAAATCCCATCATGTCTGGGTTCATAACCTCCTGGCGGCAAGCTGTATTCACATACAATGCCATTACACTGATAGTATGTAGCATATCTCATATCGCTAAATAAACAGATTTTGCTGCGATTTATTTGCAATTAACACATCAACAAGATGCCGAAATATCTACACGATAATGCAGATGTGTAAAAAGTCTGCACTCTTGCTTTGTCAGGTCTGTCCGCAAGACAATAAGCAAACAACTTCTAAAATGCTTGTTTTCTGAATGGAGTTTGGATCATTCAGTGCCAGGCTAACTAGCTGAACCATCAACATATGACAGATAACATTTGCACCTATTTGCTTCTTTGCACTGACTCGGATCGTCGTTAAAAAAGTTTGCAAAAAGTTTGCCACTCATCACAGGTATTTTCTGGATGGTATCCTCAGCAGGATGAAAAGGAAAAGGTCATCCAGGAAGCATAAATCATTTCCTCACTCTCATGGTAAGGTCAGGACTCAGGGAGTAAGTCAAGTCCATGTCAAAATATTTATTTGACAACTCAAAGGGTTAACATTAATTTGCACCATGCAAACTTCTTGTCTTACTGCACTATTGACTGCTAGTCTGAAAACTCAAGCAACTCCAAGCCTTCATCTTTTAAAATTTCATCCAGTAGCCAGATAAGAAATTATGTGCAAAAAAACTACAAATGTCATCCTTAGAGATGCATGTGGAGTGCATGTATTGTCAAAAAACTACAGTCAGTGTGTCACACAAGGCCCCTGCAGTCCCTTTAGCCATCACATTCCCATATTCCTGATTACATCCCTGCCATTGGATTTACTCATGAAATTAACTGTCTTTTGCTTGATCACTCCTGTCCACCGCTCCCACCAGGCCTCCCCGAGCTCTGCTCTGTATGTACCACTCAGAGTAAAGGTTGCTTTGAGGATGAACAACCTGTACGGTGGAAATGCATGGGTTTAAAGGTGAAAGAGCACAAACCGAATGTCTCCAAACACAGAAAATCGGCCACAGTTAAAGCTCCTTTGGTGTGCTGCAGCTTACAAACAAAAACAAACAAAAAAACAAGCATGTTATGCAATGCACAAGTTCCAACAAGTAAACAGACTTTTACTGCTTTCTATACATGGGAAATGTAGTCCCTAGTGAGGTGCAGTTTACCCCAGGATTTCCATGTAAGTACCTCAATCGGGTAAAGGTGAAGACCTCACTAATCTTTCTGTGGGTGTGACAGTAGCAGCGTGACAAAAGCACAACATGATTTGCTCTACCAATACAGAACTCCATTGAAAAAACTCCTAATTTTGCCTCCTGCAACATCCTCAGAGCCCTCTGACCGCGCTTTGCCGCGAGGAGTTAGTTTTCTTGTGCACATTTCAGCTAAAAGTGCAGCTCGTATTTAATGCGCACGGTTGTAAATGTATTCCCGTGCAGCTATGACAGGACTATCTTGCAACATGTCTTACCACGTTGACAGCAAAGACACAAGTTGAGGCTACACATGCAGCCATCCACACACTCAGGAAGAAAAGGGGAATGGTTTGTCTTGGAAATGCACTCAATGACAGACAGCCACACGCACACGCGCACGTTACCCATCAGTACTCACATGCTGGTGCTGTTTCGGTGTCAGTGAATGATGTGAATCCGCTGGCAAGTAACCGGACACCAGATGTAAACAATGCGCGCTAACCTCTCAAACACACACAAACAGACACGCTGCTGCTCGGATGAGGAAGAGTTTATATACACATACACACACGGACACAAGCTCAGGTCTCGCGTGCACACGCACAGACACACGGAGTGACTTCGGGGCGCTCAAAGCGTCGACACGCACGCTGTCACACACACACGCGCGCGCGCAGCACACACTCTTGCTCAGTCCCTCATATGTAGTAAAGGCTCTGAAGCTAGTTGCTAACTGTCTTCTACTGGAGCTAACTTAGCTAGCAGCTGGCACCGTCCGTCTCCGTCTGGCGGATATAGGAGTCTGCTACTGCGCCTGCCTACTCCCTATTAATCTCTCTCTCTCTCTCTCTCGCTCTCTCTCTCTCTCTCTCTCTCTCTCTCTCTCTCTCTCCCCACATAAGCTTTCCTCTCTCTGTGACATGACGCAACCGGACACGCCCCCCTCTGCTCTCAGCCAATCACAGAAGAGGGCATGGCTGCACGCGGCACCATTTAAAGAGCTCTTCAAAAATAAAAGAGGTCCACATGAGGCTGTTGCACAAATATTACAAATATTGCAATACGTTCTTACATAAATTTAAAGCAGGTATCTCTCCTATGTGTTCCTTCTGCAAAACAGAAGCTGAATCCATTCCTCACTTATCCCATGAATGTACATACTCAGATCAGGGGTGTCCAACCATGATGCCACATCAACATCATGGTTCCCCTCAAAGGGCCGGTTGTGATTGTAAGAATATATAAATATATCTACTCTTTATCATATTACAAAATTGCCTTTGCATTTAATTATTATTAGTTTTAATAATATTTTTAATAACTAGCTCTGAAAGCAGAAGGGGAAATATTTGCAAACAGAAATATTGTACATTTTATTTGAAAAATTTGTTCAGTAGCAAAAATATGTTTGTGCATCAATATATATGCATGCACACAAAATTACACAACACAAAAATACTGTATGTGGGTGCACACTCACATTTCTATGTGTTATTATATATTACATGTGACTTTGAACTTCTACTGGAAAATGTTTGTTTTTTTTAAGGTTCAACACAATGTATGAGAGATAATATTTTCTAATCAATATCATTATCGTCAGTGTCGTTTTACATTTTTAAAAGAAAATTTGTGAGAGTTAAACCTCATTTTAATGTTTTCAAGAAAGAAATGATAAAATCTGTGAAAAACAGTGAGTTAGTGCTCGCATTGTAATATTATACTTATGTAAAAATGTATTTTCCTCATGCTGTCTGAATATGCTGTTTTAGCTGACTAAATAGCATGTTAGTATGAAATTTCAGACGCAACCTTATTCCAAAATAAAGCTTTGTTCACAGCAGACATGTTGTCAGAGCAGGTTAGCAGGTTAGCCTGCTAATAACAACTTTAATGGCTCTGTACAATTCAAGTGTCCAGTAATAGATACGGTGTGGCAGTGAGCCAGCATGCACAATACCACGACCCTGAAGTCAAAGCCGCCGAGTGTAGTCACACATTTTAATATTTGTACCTGTGCTTTTTCTACTGTGTGTGACAATGGCTTCAGAGCCAAACTGATGAATACGGGAGACATAAAAACATATATTTTGCAATATGTGGCTAACTGTATTTGATTTACTGGTCCACATATATATATATATTTTTTACAGCAGACATTTTGACAGCAGGTTAACCACAGGTGCATTTATACAAATAAAGTTGCTGTAGTCAATTTCATTTTATAGGCTAGTGAAAAAGCTCTACCCAGGTGTTGCCCAGTACCAAGCAGCAGAAACACACAGTTAGCAACTTGCTAGCTAAAGAGCAATATTAGTTTGGAGACCAAACCAGAGCTAAAAAGACAGTGAGTATTGGACTTACATTACTCCAGCGGCCAGACCCACGACTCCAAATGAATGCTAATGTCGATCCAAATGGAATTAAAGTTTGCTAACTAGCTACTGCATCAACTTAAAAGGTTAAAAGGTGATAATGTTGTAAGATGTTGGCGTTGTGTTAACAGTGTCAGTTACTGCAGGATGGAACAGAGACATCATTAGTATTATTAGGTGCACCTGTGCGGCTTCTGCTCTATGTCAAAGGAAGAGTGGTGCGTTCAAGTAGCGTGGTGTTTACCAGATTTACAAGATGGTCCCGTATGAACACCCCCCTCGTGTCGTTTAGTTTCTGAAAGCTCTGACTTCATGACTTGTGATGTGTTTGTTGACATTGTGAGAAATGGTGGAGCCCATGGAAGTTCATTTATCTGCACATAATAAAGTAATGTTGTACAGTATATTGTAATTTTAGTCATACATTGGTTTTCTTGGTTATTTATAAGTATCTGAGGAAAATGTTGACATCATCTTTCTCCTCTGTCATTATGTCTTTTCATTTCCTGCATTATGTTACCCACTAGCTAGCTTGCTAAATTGTTAGCCTCTGTGGCTTCTAGCCTCAGACAGTAACATTATTAGCGTTGCTTAGCAGCGGTGCTCTTCATGACGCAACCTCTTGAACGCAACGCAGTTCAGAGTTCCATTTGAAGGCACCGTGTTTATGAGATGGGAAGTCATGTGCACGATGTGCAAACGTTCGTTCAAGTGGGGGCGTTCATATGGAGCCAACTAGTAAACACGGTAAACACGACCCCATTGAAGGCATCGGAAGTCTCACATGAATTATTTCAAGTAAACTGATAAAGAGCGGAGACATAAAAATCTTATAATTCCAATTTATTGCTAAATAGTACAACTAATACTCGAAGGTTAAATGCAGCAGTCTGGAAATCCTAAACAAGTTTTTAAAAAACTGTCAAAACTCAAATAACTGCCTCAGACCTCTGTAGCCCTGCAGTGTGTATCAGATTGCATTGTTCGTTCTGAGAAACTTCAATGGAAATCATGATGAAATTATCATCTTTATGTAAAACAATATGCAACAGTAAAATCTAGGCCTTTTTCATTTATTAAAAATGATTACCCAAAATGTTGGGTAAAATCCTCATCGACAGACTTGAAGTGAAAACGTAGTGAATAGAAACGGAGAAAACAAGAGGAAAAGTGAGTAAATGTGGTGCACAGTGTAAAAGAAAAAAGTGAAAAGGAGAGGATTTGATTTCAGGCTCTTAAAAATGGCCTTTTGTTGTCCTGCTTTGTAAAGTTAACAATAGGCCACCACTCTTTTATCTCCATACAACACTGAGACAAAACTGTGAGGACACTGCATGAAAGCAATTCATTCATTACCTACGTATAATGCTGAGTCTAACCTGCAAGTGACAAGCACTTGATCCTATTTAAAGGAGAAAAACACACCATTTATATAGACTTTTCTTATCATAGCCAAATGTCTTAAATTTGTTGGATTGTGTGCTACATGTATATCCACGTTTACATGTCGTGGCGTGACGACAGAAGTTCAGGAACGACCACATGCAGGGGGTTGACACATGTATACCCGATTGTTTCTCAACTCTTGTGTGTTCTCTTATCGGCTCCAGATAACACAGTCTGTGTCAATGACATTCCTGAGAGGACAACTTCAAAATCAACCAGGGGCAAAAATTAATGTGATGCATTCACTGACAAACGTAATATTAGTTGCAGCAGGATTGGGATTCCCTATCAATTCAAATGTCCTATTATTCATCTTTACTGTGACCTATTTATCTGATTATTACACTCAGTGAAGTTTAAACACTCTCTGCTTACACTCATCGTCTCTCTGTCCAGGTCCTCAGGCTGTCTCTTAAAGGTTGTGATTAATACCATACTCTCATTGTTTCTCACATACCTCCTTCAGAAGCACAGAGAGTGCTCTCAGTCATGCCAAGTGGGCCAACCACAGCGTGCGAGCGTTACATCACCGGTGCCGGCGTAGCCAGGTCACGTTCAAGCTCGCTAAAAACAGTTCTTTCGAGTCTCCTTCCCTCTCTAACAGACTCTCTGAATTAATGCTGTTGTCATTTTGTGTGCTGAGACGGGTGCACGTATGTCAGAGAGTGTGTTTGGCAGGGGTCAATATTTACCATCCAAGTGACCTCCAGAGGCCAGTCAGACAGCGCTCACCTATGACACTGATGTCTAGCCGTGTGCTAATTTAGCTTTGCTGCCTGTTACTGAATGAAAAATACCTCACATGTTAAAACAAGCCACTATCTTGACATAAGACACAATGATAACATGCTTATTAGTGCCTGACCTGGTAGGTAAATAAATCAGCTGCATATGCCAACCTATGCTTTCAGTAAGCGCAGCTACTAATATTAAATATCTAACTTTGTATAGTTTTTGCAGATGCATTCCTCTCATCAAGTGTCAGCAGCAGAGGCAGAGTGAATAAAATGTTATGTATGTGTCCATAAAAATGTAATGACTGTGCTGTGACATAACAGAGCCCGACCTCCAACTGTGTCAATGACAGCAGTCGACTTCCATGTTCACTATCTCACAAGAGATAAAACCTCACATACTGTACACTCATTTATCCAAGAAGGGCAAAGCCACTTCTTACAAGTTCAGAATTTCTTCTCCAGGATACGAGCTACTAGTACTAAAAAGGTGGCAGGTGGCATTACAAGTCATTATGAATTGTTTTCTTTTCCACATCCACCAGTTCAGCAATCCTTAAACAAATAAAACTTTGGTTTTCCCCAAAAAAACTTGGATTCAAAGGCAAAACTTTTGGTTTCACAAGCAAAACATTTGGATTCACAAATAAAACTTTTGGTTTTGCAAACAAAATTTCTGGATACACCAACAAAAGTTTTTTGTATTTCCAAATAAAAGTTTTGGATTCACAAACAAAAAATTTTGGATTTGCAAACAAAACTTTTGGACTTAAAAAACAAAACTTTTGGATTTGTAAACAAAATTTTTGGACTTAAAAAACAAAACTTTTGGATTTACAAACAAAACTTTTGGATTAGAAAAACAACCTTTTCGATTCGCAGACAAAACTTTTGGATTTGCAAATGAAACTTTTAGATTCACAAGCAAAACTTTGGGATTGAGAACCAAAACTTTTAGATTCACAAACAAACCATTTGATTACTGACGAGTTTGATTTACCTGCACTAAAATATTATTTGATTGCATGTTGATTGTTCTTCTCTCAAACCCATTCTGTCTTCTTGCATAATAAAGACAAACTAACTCCATAGTGTGTGGTGAGCTCAGTGAACTGGCAAAGCTGCTCAGCATGAATAGGTGAATGGCCACTGCTCTGTTTATTCTCTGCCCATTCCCCTCTTCCCTCATCCCATTGGTCTGGTCTCCCTCTCCCCCTTTATCTACGTGCTCTCTCTCTCTCTCTCTCTCTCTCTCTCTCTCTCTCT
Organism: Pterois miles; assembly: GCA_947000775.1. Classification (NCBI taxonomy): domain Eukaryota; kingdom Metazoa; phylum Chordata; class Actinopteri; order Perciformes; family Scorpaenidae; genus Pterois; species Pterois miles. Next base: position 10,638,444 of record CAMQGK010000008.1, read on the forward strand.
CTCTCTCTCTCTCTCTCTCTCTCTCTCTCTCTCTGAAAAGGCCAACATTCAGGACTGTTGCTGGCTGCCTCTCCCCCTCTGATTTCTCACAGCCTCAAATGAAAAGTATCAAATGAAAAGCATGAGAACAAAATATTCAAGCACATACAACCTGTGCAGTGAAATGTAAATGCACTAAAAGTCAAATTAAGTCCTCATACTTACAAAGAAAAATGGGCCTCGGACAGATAAACTAAAGATATAGTGGACTTTTGTCAGGGGGAGGAACCATTTTAAAGGCTGTTTCATCAGGGACACACACACATGGTTAACACATAAACAAACACTCAGAGATGCATAAAACTTTTACTTTCTACTTTTAAAAAGGATAACTTGTGAGACATGTGGCTCATTATATCCACACGAACAAACAGGCATACAGTATATGCCATATACACACCCACATTAACAACGTTATCACTGTCACGGCGGCAGTAACTCATAAAGATATGGGTTCAAAGAAATCACACCGCCTTGAGAAATGCACCTGAGCCACCGGGCAGGCAAGTATAACTGACAAATAAGAACAGGTTAATTGTGGGTAGACATGACAGAGAGGAGACGACAGCAGTCAGTTAAATTATAGATCTTGGAAATTTGCATTAGCAAAATAATGATGGACAGGATACTGTTTATTGTGTCTTGTTTCTGTCATTATAACTCGTATATATGTTTTTGTTTATTTGCTGCATTTTGGATCAACCTCAGTCTGAGCTGATCTTACTTCTCACACAGACGTTGTAATCGCTACCCTGACACACACATTCACAATGACTTGGACTCCTGGCACAAAAACTCACACAGTCACTGTAGTTAACCATCAACAGGTCGGTTCTGGGTACACAAGTGTGTTCAGACAGCTGTAAGAGAGGAGATGGTCCACCAAGGTCAACATTAGCCCATTATGGTGTTAAATGAAAAGCTTTCAGCAAACTGTGTGTTGAAATGACTGTGCCAACCATGTGTGTGTGTGTGTGTGTCTCTTTGTGGACGTGTGTGTGCTCACATTTGTCTATCTTTGTGAGGACCACACAAAGATAGACAAATGTGGGCGGCAGTAGCTCAGTCTGTAGGGAGTTGGCTTGGGAACCGGAGGGTCACCGGTTCAAGTCCCGACATGGGCCAAAAACTGAGTGTGAACTGGTAGCTGGAGAGGTGCCAGTTTACCTCTTGGGCACTGCCGAGGTGCCCCTGAGCAAGGCACCAAACCCCCAACCGCTCGGGGCGCTTGTCAGGAGCAGCCCCCTCACTCTGACACCTCTCCAATTGTTGCATGTATATGGACCTGTTTGTGCATGTGTGTGTATAAGTTAACAGAGTGAAAAAATTGAATTTCCCCTAGCGGGACTAATAAAGGACTATCTTCTTCTTCTTCTTCTTTTAAGAGCCAGGACCATATTGGAAACTGAGGACAATGTGGCTCAGCTTCACTTCCCCAGATGTCCTCTAAGGTGGCCTTAAATTGAGAAAACGCAATGCAGTGCCACAAAGGCTGCCCTGCATGTGAGAAAACCTTTTGTGGTGGTTGGTTGGTTCTCCACCACATGCAACTGGTGCCCTTTTTATTTTTCCCACCCCTGCACCTCAGACAGGCCGAGTCCGCCGCTGTCTTAAGCTCACAAATTAGCATGTTACATCTTGTATGCTTGTGGTTTTACTGAAGTCAGAAACATCAAAAACTACCATGAGGTTTCACATTTTATTCAAATGTCAAATGCATAAGAAACATTTAAATATGTGACGCATTTAAAAAACACAATTTACAGAAAAATCCTACAAAAACATTGATTTTTTTTATTGAAATACTGTGTAAAAAAAGAAGTTTGAATTGAAATTTAGTTTGAGTAAAAAAAACAGCTTTGGTGAGTCTCAGAGGCTGTAATGCTTTTGGAAGCACTACTGCCAGTTGATTGTCTCTTTTCCCACCACTGTCCCAGCTGCTACGTTGTCTTTCCCTTCTGTGTTGCAGCAGAAGATAGTGGAGTCGGGGCCATGTCCAAATGAGGCCCATGATTGGTGGAAAGTTAAGACTGTGGTGGGGTCTCTTTGATTTGAGTTGCTGCCATCAATATTGCCGATTACATGAGAGTTCGAAGCAGTGGTGTTGCTGTATGTTACCACGGTGTTGGGGTCTACGGCACCGGCATTGCTGGGAGTGATGCCGTTGCAACTGGTTACAGAGTTGAAGACACTGTCTGCACTGGTGTTGTTGCTTGATGTCCCAGCGAGGCCGGAGGGGGGAAAGGTCAGGGCTGCTGCCTGGGGCGGGAGCAGGTTACCGCCTGGGGTGGGCATGAGGTTGGTGGGACAGCTGAGAGCCAGACGCTGGGTGAGGAGCTGGTGCTGCAGCCGCCTGTCGGTCCAATCCTCCTGAGGCTGCCGGTGGATCTTCATGTGAGCGTTGCGGGACTTGATTTTATAGAACATTCTGAGGAGAGAGGAAATACTGGTTGGAAAAGTAAATCTAAACCATGTGTTTGCTTGCTTTGAAGCCAAGAGACAGTTTGGTGCTTCCTGTATTATAATTGGTCCTACTCACTTGCCACACAGCTTGCAGGGGAAGTAGCTGGCCAATGAGGGCGCAGGGACCGCTTCCTCCAGGCTAAACTGCCTGTTCACTGGCTGACAGATGGGCGTTATCTACGAGAACAGGAGCAATGGTAAACCACCGTGCTGTTGAGCTGCATTCCACACAAGACTCCAAATACTCCTACGCCAAGCTCACTATTCTATTTGTTTTTATTCTGTCTTATCAGTCAGAGATGCGAATGCATGACACAGTGGAGCCCACAAAGTATCGTGGGAATTAGCACAGGAAAAACAGCAACGATCCGAAAAAAGAGAACGATGTAAGAGAACTAAAGCAAAAGCTGGTAATAAAACACAAACTGAAGGAAACATCAGTGAGGTAGCAAAGACCCTGGATCAGCTGGGACATCTTGACATGAGGCTAACAGGTTTTAACACTACTGCTTCGTTCTTACACTCTTCTGCTGCTCCATCACTGCTTCTCTCTTCTCCTCCTCCTTCTGTTTCTCCTGTTTGTCCTGGAGCTTCTTGCTCAGGTAGTAAAACTCAACACACTGGCACACACTCTTCGTCCTCACCTGCAACACACACATGCAAGTAGTCAATACTTAGCACAGCAACCCGACTGATCGGCCTCAGCCTGATTCCAAATATATAAGCTAACATATTTCAGAAAACTTCATCGAGATGACACACTCTGTTGAACTATTCACTGACATTTCCAGCCTTTTATTGGATGAGTTTTCGAGTGCTAATTCTGCAAATCAGTCATCATTTTCACTGTGCACGATGTGCGATGGAGGCGGTGGTGCACTTTTGGTAATTTCATGATTGCATATGATTTACAAAAGTGTATTTTTTTTTTTTTTTTTTTTACGTGTCACTGGGCCCCCACTGAAGCGTACGGTGGTGAGTCACTGACAACCAGACGGGTGAAGGCAAGGAAACGAGCACTGCACTCACTGCACCGCCGGAAAACACAAGTTCACCTGTGTGTAGTGATCCTGACTCGATGTCAAGCACAAAATAAACAGCTGCTAAGTGGTGTATTTGGTGGACACCTGTAAGTGAACTTGACCATTTTCTATTCAAAAAAGGGGATTTTTTTGGTGTGTATACACATACATATATATACTATATATATATATATATATATATATATATATATATATATATATATATATAGATGCATGTGTGTCTGTTATATACAGACAGTACATATCACTTTAACATTAATGTTAATAAAAACCTTTACTTTTCTCAGCTACTGCTCGTCTTTTCAGCCTCTGTCTGAAACGCTCTGTTTGAGCTCCACTCCTAATTATCTTTGTTTGACGATGTGCCAAACTAGGCGCTAGGCAGGTATTTTGCAAATGTGTTATTTGGTGACATCACCGCATTCAGGACGAAAAGGCGGGACTTCAGGCAGATCAGGTGTTTCTGTGGGAGAGAGTGACTCTCTTTTTAGCACGGACTTTGGGCTTTGTGACAAAAAAAACAATATAAGACACTAAAGGAAAAGGAAGAAGCATTAAAGCATAATATGCCCCCTTCAAAAAAATGCAGCATAAGCACAAGCATTTAATAATAGTTTACCGTTTTCTGAATCAGTGAAAAGTCTTTTCCACAAGTTCCCAGAGCTGCACTGAAGAGACGTTTTTCACTGTCTGTCCAACAATCACTACCTACAGAGAGAGACAGATAAATACAGGTATGACACTGGCTTGATACATTATACAAATAACACAGTTTGCCTGAGGACACACACAGTCAGTCAACAAGCTTCAGACAGACAGACAACCTGGAGTCATACACGGACATACCAGGGAGTTTAGACATCCAGAATGTTGTTAAGCTGTTGTCAGGGGGCCCAAGACCTTTAACAATCCCCCTGTCTACAGGAATACACCCACCTGAGTGAACACTACTATGCAGAACAAAGTCTACTCTGTACTTTACATTGGTGGATTTAAATGCACCAAAGAAACAAAGAGAGAGGGAGAATGAGTTTGCATGTGATCAAAGTTGCAGGAGCTCTGGGCTTCGACAAAGGCTACTATTGTACATACAGCACAGTGGGAAAGCTTACTCTGTTGCTGACTCATATGTCAACTAGCGCCTGATGCAGAAAAACACTAAACTTCCTTCACTGCTACACATTTCAGTTCCCTTCCTATTCTTGTCATAGTTGAAGTTACGAGTGGAGTTAGCGCAGATTAAATATCCATAATCAAGCTATCTGAACGTTTGAATGATCCTTTAACAGACATAGGAGTGGAAGCCAGAGGTCAAAGGTTACCAGAGTAGTGGTAGTCTCCTGTTGGCGAGGGCTGTGAGAACAGCAGCATCTCCAGCGTGGCCTGCACAAAGGACGAGAGAGGTATGGAGGAGGCAGTGAACAGACAGATGAGGCATGTAATGGCTCTGAAGGGAATTAACTATGTATGGATGAGCGAGAAAGAAAGAGGTGAATAATGATGCATGGCAGTGAGTCACGATGGATGGAGGAATGCTGAAAATGACTGAATGAGTGCAGAGTAAAATGATTAGTGGAGAATAAAGAAAGAAAGACAGACAGTACTAATATTCTGTCACTGCTCACCATGGTGTTCCCCTGACAGGAGTGCAGACAGTGCAGGGTCAGCTCTGTGTTACTGCCCCCTCCTGGTACGCAGCTGGAACTACACATGGACAACAGCTTCTCCACTGTGAATGCACAAACAGAAGAGAGTATAATAGATGACCTTACCTTTATCTATATTTTCAGGGTCTATCTTCCATCAGGGGCGTTTTAAATTCCCCAGTTATGCAATTCATTATAGGTACACAAGAATGTTACATTAACCTTCCAATCAGGTCCCTGAAATGTTGACCCTCACTGACATTTTCAGTGCAATCATTATTCCAACCAGGTCTATGCTTAAAGTTTTGTGTTCGAAAGCAGTATTTTAACATGCCATTTACTTTACCTTGGTCTAAGTTGGTACTCTCCTCAAGTTTGCCCCACGGTTTCCAGAGCAACTGTTCCCTTGGGGATTCCTCCTCTGGCGGCCACAATCTCGACCCTTTCACATCCACAAAGCATGGAGGAAGCTCTGCCTGGAAATCATGACCCACGTTGACATATCTGAAGAGAAGGAAAGTGAAAAAGGTAACACCTTATACCATGGATCAGATCATTTTGTCCTTGGCTCGTGGCCCAGCGTTGTACTTACGGTAACAAAAAGCACTCATCTTCCTCTTCTCCACATGCTGCTTCCTCCTGTCTGTGGTTGACAGATGAGATGGAGGAGTAGAGACCCGTCCCCCTACGAACTGGATTGAGGAGCGGTTGAGGAGTGTACCAGCTCCTCTTCTGACCTCTGTTGGAGTGAAGGATACTGGGAAATGGAGTTCCAGTGTGGATTGGCGAGGGTTGTTGCTGTAAGGGCACAAGGAAAAATAATTTTAGACCTTTCCTCTTTGAGTTAAAATATGGTCAAATACAAAAGACAGAGAAAAACATGAAGTGCATTGAGCTAATGTATGTTTTGGGTGGGTTTTTTTTGTTTTTTTTTTTGGATCTGCAAAAATGTAAAATTTTGAAAATGTATCCTGTGACAACCTGGTTTAATTTCTGTGCATCACATACAGAGATGGGTCTGTGACATATTCAGCCTCACTTGGATGCAGGAGAAACAGCTCAAAGGTGAATAACGTGCCTTTCACCAACTTCAAATCTGTCTCAATCACACCCATTCAACAAGTCTAAAAATACAACCCGAGACCAAGACTGTGGTTTTAGGGGCAGAAATGCAGTTGGAGCTAACGTAATTTCTTGACAAACAACCATGTACATGTCCACCCACTACCTCTGCAGTTTCTCCAGCTGTAGCGAGTGTTGGCCCCTCCAAAAACCCGAGTCTCTGCTGATGGAAGAGTGACGACACTGAGCAAACCTGGCAACCCCCACTGTGAAAATGTGGCTTCTGAGATGCGGTGGTTGTTGTTGTTGAGCTTCAAAACTAACGCACAGTGTCTTGTTTTCACACTTTAAATTAATTTTTTATTCTGAATAAACTCATAAATCCTGGTCCTTCCTGACTAATAAAGAGAAAACTACAAGAAAAAGAGCTAAAAGAGTCGACAGTCATGCCAGTGGCTCTGTGAGGCTGTATGGCACAGTGCTAGCACAGTGCTAACATCACTAAGCTAACATGCAGTTGATTAGCATGCATTACGTAAGCCCTAAACAGACATGACTCAAACATTTGTTCTTCAGTTCTCTCAAGATCACAAGTTAATCATCTTATTATCTCAGATAATACAATGTGTGTTAATGACATAATTAACTCATGATCTTAAGATAATAGTATTAAAAACATGTTTAAATCATGTCTGTTTAGGGCTTACATAAGGTAGCCTATAATGTTTACCATATTCTCTTAATTAGCATGTACAATTTGCTCATTAGCCTTAAACACTAAGCAGTTAATAAACCAAAGAACTGAACAAACTTTTATGTGGCTAAGATTATATGCATCAACTGAAGGTTTTCGTCTCTTAAAGGGACAGTGGGTAGGATTTGGTAGCATCTAGTGGTGTGGTTGCAGATTGCAACCAACAGGGTGCCCAGACTGCTTAATGTGAACCACCAAGCGCAAAATCCTGGTAACATCAGACGGCGGCTGGCAGTTTTGTACTCTGCGGCTCACATTACCACAGTTTAGTGTGTTGGTGCACTAACGTGGCCTTGAGGTAACGTAAAAGTGTGAAAGGATCTCTAGAGCCAGTGTTTGGTTTGTCCATTCTGGGCTACTGTAGAAAACACTCCATTTCTGTTCATAGATGCCCCAAAATGTTACACTCTTACTTTAAATGTGCAAGCCAATTATCTATGATTTTGACCTAAGATGGACCTCACAGTTCTGGATGCATAAACACAGACATTGCTTTTCTTGTCCCACTCTTAGCAAGAGTAAATACACAAGACTATTTCCCCAAATGGCAGCTGTTCCTGTAAATTTGCTCCTGTGATGGAAAAAAGACTGTATAAGTGCCATATTGTACCTGTAGCTGTGATTGGTTCAGATTTTCTGGTCCACTCTTTACTTTCTCGGTCACAGTGTAAGGGTCTATATTTTCTGCTGCCCCATAACGTCGACCGGATAGGTGAGATGGATGAGAGGGAAAATGGAAGGAGGGATGGAGGGATGGAGTACTGGAAGGACAGAGGGCTCTGGATGGATGGAGGGATGAAGGATGGGATGCGGAAGAGAGGAATGATGCTTTTGGAGACTGAACATGGGAAGCTGGAAAAATGAGAGAACAGAGGAAGTCAATGCTCCATGATCAATGAGTGTGGTAGACAGTGAGCCAAAATGAGACAGAAACATCACTGCTATCTGTGCAGACAGGAAAGCGCTAAACCAGACACTGATAGAATTAATCTAACTAATCGATTCTTGTAAAATCCCACATATGAACTCATAGCACACATACAGTAATTGTGCACAGTATGCTGGTTATCAAATGTGAACTTTTCAGTCTTTGCACAGGGTAAAATAGATGTAACAAATGGTTTTATACCGTATGTGAAACTATGAAAAGTGAAAATGTCATTTGCATATGGGAAATGGGAAATTTCACAATCTCACCCACAAAAACCCACATGTCCCATACATTTAAATATGGGTATTAACCTATGCGTTTTTTGTAAGGGAGGGAAATAAAATTTATTTGAATCATTTCATGTTTAAGTACTTTAATCCATTTCTATGTCATTACAGACTATGGATAAACCTTTATCATTTTTATTCTTACTATCATACTTTCATTCACTTAGATGCATACACGGTGCCTTACCGCTGATGTTGCCATAGTCACTACCATGAGAAGGTCTCAGGTTGCCCTCGACGACACCAGGGTCGCCTGACGACTGTGGAAAGCTGTGCGACAGCAGTGGAAACTTCCATATCACCCCAGAGGAATGGATAGAAGGGAGAGCCTGAAGGTGCGAAGCAAAAAACTGGAGCGTACCAAGCGATTCCCCTCCCTGGGACGCTGAATGTCCGGTGCCACCAAACGCACCGGGAGAGTCCATTGTGGACGGTGACTGGGAAGGAGGAGGTAGAGGTGTGGGAGGAGGACTAAGAACTGAAGACACGATGTGAGATGATGTGGGAGGAGAGGGGAAGGATGGAAGAGAGGGGTGAGCGGGCGAGGAAGAGGAGGAGGGAGGCAGGTAGGAGTCTGAATCGAAAGCACAGCTTTGCCTTGACTTGACCGATCCGGGGCTTTCTCCTCTCCCTAGTCCGAATTCCCAGATCTGTCCAGAGGAATCTCCACTGGGAATCAAGGGGAATCTTCTCTTTCGCTGGGAGAGGAATGCCTCAGAGAAGGAGTCCAGTTTTTGAGTGTACGTCCCGCTGCTGACACCCATGGGTGATCTCTGTGGTAGGCACCCTGAGGACAAAGACACAGCGTCTGGTGCACCTCTCAACCTGCCGTCTCCGGTCTGACTCGAGGGAGAGACGCTGAGCCAGGCTCCCTCAGCTTCTGCTGGATGAAGCTGATCCTCACCAGAACCACAGCTGGACCCGTAATCTTCTTCTCTTCCTAAATAACCATCACTCACTCTCGAATAATCGACACTGCTGTCGCTAAAGTTCCCCACTGCAGTCCTGCTGCAGGAAGTCGTTTGTTTAGTAAAGTGGCTAACGGTAGCCTCCCTATTGTAAACTGTTTCTCCTTTAGCTTCAAAGCTATCATAATTATTATAGTTTACTCTGAGTTTACGCTTGACTCCTTCCTCGCTGCCATAGTTAAAAAAAACATAATTTGCATTATTGTAGCAATCACCTTTTCTATAAAAATCCTCTGCAGCGCTTTCACGACTCTCCCCGTCCTCCCAGACCTCCTCTTTTTTGCTCCCGGCATACCAAGTGTCAGCAAAATGGCTGCCTAACACGCTCTCTCCATCAAGATGGCCTCCTAAGTTAACATCTCCATCCAAACTGCCGCCACTTCTGTTTAGGAAGCCCCCACTGCTTCCCCTCCTTCCCCCAGAGGAAGTGCTTGAAGTCGGGAAGGAGTTTGTTGATTCTTCCCCTCTACTTCCATATTGCTCCAGAGGGTCTGGAGCAGGCTCAGAGGACGGGTATCCCACTTCGGGGCTGTGACGGCTGGGCAAGGTGAGGTGAAAGGACGGATGGTGGCGATGGTGGTGGTGGTTGGGGAAGGACTGGGTGGATGAAGGGTCGTCCATGATAGCTCACTGGGTGTAGCTAGAGTGCCTGTAGGAGACAGAAACACAGCAGAAGTATAAATGAACAGGAATAAAATCACATCACAACATTAGCAATAAGTAGTACCTACTCAACGGTATACTTCTGTCCTGTTATTTGTTCACCATGTAGTCTGTATTGACTGAAATGGAAATGTATTTGCATAAATATCTTATGCTCAGAGCTATTGACGTAAAATGAAAAGTGAGAAAGATGGTGAGTGGGAGGGGAGGTAGATGGGTCCAACAAACACAGGACTGTCAACAGGAGACCAGTGTTTGTATGGAGGACAGAACCTGCTAAAAGGAAAAATAAACACATAAATGAATTAAAAATGAAAAAATGAAATAATAATGAATGAATAAATGAATGTCATGAAATATAAGAAAAATAATATTCAAAATAAATTTAGCCATTCATTAATTCATAAAATGTGACATAAATTGATATTTCTGTTTTAATTTACATTACATTTAATTCCCTTATTTATTTACTCTGTTTAATTTTTCCTTTTATTAATTTCTGTATTTATTTTTATATATTTTGAATTATTCATTTTTGTATTCATTTTTTTACTTATTCATTTTTGCATATATTTGACATTTATTTTTAAATGTTTGTATTTATTTGTGTATTTATGCACTTCTTTATTTATTTTTTGCACAGTTTTCATTTACGTTAACGTTGTTTGTTATTGCATGGTGTAAAATGACACATGAAAAAGCTAAAACGTGTTCCCATGACACGCTGAATGTCCATGCAATGTCGTGCTATTTAAACAGATCGGGTTGGTTATATATTTTGCAGCAGTAATATAACTTACTGAGCTACAGAAGCTGAGGGTCACAGAATTTGATGCAACACCGGCATGTTAGAGCTTCCAAAAGTCATTACTGTGTAACACAACTTTCTCATGACTGCAGGTGTGATGTAGTTATTAAATGAAGGGCAAAAAAAAAAGGCCGGATTCAAGTAACAAGAGTAGACAACAGTTGTCACATCCCAAATATCCCTTGTCCATAACAGTTGTAGCCTACAGAGCCCTGCAGGTAATGGAGGCATTTTTTTGATGGCCATGCACATTACTAACTGTACTTCAAATTATCATGTCAAGTCATAACCTGAAATGAATGATACAGCCTACGGAGGCTACGGGTTTGACGTTATGCCGCCTTTTTTAAAATTGCAAATCGAGCTCTGATTTGCAGTTTTTAGCATTTTTTTTCCTTCAGGTTAAACAGATTAAAAGACGAGTGACAGATATGACCTGTGACTGGAAATGTGTGCCGTGTGGTCTGAAGAAAACCACTCGCTAAGAAGCCAGAGAGGTCATTTTGCTAATGCTATTTTCTTCCTGTTCTGCCACTGACTTGTTAGCATGTTAGAAATTCACTTGAAGCACAAAGAGACTTGTACAAATCTTGACGTCTTCGTCGTTTCTTCTTTCTTTCTTGAAACCACATTCTGCTCTAAATACGACAGTGAATGAGTCAGAAAGAGAGAGACCGAAGGAAGACGAGATGAAGAGACAAATACACTGTATACCAGTTCTTGGCGCTTAATTTCCTTTTCATATATGTTCCTCCTCTGTTGTTCATGCTTTCGGGTTCTGGTTGTTCTTCTGGTTGTCTTCATCGTTGTCTCTGACTTATTTCTGCCTCATCTTCAGTGTTTGTGTGATTATTTCCCCCTTCAGACGTTCAGCCTCGGTAGTCCTTCCTATCTGTCTGTCTCTCTACCGTGTGTCCTTTGACACAAACAAAGCAAAATGGACACACAGACCACGTACGCTGTCTTTTGCACACACACTCTCTGAGACACACTCTGACTTTCACACTCACACACTTGCAGGTGTGAGAGGGGACCGGCGGGTAGTGATGTTGCCTCTCTGCCTCTTCGTCGCCGTGGTAACCACATCCTGAGGAAACAAACGCTGACGGATCTCCCTCCTTTTAGCTATCTTTATCTCTCTGCCCCCTTCCTCCATCTCTCTGTCTCTCTTTCCATCTCTTTCCCCGTCCTTACATTCTCTCTCTCTCTTACACCATGCACCCAACTTTCTTTTCCATCTCTCTTGTCCTGTCTTTCTTCTCCTGTCTTCTTCTTCTTGCTTTTTATCTATCTGCTTTCCTCAGTCTTTGTGCTTTTTGGTATACATCTAACTTCTTTTCTAGCGTCCCACCCCCTCATGTGGCTGATCTTGGCTTCTTAAAACACTTGGACATGTGCACAAAATACTTTTTTTTTTTTTTACATGATTTACACATTTACACAAATGTTGCATGTATAAACACTTAGTTGTGTGTGTGCCTGTACATGAGGGCTGAACGTGTGAACATACATGCAAACATCTTTGTGTGGCTACAGTCCATTTTTGTAAGTGTGCGCGTGTATTGTGTGTGTGTGTGTGTGTGTGTGTGTGTGTGTGTGTGTGTGTGTGTGTGTGTGTGTGAAGCGGCAGCATAGATGTTTACCAGATCAAGATTCTCCGGCTGAGTCAGCTGACAGGAAATGAGCGAGAACGAAACAGGAAGGAAGACAGCGACAAACGATGAGGTTCAGGGAACCCTCTAAACACTATGCAGCACCACCTACCTACCCACCCACCTACCCACTCACCCCACACACACACACACACACACACACACACAGTATAGTAGGCACCTTTAACGTGACAATGTTCTACCTTTGTTGTGTCATATAACTTTAAAACACCTACTCACACATTTGCATGACCGCTGACATGTCCGCAACCTGAGAGCGATTTCAATAACTTCTACCACACACATACACATACACACACACACACACACACACACACAAGCTTGTTAAATATAGACAAGACAGGGAGTGATCAATCAGTAAATTAAAGAAAACATCCACAGTCTTAATATATTACAGTGACTAGCTTGCTATCTGTGGTTTAAAAGGTGTTAAAATACAGTACAAATATTTGAAGAAAACAATAATTCTGTGAAATTTGAGCAGTAAAAAAGTACAAATTCACCCCCAAATAATGGTAAATTAATGATTTATTAACATATTGGCTTTGATGCTCACTAACCTCCAGTATTGTTACTGGGCTGCTAAAAGCCAGAACATTTCAGCCTATTTTACATGCATCTTAATCTGGAAGATTACCTGCAAAATTACCTGTCAATAGTTTAAATATAGTTGTCAAAAGTAAATTAAAAAGCAGTAAAAAGTACAATATTTCTCTCTGAAACGTAGTGGAGCAAATGTATAAAATACTGTGTATATACCATTATATTATATTAATACCATGACTACTACTACTACTACTACTACTACTACTACTACTTTAAACCATTGAGGCTCAACTGCCTGAGGTCCGAGTCCAGCCCAGGCTTTTCTCCTGCCTTTCCCACAACTAAATAAAGAAGAAATACCACAAAAAAATCTTTAAAAAAAGTACTAAGTACATGTATAAAATCTCACAAAACAGAGGAACTCAGCAGAAGTGCCACTGCCTCCCAATTGTGCATCATCACTTTCTAAATCTGGAAAAACTACGTGAATATTATGTGAGAAATGACAGCATCTGTTGTAAACTAGAGACCATTTTGTTCCCTCGGTCGCGATGCCAAATCGGGCCAGAGGCATAAACTGGACCCTTGCTTGGACCTCACCCATCTTCAGACTTGGCCTTCATAGACACCGAAAAGTTTTAAGTAAAGTTTTGTGCATCTTGCATGGTTGTGACGCTATCGTGGTGACAAAATCTGACAGACAGACTGAAATATAAACACATGGCAAAGAACTGAAAACCACTTCTGCAGTAGTTCTGGCTACAGTTTTGCCATGACGACAAATACACAGACTCACAAGGTGAAAATAGCCTCATGCAATCACGGCTGGTTATAACTGCATCGCGTGTGAAATCAGGGACGTCGGACACATATCTTTCCCATAAGTGAAACCTGTGTCCCTCGTTAAGTTGATAATAATTCAGCCCATTCAGTCAATCATGGGGCCTGTTTCATCAAATATTCAGCAGAAGATCCCTTTCTTCTCAACACATTTCACTCATAAAACAAACACCATACTTGCGACTCCTAAATCCATGAACAGATCATTTATGGCCAATAAAGTGACAGTAGCGGTTACAAGTGGAGCATTAAATCAGTTTGCTTTATGATCCAACAAAGCAGCTTCATCATCTTCCAGACAGTGGACCAAAAAAGAAGCAGCAAAAATGTGCATGTAGGAAATCATGTTAATGCTGAGGTCACTTATACAGTGTGTCTACCCCTCATATCTGGAAATCTCAGCATTGACATGCACAATAGATAATAATGTGGTGACTGTACAACCTGTCTGACACACTAACCTCAACATTAGCATAATAACTTATACAAATTCATTGCTATATTATATCATGACATTTGCGCTTACGCTTCCTGCAAATATTTTAAATCGGCAGCTTCCACAGTCGCTGCAAAGAGTTTCAGCTGCTGTAAAACATTTTTACGACATCAATATAAAACACGATTAACGTCGATCTCTGAGTCATCTTTGCAGTGCTGCGGGTAGGACTTGACGAGCGATTCCTTTTTTGAATTCAAAGTGGCAACTTAAAAATCCTCATTAGAGTGGCCTTTAATCCTCCACATAACAATTTAGTCACATATTTTTGGATAAAATGATCTCCTTTCAGGATATTTGATAATTAAGCGCAGGGAAGAAAAGACATCACAAAGACTTATGCAACACGATTAAAGGAAAGAACAAATAAACCCCTTCAGGTGCATTCATGCACAGCTTAGTTCTGCACTCAATACGGTGAAAAGTTGCCTTCAAAAGTCTAAACTGAAATCAAAGTTTTCTTAAACTTTTTTACTTCTACATGCATGAAATTGCCTGTTTCCCAGCATTTGCCTACATTCATGTTTGCGTGTGCACATAACGGAGAGAAAACATCCAGATAACACAAAAAATGTGTGAATGAAAGGATGTGAGCGGTTGGAAGGGGGGTGCGGAGGAGTGTGTCCGGGGGAGACGCTTCTCTAGTTTTCTCTCAAATTCACCATAAAAGCCTACGGGAGCAGAGGAGGGGGAACGAGAAAGGCACTTCTGGACTTTTTCTCTCAGCTTTTTTTTTTTTTTTTTTTTTTTGTCTCTCCGTCTGTCTTCCGTCACCGAGAAAAGAGGTGCTGACTGGCGGGAAGGGAGTAACTGAATGGATGAAGGACAAACTAAACCGCCAAACAACATGAATGACTGCGAATCACAAGACAGGCTAGTTTGCTAAAGTTAGCCTTATCGACCCCCCCCCCTTCGATAGGTTAGTTATTATGTGATGACAGTTCATGCAAACGCTACGTGTAAATACAAGAAAGTTAGCATCACGTAAGAAGCATGACGGTGTATATGAAACACTGAACACTCGGAGGTGAAAGTGCTACCAAACCGCCCATCACAAGAAGTACAAGTGAAAGAGATTAGTTTTCAAAAAGTTATTAGAATTTGAAGCTAAAAGACGACTCGAATTTATTTACTTTGATTTATTCAAAAGACTGTAAAATGATCGGCATTTGTTAACAGCTTTGGAAAAAACAGCCATAGAGAGTTTTATTTTATGTTCACACAGAATTTACATTCCTGCAAAGCTTTGGTGCAGCAATATTTTAATTTCTGCATCTGATTTATGCATTTTGGTTGTAGCTGAATTTAGGATCAGTATTTCAGTCGTATGCACGCTCACACACAAGCAAAGATACACAGCGTGCTCAGAAAGGGTTGTAGGATAGCTCTAAAACACCTATACTGATAGCTGATGCACTAAAAATAATCAGATGGTTTCTTTTTAATGCATTTGATGCTCTAACAAAACTGACAGCTTGACAAGAGCTCATCTAGAAAAACGTTCAGAGACCCCGCGGTGTGCACATGAGACTGCTATGATACGCACTTCTAAAGCCTGCTAGGCTTCTTTCATGTAAAATGATCAGTCTTCACCACAGGAGCAGACAACAAAAACACACAAAGTCCATAAAACGATCAAATGCAATAGAGTGCGGCTTTTGTTTGTGTTTCAAAATCTGTGGTTCCAGGGTAGATATCGAGGGGGATACTAACGTCTAAAATATGCCAAAAGTTGGGTATGCATTCCAATGGATGCACAGTGAACCTACAACTGCAACCTAAAATACACGCTGATCAAACAGTTTAACAAGCTAATAAAGAAAACAATGTCTAAACAATATTATTCATAAACAGCGAACATGTAGAATTTAAAATGTTCTGCAGCATCATGTTATAGATGCGCATAAATATCGTACAAATGAATGGCAACTTTACAATCAAGTCCATCTATTTGATTCAATCACAAACACATGATATATGATAGTGATGATACTTATTATAATTCCTCCATTCATGTAGAAAATTCAGAAAAATGCTGAACTCTGACAACATGAATCCATTCAAATAAAGGTCATAGAGGTCAGCTGAACGTGAACTGAAAAATCAAATATAGAAACAGAATGAATGTAATCACCATTGCAGGGTTTCAACTAATAATGGATTTTTGATGTGTAATAAAATACAGTATTATGTATTTTTGCACTTGCAAAAACATATTTTCAATCAAAATATTACTATTGTATAATGTGGATTTGGCTGCTGATGCACTTCTAAACTTAAAATATACTATAATTCTGGTGCCAATAAAGCAATGAATAAGAGTGAATAAATTGTGACATTAAATACAGCATTGTTGCATTTTTTAGAATAAAATTAATTACAGTCGATTTAAAATTCAGATAAAAAACATTCGTTTTAGTAGTGAAAGTAGCCACATATCTTCGTCATTTGGTTAAACATACATTTATTTTATATTTTTTATAGGAGTTACATACGTCCTGATCTATGCGGGTATATTCACTACGTGGGGCGATCCCATAATCATAACCAACTGGGGTTTTTTTGTATTTCATGTTAAAATGACAGCAGCACAAGACCTGCAGATGATCTTAACCCCTAATATTATTCCATAAGAGAAAATAAAAATGTAAAAAAGGAGAGGAAAATTGAGGATTTGCAGGCAGCCATGACAACTATTTTGGAAATGTTGCTTAATGTGAAAAGTTCATCCTTCCAAATGCTGCAATAAACTCAGCCCAGAGGAATTTATTAGTTATTTGAAGTTATCAGTGCACGTTTAATAAGACCAACAGTGAGGAGGCAAAGCTAGGCCCATCACCATAATTACGTTATCGACTTAACATACAATACAGGGACCTGACTTTGATCATTTTTGCTGACCTCGATATTTCCTGTTGTGTTTACATATGTGTAAATTTCACCAACGTTTTAGCCAACATGACGTCAGAATAAATAGCAGCATTTTCCCGACCGTTATAAGACTTGGACATTGCATATGTTTGTTAACAGAGGCAGAGGTTTTGTTTCATTTATTCTAAATATTTTTGAATATTCATTACTCTCTGAAAGGGTGCACTTGCATTATTATTGCACTATTATATTATCATTATATCAGTGGCATAAAATGACCTTAAAATGACAATAATATTGTCTGTGTTACTGCAACGGTCTACACTACAGTTTTCCCGCTGTCGTAGTTTTACACTCGACTGTGACTACAATAACACCACAATGCAGTAATATAGCAAATATGACCAAGTCAAATAGGAAAGAAATAGAGTACCTAGAATTGTTTTTACAACTTTAAATCACAATGGATATAAATACAAATTCATCAAAGTGCAAATATGAAGCACAAAATAGTTGATTTCGCAAATATTTCCCCCCTTTACTTTGACACATCTAAACATCTCTGGTGCAGCTGATTGATTTAAGGTTACGTACTAATTTCAATGGTTTATGTGTGACAAGCTACACACACTCAATGTCTTTGCCTAAAACTGCACCATAAAGATGAAGGATCACTGTAGGCTCATCTGCAATGACGTTACCCAATCAGGGGAAGAATATTAAAATATTTTTAAGGTCCTGACTGCAGGAGGGTCTGCATGAGAAGCTGAGGAGTGAGGAAGACTCACAGCAACTGTTCCTATGGTTAAGAAGGGAGACACTGATGCTTCACCGGCAGCATCTTCATGGCACAACAGTGCTGAAATAACGTCACATGACATTTTGAGGTAGCGTTTGCCAAAGGCACGGGGAAACCAAGTGGAAAAACGGCCTGATGGGACCAAAAGTTAGCTTTCTGGCCACTACACATCAGCAGAAACACACTGTCTCCACCCTTTCCAATGTAAAGCCGAAGCTGAAAAAACACATTAGTATAAGTCAAAACTCAGACTTCAGTCCCATCCAGATTATGTGGTATAGCTTAAATTTGCTGCTCACCCCACAGCTTTAATGCTGCCTGAGCACTTTTGCAGAGGAGGATGGGTAAAGATTGCAGCGTCAAGATGTTCAACGCTGTCCTCACAGTCTGGAGTCTATCATTGATGCCAGAGGCTGCTGGGCAGTACCTGAGGGAGGTGGATTATCATGCATTCATTTAGTTTGGGATGTTTTGAATACTTATATGCAATGTACAGCAGAGGCCCAGTAACTTGATATATACATCTCTGGATAGAACTAAAATGTACAGCAACCTTCTTCCGTTTCCTCATTTCTGTCTTTCTGAAGCCCATGAACGATGTCACTAAAGTCATTTAAAGATGAACACGGTTGCAAATGAGAAAGCTTGGCTTTATTCTGTTTCCTCCAGCTTCGGTTTCCAGGTTGAGCAGCCTAAACTGTTCAATACAGATGTTTTTCATCAAGTTTTTGCATCACAGCGTAAAAACAGGTAAAGCGGCTGTTGCCCTCTTTCTGTCTGCAGATGTCAAAGGAGGTCACAGACTCGAAGGAGGTCAAAAATAGCAACGACAACACAAACTCATCTAATGTTTTGTCTGCTTTGGATTGACTGAACACTGGAAACACCTCTTTGACACTGCACCTCAAACTACAGCCTCCTAAATGGCTATGAAGCTGAATGAAGATCTCAGACAATTTCAATAAAGGCTGACCATTATAACCTTAATGAAGGGAGGAGTTACTACACAGATACTATATTAATTTTAGTTATTTGTAACAAAATAAGTGTAGATTCAAACTCTTACCAAAGCATAGTAAATAAATGGCTTCTACGGTTACATCCCAGACTACGTGTGGGCCTTGTGCTGACAGATCACTTTAATATGTTTGAGTGCAAATGTAAACTGAAGCCCTGGTTTATCATATATCTTTACAAAGTGTTCACAGTGAAGACGCTTGTGGTTTTAAGCCTCTCTGTGTAAGAGCATGTTTGGTGTAAACACCAACATGTTGCTGGTAACAACACTGTAATGCTACAAGTAAAGGCTCGGGGAAAAAAACATGATTTTTGTACAGATGCTTGAGCAATATGCATCAGTACATGCATGGACTTATTAATTATACTTTCAATAGAACGATTGGATATATGTGACTTTGAACATACATGGATTTATCTATACTACATTGAAATCTAGTCATTTCGCCCATGAAATCCCTAAATATGTGCACCTTCAGTTACAAATTTCACTGGGTAAGTTAGTAAAAAAAAAATGGCTCCCTGTTGAATGATGATTAAAAAAAAAAAGACTCAGGGGTTTTACCCTAAACGTTTTCTAAGCTCAGTCTAAAAAGTCCCCACCATATAGTGCGCTTAAAGACAAAGATAACGAATAAAAATGTCTTCTTACCTGTTATGTTGTCATTACGGTGAGAGACGTACCATGTGTGGACGGTGTGCTGGTAGGCAGATGTGTGAGAAAGAGGGAGGAGAGAGAGAGATGTAGTTTCACCAGAGATGATCGGCCACTGTCGCTCTTTCAGTTAATCTTTCATCCACTTTGTCATAACGGCATTGTATATGTGTATATGTGTGTGTGTGTGTGTGTGTGTTACAAGTCGTGTCATAATGATGCTGGAAACAAGAGAAAAACACCCTCGTGTGCGACTTCAGCCTCACACACACAAATACAGTACATGCACATACACACACTTTCAGTTTGAGTGGCTGCTCTCTTTTTTTGTCTCCCGTCTCATCCCTCATTTTCTCTTACAGTCTGTGTGTTATTAAAGGGCCACACACATACTGTACATCCTAATGTTAGATGCACACAGACTGCAGAACCACTGGGAAGATGCATTCATGCTCGTTGCGCTTTGTAAACGGTCCAGGTACAGTACCAGACACTGTAGTTTTGGGGAAAGTTAAAGAAAAAGTTTGACATGTATATTACTTCTTGCTGAGAGGTAGATGACCAGATCAATACTCTTTTCATAGTAAAACACAGTGGTGTAATGTAACCATGTACATTTACTTTCTGCTACTCTATACTTTGGGAAACATTGTACTGTTTTACTCAGAATCTGATTAATAATAAAAACTATAATCAGCAAATAAATCATAATGTATTATTAAAGAATAAGACTTTATTGATCCAGGGGGGTAAAATCACAAGCTATCCAGCTGTATATAAAGTCATTAAAATAACATTCCCCTATACCAACTACAACATTAATGTGCACATAAATGCATCGGTGATTTTACTACAACAATAAAACATACATTGTGAAAGGGGCCGTGAGATTTTTTTTTTATTGTTAACCTTTAAAGCTCTGTGTGGTTTAGCATCGAGCTCCTTACTCCTTACGTGCCACCTTCTAACCTAGTTGTACCAGGTCTAGGCTCTACTGGTTGTACCAGGTCTAGGTTCAACTGGTTGGACCAGGTCTAGGCTCTACTGGTTGGACCAGGTCTAGGCTGATGATTAAGGGAGACCATCAATGCCCCTAGACTCTGGAACAGCCTCCCAGAGGACCTCAAGTTAGTTACCTCATTAACCAATTTCAAATCTCTTTTAAAAAGCCATTTCTATAAAAAGGCTTTGTTTAACCCCATCAGGCACCTTTTCTACGCCCTATATTGTCCTCTTTTGGCTTATGTGTTGTCTCTGTAACATATTGTTTGATACCACTGGTTATGAGTTTTACTATTCTCATTATTTTGTCTCCATGTTTTGTTCTTTTATTGTTATTTAAATTTTGTCCTTATCGTATTTTATCTGTGCAAACACTTTGTAACTATGTTTAGAAATGTGCTATATAAATACAGATTATCATTATTATTATTATTCTGCATAATGTGTACTTTTACTTATATATTTCTCTGCTTTCTCTCTCTACACAGGTATATAGATGGCTTTATGTGCATATATTGGTGATATAGAGGTTTAGGTACAACATAGTATTTGGTCATGCACAACAATGGCAGGGCATTATATTCAAAAGAGCACATTATCATCACGACATCTCAGAGGGAAATGTTGTACTTTTTACTCCACTACATGTATTTGCCACTTCAGCTTCTAGTTACTTTTAAAATTAAAAAGCATTAGTATATAACGTATATAAACTGACTACAACACTAACTACAACATGAAAAAGTATGTATTAGTGATAAAAACAGAATAACATAATATTCAATACGAATACTTTATAAGGAGCTGGTCTGCATAATGAGTACTTTTGATACTTTAAGTACCCTTACAGAAAATAAGCATACTTCAAGTTTATTTTCTGCTGTTAACGTAAGTATAGTTCAAGTATAATCCCAAGTATATCTTATGTAATATGTATACTAATATCAATGTACTAGAAGTATATTTGTAAGTGACCCACTTTTTAGTTTGTAAGTATACTTTTTTAAGTATACTTTAAATGTAAGTGTATTAGTTTACATCCAAGTTGTATTTTGTACTGCAACTTTAATATGAACTGTACTACAAGTGAACTTATAGGTATACTGTTAGTTTACTAATTATATACTTGTAGACCACTTTTTTAGTTTATGAAAGTATACTTTAAAGAGAACTCTCAATGAACTAATTGTTTTGTTTTTTTACTATAAGTATACTTGTAAATTTTCTGTCAGTTAACTTAGAGTATTTAGCCAAATATACTTACAATTTTCTGTATACTTTTCAGTATATGCAAAACATACTTGGACTTTATACTTGTCAAGTACATTCAGACTTTTCTGTTTACTTGTTAGCATACGCCAAGTTTACTTAAGTATAATTTTGATAAGTTTATCTCTGAAAGTACATAAAAAGTAATCTGAAAACATACTCCCGTATTTTAAGTTTTAAAAGAAGTATACTAATAGCATACTTGAATAAACTTCTTTTTTGTAGGTAGACCGGGCAGCCTAGGCTTACCTAAAGTACCAAAGTAATAGTTCCCAGCCAGGCCTAGGCCACATTTTACTAATAATACTTATGTACTTTTACCTGGGCAACCTTCTGAATTCACGACTTTTACTTGTAATGGTGTATTTTTAGACTGTGGTATTTGAAGCTTACTTTTTCTTAAGTAAAAGGTCTGGGTACTTCTTCCACCACAGAAAATGCAGTAAATATGTAGCTACAGCAAGTAGCTGGCTAGCTTAGCTTAGCTTAGCTTAGCTTAGTTTAGCACAAAGACTGAAGACTGAATAAATAACAAATAACTAACCTGGCTCTGACTACAAACAAGCAGGTGTTTGTTAGTGAGCCTGATAAATGCTGGTAGGCAAACTTTGTTACCTTGGGACAGAGCCAGGCTAGCTGTTTCCCTGTGCTTATGCTAAACTAAAGGTGTCATCTGCTCATACTAAGTTTCTCCTCTATCTGTCAGCAAGAAATGTATTTCCCAAAATGCAAAACTATTCCTTAGATTTAACAATTGTCCCAGAGAAATGTGAGAAATTCAACATTTATAGTACATTTTAAGCTGAACATACCTTGAGTTTAGGATCCAAGGTCGGCTAACGGAGAAGGAGCTAGCAGGAGAGGTGGATGTTTGCGCTGGAATAAGGACAGAAAGAACAGAGAGAGGAAAAGAGGGCAGGGAAAATAGGAGCAAAGTGGAGTTAGAAGGTATTTGTACAAAAATAGCGCCTTAAAGGGGCGGCCAGTTAGACAGAGCCATGAAAGCTAGTTTATCCTGTTTCCAGTCTTTGTGCAAAGCTAAGCTAAGCTAAGCTAACCAGCTGGCTATAGCCTTGAGATGAGAGTGACCTACTTTCAACTTTCAGCAAGGAAGTGAAAAAAATTGTCCCAAAACATCAAATAATTGCTTTTAGAGGTGCTAAATGAGATTGGGAGTATTTTTATTGCTGCCACACGGCTCTCAATGGGAGCCAGTGGCTCAGAGTTAACGTTGCTAACAGCACTAACGGGAGAAAAAACAGGCAAAAGTACTTACAGAGCTAACAGTGTTTACCTGAGGGGGAACCAGAGGGTGCATGCTTCCACTACGATACCCTTGATATCCACTGGGGTGCCTTCACATGCAGAACATGCACTAAAAGTGTGCACGGCAGGCCCGGCAATGTCAACAAAGCACAGAGAAGCTGTGATTACAGCACACACAGCGGCAGAGCGACTTCATGCTCTGCTCAGGTAGACATTACTCCTCTACACTTTTACATAGCAGACGTGTTTGCTGCTATATTAATGCTCTGGATATCGTATGGAACACCTCAGGATTAGGTTTGCATTCACTCACTTAAAATTTAAAGGGTTTTTTATTAAGGCCATTAAGGTCACCTTCTGTGCTTGTGTCAAAATCTAGCATCAGGACATTGATTATTATAGTTTTGTGTGCTTATGTTTTGTATGTCCCTTAATGTACTTTGTTCAAATGCATTCAAAGTACCACACAGCAAATTTATATTTAAAGTTACAGATATGTACATATTACAAAAAAATGTGCATTTAAAAGTAAATTATAATCTAAACATGCACACCTACTTTTTCTGAAATCATCATGTTTGCTTGAGGGTGGTAATCATGTTCTCCCGTGTTGTAGTATATTGTTAAACCTCGTAAAAATGAACAGAAATTACAATACAACTACGTTCTGAGTCAGAGCAGAGGGCTAGAAGTTCAAAAACAACGTATAGGATTGAACCTCAATATGAAGCTTATGAAAACAAGCTTTGGAAGAAGCATGTTCCAGATATATAAAGACCTACAAACAGACCTGTAGTGGTACATTAAATGGCTAAGTTAGTGTTAGTATATTGAGGGAGTGACTCGTTTTGTGACTGCTTTTTTAAATGTACAACATCCTGTTTGAACTCACAGGGTTTTCCATGATAAAGTGCCAGCTTATACTGCTGTGTTTCAGTGTAAAACATCATTTATGTCTCTGCGGCGCTCCATGAAAGCTAAATGAAAGGTCATGTATCGTCACGTCATGATATAAAGGGTGTATATGTGAGTGTGTGTCAGACTCAGACTGAGAGTCAGTCATGAGTGTGCATGGCGGTGGGTGAGATGGTGGTTGGGTTTCGCAGCGGCGTGGGGTGCACGGAGAGGTGCCGAGACGGGCTCTGATTCCCGGTATCATCGACTTCAAACCTCCCCTGTGATACCGCAGCACCCCGGCGGCCCCGTATTGTACCAAGACCCCGAGACTCTGCTGAGAATGAACCTGACTTTCAGCTGTTAAAGGGACTGTTTGACATTTTTGATGCTTTTTTGAATGAGAAATTGACGCAGTTTATGAGATTACACATAAAAAGTGTCATGAAACTGATCAGAAATGAACATATTTAAAGTAAGCACAAAATTTCAGCATTTTATGAAAAAAAAGTTTTGTTGAAGTTAATTTCCTTTAGTTTGTTGACTTGTGTATTTTGTGTGGAGTCAAATATTTTGTATATCCCATACTGGATTAAAAGACACATTATAGATTAAATAAAAAAATCACAATTTAATATTTTCTACTACATTTTCACAACCAAAAGAAAAAAAAAACAAAACTTGATAGATATAAAATACAGTATCAACATTAAAAGATTATTCTACAGAAAGCAACCTTTTAGAATGATATATTATCATATATATTGATCATTTTTTTCTTTATTACTGAAGCTTTAACCCTCCTGCTGTCTTCCCGTCAACCATGCAACATTTTTCTTCAAAACTGACCAACTTTGACCCAGTTTGACTGTTTATAAAGCATACAGTATAAATTATTAACCAGCTTTTGGAAATTTAAATTAATAAACCAAATTTCTGTGAAATTATAGGACAGTTTTTAGTTTAAGAAATATGAATTAGTTTAGCTATTAACACATACTGGTACATGTCAGCTTTTCGTCAGATTATTGTTTTGAAAGCATTTCAGTTTTTTTTAATGGCAGCACATAATGACACCTGTGAGTCTTCCCGTTGATTTTGACCCCGGAAATGTATTCATTTATTTATTTATTTTTGATACCATAGTAGGGAACAACACATGTTATTTGGGGGCAATTAGATGAGAGAAATCCATATTTATGAAATAATAACGTTTGAAAATGGGTCAAATGTGACCTGAGGACAACAGGAAGATTAATGTGTGAGCAACATTTTAATATTTAATGGTCGAGGTGGAGCTAATTTTACCTACTTTTCCAGGTGGGTTGTGTAATTAATTGCATTGGTATAGTTGCCTCTGAATTACAGTGGAGTGCTGTGGAAGTAATCAGAAGCGTAACATTACTAACAAAGTTAGTGTTGCGAGTCTGAAATAATTGAATTCATTAAATTTCTCAAAATCATACTTAAATATTAAGAAAACATACTTTGCCAAAGTAGAATTTCTGTTTAATGTGAAGCCAGTTACTAGAACGGTGAGTCAAAGACAGACTGGTTTACAGTAGTGTTTTTCTTGGTCCTTCTGTGCCACAAACAGACCATGATAATACTAAATCAGCATGTAAAACAGTCTTCCTTTCAGTCTAGATCTACTGTATATGAGCCCAACTCTTCCCAACACTTAGAGCTTCCTAAAGCGACAATTCAACCAGTAACGCTGAGAAAAATGGCAGATGTTCAATCACACTCAGATTCCCCTCAGTGAATCCAGGCCTTTTAGTCTGTAGACTGTAAAAATCAACTGTGGGAAATGCAGTGTACATACACAGAGGAAGTATTTTTCAAATCCATCTACCTGACTTTGTCAATGCTGATTCATCTTACAGGAAGTTTGTTCAGAAATCACTAAATTTAGGATAACTGTCTCAGAGACCACTATAAAACATGCTGTGATAGAAAACACTGTATTTGTTATGGGGTTAAAGGGTTGCTTAGCATTAAAAATGTAATATCTTCTCTCACATTTTAAAAATGTGGCATAATGATGGAGGTTTGACTACTTTAAGACAGTCAGTGTATGACCTATTTAGTGAAACTCGTAGGTACTTACACAGCGCACATTTTAGAGTCGATAAAACTCGTGAGGATGCTTCCTCCGTTAACATCTGTGACACACTTACACACACCTGTACGTCCTGAAAATAGTCATCATCCGATATCATCTTCGACACAGAACCTACTCTTATAAGAAGGCTGTCGATTGCAAAGACACGAGGAGTGCGCAGGAGTCGGTACAGAACTTTGTTTATTCGTTTCCAGTTCAGGTCACTTGACAGACTTGAACCATTCACAACTTTTTGTTTACTAGCACTCTCAAAAACCACACATGTTCAAGGTGAACTTGTTTTTCCCTATGATAAACGCATCTCAGTGAGAAATACAGAAAAGTAAAACTGTCACTAAAACAGATATTTTTTTAAAAATTATAAAACAAAACCACACATGGACTGTTAAAGAAATGCCCAAAGAACAAAAATGGAATGTTTTTCACATATTTTGTACAGATAATCAATAATAAAAGATTGAAAGAGTGCATGTCTGTATCTTTTCCTAGGGCAAAAAAAAGTTCAACAAAGTCTGGTCAACATCCTGTATTTGTATATTTGCTATGACCCAATTAATTCATATTCTATCGAGATAAATGTCGTGCACCTTCTGAACATGCCATCAGGATTAAGACTGTCTACTTTCTTTTTAAAACAAGTCTAATTTTTAAGTAGCTTTCCTGTAGTTTGGCTCCATCTTCAGCCTGCATAGGGGAACTCCAGCAGGACCGCTTGTCCGGGTCCTAGGGTCACCTTGTCTAAGCTGACGGAGGAGTCGACCGCCAGCTCCGGATCAGTTGACAGCTTCACCACGGCTGTCTCTGGAAGCTCTACTCCCTCTGCAGGAACAAAGATGACGGTGTTAAAAACAATCAATTACTGTTAATGAAATGTTTTTGGTGGGACATAGGTGGTTCTGTTGAACTTGCCTGTCGGTACCAGTTTGAGTGTGAGCGTCTCAGGTGCTGTTCCCCAGTTCGCAGCCGTTATGTATCTCGCGCTCTGATCCCACACACGGAGGAAGGAGAGGGAGTTGGGGGAGGAGTAGAGAGAGTAGTAGTCGCCATGGAGGAGGGAGCGCTCTTTGCCTCGCAGGTCGCTGAGGGATTTGAACCACTTCTTTACAGTAAGGCACTCCTCCCGCTCAGCCTGGAAACGTGAGAATTGAGGAAATGTTGAAAAAAAAAAAAAAAAAAAAAAAAAAAAAAAAAAAAAAAAAAAACAAACAATTTGACCATGTCCTCCTTTTCTACACGGACACTCTGAACACACTCTTACCTTAACAGTCTCATTGACAGCAACTTCTTCAGCAGGTTCCTTCTCTAAGTCCCAAACCATCTTCGGAGATTCTGCACCCTATTGAGGAAAAACAAAAAGAGGAAACGTTACACTCTGCAACAGCCAGAAACTATTTGAAACATTTTCATATCGTCTCCGTTTTCGTAGCTTACAACTGCCTGTAGACCAATCTCATCTCCGTAGGTAAACACTGGGGTTCCGGGCATGGTGAACAACAGGAGGTGGTAGAGGCGGATCAGGCCCGGAGTCCTTGCCCGTTTGGACAGCTGGTCACGTTGGGCGGCACCAAGACCCCAGCCCAGGCTACTGTGCTCAGAGTGAAGGGTTTCCATGGCCTGGATGCGCTCCACACCTGCACATATTTAAGTAAAAATCAGCTCATGCATGGTTGGATTTCACACAAGAATGGACATTTGTTTCCCTACATTGCTAGCTCCTGATTTAGACACTAAAAGTAAAGATAGAATACATAGAATGAGTAGTGATGACGTAAAAATTAAATATGTCAAAACTATTATGATACTATGTTCAAAATGAGAGAAACCAGCCAAAAATGGAAGACATACACTTGATATATTATGAGACAAAGGTGAAACTCCCGCCTACCTCCACTTTTGCTGCTGAGCAGGTCAGACAGGACCAGATCTACACCTGTGGTATTGATGAGCTGAGACACCTCCGCAGCCGTACGACCTTCAGCCACTCCCATCAGCAACCTGAGAAAAAGAGAATGTGGTAAGATTACATGGCGGACACTGATTTTAGTTAGCTGAAAGTAGAAATGTTAAATTATGGCACACGAATAGCATATTCTGATCCTGAAATTCCCCCCTCGAATGCTGAAATCTGACTTGTAAAAAGCTTTTGTATCATTCCTCAAACCCTCCACAAGGTGTCGCTTCACCAGTAGAGAGTGTAAAGCACCAGTGGCCTGGATGCCTTTTTCGTTGGTTCATCTCCCCCTGACCCCACCCACGGTCCCCCACAGCACTGGAATGCTTTAAATCTACACCTTCTCTCAGGAAACACCCAGAGTTATTTGTCCTGACATTTTTGCTTTGCTTTGAAAATAACTTTCCCCAAGAAAGATCAGTCCTACAAATTCTTGAACAAGTTTAAAATCTGCTCCGTTTCAATTTTGAGGTGGGATCCACCTTTTTGTTAATGTTTTTGCCAAGTTGAGCCTCAGTTAATACCAGATATTCAAAGAAAGTGTAAGATGATGCTTTCCCTATATCTGCAGGCAACAGCTAAATGTATTCAGAAATCTGCCAAATGAAACAGCACATGAGCTTGCACAGATTGTGTACTTATGCAGAACCAAAGGAAGTCAGAAAATGGCAGGGATAATTACTTCTTCTTGGGGTCATCGGTGCCGTTGCCTTGAACGGCATCCTGCAGCTTGGACCACTCAAGAGATTTGGTGGCAACGGTGAGGTCAGGTACCTTGATGCCATCAATATTCAAACTGAGCCAGTGATCTGCTGCAGCCTGGAAGAGAACATACAACACTTTTAGCCATAGCAAGATCAGATCAAATGATCTGGAGTCTTTCTCTCAAGAGACACTTGGACTGAAGTGTCTCACACTTAACAGAACAAAGTGTGTGCATCCTACCTTGACTTTCTCCATCACATCACCAGCATCACTGGTGCTGAACCAGGGAGCAGCTCCTGGGTAGTTTGGAGTCAGGTCAAGCACCACAGAAATGCCTAAGAGGAAAAGTAAACAAAACCAGTAAGCTAACAACATCTGGCATGGAGTAGTCCAATCATAAAAAATGCTGGTTTGAGCTTGTACACCCAAATAACTGATTTCCATTGCATGATGACCCACCCTTCTTGTGCGCCTTTTCCACCACAGCGACCAGGTCTTTCTCAGTTCCCTGGGAAGGGTCGATTTCCTGAAGATTCAGAGTGTTCGGTTGGTCAGCCTGGACGGTGTGAAGAGGGCCGAGAACCAGGCCTTTCACCTTCAGCTTGTTGATGTCATCCAACTTTCCCTCAACACCTACAGAAAGGGGACAGGGAACAGGGAAGTTGTGAGTGTGAATGTCACATAGGGGAAAGAAAACAGAGAGCTGATGTGTGAGTGGCAGAGTAGGAAGACAGAGCAAAAGGCTGGAGAGACATTTTGATGGCTGAAGAGTAAAAATGTATGTATTGACCCAAGGCAAGAACATGTGAATGACGCCTCCCGCGGCTTCTGCTGGCCATGTGAATCTGAGTACAAGGAGTTCATTTATGTGAAAACACCACCATGTCACGTGTGGTTGTTGGAATTCTGCCCGAGGCTTGTTGGAAACCACAGAGCTTCCTTGTAATTCACCTTAAGAACAGCAGTACAACCTGTCCACCCTGTCTGCCTCTTAAACAGTATAAATGTTTAACCTATATACTGGAAAAGGAAGGCTTAAAATTGCGAAACAAAAATAAGAGCCTTGCAGAAAATAGCTAGAATCATTTCAGAGATCTGAATATCTATCTGTATACCACTAAAAAAAATGTACTGGGTTGCTCAGCCTTGACCTCAAATGTGAGTAAGAGAGATATGAAAGAAATGACTCGCATGTCCTTCAGACTTTGAGTCACTCGTTGTCAGCCTTGTCAGCAGTTTGGTATCAGCTGAAATAGGCCATGCAGAACTAAGGAAACCAAAGACTGTGTCACAAGACTTTCTTGAGAATTAGCGTGGGTTACCCAAAGACCAGAACGCATTGTTAAGATCTCAGATCCCTATTTGAGGAGTAAGGATGACACCATAAGAAAAAAAAAAAATCCAAATGTCTTGACATTTACCCTGTAAATACAAATTCACTGAGAAGTACTATACCTGCAATTCCCCCAGAGAAAGCTTCAAGGTCGGAGATCTGGTACAGAGGTCCTTCGTTCCACCAGTTCATCTCTGGGATGGGTTTGCAGCGAGGGGCCTGGACTATGATCACTATGGCTCCAGCCAGCATGCCCAACCAGCCCAGCCAAAACAGGACAAGGAGCACCCAGCGGGTTCGCACCCATCTAAAACACAAAGGTTGAGAAAAAGGAGTTAAGATGACCACTGATTTTAAGACACACACCAAAACAACTTTTTTTTTTTTTTTTTTTAAACAAATAAGGGGTTTATAGCAACTCTTGTCCAGTGGCTCTCACCCTGGGGTGCCAGCAACCTTCATCAGCTCGTCTTTGGACAGGCCGGTGAATGCGACCTCGTCCTCTGGCACCTTCAGCTTCACACTGCCGTTCTTCTCTCCGCCTGCAGCCTGGCCGTCGCCTGTCATGGGCTGCTTCTCAGGGTCCAGCTCGTTGAGCTCCACGTCCTTCATGTCGATCTCTGTGTCCTTATTCATGGTTCAATCTGCTATCTGCAGGCGTGGAGGTACAAAGAGGTGGATAACAAAAAGACAGGAAAGAGCTGTCATGTTAATTAGCCTCTTCTCCGGGGCAGAAAGGACAGCCTGGTTTCACTGGGAAATACTGACACCAAATATATGAGAAAAGTCAATTGAATTATCAAACACCTGTTACATACAATATCTCCAAGTTAAGATGAGAAAACAAATGCTCCACTTGTAAAATTAACTAGCTAGCCACTTCTTTAAGCAGGGAATAAATGGGTGTTGCTAATTAGCTAGCCAACATTTGCATGAATTCATTACGAACTTGTTAAGCTAGCTAGCTCAGTTTTTCTAGCAAAAAGCTAAAAAAAAAACGTCCTCACTGGAAATTAACGTCAGCTACTTACACGATAACGTCACTTTATATTTAATTATACCATCTGTTGCTCTTAATAAATATTAAAATAGGCAAACAGGTCTGAAAAAGGTTTGTTTTGCGAGGGGTTTGTTCAGGCGATCACACCAAACAAACAGCGGCATCAACGGAAACACCGCAACCTTCACAATAAAACTCCATTATTATATTTATTAAGTAAATACCACGAATTATTAATATCAACAACCATTACTATCCCCTTTTTTCAATGTATTGACATCTGATAATGCTGTTTTACTAATTAACTCTACTGTAAGTATATCGCTTTGGTTCCACGTTAAAGTGTATAATATTCGTTTTACATAATCTCTTAAACTGAAAAGTCTGCCAAACACTTGTTTACTGTAGTAAATCAAATAAAAAAAAATTTAATTTCGTGTAATTTGTCTTCGATAAAGATGATGAAATAAAGCCCATCGCTACGTCATCTGCTGACACGAGTCCGATGACAATGTATTTTACTTCCCACAGACGGCTCTATGAAGCGGTTTAATTAAGAGTTACTGAGTGATCGATGGAGTAAATTCAACATTACCTGTTTAAAAAAAGGGAAAAAGCAACGTATAGTCCGTCCGGTTTTGTGTTTTTTTCCTCGTCCTCGGTGGTTAATCCTGTGGCCTGTGGTAATCTGGTTACAAAGGGGCTCGCTCTGTATTTGTAGTTGCCCAGCTGGTTTCCCCGCCTACAGAGGGCCGAGCCAATAAACTCTCTCTCTCTCTCTCTCTCTCTCTCTCTCTCTCTCTCTCTCTCTCTCTCTCTCTCTCTCTCTTCACTTATTTGGACCACGCTTCAGTCAAAATGTGCCCATTATTCTCCTCTTTTAACCCAAGTAGCTATGCAACAGTATTGAGTCTGTCTCAACCTTTGTCCCACTTTGTACAAAAAAAGAAAAGAAATGTCCCTATAAATAAGGGTGAATGATGAAAACAGTTGCCCTTGCTGAAAAAAATCCAGCAGAACTGGAAATATGTCGCTATTCAGTTTTGCTATGCAAACATCCTAAAGATAATATAATCAGCTGATGCTGCTACTGATAGATGGACTCACAGTTGGGCCGTTAAACTTTTGATTAGTGGAGATTGGCACTCTGTTCTTTAATCTAATTTAACCCCCACTTCTACTTCCTATCTATTCGCCCTCCTTCTGTTTCACCTCTTAATTTGCTCACTCACTGAGTAATCTATTCAGTCTGGTATGATCATGCTCTTACTGCTGACCAGTGCAATTTATATTAAAGTAAAAATCCCTTCAAGGCTGAATTGGATTTGCATTGCTGTCCCATTTTTCTCTTTGCAGCTGAACAGTGCTGCTATTGCAAATGATTAAAAATAGTTTTTATGAGCTAAATGTCACTATCATCTTCATATTACAGTCCCACCTTTTACCAACACCCTATCTTACACCATTAAATAAGGGCCTTATTTTCTGTCTCTGTTGTCTGTCAGCTCCTTGTTTCTGTCATTGTTTTTTTCATAAATGCAATTTATAGTTCAAACTTTTAAGTAATGAGCTTCGAAAAGAATAAAACAAGATGTAAATAAAAGAAAACAACAGCATTGGAAATTATAAAAAAAAAAATCAATTAGATGATATTAATAATTAAACTAATGCAAAATAAATAAATAAATAAATAAATCTAAAAAATTAAACAAAATAATAATAATAATAATAATTAAAGGGGGCAGAGATATAACAAGTAGGATGGATGCTTTATTCAAGTTTGTACATTAAATTCATTTACTACATATACCATAGATACCTGCATATATATGTACACACGTTATTCTGTCATTGTTGATATTTGTCTGTTTACAAGGTGGCCAGCTGATTCTCCCCTTCTTTTTTGCTTTTGTTTTGTTATTTTTAAGTAAGTAAGATTATGGTTAGTATTAGTATCATCACTTTTCTTTTCTTTCATTGGCTATTATTCAAAAAATAATGAAAACAAAGTAAATTTGGTCCTCTGAAGGGAGATATATAGTCAAAATGGGTCAGCCAGACAGTGATCTGTCCCCTAAACCAGGTCCAGAGAGAGCCATGTCTCTTATTATGACCATAATATACATATACATACTGTATATATATATATATATATAGATAGATACCACAGCAGAAGTCTTTTCAGTGAGTGGCTCTAAACATAGCCGTCGTCATTTTAAAATGTCAAGTTGTTGTTGACATCGCTGCAGCTTTATTTTGTTGCTGCTGTTTCCATCGGGGTTGGTGCCCTGAGGGCTTCCCAGCTGTTGTTTACTCTCATAGAGTCAGAGCAGACTTCTAGGAAACTTCCACAAAATCTGTCATGTCGTGTACATAAAGTACTGTGGTATGTTTCAGACCGTACTGGTACAGGTTACGGAGTGTACTGCAGCTGATATTTGTCTTATGATGATTATTATCATTAATTATTACCATCTCGTAGAATGAGGACGTTAAAAAAATGACGATTAAATCTTCTATGGGGGGGAGAAATCTGTCGAAGCCTTGAATATTTGCTGATATCATAATTTATGCGCAGTATTTTTCTTTTATTGATTTACTAATATTTACATAGGTTGTTTATAGCCTCTTAATCTCTTTTGTACTTACTAATGTTTGTTGTGTTGCCCTGTAAAAATAATATAACTAGATAGCGCTTTGATGTAAGCGCTCTTATGTTGACATTTGTTTTGTTAGTGGAGTTACTAGAGGAGTTATGTTAAAAACTCCATGAATAGTAAAAAAGTCAGCTGAGTCAGTTAGCAACAGTGTGCAATGTGAGAGTCTATCACATGCCAGGACCTGTTTGATTATTTATGGGAAAGCACGTACTCTTTGATATTGCTGTGTGTTAATAACACTCATATTCCTTTGGTGTGTATCTGTTATTGAGGGTAATATTTTGCGTTTTGCAAAAAAAACATCTTTATGTGACAGGTAACCTTAAAGACATGCTCTGGGAACATGTGAGTGCTTCTTTTGTGCACCTGAAGAGTTTTGTATACATAAAACTTGCAGTCAAAGCCACATTTTCAATCATTTCTTTCTTATTCAGAGCAGGCTAAATGAAAATAATTCATAGGCTAATAACAACCCATGTGATGTGATATTTCATAAGTGGTTCTCAAATTGTGGTCCGTGGACAGTTTATGATACCTTGCCACAAGCAGTGCAGACACGTCAGTATAAACACACTCACAATAACACAAGCCTTTCTATATTGGGACCTGGGATAAAATCTTATTCAGTGGGGGTTTATGGGCTGCTGTGTGACTATTTGTGGATCTGTGTCATTTAACCTCATTTATTTGCGCCAGTTTTCCGTAACAACATGACGCTGCTGGCAGCTCTGCTGAAATCTAGAAATGAAATCTTAATGTGATGCTTATTTAAATATAGCAAAGAGCTAGATAAGGATCCAAGCTCTACCTTTTACTGTAGAGACGTCGCCCTCTTCTAGACAAGCTCAAACACACACCATCTGTTTCTGTTTTTAGCTCGGCCTGTGGAGCACGTGTGGCAAAGTCAGGTTGAAACGGAGCTGTTGACTTGCTGGATGATGTGAATGATTTTTGCAAAAAGACACAAGGAAAAACAGTAAAGGGACACTGTACATTTCTCTGTTCTGTTTCATAGACTGGGGAACAATGTTTGGAGAGACATCCGTGTTGGATAGTGCAGGGGATTCGGGACAAAAACAAGGAAAGAGGAAGAGACGGACGAGTGGCTGGCTCAGGAAACAGGAGTCAGGAGGAGTGGCCTGGAGAAAGAGGAGAAAGGGCAGAGAGGAGGGGGAGCAGGGATGAAAACATGTTTATGAGTTGGGGGTGTAGGAAAACTAGGAGCAAAAACTGGAGCATGGTCACGTGTATTAAAGGAAACACAACACTGAGCTGAAGTCTTTTCCTATGTGTTGCCTTCACATCTCCAACAGCCAGACACCCTAAGACTTGTTCTATTATAAAGCTACAGCATGCTTTGTTTGTGCATTTGACAGCAAAGGAGGAGACATTTCACTTCCTGTACATCTACAGACTGATTTGAATCGCATCTAGCAGAACTATTGTACTGAGGTCGACCAATCAGATGCTTCCGGATGTCCCCAGAACTAATGTCTAATCTCTGGAACAGCTTATCTTTTTTATTGTGTGCACGTTATGTTTATGTATTTACTCTGTTCTTACTGTTGATTGCTTTGCACTGTCATTTGTATTATTTAAATGTTCAACACTCTGGTCACGTTGTTATTTAAACGTGCTACATAAATAAAGTTTACTTTATACTAAAATCCATCAGCCAGCCTGCAAACCCTCACACACAAAGAGAGAGAGAGAGAGAGAGAGAGAGAGAGAGAGAGAGAGAGAAAAGGAGGGTGTAGTTGTTGTATATAGTTTTGTCGGCAGGAAGGGGGAACAGGCAGGGTTTACTGTGCATTTAATAACAGTACACTGGTGGTTCAGGGTCGCAGTTTCAGAAAGACATAAAAACTTACACAACAAACAGTATATCAGCCAATTAGACTGTTGTCAGGCTATGAAATGGGCGTTATCAGTCCCTATAAGCGCCATAGATGTGGGTCAGTAGGGGCCTACTACAACCACTAGCAGGTTTTATCATTGATTTATATGGTAGATCGCCAAAAGAAGACAAGAGTGACCGATAGCGACTATGGTGATTATGACAGGAGCAGAAGTGGAAGTCAGGTGCTGTAGTATAGGCAGTGTAAAACTCTCGGAGCACAGAAGGATGAGGAACGTTAATGGGACACAAAATAAAAAGCTTTCACTAGGACACTGGGTTTCATATCCTGTATGAAACCAATAATGTGTAGTTGCCTTTGTGTTCGTTGCTATTTTAACCCAAAACACTGTTTTTCTCTAAACTAAACTACTGCAAGTTGTTTTGTCGCCTAAACCGTTTTATGTAATTTTGTTACCTAAACCTAAAGAAGTTGTACTTTGTTTTATTTCCTAAACCAGTATTTGTTTTTCCTAAACCTAAAGAAGTTGTAGTTTTATTGCCTAAACCTAAAGAAGTCTCGGTTTTATTGTCTAAGCCAAAGAACTTGTAGTTTTATTGCCTAAACCTAAAGAAGTTGGAGTTTGTTTTGTTTCCTAAACCAGTTTTTGTTTTGCCTAAATCTAAACAGGCATTTTTGTTTGTGTTAAAAACAAAACGTTTCTGTCAGTATTACATCATGTTAGAGTGTGCTGCTTTTAAGTTTTCTTTAACTTTTACAGCATAGTAGCTGTATTAGACCCCTGATGACCCCCATCTGTGGTGCTTATAGCAACTCTTAATGCCTTTTAATGGCCTCTAAACAGCCAGATTGGGTGCTAATATGGCCATACACAGGTAGATTTAATATATATGAGGAAACTGTCATTTTTTAAGTATTAATAGTGGGATTCATGACTGATTCTACCACAAAAGTGGCTTTACACACACATGTTTAGATTCACTTTAAATGTGCACCAATAGATTGGAAACTGAGACAACTTAACATAAAAATATGGGTAATAAACTGCTCCATTTTTCCTTCTAAACTCCCTAAAATGTGAACTTCTAGCGCTGCCTGTGGGTCCCTGTATTGTTCTGTAACTAATCTATAGTCTGCAGGGCTACACACACATGAACGCACACACAGGGCCTCACTGTAAATCCTTGTCT
Organism: Pterois miles; assembly: GCA_947000775.1. Lineage (NCBI taxonomy): Eukaryota > Metazoa > Chordata > Actinopteri > Perciformes > Scorpaenidae > Pterois > Pterois miles. The sequence goes on from CAMQGK010000008.1 coordinate 10,675,259, forward strand.
GATCCCTCTGAGAGAGTTTATTTTGCAAGACAGCGTGAGCTTGAAAAAAGAAAGCACGGCAGAGCAGACCTGGACCGGTTTAGACCAGTTTGGCTGAGGTCTTGTGCTTTCATGTCATTGTCTCACAGCCTTACTGCAAAGTGCAGTCCTATACAGTTCAAGGGAAACCTATGGATGTTGCACTGATATGTAGTGAAGAAGTTAGAGTGAAAGTTGAAAAGTTTTTCAAGTTCACACCATGCATTCAGTCATACTGGGTGTACTTCATGGGGACTTTGCCATGTTGTGTAATGTTACTGCTTTATCTTCAGTTCCGCCGATAACATTGCAGCTCACACCCAAACGGCATGCTGTGCTTGTTCATTTGAGTAACTTCTATACTGCTAATCTCTTTCTTCTTCTGATAAATATTCCCTCCTGTTTTTCTGTCTTTGTTCCCGATGTGTGGCCCAGTTCTCTCCCAGACAAAGGGGAGACTGTTCAATGTGGAAGGCCTCCCTCTCTAATGCTTTACTGGCATGAATGGAGAGCCAACATGGACGGAGCAGACACTAATTAGTTCGACACATTAGTGCATTCACTACAGAAATACATCAAACATATGTAAAAGAATAAATCACACTGAGTTCATTTCACATCCAACTCTCTCTCCCGGTCCACATCCATCTCTTAGTCATTCACCCACTCTCTCCTCCCTGTCCTGCTCTACAGTGTTGCCAGATAATGCGAGATAAACTAGCAACCAGGTCCACAGAAACAAGCCTAAAACAAGCGAACTTACAACCCCAATCTGAGAGAGAGGCGACCACTTGATCACTTCATACAGCATATATGTATGAATTTATTTTGGATTGCATGCGTTAGATTGCATATTTTCAGCTTGTAACTTCACAAGATTAGATCTAGATTTAGATCAGGGTTGTGTACGTATCCTGCAACAGGACAAACTAGACAGGTATGGAGGAGAGAGACAGGAGCCAAGGATACCCAGAGTCACTTGTAATAAGCAGTCTTTGGCTGCTCCACTGTTACTTGCTCCCCTTTTCACTCTCTGAACCTCGCCCCCTCCTCTCGGCCCCTTGCTTTCCCCCATAACACCAACTTTCTATCAGCAGGAAACAATGGTTTACACGTTATGTAAGAATGCACCTCTCTGTGAGAAGAATGCCAAACAGTTGTAGTCACAGATGCAGGACTTTGTTTTCTCTCTCAGCCCTCATTAAAGCAGAGTGGCGCAGCGGAAGCGTGCTGGGCCCATAACCCAGAGGTCGATGGATCGAAACCATCCTCTGCTATTTTGAACATAATACCCTGTCGTTGTTGTACGTGCATCTCTAAGCTCACTATGAATGCTGTAGCTATATTCCTGTATCACCAATATATGCACATAAAGCTGTTTATATACCTCTGTGTATTACAAAGATCTTTTAATACCAGTGGTAGAAGAAGTATTCAGATACTTAACCACAGTGTAAAAAAGTATTTGCATCAAAATGTACTTAAGTAGGCCACTCATTATGCAGAATGCCCCATTTCAGAATAATGTAAATCATATTATAATAGTACAATCATTTATGCATTCATGTGTTCCTCGCTTTAATGTTGCAGTTGGTAAAGGTGCAGCTAATTTCAATTATCTACATGTTGTGAATTTAGATCTCAGGATCAATAAGTCTTATCTTTCCTTTGATAATACATTATAATATATTTGTGAATTCTATTATGTATCAAGGTGAATCGTCAAAGTAACTACAGTCATTAAACGAATGTAGTGCACTGAAAAGTACAATACTTCCCTCTGAATTGCAGTGGAGTAGATGTAAAAAGAAGCAGAAAATGGAAATATTCAAGTACCTCAAAATTGTACTAAAGTACAGTACTTCCAGTTTTAGCCCAAACACAACCGATCGGACTTCTATCTGTTACTGATCTTGTCTGTTTTTTGTCAGTAAAGCCAAACCAGCCGAACAGGTTATCTCACCTTAAATATTTACCTCATTTGCGTCGGCCACACATGTTCCCTTCAATTTAACAGGCAATTACCTGAAAAGAAAAGCAGCACCGCTGACCTTTGAGCTACAGCCGTTGGTCATAAACTCACACTCTGTCTCTTGTTCATGAACCTGAGGGGGTTTTGACAAGATAATGTAAAACACTGATACTAGGATCTTCTGGATAGTTCGATCATTTCAGTGTTCTTGTAAGACTTTGACACAGTAAGTAAAATAAATAAAGTCCTTTGACTTCAAAGTGATCATAGTATGCGAAATATGGGAAATTGTATTGTTGCACAACATGAATACACAGCTGGAACTTCCTCAGCATTACAGTAACGTCTGCTGCTGCTCTCTTTGTTGTATTGTCTCAAACAGGGAAAGGCCTGGACCTTTATTTGCTTTTCTTATTTTAGCATCTTGGAGGCAGAGACACAGAAGATATGAATGCACATTGGCTATATCAGAAAGGAATCATCAAAAGTCTATAAAAAGTCATTTTTTTCCACTTTAGTAGACTTGACTGGGTAAATTGAATCTTTATCGCCCCCTGCAGTATTCAAATTGTCTCTACATTAGTATAAAAAAGTTTTACATATTTTTATGACTTTGACATCCATTTTGCAGAAATCATCCATCGTTCTTATATCAGCTACTATGTAAATTCAGGAGGTAATGCATTTTATACTCCGTGTCTGTACTAAAACATAGACCGTCTATTTCATGTTACATTTTATAAGCATTTGGAATTGAAGGTCTATCTGTCTATTTAATATTTCTTTCTTCCTCCTCCAACTTCCTCTTCTTTTCTTCCTCACATCTCTTTGTAGATAACCACAGTAAATGCAATGTGTCATCCCTGATGTATTTTCTTGATTTATCTATTTTACTACATTATATGCAATTAATTAAATTAAAATGTAAAAATATAATTTTATTGTTTGCAAAGAGATCATCCTAATTTCAGCAGCCTTTGAACAGCAGACTGTACTGCAACTTACAATACAGAAGAAAAGTTACTAGCCTTATGCTCAGTGGTGGTGATATACTGTATATTCCAGATGGGAAAAGATAAACTCAATTTATGTATTGCCATTATGAGTATTACAAATAGGTTAATTGGGTTCAAAATATTGTTCTGAAATATTATTGCAACATGAAATTCTATAAAGAAAACATATGAATATAAAATATTATTGCAACGTAAGACAACAAATAAAGTATATTAAAATATATGAATATAAATATTATTTCAACGTCAGACAACAACAGAAATATATGAAAATATATGGATATGAAATATTATTGCAGAATCAGACAACAAATGCATTAAAATACATGAATATGAAATGTTATTACATCAAACACAATTAAAATATATAAAAATATATGAATAGGAAATATAATTGCAACATGAGACAACAAAGAAAATATATTAACATATATGAACATTAAATATTATTGAATCTTCAGACAACAAATAAAATATATGAAGATAAATTATTTTATATTTGTAACATTGGACAACAAAGATATATATTTATAAAAAATATAAATAAAATAAATTTAAAAAATTAAGAATTGAATAACCAAATAAAGAGAGACGTCGACGTTTCTATTTATTTATGTTATTTATTTATTTTATTTGTTTTATTTTTTTACTTGACGCTTCTCCAGAAATCACGTGTTTTCTACGTCACCAACCCGGAAGTGCGCGTAGCGGAGGGACAGAGGAATCACAACAGAGCTGCTACAACCCGACCAGACTACAACAGCGTTGACAGCTCTGTGTTGAGCCGCTGAAACACGCTGTTTTTCTGTCGGTACCGAGAACGGACATGTCACGAAAACCCAAAGATGAATATTATCGTTTTTTTACCGTTACTGACCCACGAACACACGAGAAGGGACACACCGAGTACAAAGTCACAGCAAGGGTTGGTTTACACTGTTTATCTCTGTTTAGCTACGATGCTAGCTGCAGAAACTCATGTTGTTGCTACAGTTAATAACTCTGTTAAGATAATTTGCTTGTGTTTCGTGTTTTGTTACCGTTATTTCTCTACGTACGTTACACATAGCTGCAGTACATTGTTTCGGGTGCACTATTTTGGTCCCTTACATCAATCACAAGTAACTGAATTAGCGTTATTATTGGATTATAACACAATGAAGTCACATCAGTGCTAATAATAAAATCAAAGGCTCTGCAGCTAGCTCAGATAAATACACAATGGGCCTGTCATGTGAGGCATTGGTACACAGTGAGCACTCAAGTGAAGCAAAGCGAACTTGTGATCTAGTTCATGAGCTCCAGCACCCCCATGACCACACTAATACCCTGTGGTCTCCACAGGCATGAATACAAATCAAACTGGATTAGATCTTCATAGACTGAAGCCTTCTTCATCCTCCCTTACAATCTTACTCAAATGTTCTTACATAGATGAACTGAACTGATCCAAATGTGCGTTAAAATGTGCAAAGGTGCCAGAGAGCTGATCTGATTGTTGAACATGTAGTAACTGAAACAATGTGCCCTCTCTCCTCTATGGTTTGTAGTTTGTGTCCAAACGTCACCCCGAAGATGTGAAGGAGGTGGTCGTGTGGAAGAGGTTCTCGGAGCTGAAGAAGCTCCACGGGGAGCTGGCCTACACACACAGGAACCTATTCAGAAAACAGGAGGAGTTTCCATCTTTTCCCCGCGCGCAAGTCTTTGGTATCATGCTCAAAGATTGTGACACACCGTAGATACACCCAATTCCAGCATGGTCACCAAGCGCTAAGATCATTGACTAACTGTTGCAGGGGCTAGAGAAATACACTACAGGAAGTCTTACACTTGTTTTTTAGGCTGTGGTTTGAAGCTTTTTTTATGCAGGTGACTTTCAGGCATCTCTTGTGAGGAACTACTTGTTCTAGTTTGCCTGTTTTTAGCATTTTGTCATGACTCTTGTGACATTTCCCCTCGGCCTATTACCAGTATTTACCAATTCACCGCTCCAAAGGCAGCAACACAGTTAAGACATTTAGACAGTCACTATATGTAGTGAGTTTCAAGCTCTTGCAAAGAGTAACAGTGGTTCTGAACCAAGTAACAATAAAATTTTACCCAGGAATGATGGACTGGCAACAGGTTGAGTGCGAAAACAAAATTATTTAATGACATGGAAATGTATATACACTATACATACTCCTCCCGAGTTGCTGATCAGCTGCAGCCGTGCACACTCAAGGGCAGCACCTGAAAGACACGGGAGAGGGAAAAGGCAACACAAAATACCGCTGCACGTAAAAAGCACATATAAAAATCTCCCCAAAAACAAACATAGTTAAGTTGACCAATCTGGCTTCCATTTCTGCTGTTTGTTTCTGTTATGTTTTCCACACATCCTCATGCGCATCGTCTGTCTCTTGTCTCAGGAAGGTTCGATGAGGCTGTGATTGAAGAGAGGAGGACGGCTGCAGAGGCCTTGCTTCTGTTTACTACCAACATACCTGCACTCTACAATAGTCCACAGCTCAAGGACTTCTTCAGAGTAAGACACACACACATATATGGAAAGTGAAGCATATGAAATCGTCATGCACATCTGCATAGGTGAAAATATGTGCCAGAAGAGTTCATTTTTCCTCCTGTTTTCCTCTCTTTCTCCCTCCTCTTTCTCAGAGTGGTGAGGTCACGAGGCCTCTGGATGCCACCCCTCTGTCCTCTGCCGGACCTCTGCCTCCCCCTCTCATCCCTCTCCCCAAGCGGAGGGCCTCAGACTGTGAACCCGCAGAGGAGGAGAAGGGGAGGGAGGCTCCCACCTTACCCCAAGACCTGGGCACCAACCTGGGCTTAGAAATGGGAGAACTGGAGGTAGCGGCTGAGGCTTACAGCGAGATGGGAGGCTCTCCGAAAGAAGAACAAGAGAAGCTTAGTGATATAGAGCTGGATGAGAGAGGTACCAAAATATCGGCCATAAAGTTAGACTGGTTCATGCTTTTCTTCCCTTCTTAATCTCGCTTTTACGTTTTGGTCCATGTTTCCACCTCCAGTTCCGTCTCCTCCTCTTGACCTGTGCCCAATCAGAAACCACCAATCACAGGAGTCCCAGGAAGAATTTGATTCACTGTTTGACTCTGTGCTGGAAGAGCATGTCCCATCCCCAAAAGAGGAAGGTCCACCACCTCTGACTGATAATGACTTGGCTGTCTTTGATCCCTGCTATAAACAAGGTGAAAATAAACGTGACTGGATATACACGAAACTATACTACAGCTCTCAGCCTTCTCAAATCTGTCTCTATCTAATCACAGCCTGCTTTTTCCTGCCAGTACCTGGATGAGTCTAAATGTGATATGCAAATGTGAAACCGATAATGTGGACTTCCTTCAGTTGTTTGGTTCCAGTTTATGAAAATAGGCTGAGTGGCTTTGGGAATTTTTGTTGAGCTGCCACTTGAACATCATGAGCCCAAGCTGTCAGAAAATAAGCGATTACATGTAATTTGCTCCGAACTGATATCCTTTCCTAGAGCTTGGTTAATTATTGAATTATGTGGCAGATAACAAGCGTTTACAGTCGTAAGAAAAATACAAACAAAACTCTGTGAAAACTCTGATCTGTGATAGTGAATCTAGTGGTCTGGGAGGTAGCGTGGACAAGTGGTCTACGGTGCTGGGTAAAAGCTCTAGCCTTTTGGTGAGTGTAGGTTCAAATCCACCAGCTGCCTGAGGTGCATGTTGGTCTGCACAGCATGTTGTTTGTGGTCAAGTCATTTCCAAGTGCATCTTTGGTACACATTTGGAATGACAAAATTAGTCATTTTTGAACGAACTGTAGAAGATGACACATGTTTTACACATGGCAGCATGGCCAACCAGGCTATGGTGCTGAATTACTGTTCTAGTCATGCTTCTTGGTGTATAGTCAAGTCTACGTAGGGCTGCAACAAGCAAATACTGTCATTCCAAATTAATCTGCCGATTCATTTTTTAAAATATATCATTAATCTAGCTATAATATGTCAGAAAGTGTAATGATCGTTTTCCTGCACCCTGAGGTGACTACTTCATAGTGTTTGTTTTATCTGAGCAACAGCCCCAAAACCAAAATATTTATGTGAAATATAATATTAGACAAAGAAGAGCAGCAGCTTGAACCATTTTTTGCTTGAAAAAGAAATCACCATCCAGTGACCTTTTAGATAGCGACAGTGAAACCATAGTTTTTTGATTGTTAAACGTAACCTTAGAATTGGCTTTATGAGAATAACTTTTGAAAACTGTTCACATTTCTCATCTGATAAATAATTTGTCTCTCTTTTCTCTCCATTTCAGATAAATCCAATTCCTCGTGTGACCACTCAGAGTTGTTCTCGCTGCCGCCAAGCAGTCTGGATGGAGGGGACATGGGCTACTTAAACCAAGCTGCCACCGAGCTCACAGCTGCAATGGAGAGGGAGAAGGAGGGAGAATTTAGCTCTGCCATCCGCGGATACAGGACGGCGGTGGATATACTGATCTCTGGAGTACAGGGTGAGGAGATGGATGTGACTGATGGGTTGGTGGGAAAAGGGGGGGTTTACAAAATATGAATCAACACACACTAACGAAAAGTAGTGTGCAGTGGTGCACACCTGCAACATTTTTTAATCAACACACTCTCTGTGTTGTCTCTTTTTGTTTTTTGGTCGTTCACAATCTTGCATGTGAGCCCAGTTCACCCATTTCAATATGGCATTTTACCTGAATGCACTCCGTCATGCCCATTCCTGCATGAAGCGTGAGCCAGCTTTGTTGCTATAGTGACAGACCATGGACTCATTTGCAAAAACTGCAAATTGCGTGACCATGCTCCAAGTGCAAACAAGCCAGTGCATCAACACAAATTACACTGTGCATTTAACTATAATATCTTGTTTACCATATTTACTCTGCTCTGCACACTCTGATGTGCTGCTCACACGCTGCCTCACTGACAAATGCGTTGTGCACAGCTGATACACGCATGTCCACACAAAGGCAAATGGACACTGTAGCAAACTGTTCGTTGCTCCGCCATAAATCTCTGTTGTCACTAATAGATGACTTATTCAGTCAATCTTCACTACTGGTCTGGGTGCTCAATGGATGCATTGTATGGGTAGCGTGGCCGAGCGGTCTAAGGCGCTGGATTAAGGCTCCAGTCTCTTCGGGGGCGTGGGTTCGAATCCCACCGCTGCCAGGAAACCTTTTCAGCTCTAGTGTGCTTTCTGAGGAGCTGATCTGAAATTGTAGAACAAGGATTCATTCGTGTAAAATGAATCATTAAATTCATGTAAAATGTAAAATGAATCATTAATAATCATCAATTAAATAAAATCATTTCTAACATCAGATTTGTGTTTGAATGACGGATCAAAGTTTCTCGTCACGGCTAGCTTTTTTCAGAGGTGCAGAGGTTTAGATTTCTCTCAGAACACTTGAATTACAATATGCTGAAAGGTTATTATGGAAGTTCTGCCCAACAAATAGTTGCCTGCTGAAGCTTTAACTTTGGACCTACACATACATACACCATCCATACACAGGTCTAAATTAGCTTGACAGACCAACACAAGTATGCATGTGCTGTGCTAACATGTGACAACAGTCTAATGGGTTATCTATGGTTACTTTGTGCCTCCCCGCTGTGTTTTTTCTTTTAGCCTGCTCAGATCTATTCTTGGCCAGAGAGACGTTGACCCACCCTCCCTCATGACTTGTCTGACAGTGATATCTCTTTAGTTATGTGGTAGCGTGGCCGAGCGGTCTAAGGCGCTCCATTAAGCCTCCGGTCTCTTTTGGGTGCGTTGGTTTGAATCCCACTGTTGCCACAGGACTTATTAGCTCTAATGTCTTTGATTGCTTTGTGTTTTAGCACTGCTGTTAAATTCTTGTTCTTGTTGAATAAAATCACTTTTTTTAGCATTAGGTTTAGGAAAGCTGTCGACATACTCTGTCTACCTTCCCCTCTCTTATCTCGATGTCCTCTCGACACTTAATGCCGTTATCGGACAATAACAATGAAAACAATCATCTTCCTGTCTATGTGTCTGTCTGTCCAGGAGACCCAGATCTGGTACGCAGGGAGTCTGTGATGAGAAGGACGGCCCAGTATCTGAAGCACACTGAGATGTTGGTTGACATGCACTCCTCGCCTACACACACTCACACACCTACACATACACAGGACCCTTAGATACACACATTTTTATACACACCATTCACACACACATGAAGACTGATCAAAGACAAAGACGCTCAGGGTTGTGACATATGTATATATACACATACTGTAATAAGCACACACTCCTGAGACACACTACACTGCAGACTGCTGCTATAGCTGCCTATCTATAGTGACAGATCTGTGATTTACTAAATATAACCATAAACTTCAAGCATTAATGAGTAAATAATCCTCTCTCTGATTTGATTCTTCCTTTTACAATCTTTTCTTGTTAAATACAGTAATGTATGTGTATATCAGTAATTTGCATTTTGCACAAAGTTTTTGTTAATAAATCTGATTTTAATTGAAGTCAGTATGTTTTCTTGGTTCAAAGTATAGAAGGAGTGGGTAGTTTGCTGCAACCAACAGTGTTTGGTAAGACTCTGTAACTGCAGCTTTTGGATTATGTAATCAGATGGTCAAAATAAGTGTCACAAGGCCAGGATATTCTAGTAGCTCTAACCTCATGAGACAAATCAGGGTCGCTTACTCAACTTCAACGTTAAATACATGATGTTGATGGCAGATGGTGCTTTTTGAATCGCAGGTATGAGGGCCTAGAAAATTCCAATGTGAGGTATTTGTCATGAAACGATACCTATATCTACCTCTGTCATATAGTGTTACTGTAGTTAAGTACACAGTGGCTGCGCAATAGAATCAGTCTCTACGATCCAAATACTTTTTCCTTTTACTTTTAGTACTGCAGCTGCCCTTACAATGTATGTACTGTTGCATTCAGTATGCATACAGATGGTGCATACTACCTCGTCATATCATTATGCCTTAAACTATGACTCATATATCCAGAAAAGCGTGCTGGCTTGCATACTGCAAAATGCAGCCAGATGTAGTAGAACATCCTGGTATTTCCGGCATACTGCATTTGACATTTTACTATGTACTGGGACACACTAAATCTGCTTCTGGCATACTGTGGTAGTATTGGTGTTGGAGCAAACGGGGAGAGTTTCTGTAGATTTTGCAGGTTTGAAGGTTTTGCAGTAGCAAGGCATCACCTCTGAGAGGCGCTGTTGGCTCTTACATCGTATCAGTCACGCTCCAGTGCAGAAACTCCTCGTCCCCCGTGTTCACCTATAAAACAGCTAAATCTCACATTTGTTTTTCTCGGCTGAGCAGTTTTGACAGTAAAGCAGCAGTTTAGCCTAGTACCAGGACTAGTACTTGTTGTTTACTTCCCATAATTCCTGTCACTAGGTATGTTCCCTCCTTCCATGCCCAGTACTGTACCTGGTTAAAGAGCGGTTACAAGACGCATCAAAACAGTAATAGATTGTGTTTTTTGACTGTTAATGCGTCAAATATTCTCTATATCTTAAAGAATCAGACCGACCTCTTTTAAAAGGTTGGTGTATCTGAACAAAAGAGGAGAGGGGTTGATTGAGAGAAGAGAGGAAGTGGGATGCAAAAGAGGAAAGAGATCAGTGCCATACAGCAGAATCCCTTCTCTGGAGAGGAGAGAGGGATGGAGGGAGGACTGGAAGGACAAACAGATGGAGAGGCGACGAAAAAGGGGAGGCCGGCGTGAGGCAAAGGCTACCCTTTCTCTCACCAGATGAGAAAAAAGAGGGGTTGCAGGGAGCCAGAGATAACAGAGAGGACGGAGGAGAGGGGGAAAAAGGAGGGACGTGATTAGAGGATAAGCAGAGATCATCCCTCCATTGTTAAAGGGATGGAAAAACTGACCCTCCCTCTTCCTCTATTTTCATCCTCCCATACCTCTTTTTTTTGCTTTGTTTTGAGCATTGTGGGGAGCTTGAAGAGGATGGAGGGATGGCAGCGAAAGCGAGAGATAACATTGCTCCATCCTGTTACATATCCCTCTTTTTCCTCTCTACCTTTCTGTCCATCTTTTCTAGTGCTGCACCTGTGAAACGCAGAGGATGTGAGATGGAGAGGAAGATGGAGAGACAAAGGGATGGATGGAGGGAGGGAGGGATGAAATCAGAGGGTGGGGGGTAGAGCCTCGCAACATTAGCATGCTGAGAGTGTCAGCACTCTCCTCTTTTTCTCTCCCTCCATCCCCATCCCTCTTTCCATCCCTCCCTCTCTGTCTCTTTCTCCTCACTGGTCACTGCAATTATACCATCAAAACACTCCAGCCTGAGAGCATAATAGCTTCCCCTCTTTGTGTGTGTGTGTGTGTGTGTGTGTGTGTGTGTGTGTGTGTGTGTGTGTGTGTGTGTGTGTGTTGTCATGAGAGATCAAAAGAAAGAGATGTGTGTGTGTGTATTTGTGCATAATATAGTACCATGCATGGTGCATTACATGTGTATGTATGACATGAAGGGCAGATGTTGGTGTGTGAGTGCCAGAAACTGGATTTGCTGCATGTGTGGGTGCACGAGTGTGTGTGTGTGTGTGTGTGTGTGTGTGTGTGTGTGTGTGTGTGTGTGTGTGTGTGTGTGTGTGTGTGTGTGTGTGTGTGTGTGGGGTATCTATTGAGTCCTACTGGGCTAGAAAAACTGCTTCTCCAACCTCTGACCAAACACACTCTTATACGCACACTAAGAGACCCACTTTACATGCGCGTGTCTATTGAGTTTCTATTTACACACACTCTCACACAGTAATGGATGCACACAGGCATCCAGTCACGGCTTTGAGACACAAACCGTTATGACCTACATGCCCAGTGGGTCATCATTAAGCCAAACAGCACACTCTGACACCTTCGGCTGTCCACACACACTCTCACTCTCCCTGTTTTTGTTGTTGTTCCCTCAACTTCCTCTATCCCTCTCCCCTTCCACCCTTCCACCCTCTGTCTCTTCCTTTTTACTCCCATTCTCTAACACACAAACACAATCCCCCCTCTATGAGCTTGTTATCCCTCTCTGTCCGTTCGTTTTCTCTCTGTCACCTTGCCCTGAGCTATTTGAGTACACTTCTATCTCTCTCTCCACACATGGACACACTCGTTCTCTTTCTGTCTATCTATCTTTCTATCTCGCCCTCATGATCTGCTTCAACCCGTCTCCAGCTTTCTTTTACCGTCAGTCTTGACATATGTTGTCTGTCTCTCATAGTCTGGTTCACTTCAACTCAAGGCCCGATTGTCAGGTGAACAATATCACCGAAAGTATCCTGTTACGACTGAATACGCCAACAAATTACAGTAAAATCAACACTTAGTACAGTTTTAAAGGGGAAAACCGTGAAAATAACCCAGATGACGTCATAGTGATGCCATCAGATGATGTTCAGAAGAGACAAAACTTTTAACAGAAAAACTCTATTGCAAACTGTGGGTGTAGGGTTTGAAATCATGAAGGCATTTAGAGGGCAATGAAAGCTATTGAGTTGCATTATGGGAAATGTAGGTTCCAGTGCTTTTGGGGCTTGACCCATACTGGACTTAAAGTCAGGATATCTCAGCCTCTGCTGCTTCGATTTTGATCAAACTTGACTTTCAATGCAAGTTGGGTCCCAAAGAAGATAAAAGAGATATTATACACTCACTGGCCACATAATTAGGTACACCTTGCTAGTAAAAGGTTGGACCCTTTTTTGCCTTCAGAACTGCCTTAATTCTTGGTGGCATACCTTCAACAAGGTGTTGGAAACAGATTTTGGTCCATAATGACATGATAGCATCACGCAGTTACTGCAGATTTGTCGGCTGCACATCTATGATGTGAATCTCCGGTTCCACCACATCCCAAAGATGCTCTATTGGATTGAGATCTGGAGACTGTGGTGGCTATTGGACTACAGTGAACTCACTGTCATGTTCAAGAAACCAGTTTGAGATGATATGAGCTTTGTGACCTGGTGCATTATCCTGCTGGAAGTAGCCACCAGAAGATGGTACACTGTGGTCATAAAGGGATGGACATGCTCAGCAACAATACTCAGGTAGGCTGCAGCATTTAAACGATGCTCAGTTGGTACTAAGGGGCCCAAAGTGAGCCAAGAAAATATCCCCCACACCATTACACCACCAGCAGCAGCCTGAACCGTTGATACCAGGCAGGATGGATCCATGATTTCATGTTATTTATGCCAAATTATGACCCTGCTATCTGAATGTCGCAGCTGAAATCAAGACTCGTTTCAGCCAACGTTTTCCCAGTTTTATATTGTCTAATTTTGGTGAGCCTGTGTGAATTGTAGTCTTGGTTTCCTGTTCTTAGCTGACACCCGGTGTGGTCTTCTGCTGCTGTAGCCCATCTTCTTCATGGTTCAACGTGTTGTGCGTTCAGAGATGGTATTCTGCTTTCCTTGGTTGTTACGAGTGGTAATTTGAGTTACAAGGCATTTTCATCCACACAACCGCTGCTCACAGGTTATTTTCTCTTTTTTGGACCGTTCTCTGTAAACCCTAGAGATGGTTGTGTGTGAAAATCCCAGTAGATCAGCAGTTTCTGAAAAACTCAGACCAGCCCGTCTGGCACCAACAACCATGCCACGTTCAAAGTCACTTAAATCCCTTTTCTTCCCCATTCTTTCACTGTTGGCGCCATTAGCTGCGAGCCACCGGCTTAGCCGTCACCATGTTGAGAGCCGAACAACGGAAATGCATTTATCACAAAATGTATAGTAATCAGAGATGGAGCCCAAAGAAAAATACATAAAGTAAAAGTAGTAGTGCAGTTTGTTTACAGCTGCGTGAATTAATTATTTTGACCTTGTGGTGGCAACAAAACAAGATATAGCACATCACCTACATATTATCACTTTATAGAGCAACATTAGCGTTCATTTGGACACTCTCCTTTTAGCTTTGTTTTGGTCTCCACCAAGGAAATGTTGAGGGAAATGTCTCTTTAGCTGCTAAATGCTCCAATATGTTCGCCAGCTAGTTGCTACCTTAGGTGCTGTCTGATATCCTACTGTGTTTGGGAGTTGGAGTCTGGTTTGGTGGTAAGTCTCTGCGGGTTCGTCACTAGACGCGACCCCTTTCACATTACACATGTGACCTCTTGTTAATACAAATATATTGATTACTGCAGCTTTAATGAGGTCTCTATACCACATAGTCCCTCTCTGTATAGTATTGTTCTGACTTGTGTGTTGCTTCCTCTTTTATTATGGCTGACCCTTCCCCTCTCTCCCTTCCTCTCCCTCTTTCTGTTTCTCTCTGTCCCCTGCTTTTTCTATCCATCTTTCTCTCCCCATCACTCTCTCCCAGCTGTAAGTAAATCAATGAACATACACTTTATGCCATCTATTGATCCTTTCATATCTATCTGTCCTCACCCCCCTCCTGTTCTCGCCCTCAGTTTTTCACTTTCCCCCATCCCTTTTTCTCCCCCCCTCTGTCTCCCCTTTGAATTTATAATCTCTTTTCCCCCTCTTTCTCTGTCAGTCCCTTTCTCTTTATATCTCTCGCTCTGGGACGTCCTATTTATATGGCTGGCACCTCCATGCTTGTACTGAAGTGTGTGTATGAGCGAGAGAGTGTTGGTTTGATGTTGGTCTAAGTGGTTAACATAATATGAGCCCTCAGAGAGATGACGTTCCCGCACTCGCACACACACTTGCACACAATTTTCGGCTTTTTGGGAGGCTTTTCTGTGGACAATTTGTGCTTTTTAGTATTCTCCAGCTTGTGCAGCAGATCCATGTATTATCTATCAATTGCATTCTCCCACTCTGCCACTCAGTCACACACACCTTTGTGGTTCGACCGCCTTCCCAGAATGACAAAAACCTGGTATTATCTTTTGTTATTTATTATCGCAGATGGAGCCATCATTTCATGACCTCGCCGTCTCTCGCCCTCCTCCCTCCGCATATATTTTTATTTATTCAGACCTCTCACTCTCTCTCTTTCCTACCCTCTCCTCCGCTCTGCATGTTTATGTTTATTCAGACACATTTCCCTCTCTTTTTCCCTCCCCCCCATTCTTTCCCTCTGTACCCGTGTGTCCAGCTTTTGTTACCAGCCTCGTTTCCATAACAACTGCGACCTTTCAGTCAGCGCCTAACCATTTTTTAATCAGAAGTAGGGAAAGACAGAAATGAGAGGAGAGAGTGAGTGAATTTGGAAGGTTAGTCAGGTGATGATAGGAAAATAAATAACTCTGAAAAAGAGATGATAAAAACATCTGAATAAAACTGGAGATGCAAACCGGCCCTGGCGTCTTGGTGAGACCCTGTGAACAGTTTGGGTGGGAAATATTCCCAGCAACAGGTAACAAAGTGCTGCTCAAGGTCAAGCATCTACTGTAATGTTTGCTGTGCGATTGAAGGCTGCTGTGGATAGTTCAAATGAGTCTTCACTAGAAATAATTATGGTGCACCTGAAAGGCTGTGATGAACATTTTTCCCGTGTTGCGTCAAATTTAGGTCCATTAATGCCCTCTTTCAACTGAAGGAACTTTCCCCCGGAACTAGGAACCTTTTGTGTAACTCCTTGCATTTAGACTGCAGGGACCAAAATCTAAATTAAGTTTTGGGGTCTATTTCCAGGGACGTTTTACCCCCTAGATAGGCCTGGTCGGGAGGTAGTACTACCTGAAAGTACAGGATTTTTGGCCCAAGCCCCCAAGAAGAGCGCCGGTCGTTGGTCCCAATTTTCGTAGTGGCCAAACAGCAGTACTACAACTTCCGTGTCCGTCAGCTGTTACTCGGCAGATATGTTTTTTAGGTGAATCGACTCCCCAGTACGAGCATTCCAACAGCCCTTATTTAAATCAATAGGTCCTAAAGGCTGTAAAAACGCACTGCTAGTTGAATCCAGAGTTATTTCCCGTCCTCCGTTCATGTGAATGAGACCCAGACCGTGACGACTGCGCAAGCCGTGACGACTGCGCAAGCCGTGACGACGGCGGGGCGTTGGGAACCTGTGACCGAGCGGACACTGCTGCCAGAAGGTACTTTTCCAGACGCAAGTCCAGCCATTTTGACATCTTGCGCCACTGAGCAACTTTCATAGGAATGAACAGACCCCGCCTCCAACTCTGTATCCAGTTCTCTTAATACAGCACTTTTTCTGCCATAGATTACTGTTACCTTCAGTCATCTGCACCTGATTCAGCTGCTATCGGGCTATTAAATAGGCATTATCAGTCTCTATAATGTGCAATAATGTCATAGTTGTAACTCAAACAAAAAGGTTTCTTTAGGTTTAGGCAATAAAACTACCACTTCTTTATGTTTAGGCAATAAGAACAGTTAATTTTAAGGAAAAACAATGTGTTTTTGGTTCAGATTTTTACAAAGACAACTACACATTATTGGTTTTATATGGGGTGCAAACTCCAGTCTCCTGGGTGAAAACCCTGTGTCTTGCGTCACATCCATCGTCCCCGACCTCCATCCTGTACAGAGTCTCACACTGTCTATACTACAGCGCCTGACTTCCACTTCTGCTCCTGTAATAATTACTATGTTTGCTAGAGGTTGTGTTCTTTTATACCTTCTTTTGGTTATCTACCTACTAGTGGGTGCAGTAGGCCCCTATTGACCCACATCTATGGTGCTGTTAGCTGCTGATAATGCCTATTTAATAGCCTGACAGCAGTGTAACTGGCTGTCATCAAGGGGTTGACTCCGACATTCCGGTTATGAATTATTAAATATGTGCAATTTAGTTGTGTTAAAGTCATCAAAAGCTGTTTCAACCGGACGATAGATCATATACAACATCATCTTTGCATCTAATTTCACTAAATGTTCAATTTCCACCACTTTCTACATTTTTAAGTTAAAGTATTACACGCCACGGGAGGATGAATTGTCAGTCCTGGGTCGGTTTCTGTGCCTGTTTTCAATGAAAATTCCTGTGATGAGATAAAATAGTTAATGAATGACCTGCGTTTCACTAGTAAATCGAACCATTACAGTGCTGTGCAGGTGATAATATGCTGCTAAATATCCGTGACTCCCATTATTGTGATGTGGCTTCAGCATTGTAGACTTTTAGAAATGCTCTTCAGTCTTTAGGCAAGGTAGTCTTCCCATCTAGTCTATCTGTGTCTGTGTGACACCTGCAACAAACTGTTGCTATCATAAATCATCAGAAAAAATATGTAATTGTGCTCATTTGAAACCAGTTAGTATTACTTCTATTCAGATGAGCATCCTGTGTGTGTGCGCACGTATCCGGGGGGTCATGCCAACATGGGAGGGACCGGACCGTCAAGTGGCCAGCTCTCGAGCCCCACTCGCCCGCCCACCGTGCGCCACTCCACACCGGCAGCAGCGCGCAGAGGATGATGCCAGCCGCAGATAGATGGACCGGCGAGGGAGGGAAGAAGTAAAAAAAAAAAACCTGCACAGTGGCACAACTCGAGTAAAGAGGAGGCGGCTGGTGAGTGAGAGTGAAAACTGAGAGAGTTGCGGAACAAAAGGACAAATAAAGAGCAAGAGGGGAACAGGAAATAGCTGCAGGAAAGTCGCTGCTGCCTGCCCGCACCGATGTCCGAGGCCCAGCCGGTGCCAGCTGAAGACAGTCGACCGAGGCAGAGCGCGCAGGGACGGCCACTGGAGCGGGAAGCTTCGGGGAACCGCTGGAGCTCCACGCTGTGACTGAGAGTGAGTTCATTCTTTAAACTTCACCCACAGCATGGTGTCTGACTTTGGCCCACGCTGACTACACCACACCGCTGTGTTTATTTTGCCTTTCATACTGCGACATTATAGTCCAGCGCTGCCAATTAGTCACAGGACGCACCGCGGGCGCGCGCGCACACAAACTGACAGCTCGTGCGTCAGAATGGCCAAAGCGGATTCCTCTCGCGTGGCAGAACCGGCAGATGTTTCCACGCGGAGGCTTCAGACATTATTATTACTGTTTCCACCAGCATCGATAGACAACATACTGATGTTATAGCGTATCATGATATGGCACAAGTATTGTCTTTTCCTGCTTTTACTGGATGAATTACAGTAAAATGATGTAATTTTCTGAACTTACCAAACTATTTTTGTTGTTCTGTTATTTGACTTTAACCACTTGGTTATTATATCCACATTACTGATGATGGTGATTATTATTATTAATATATCATCAAAAACCTCACTGGGTAAATATTTTGCAAAATCACCAAAAGTCAGCGCAACAATATCGTTGCAATATCGACGTGGTCAAAAAATAGTGATATTTGATTTACTCCATATTTCCCAGTCCTAATAGATAGATAGATAGATCGATAGATAACCTGTGTAGGTATGATCAGCTCATAAGAGTTATGGGTACAGCAATCAAAACCAGTTATTTAGTAAACTCAATAATAAACTTGTTTGTTTTGTGAACGAGCAATGCTGTTTAAATTCTATGTGAATCAATATTTCTGAGTTAATATCGATATTTAAATGATCATTTCTGAGTGAACAGAGGGATTCAGCATCTGACGTCATCAACATCAAACGTTCAATGAAACAATAAAACAGAATAAAAAACAGAAATATTATATTTAAGTTCAGAGAACCTGAAATTTATGAGAAAAAGTAAATTAACTAAATATATATTTCAAACTTAATATTTACTTTTAAAAATATTGCTTAAATATTCTTACATAATCAGTTATGTCAAACATTTTGAGCACTTACTTAAATAGAGTTTAGTTGAAAACTGTACATTTTCAATATTGTTAAAACACATACATGTTATACAGTTTGCCCATAAAAATATAAACCTAATATTCGAGACACAGGGATAACTTGTTGACCTCCGTGTATTAGCATCAGGGCTGGGCAATATGGAGAAAATCATACCAATATCAAATACCTTGATATTTATGGATGCATTGCGACAATATTGTTGTGCTGACCAATGTTTATACGATGAGATTTTTTGATAAATAATCACAGTAATGTGGCTATAATGACTACGTACGTAAAGGCAAGGTCTGGTAAGTTCAGAAAATAACACGTCTTTACTGTGATGCAGCTTTTACAACCAGGAAAAGACAAGATAATTTAAGACGTCACATATCATGATAACGATATAATATAGATCTATTGCTCAGCCATAATTAGCACATGCTATCAACACATAACACCCAGATTAGAGTTTCCAAATATACATTATTAATCAGTGAGTTGTGTGTGCTTTATTCAGCATGAGTTCCCTCCTCTTGTCAGTTTTCCCAGTGACGGCTACAGCAGTCCAAGAGTGCCATCCTTAAGTCTAATCTAGTGATTAACAGCTTTCGTTTTCATTGCTCAGTGTTCATATTTTATGCAGCTTTTCTGCTGGCTTTGAAAAGCTAATCTGTCCCTGATATAAGCGCATTGGCTGGTTTGCCATCTGCGCTGTATTATAGTAGAGAGGACAGGGCATTTGAATAATTGATATTTAGCTATTTATAGTAGGATTATTCTCTTGATGTTGCACCGGGGGGACCTAGCACTGGTCTATCTATCTGTCTATCTGTCCGTCTATCTCTGGATCTGACTATCTGTCTATCTATCTACACTACTATTCTGTTGTAACATCTGTCAATTTATCATCCATCCATCCATCCGTCCATCCGTTTTTCTGTTGGGTGAGCGGTAGTGTATCCATCTGAAGTGGATTATAGCGGTGTTATCAATGCTAAGTAGGACTGCTGTTCACACACACTCGCACATACACACACACAGACACACATATACATGCCGCTCTCACTCTATTTCACTCCCCAAGGACCATTGACCATTGTGAGCCCTCTCTCAAGCCTCTTCTCTCTTTTGTGTGAACGTGTAATGTGTGTGTGTGAGTGTGTTTGACGGTAAACACTCTGATCAAACAGTGCTTAACAAGCTGCCTGCACTGATAACAGAGAGGGGAGAGGAAGAGAGGATGAGAGAGGAATAGAGAGGAAGGAAAAAGGGAAAGGGGGCAACGGGATGAAGAGGAGGTTACATACTGAAAAAAATGAGGGTGTGTGTGTTTTTGATCTTGATTAAATAGTGAGATGTACCGTTATTCATAAGCCTCGCATTCGCTGTTCTGTTTTACAAGCATTTCCAGGTATTGAAGGGAGGCCATGCAGAAGTACTTCATCAACATTTTCCAGTAAAAAAGCTCAGTAATCTTTTAGTATTATACAGGAAGGCAATCCAAGCACTCCAGCATACTAAAGCAAGTGGCAACGAGGAAAGAAATATATTAAAAAGCCTTTATTGTTGTGGCTAAATCATGAAAAAGCTAACATGTTTCCGCTGTAGGTCTTCGTCAGGGCTTAAAAACAAACAGACGAAGCGGCCTCACCAATATGGTGTCAACAACCAATGGGAGGCGATCACATGATCACCATATCCCAAATAAATAACACAGAAGGAAGTAATATATCTCCATCATCAATGAAACTACTCCTACTTTTTAACGGATGCTGCAAAACAAACATGGGAGCCGACGCAGAGAGAAGAAAAATATATGTCCATGCATGTAAAATCTATATCCTCCAAGACCAGGATACTTTATGGCAGGGGTGTCAAACTCATATTAGTTCAGGGGCCACATCCAGTCCAGTTTGATATCCAGTGGGACAGTAAAACCACTGCATAGTAACCTATAAATAACAACACCTCCAAATGCCCCCTTTCTGTTAGTGCAAAGAAGTACAAGTACACCCTGAAAATGATCACAGTTAATCTAAAATCCAGCCCAAAATTCAAATAGAGGTGCATTTACTGCAAAATTGAAATCAGTTATTCATTCTGACTTAGAAAGTCATAAATTTAACTTAATGTCTCATAACTTTGGCTTACTACATCAAAATTTGGACATTATTTACTTAAAATCTGTAATTAATTCCCATAGAGAGTCGAAAGTGTGACAAACTATCTCAAAATCGAGCCTCGAAAAATGAAAATCTCAGTTTTCACATTAAACATAGATTTTCTAATAATAAATTTGACTTAATATCTCATAATTTTGGCTTCCTATGTCATTGTACATTTCAGAATTGAGTCCTGAACAATTAAAAGCTCCTACTTTTCTGTAATTTTTCCACTTTGCCAAGTCATCCAGTGGGCCGGATTAAACCCTTTGGCGGGCCGGTTCTGGCCCTCGGGCCGTATGTTTGAAAGCTTTAAAGCATCTAATCGATGGATCCAAAAATTCTCACTCCCCAGAATATTTTTGTTTTGTTTTTATGCTTCATGGCAAGATCCAATCACACTTATCTCCCTCCATTTTGTCACATGTACTTTTATGATGTTTGTGTTTTCTTAGACAGCACACAGTTGGGAGAAACAGGAAAGATAGTCTGAAGCGAGGTGGGTTATATGTGACAAAGATCATGAGCCAGATGTTAGCCCGGACCCCAGTCTGTTGACCTGCATTGACACCCTCTTTCTCTCTGTCTTCCACGGTCAGTTCTGCAGTCTGCTGTTTCCTCCCATGACATGTTAGTATCAACCTTTTGAATAACTGCCTGCTCTGTGCATCACTAAAACGTACTCAAAACTGTCCAAATGTTTGTATTTTGCAGCTGTTTTCGAGGACGTTGCAGCTCATTGTTATTACAAGTGGAAGTGGTTGCGTCCTGTGATAGACTGGTGACCCGTTTTTGCTGTCCAGGTAAGCAGCAGTCATGTGCCAGTTGCATCGTGGTCTGCATCTATTCATTTGTCCACATGGTGCAGTTTGGTTTTATTTCAAAGTGATGCTTAACATGGCCGTTAAGGGCACTTAGGTGTTAAAACAGTGGTTACTTCACTCAAGTAACAAAAGAGCAGCGGTGGAGGATGTATTCAGATCTACTAATCACTGTGAAATATGAGTTAATGTCCTGTTTTGAAAATGTTTCTTAAGTAGAAGTATGTAAGTAAGTAGTGGTGTGGTTGCAGATTGCAACCAAGTACTCCTGCGCTCACTCCTCCCCTTCCAAGACTGTGGTAACGTGAGCCGCCGAGTGCAAAACCATCATTTCTTTATCATCGTTATCATAATAACACAACTTTAGGAGCATCGAACTGCGGCTGGCGGTACCACAGATTTGCAATCGTTGGCTCACGTTACCGCGGTTTCACAAGCGTGTCACAGAACCACGGTGACCTTTGGGCAGCGAAAAAAATGCGAAAGTCCTTCTAGAGTCACGCCGATGCAACATGGCAGACTCTGTGAAAAGGACCAACTCCTTATGTAGATATGAAGGGCTCATTTTACAATTCAACAGTTCTTATTTTCAAGTGATTATACACGAATGAAAACATAGTTCTGAATATTATTTTCCATTTCTGCTAACAGATCCCCTGAAATGTTCCACACTTCCTTTAAAAGCAAAACTACTTCATGCAGAAAAGTTGCTCCTGTGACATCTGTTATACTATAATACGATATCATTAGGTTATTGTGTTTCATGCATTAATATAAAAGCAGGACTGTTATTGGTGAAGGTGGAGCTCATTTTAACTATTTTATACAGGACTGCAAATAATGATTATTTTCCTTCTATTGGATGATTGTTTTTTATAAATAGATTGATTATTTGGTTGTTAAAAAACAAGGAAATAGTGAGAAATTCCCATCACAATTACCCAAAGTGACACCTGTTTTGTCCTACCAATAGGAATCCAAATGAACATCTTAATCAATGTATTGGTAAATCTTTCATCCTTCTTTCTCTCTGGTCCATTCCCTTCTTATGTAAAAACAACCTTCTCTGTCTCTCTCTCCAGTGATGGATTCCCCCACAGATCTTTTCGATGACTCTGCTCCCCAGATACATGCATTTGCTCCCACCCACAGCTCCACAGATCTCCCTGGGGTTCACCCTCAGCCCAGCGCAGGTCGCCCTCCTCCTGCCTTTAGGCCCCCGGGCTTCCCCCTCATCCACCACCTCCTCCAGCCAGGTGGAGCCCCCCGGAGGATTGGAGGGCAGCTCAACACAAACCTGAGTGCACACAGACACCTGGAAGACAGACATTTGGAGGAAGATAGAGGAGAGAGGGGTGGACAGGTGGAGCAAGGGATGGACGGAGGAGAGGAAGGAGTGATGGAGGGAGAGGACAGCTTGTTGGGGGGTAAGAAGAGGCACGGCGACGTTGCCCTCGCGGCCGAGTGGAGTCAGGATGTCTTGAAAGTGAAGAGGATGAAGCTGGAGAGCCGGCCAAGAGATGGAGAGGCAGAGGAGGGAGGCAGGAGGCGCGAGGGAGGGAGGGAGGGGAAAAGGAGGGAGAGGGAGGAGCTGAAAGAGCAGTTGGAGGAGGCAAGAGAGAGACTGCAGGCCCTGCAGGAGAAAGTATGGAGGGCTTTTGGGGAAAAGCACATGGCAGAGGAGGAGAAGAACAGGAGGCGCAGAAACAGAGGAGGAGGAGATGCTGGGATGATGGAGGAGGAGGACATTACAGAGGGGATGTATGATGAAGAGGACATTGATGGTGGAGAGATGGAAAAGGAGACTTTCTCCCTTCTTTCTGTTTCCCCTTTTGACAACTTCCACAAACAGAGAGAGGAGAGGCATAAAGAAGGGAGGATGGAGAGAGGAAGAGGAGAAGGGTTGCACTTGGAGGGGGTGATGGAGGGATCGGGGTTGTGGTTGGATTGTGGAGGGCTGGTGAGAGGAGACTGGAATGGAGGGATAGAAGACGAGGGAGAGGAGGGAGGGCAGAAGTTCGCCCAGGCGCTGAAGGTGGAGCTGGGCAGCGCCGTGGCCCGAGTCATCGACCGAGTTCTCCGCCTTTACACTGAGATGACAGACGTCCCTCCTTCCTCTCCTCCCGCAGCTATCTCTTTCCTCCCGTCTGACGCAGGAAACGACGGCGGGAGGGAGAGGGGAGTGTGGATGGGACTGTTAACAAGAGGAAGAGAGGAGGAAAAAGTGAGAAGTAAGGAGGAAAAGACGGGAAGGCAGGATGGAGAAAGTGAGAAGCAGCTCCAGAAAAGGAGCAACGGGAGCACGCTGCCTCCAGGTCAGCCTCATCACACCGAAACAACGGATCTGGCGATGCCATTGGCTGTTCAGAGGTCACCTGACATACGAAAAGCCCACCCACTCCTCGGCCCACCTCTGTCCACTCACCTGAACCCCTCTCACCCGAGCCTCTCCCTCCATCACCCTTCTCTTCCACGCCCTCCTCTTTCTCATCCTCCCCTCCTGCCTCCAGCTTCACAACCCAAGGACCTCTCCTCCTCCTTCCACCCATCCTCCTCCTCCTCTTCTTCATCCTCATCCTCCTTCCCCGCGCCTCCGCCCCCCCCCCACCTCCCCCTCTCCCTCTCCCCCTCCTCCACTACTCCATGCAGCAGCTCTTCTCTCGCTCTCTTCACCACCCTCAGCTCCCCCACCTCCCCCCGTCCCGCAAGGACTATTTGAACTCCGACCCCTTCTTGGACTTCTCGTCTCACCCCTCGTCTCACCCCACTTTCCCGCCGCTCCCCTTGCTCGGCCACCTGGACCCCTCCCTGGTGCGTCATGCTCACGGAGGCAGGGAGAGAGGGATGAGGGGAGACGGGGGGATGAGAGGAGGAGGAGGAGGGATGGACGGAGCAGAGCTGTACCTGACTGCTGGGGGAATATCCTTTTGTCAGCAAGGGGGGAGGTTTCTGTGTTTGTTCATGAATGCGTAAATGGACATGTATGTCCTTAACTGACCTCATGTGTACACCCAGGAGGGCTTGTCTCCCTGCCATCTGAAGAAAGCCAAGCTCATGTTCTTCTACGCGCGCTATCCCAGCTCCAACACACTCAAGACTTACTTCCCCGATGTCAAGGTGTGTGTATCCCAGCACAGTGCTGGAGCATCATCACTGAACTACATGCTGTTTGCCGATTGAAATATAATTATTTTTAGGTTTTTATTATTGCTTAGATGTGGCCATTAATGAGGGAGAGCATTTTGCAGCTGAACAATATCTTATATTGTTGAGTGGTTTAATTTACTCCAATGCATTTTTTAAAATTATGATTATAGATTTTTTTTTAAAGAGGACCTATCATAGATATTTTCAGGTGCATATTTGTATTTCAGGTTTCTATTAGAAGATGTTTACATGCTTTAATGTTCAAAAACTGCTTTTGTTTTGTCATAGCAGCTGTACTGCGGCACCTCTTTTCACTTCCTGTCTGTGACGCTCTGTTTGGTCAGCTGGTCCACTGTTGTGATTGGTCAACTGAAACAAGCTCTTCGGACTCCGCTCCAGCTCCGCTCTAACTAGCTTTGTTTGAGGGCGTGCCAAACTAGCCACTAGGCAGATATTGTGCAAATGCGTTACTTGGTGACATCGCCATGTTACAGAAGAAAAGGCGGGACTTCAAGCAAGCCGACAAAATTTGAGTGGTTCTTTCCATGAAACAATCGAATCAAAATGGTATTGGGTCCACCTCTACTCCAGAGCTCACTGAGTCAGGCCACTGGTTGAAATGTAGCTGGTTAGCTCAGTTGGTTAGAGCGTGGCGCTAATAATGCCAAGGTTGGGGGTTAGATCCCCGTATGGGCAAACATCCTTTTGAAGGAGCATGAAGTGTTGTCAACTCATTCTAATGGTCTAATAATAATCACACAGAAAACAGTAATCTGTATGTACTGAAATCACTCATTCAATCAAACACGACCGGTATCTCGTACCATGTGCCGAACTCACTGATATTATGTGTCACCTGGTGTCATCACCACATTACGGAAGAAAAGGCAGCAGAAGAAGAAGAAGAAGAAGATCTACCTTTATTAGTCCCACAATGGGGAAATTCAATTTACACTCTGTTAAACTCATACATGGTACATGCAGACCTGAAACACACACACATGCATTAATGGAGAGATGTCAGAGTGATGGGGCTGCTCCAGACAAGCGCCCCGAGCAGTTGGGGGTTTGGTGCCTTGCTCAGGGGCACCTCGGCAGTGCCCAAGAGGTAAACTGGCACCTCTCCAGCTACCAGTTCACACTCAGTTTTTGGTCCATGTCGGGACTTGAACCGGTGACCCTACATGGACCAAAAAAGAGAGAACCCCTCAACTTTGCTGATCTTTTACATGCAAAAAAAAAAAAACTATAAAACACACTAAAGGAAAGGGGATAAAGCATAATAGGTCAGCCTTAAAAATCTCTATCTGCAAAGTAACAAATAGCTAAAGAAGTCAAATAAAAAGTACAAAATTTCTGTCTGAAATGTGAAAGTAGTATAAAATGGACATAGTATGTACCTCAGCATTGTACTTGAGTACTGAGTAAATGTACAGAGTCACTTCCAACAATTGTGATATTCTTGTTGTTGTTGTTGTAATGTTTCTCATCGAGTGATAGTTTGGGATTTTGGACCCCAATCACAACCTTTACCTTTTTCAAGATACCAGTTTCAATATTCCTCTTTCAAGATAAGATAAGATATTCCTTTATTAGTCCCACAGTGGGGAAATTTACAATTTACAATACTTGTTGTTTTTGATTGAGTGAGTGGTTTCAGTACATGGAGATTACTGTTTTCTGTGTGATTATTATTAGACCATTAGAATGTGAGTTGCCAAAGCTTTGCTTCTTTAAAAAGAGTATGGCCCGTACGGGGATCGAACCCGCGACCTTGGCGTTATTAGCACCACGCTCTAACCAACTGAGCTAACCGGCCACGTGAGCATTAATAGCCTGACTCTGTGAGGTCTGGAGTAGAGGTGGTGCAAATACCATTTTGATTAGATTATTTTATGGAAAGGATCGCTCAAATTTTGTCGTCTTGCTTGAAGTCCCGCCTTTTCCTCTGTAACATGGCGATGTCAATACCTGCCTCGCGGTTAGTTTTGCACGCCCTCAAACAAAGCTAGTTAGAGCGGAGCTGGAGCGGAGTCCGAAGAGCTTGTTTTGGTTGACGAATCACAACAGAGTGGGCCAGCTGACCAATCAGAGCAGAGCGGGCTTTTCGGGAGGGTGTGGGTGGGGGGGCAGGAGCTCAAACAGAGCATTTCAGACAGAGGGTGAAAAGAGGTTCTGCATTACAGCTGCTATGAGAAAAATAAATGTTTTTTGAACATTAAAGCATGTAAACATGTTCTACTAGAAACCCCAAATACAGTATTCACCTGAAAATAAGCACAATAGGTCCTCTTTAAGGTGTTAATGATAGTATGGGAGTATTAACACTTCCCATTATGAAGCACCAAAACAGTGTCTTTCTTTCTCTGACTTACTGGCTAAAGCTTTCTTTGAAGTCATTTTTTTATATAATTATTAATACTTGTGAAATCATCTGATAAGCACCCCTCTCTTTATGTCCTTGCCTGCTCACTTCCTGTCCTGCTGTTTCCCTGTCCACTGTCTAGTTTAACCGCTGTGTGACCTCCCAGATGATTAAATGGTTCAGTAACTTCAGAGAGTTCTTCTACATCCAGATGGAGCGCTTTGCACGACAGGCTGTCCGCGAGGCTCTCACCCGGTTGGTTTGAGTTGGCACTGGTTCACTCATTTTGCTGCAGAACTTCCATTGTTTGACTGCTGAGTTTTATAGGAGCTCGGATGTTGTCACTGAATTAGCTGAGACTTGTGCATCTGATGCTGTGCATATGCTGCCCTGCATACGTGGTCATTTGTGGAGAGAAATAATTAGAAATAGCAGAATGACAACACTTTGTTGTATCATGCTCCAGGCTCTCCTGTTTTATGCAACAGCGTGGCTTCCTCTCTGACAGTCATGCATGTTTGTCTGTCTGTGTTACCCAGGGATGGTGCACCTCGTCTGGGCAGAGAGAGTCAGCTGCGAGTGGGCCGTGATACGGAGCTTTACCGCATACTGAACATGCACTACAATAAAAGCAACGTCTACCAGGTAAGGAGAGTGTGTCACTATGCAGCATGTCCATAGTGCTTCAGTGGATGCTTTAATACCTTTTCATGGTGTCAGTGTATTGAAAGCTCAGTGCTTTTATTTTTCTATGGCTTGGGGACCTTGAATCTGATTAGCTCCAAGTTTTATTCAAGCTTTTTTTTTTTTTTTGTTTGTAAACACAAGAGCACCCCAAGGTGACATGTACGTTATGTCATCACTGCTACATAATGCATAGAATAATATACAAATAGGATGCACATATCAAACTCTAACTGCTGTGTATAATGACTTGGTTTGTCCAACACAGGATGCTCTATTAGAAAGAGAGCTGTTAATAGTGTCACCATGTGGACACACCAAAGAAACTAGGCCGAGAGATGCTCACTGATGACTGTCAGTTTGGTTTGTCATGGCCTTAAGTGTGTGTGTATGTGGGAAGTGAGTGGTGAAGTACGAGAGAAAGCGGCAGCGAAGGGAGCGAGTAACGTTTTCGACTCCGACCCAAGCAGGAAAAGTTAAGTGTCTGGTTTGTCCGTTCTGGGTTACTGTTGAAACATGGCAGTGCAACATGGCAGACTCCATGAAGACGACCCACTCCCTATGTAGATATAAACGGCTCATTTTAAGCAAACAAAAATATTCTTATTTTCAGGTGATTATACACTAAAGAAAATATACTTATTAATATTCTGTTTCAGCCAATAGATCCCCCTAATTGTTCCATACTGGTCCTTCGCTATTTAAGAGCTTAAAAGTGTTTAAATCTGCTTGATATATGTATGTCTTTCAACTACTGTAATATAAAAAAGCCCATCCTTGGTAAGCTGTGTTAATGCATGTATGAAAATGGAGCTGCTGTTGCGTGCCCTTGTTGTTAATGTTTAGAAGTTAAAACAGTCCAGTTAACCACAAAAAGACGTATGGTTCATATTGAATGATCACTTGGGAGATTTGCTCCAGAGAAGTTGTCTTAGGTGGATAACACCTCCACCTCCAATATAAATTTCCACAAAGTTTGAAACTGTTTTTGCTAAACCTCAGTTTACTTTAATCATGGGTGTTAGATTAAGGGATTTTACAGCATATAAGTTTACCACTGAAGGACTAAGTAAATCAAGTTTAAGCATTTAATTACAGGTTTTCTATTCATTTCAGGTAAGAGACCAAGAGCAACCAATGAAAACTGTCAGAAGTTTCTTTCCATGAACATTATCATTGTGTAATAGGAGCAAAGTTCACCTCATGTTGTCACTGAAAAGTAATCTTGGCCCGTACGGGGATCGAACCCGCGACCTTGGCGTTATTAGCACCACGCTCTAACCAACTGAGCTAACCGGCCACGTTGAGTGGGCCATGGTGCATGATGGTCACTCACAAATCAGCATTATTATATTTGTTAAAATGGGTAATATAGTAGTAATAGTAGTAGTGAAGGTAAGTGAAGGCAGTATTCCAGATGCTGGGAATTCAACTTGAACTGTTGTTGCAGTCTCAATAATAATAATAATAGTTAAATAACTATGGGCTAATATCAACAATTAAAAAATCATTCTTTGTCCATTTTCTCTAAAGCACAGTTTAATTTAAACATCAAGTTGATGTAAACAATCAAGTTGATCTTTAATGGACATGTACTATATTCATTTAAGAGACCAGGTTTTCTTTCCGTGACAGTACTCAGATCTCATCATGGCCCGTACAGTTCATTGTCTATGGAGCGGTTCCACACGTTATACCCTGTGACTTCACAAGTTCGAGTTCGTTTGTCGGAGAGTATTTCATGTTTAGTAACATTTTTTGGACTTTTAAGTTTGGTCGTCAAAAAGTTACAACAAAAATATAGTTAGAGAGAATATTTTACAGTGAACAATATGCAATGTCAGATGTAACTAAAGCTAATAATTCCCTCTGAAAGTGGATTAAAATGTATGAAAAGGCATAACATTTAAATACTCAAGTGCTTTGAATTGAGTTAATCTGTTTCACAGCTAGTGATAGTTTGGCTTTTGTGTTTTAAGGTGCTGGTTGCGATTCAGTAGTTTCAAACTTAAATTACAAGTTACCAACATTTAGTGGTCTCTTAAAAATCAGCTTGGCCCGTACGGGGATCGAACCCGCGACCTTGGCGTTATTAGCACCACGCTCTAACCAGCTGAGCTAACCGGCCACAACAGGGGAACCACAAGATGGAGATTCAGTCGGAGGAAACGACGAGACGCTGTTGCTTTACAAGAGTAGATTTCATGCTTGTGTTGAGTTGTGTGGAGAATCTGAGCACAGTTATTTAGCATATATGGCTTTGACTTCAGTAGCTTTATTACAGTTGTTTTTTAAGTGGTGTAAAGAAGAATAAGAGCTGCAGTAGAAGTAGTACTGGACAAGGCAGATGAGGACACTCCAGTAGGTCTGATTAGGCCTTGAAAATGTAATAGAAATGCTTTAGCTGTAACACTCATCTTCTTTCACAATGTCAAGGCTATAACACAGTTGAAAGCATCTCCATAGTGTTAGTGTTGTTAGAGGCCCTGCTCTCCTGCACACTGTACTGATCAGGCTGAAACTGGGAGCTGGATGCTGCAGATCTGTTGACATGTTGCACAGGTATAATTAATAGCCTTAATTATGTCCTTGTTCCATTCACTGAACTGGGGTCACGGTATTGTGCGTGCTTTCCCATACACATGGCTCACTGTGATGCCATCATTAATATTATTATTTATTATTCTTCATACCTGCTTTTCTTGCTACGATATGAGTTGTCAAAAAAAAAAATCCTATTAAGCCTACAAAAGGTCATCAAACTCCATGTATTTTCTGTGAATTCATACTAATTTCCATGTTTTTGAAGCCACAGTTCTGTAGACCTGAAGTATTTTATCCTTTGACATCCCCATTTGTATGTGCAGGTCCCAGAGAGGTTTATCGAGGTATCAGAAGTGGCTCTGAGGGAGTTTTACTCGGCCATTTGGACTGGGCGAGACAGCGACCCCTGCTGGAAGAAAGGCATATATAAAATCATCTGTAAACTTGACAGTCCTGTACCAGATGCCTTCAGATTGCCTGGTTGTCCCGTTGGCTGATGATCGAACCGCTTCCACCTGGTACATGAAATGCATGCATAAAACGCAAACTCACCGAAAAAAAAAGGGAATTTTATTGAAGCGTTCACACACTGTGAGAACAAGTAGGAGGAAATCCATGTAAGTCTCCCATTTGACTCATTCATAATTCATTCAATTTGTGGAGAAAACGATATTTTTAGATGATAACAGTGTGCAGAGACAGACTAGGTGAATAACAGTAGACTGACACCCTCCGTGCGGCGATAAGAGTCTTGTGATTGCACTTATCGAGGAACGTGAACATACCATTGTATTAAAACAGGACAAAACAGGAATTCCCTTTCCAAACATTCTTCGCCAGTCAGCTGACTTGTGAAATCACAGTACTGCAGTACTGTTTCATAAAAGCTGTTGTGAAAAAATTAGAGCTGCTGAAGCCACAGAGTTGGAACAGACTAACAATGCCGTGGAAATATGCGATGGCTACTGTTTGTGAGCATCATGCCATGGCTGCACATCATTCATTCACTTGAAAATATAATATGCATTCCCTGGAAGTCCCTTGCTAATTCATAAAAAAAATGCCATCCCATGCATCCCTTCAGTAATCAAACGTACTGCTGACAGCCGTTTACCAAGCACGAGCACTGCACAAACACACAACCTGAGCACATAACACATTCCTCAGATTAGGTGCCCCTATTTTCCTCGTCGTCACTTCCACTGTGAGCAGAGAGCCGTGTATCATACTATGAAAAATCCAGCAGTAATTTTGCTGTGCAGTCATTAGCAATTTTTGCACAAACAGCGCCCAGCCATCACACCCAGGCATTTCACTGCTGCTCTCCTTCAGGGGTGTTCACAGTTTCACATTAGAGACAAAACATCAGATATGATTGTCTGCTAGCAGTTAATCGTTGCCTTGTGTGTGGGCTTCTCTGGAGTGTCAGAGGTACATGTTTGTGTGTTCAGTGTTCCCCACAGGTTTTACATTTTAGATGCTGTGAGGGTGATTTCCTTTTCTTTTTTTGCCTCAACAGCACAAAGCTGTCATGTTTGCATTTTCTTACGTTGGTTTGTGTGTCCACACCAATTACACTGTTGCCAGGCCATTAATAGGCATTATCAGTCACTGTAAGCCCCATAGATGTGGGTAAATACACACCTACTACACCCAATAGTAGGTTTTATCATCTATTCCATGGGGGTCAAACTCATTTTAGTTCAGGGGCCACATACAGTGCAGCCTGATGTCCGGTGGGACAGTTAAACCACTGCATAGTGACCTATAAATAACAACACCTCCAAATGTCCACTTCCTGTTAGAGTAAAGAAGTACATTCTGAAAATGATCACAATTATTCAAAAATCCAGCCCAAAATACAAATACAAGTGCATTTAACTGCAAAATTGGGGTTAATTATTCATTCTGACTTAAAAAGTCATAAATTCAACTTAATATCTCAGAACATTTGTTTACTCTGTCAAAATCTGGACATTATTTACTTAAAATCTGGACTTAAAAAAAAAGTCATAAAAAGTCATAAATGTGACAAAATATCTCAAAATTGAGCCTTGAAAAATTAAAATCTCAGTTTTCACATTAAAAATACATAGCTCCAAGTTTGACTTGCCAAGTGTAAGTCAAAACTTTGACTTAACAAAACCATTTGGTGCCTTTTGGTACTGCAGTAGAACCACATATACTGGACGCTGACCTGAAATGTAGTAGGCGCAGCAGGCCCCTACCGGCTCATATCTATGGGGCTTATAGCAACTGATAATAACACCATTTAATGGTCTGATAACAGTCGCAAGAGAAATCAGACTTGGAAACCTTTAAAGAAAACGTGAGGATCAATCGTAATTAATGTTACATAATATATTGGAACTGTTTGGTTACTTGTACAATTTTAAAGCATAGATGGTTTCAGTCAGTGGACTTATTTTGCTTGTATATCCATCTCTTTGTTCAATATTGAATTATTATATAGCTTTTGTACATGATGGCACAATGTAATTAAAAGTCTGCCCAGAGGGACAATATATTGAATTTAAAATAGTCAAATGAATGTTTTGTTGTTTCCTTGGTGTACTCTTATCATTGAAATACTCTGTTTTTGTATTTCTTTATTGTGATGCTTAACTTAAAAGGCCGGTTGCACAGTTAGTACATATATCGACATATTGCGGAAACTTTCACTCTATCTTCTGTATATCATGGCTCCTGTCTGGAGGGGTTTCTGCTCCAGATAAAGGCCTCCTCAACTCTGTGACACCGAGCCCATATGTAAACTATTTGTGACGTGTTTTCGGCAGCATGTTTCCTATATTGGCATTACATTTTGTATTTGTAACCTCTTCTGTTTCTCTCGTTGCTTTCAATGGTCTCTCTTTTATATTGTACATATTGTATCTTTAGAGCCGTGCCTCATTCAGACTTTGGTGAATTTCGGTGTTTAAACGTATCAGTGGATTAAAGTGATACCAGGCTTGTGTTGTCATGCGTGGATTCACACCACACACATAACGCAACACACACTCTCTCTTTTTGGTGTTCAGGTCCTGGTAGCCAACACTAATACCATCATGCTTTAAGCCTTTAATCTAACAACACTAAAACACACACACATCCTCACTGACTCTAATACTTGGATGATGGTTTTGTAAGAGGCTCAACCCTGGACTAAGTCTAGCCACCTGAGACACACACACAGTTTCTCTGGTATGCTAACAATGTCTAAAACCACCGAAGTCCTGCAGAAAAAGCTCCTGATTTTAGACTAACAAGCTGGACAATGAGTCTTGTCACAGTCGATCCGTGCTCCACATGCTAGTTTCAGTTTGGCATTTTGAAGAGGCTGCACTTAAATTTGCACACATAAATGCAAATGTTCCCTAACCAACATATTTTTGGATGTTTTTTGTAAATGTTTGACAAATCAGATTGCAGCCATTCAAATTCAAGATTTGTAGATTATATTAAAGGTACTATATGTAATAATTTACATGTTTTAATCCCTTTATATTGCCAAAGTATGTACAGATTATAACATAATTTAAAAACACAAACCTTCCCCGACTGTCTTGGTTGCCTGTAACAGCCTAGTGGACTGATTTCTATGTAAAGGACTTGGGACTGTTTTGCTGGGAAAACCCAAAGAATATGACGTTCATGCAAACTCCCCTAAAGCAATAACAGTGTGCAGCTAATGCAGCAAAAATCTGGTCTTGAGTGCTTAATGCTGAGGTTGGCCAGCATGTTGTAACTTACAGTACTTATGCAGCGTGGATCTGCTTGGTTGCTTCATGACATTAGCATAATGGAGCCAATGGTCCAGATAAAATATAGGAGCATAATGCAATGCCTGACGAGCTGTCCATCATTAGGAATTAGTGGATGATGTAGAGAGACGTCAGGACGCCGACTGCAGTTCACTTAACAGCCACAGGTGTCATTAATAACGAAGAGCTTCTGAAAGTTACCTATAGTACCTTTAAGATCTGTGAATGCTTTGTGACACCAGTTGTGCGACTGTTACTGATCCTTTCAAACAAAATGGCCTCTTTGAATGCTATTGTGGCTTCCCATTTCGACAAATCATTCACAGACTGTGGAATTGGGAATGCACCACAACTTTTCACACTTTTCTTAAAGCTCTTCATGGCACAAAACATCTGAAGGAGTCCACAGTGGCTTGACACAGAAATTGGCACAGAATTTGAACTGTAGCTAACACAGATTAAGGGAAATGACAAGTCTATGTTGAAAACAGTAAAGCAAACAAAATATCTTGTTTCATTTGCACAACTGAAGTTTATACATATTTCTTGGGCAAACCTGAATGATGCATTGTAATACAGATATGTGTCAGGAATTAGCATTTCTACTGCAGAAGTGAATCTAACAGACATGAAAATCATGCTACATGTATCATAATAGGCCAGCATGGTCATATGACATAGGTCACAAGGTTTGATTAAGCATTCTGGGTATGAAATGCTCTCTCTCTCTCTCACACACACACACACACACACACACACTGCAGTGACTGGCCTGACGAAATGCCTCTAAATCCTGAAGTAGCTCAACATTTGTCTAAGGGAGGTAGCACATAACCCACATGTGCATAAGACTGTCATTAGTCAGCAGTGCAGTACTGCAGTAGTACATCAAATTACAGGATTTACAGCGTAAACTTTATATAATTCTATAAATAAAAAGCAGATTGATCATCCCTCCCTTCTTTCTGGCTCCCACATCTGTTCGTGTATCTCTCAGGGTTGTCACTTGCTCCGGACCCGAGGCAAATTGCTCTGTATGACAACCAGTGTTGGAAGTTCCTCAACCCATCAGTGTGACAAATAAACGATTTTTACGCATTTAAAAGCGGACGTGCCATCTGGCGCAAAGCTCCGGAGACGCACTGATACTTGGTTGCGGGCATGTCTGTCGCTTCTTCTTGCAGCTGGATTATGAGTGAAAAGTGAGTGAAGTCGACCAAAAAAAGAGACAAAAAACTATTTCTTCTTCAAGATTTAAGCGTGGCATATTGCGTAAAGAAGAGGAAGGTGAGTTGCGGTGCGGTTATTTCTTGTGTTTTTGATTTTCCTGTTTTATAAAATCACACATTTCTTGCTTTTTTTACTATGCAAAATGTCATCGGTGATTTCAGTTGATCTAACCACAGCCCAGTTTCTGCTCCTCATTCTCCAAATAAATCCTCATTATTTTTCACGGTGTGCGTCATCTGGGGTTTTTATTTTGAAACGCTTTACCGGATGTGTGTTTTGTCTTATTGTGGCTGCCTTTACGCTGCCGTCTCCCCAGACAGGAACCTGACCGCGGGACGATGGCGTTAACGGGGCTGCTGCTGCTGGAGCTGGGTCTGTACGCCAGCTGTTTCGTCTGTGGGATTGTTACCGCTGCGTCCATCACCATAGTCCAGGTGACTTTTAACCAGAGATTAATAAAACTACATTAATGCTTCTTTTATCTCCACCTTCTTCCGGGAACACTTACTTTTTTCAGTGCGTGTGTCGCTGCTAGAAAGTTCACCAAAGACCGAAAAATCACTTTGTATTTGTGCCACGATTTGTTGCCTAATTCTGCAGTTAATTATCTGATTGTTTGTTCCAAAATGACCATCACAGTAGGCCTCTTTTTGGTAATTTTACTACTTTTTACCTTTAAAAAAATAAAAAATAATGTATATATAATACTTTCCACATATTATGTAGCAGGAGACGCAACTGTCAAAGCGTCAGCAAGTAAAAACAAAAAAAAGACGCACTTTCACTTTCTTTTACTTTTGTGGACACACCTCTTTATATTTACATGTTATTAGGCTAAAACATCCCGTATTGTCTCGTACAGCAGGCTAGCCTGAAAGGAGAGCTTCTTTTTCTTTATCAAACCCACCATAGAAACACGATTATCACCGTCACTCATTCCACTCCGCTGCATTTAATCAGCCGCATTCATTTCACGCTGCTGGCTGGAGGCGCTGTAAAAAACAATATTTATTTTGAGGCATTAAACGCAACATTGTCTTTCTCACTAATCAGGAAATGTGGGAGTGGGCGTGTGAACGTGCGCGTGGATGTGCGCGCGCGCGAGTAATTACCGAATCATGTGTCCAGATTACTGTTCTCATCATGTGACCTGACGGTCCTCGTGCCCGGTTATTCTCTTTATAGAAGTCAGATGCTGCAGGTGTGTGTGTGTGTGTGTGTGTGTGTGTGTGTGTGTGTGTGTGTGTGTGTGTTTTTTGTTGTTGTAATTCTGGGCTATTAAGGCCACACTGAGATGACAAATCTGAGATTTCGAAAATAAAGTCAAAGGTTTATGAGAAAAAAAGTCGTAATATTATGAGAATAAAGTCAAAAGTTTACACGAAAAAAGTTGTAACATTATGACAATAAAGTCATAGTTTCTGAGAAAAAAGTCTGAATATTATGAAAATAATGTCATAAGTTTATGAGAAAAAACTGTAATATGAGAAAAAAACTCAAAAGTTTACAAAAAGTCGTAATATTATGAGAATAAAGTTAAAAGTTTATGAGAAAAACTGTAATAATATGAGAATAAAGTCAAAAGTTTACGAGAAAAAAAGTCAAAATATGAGAATAAAAAAGTTCATGAGAAAAAAGTCATATCATCAGAATAAAATCAGAAGTTTAAGAGAAATAAGTTATAGTATTATGAAAGTAAAGTCATAATATTATAAAACAGTGTATTTCCGTGTTATTTTAGAGGGGAAATAGAGCAGCATGCCTGCTGTGTGACATCTTGTGAAGATCTACTTCAGTTTAGGTTTCACTGATAACCAAATACTTCGTCTTTAGACTCACCAGCAGCACATCTGGACAAAGATTGTCCAAGAAACTGAGTTTATTTTGACGAAAGAACCACACAGACCTGGAGGAAACTACTTTTTTCTCCGTAAGATATGACTTTATTCCCATAATACTGCATTTTTTTCTTGAAATATTATGACTTTATACTCATTAATTACGACTTTTTTTGTAATATTGTGACATTATTCTTGAGATGTCAGTTGTTTTTTTCACCCTCAATGTGGCCGTAATACTACATCGTACAATTCTAATAAAACAAAAAGGAGGTTACTGAATAGATGTGACAAAACTGAGCCTGTTAAAACAAAATAACCAAACTAGAAAAATTTAAATTTCAAAATAAAATCTTTTTGCCTGGTGTCTCAGGGTAACTTGGGAGGTCGGTGTATCCTTTATGGACTTGTCAACTACAACGTTACAGCCGGCGTCATCGGGGTCCAGTCATCCAGCGCCTCGTCTCTCTGCTATTTCGTGTCGGCCATTTCGGTGTTGGTAGCAGTGGTGTGTTTCTCGCTGTCTATGTACTGGGTGTACACGTTCTGCATCGACGGGGAAATCAGAAGGTAATGGCATGTGTGTTTGTGTGTCATCATAAAGCTCTGGTTTTCAGAGGCGTGTTAGATCAAATTAACATTTTATAGGAGCTTGTGCTTTGAACTGCTGAAATCCTTGAAGTCATCACTTTATTGTCTTTTGTTTAAACTGTTACTGGCTCTGTAATGGTATATCAGGACGTTTTTCATCGCGAGGGATCGCCCTGCTTCCCAGCATTGGACACTTGATGGGCTGCCTCTCGACACTGCTCCCAGCTTTCAAACTGGAACCAACATGGCGGCTCATTTGGAAACTTTCTTCTCTTATATCACGAAAATACAGTAATTCTGAACACATTTTATATGAGAAATAAGCCACACCGTTGCTGAATCTGTCTTTATTTTGGATCAACAATGTTTAGTTTAAAAGTTTCTCTGGAGTTTCCAGAGGTGGCGAGTCATGTTGAACACCCGTGATCTGCATAAAGTAGCCTTGACCTGCACGGCTGCTTACATAGGCGATGAATGGGAAGCATGGAGAGGACGGAGGCTGTGGACATGTACCAAACTGCATGGCTTATTTCTCGCATAAAATTGTTTTCAGAAACACATTTTGGTGAACTGCTTTCATGATATAACAGAAGAAAATTTCTGATCAGGCTGCAGAACAGTTGAGGAGAGGAAAAAGCATTTAGTAGAAATGAAAAACTGATCAAAAAGAGCACATAGGTCATAGGTATGTTATTGTAACACAGTCATATGTTACACACAGTAGTTTGACGTCATTTCCTCATTTATCTAGTGGTTGAAATAACACTATAATTTCTCTTTTCCACGGCTTGCTCACGCTCTCTGTTTATTCGGTCCTCCACAGGGAGCGCATGTGGATGAACCTGATTATAGTTGCGAGCGGCGTCTTCCTGTTCTTCCTGCTCATCTCGGGGTGCATGCTGAAGATCGGACGCGACTCGCTCTGCAACTCGGTCGTACAGAACGTTCCCAACATCACCAGGTGGCACACACACACACACACACACACTCACCATCCGCACAATGCAACCAGACACATGCATGCACAGGCATGTCTACACAAAACCAAAAGCTCTCACAAACAAGTCAGAAATGAAACTACATTTTAAACCCAGTTACTTCATGTTTTCTTGCTCATTCATCACTGTTACAAACACTATTAACTCTTTCAGCTGTTCTGTCAATAAAAGGATAAGATTTAATCTCTTGTTATTATTGAAGATGCTTTGAAACTTGATTATCTGTAACTTTCTAACATGTAATCTGTTTCTGTCTGTCAAGATGTGAAGATGCCCAGGCTAGAAAATGGGTCAGTCCACTTAAAGGGGAAAGGTTCTACACCAGTCTATACAAAGCCGAGGTCAGTAGGTTTCACTCAGCCTGTCTAGAACGGATACAAACCCAGTTATTAAAACTCTTTACATTATGTTGGCACAGGGACCAACTAAATTCATGTACCAGTCAACATATCCATATATGTACTTTGATTGCAAACTACGCAAAATACATTTTACGAGATTTTCACCTTTAGCACCGCATCATGAATAAAGGATGGAGCTCAAGCGCAAAACCGCAAATGTCCTTTTATTTATATACTGTATGCTGTCAGTCATCTCAAATATTTAATATTAAATTATTTAATCACGATTAATCACCTCATCTAATTTTGAACAGATGAAAAATGTGTGATTGCATTTTTCATACAAATATGTTGATTGTTGGAAAGCAATTAACAACACAAAACAATAGACAAATATTGTCCAGAAACTCTCATGTTATTTAGCATTACTGTATTTTTCGCACTATAAGGCGCACTTAAAATCGTCCCACCGTTTTGTTTCGCTTAATGCTCCTTGTAATCCGGTGCACCTTATAGTGCAAAAAATACGGAAATTTTGCGTTAACTTTAGCAGCCATTCTATACAGCAAAAAAAAAAAAAGCGTAACACTTCCATTAGACAGTTAGTTGCTTAAAGAGGACTTAATATACTCATTTTCAAGTGCGAACTTTTATTTTGTATTTCTACTAGAACATGCTTACATGTTCAAAAAGCACTTTATTTTCTCATAGCGGCTGTGCTGCAGCTCCTCTTTTCACCCGATCCACCGAACCAAACTCTTCAGACTCCGCTCCAGCTCCACTCTAACTAGCTTTGTTTGAGTTGTTTGTTTGCTCAACTAGCTGCTAGACAGGTGTTATGCAAATGTGTTACTCGGTGACATCACCATGTATGGAAGGAAAGGCGAGACTTCAAGCAAGGTATTTCAGGCAGAGTCTTTGTAACTTATACCCCCCAAAAACTATATAACACACTAAAGGAAAGGGAAAAGCACAAAAGTGTAATAGGTCCTCTTCAAAGTTGCAGTATGGTCACGGTTTGTCGGTTTAGTGATTGGAAACTTGTC
Source organism: Pterois miles (assembly GCA_947000775.1). Taxonomy (NCBI): domain Eukaryota; kingdom Metazoa; phylum Chordata; class Actinopteri; order Perciformes; family Scorpaenidae; genus Pterois; species Pterois miles. The sequence continues at coordinate 10,715,540 of CAMQGK010000008.1, forward strand.
CTGACAATCACAGGAACAAGAGGTTTTTCTTTACAAGATGTGTGAATGAATTGTTCATGGTTGCTAAAGCAGCTTATGTAGAGCAACCAGTACTATTAACTCTTTAATCAGCTATGAAGAACCGTTTCAAAGAGCTTCTTTCTATAGTAGCAGCTGCTATAAAGTATCATGTAGTCAGTATCTACATATATATGTAGAGGGTGTGTCCATCACTAACCGCTGACATCCAGATGAAAGAGCTTCACACTCATGTGGTGTGTCATGTGTTGTCTCCTCCCTGACTCCCTCTCAGACGGCGGCGTGGGTCAACTTCTTCTTCTGGCTCATCATCGGGGTTCTGGTGGCGGTCCAGAGGCGTCAGAGCTCCGGGTCGAAGCTGATCGTAGGAGGATACGGAGGGTACGGCGGGCCGGCCGGAGGGCTCTTCGGCGATCCCGGGGTCACGGCCGCGGAGACGGAGCCGTTTTTCAACCGCCCTGCAAGGCCACAGTGAGGACGGGTGTCACAGATGACTCACAAAAACACATACTTTAGCACAGCATGATAATGTGGGAGTAGATGTGGAAAAAAGGGTAAATACATTTAGTGCACGCTGCCCCCCAGGTATTCCAGTGAATACTAACACCTCCTGTGAGATAACGCATGAAACTAAACAGCCATTTGTGATTACTGTACTTTTGTTTGCTTCAGGGTGTTGCGGCACGTAGATTCAATAGAAGCATTGCCCCTCGACGAGGATGGGATTCGAACCCACGCGTGCAGAGCACAATGGATTAGCAGTCCATCGCCTTAACCACTCGGCCACCTCGTCGGGCTTGAATGGAGCTGTAAAACCAACAACCTCGTAGGGCCTATTTGAGTCCGTGTGACGCATACTGACGTCATAATCCAGATTGAACTGCTGATATGTACATTTACCCGTTTCCCCACATCTACTCATGTCAAACATCTGACTACTGGATCACACAGAAATGTGGATGAGTCATTCAGAAAGTGTTTCTGTTTACACAACAAGAACTGGGAGGATGTTCATTGCAGGCATTCATTTGATTTTTATTTAATCAGATTTTGTATTTTTAAAATGACTGGAAGGTGTGTCCTAAACTGAGATGAAGACGTTTTCACTCACTTCAGAAATGATTAACTACACCGTTCTCAAAAGCTTAAAGTCACATTCATTTTTTAATCCTTTGAGAAGTTTGTTTTTTTGAGTTTGTGCCCACCAGTGTTTATTTCTTTAAGTGTTTATTTTTTATTTATGACGAATTATTTCATTTTGACATTGAGGCCAAGTGTCTCTTGTCTTCATTTTGTTTTTGTCCTGTGATCTTAGATAGTTCAGTCTCACCATGTGAACAAAACCACTGATCGAAACAATGGGAATGACATTATATTACATTATGCGACAATTATGGATTATGATATGACATATGTGCTCCTCCCTCCCACCCCTAACTTTTACATATAACATCCAGTCGATGTCTCACAGGTGCTCGTCAAATCCTTCGATCTGATCCTGCGTTTTGACTATTGCACCTGACAGTATGAGAACCTAAAAAGGCTGCATGTCAAGATATGATCCGCTTGGTTTGTAGTGATGCTACATGACGGTGTGCTACTTTTTAAACCAATAAACCAAAGAGTTAAAACACAAATGTGTGCTTTGCTGATGTGTTTCAGAGGGAATGGAGTCGTGGAAATAGATCCGTCTGTGTCTCCCTCTGCTGGTCGATAACAAGTAATCACTGTGGAGTATAGTTTAAGAAGAAGAGGATCAACCTTTATTAGTCCCACTAGGGGAAATTCATTTTTTTTTTTTTTTACACTCAGTTGTAACTTATACACAGTACATGCAGGACCCATATACATGCATTAATGGAGAGGTGTCAGAGTGAGGGGGCTGCTCCTGACAAGCGCCCCGAGCAGTTGGGGTTTGGTGCCTTGCTCAGGGGAACCTCTGCAGTGCCCAAGAGGTAAACTGGCACCTCTCCAGCTACCAGTTCACACTCAGTTCTTGGTCCATGTCGGGACTTGAACCGGTGACCCTCCGGTTCCCAAGCCAACTCCCTACAGACTGAGCTACTGCCGCCCCCAAATCAGAAGTTTTCTGTCAGTGGGATTTTATGGGATTTAATGATCACAAAGGTCACTTTTTTGTGAGTACCCTAACAGGAAAAACATGTATATTATGTGATGAGTAATCTCATTATTGTGGCTATGAATTGAAGTAATGAGTGATCTCTTACATACCTGAAGCCTGATCTCTTGATGTCCTTGCTGTGTTTTTTCAAGGACAAATAAAACAACAATAAAGTATTTATTCTGCTATCCCAATCCAAGTAATAAACAGCAGGGATTTAAGACAAAAAAGTCTTGTTTTGCAAAGGTTATTAATATTTTTTTAAATATTAAATACACTTTTTTGCCTTTATTGGACTACAACACTGATACATGGGGCACCTGCTCTACCAGGTGAGCTACTTAATTTTGTCTAACACAGATAACAGATCACTTCCTGGTTATGATCTATGGTATTGATTAGCATATCAGCTTCACCATAAAAAACAAACAAAATTAAATTCAGACCTTATAATTGTATTAGTATTATTGTTCAAAATACCCATTATATATAAAACCCTACATTATAGATTATATTATGTGAGACGGCCGCACTCCTGTGCAGATTGTAAAGCCCTTGAGGCATATTTGTGATTTTGGGCTATACAAATAAAATTCACTTGACTATATTTAATTATTTGGCCATCAGACTCAAGAGATTTCTAAAATAAAAACAACACCAGAATTTCAGCACACAGATGAAAATAGACAGCTTACTCATGCTATTACAACATGACTGCTACTTTCTTTCCTTGACTGTCTAATCTCTGTGGATTACCTGACCCATCTTGAGCCCTGAGGTAGAAGATAACGTTCACTGAAGAAAGAGAGAGAGGACAGACGCATGGCGACGGAGAACGGAGAGTGATAATACAAGAATACAGGGGAAAGACCGAAGTGAAGAACTTCACCACTTCTGTAAGTCAGTTTGCTTCACTTCCATCATATACATCTAAAGTAGAATGCATACCTTTGGGTTACTGTGTTTTATATTTATATATGTATATATACACACACAGGAAGTCTGGAAAGGACGAAGAGAGAGAACTCTGGAGAACATTGAGGACTGTCTCACACTCGAGGATCACAAAAAAACCACAAAACTTGTGATAAATCTGACTTTGGAGCATATGGTAAGACCTCACTTCCTATTTGGTTGCTATACTGGGCTACTGATACATGTCTGAGAGGAAAAACACAAGAGTAGAGTGTAAAAATGACAGCGACCGGTGGTAGGATAGGGATGAAAGAGAAGCACAGATGAGAGCCGTGGCCACTGTAGACTGAGCTAATCCGCGATAAGCCTCTTTAAGCTACTTCACTCTCTACAGATCAAATGTTCTGTTTAAAACCTGTTGATCTGTGCTGGACTTCTGACTGCCAGCTATTGATTCACTTCATCAGATTTTTTTTGGCAACATAGCTGTTAGTTCTGTGCCAAATCAGATAAAAACTATAGAGAACAAGTCCTTACATCTCAAAATTCAAGAGTATTTCAACTGGACAAATATCCATTTTCAAACATCTGACTGCTCCTGATTTGACCTCTGACCTCCGTCCACCCACCGTTTTGTCTCCGTCCAGAACATGGCTGACAATCAGTGTGAGTCCGTGGCAGTGAGCGTGGAGTCCCTCCTGAACGACGCCAAGAGGATGCAGATGCAGTGCCGCGAGCGCAGCGAGCAGCTCTCCATGGCCGCCACGCAGCTGCGGGTGGAGTCGGCCGCCTTGAGGGAGCAGTGCGAGTCCACCCAGCTCGACATGGCGCGAATCCGCCGGCAGCTGGATGAGCTGATGGACACCAAATCGGCCTTTGAAGCCAGGGAGAGGCAGGCGCGTAAACTCAGCAAGCACTTGTGAGGAAATAAGGAAGTGTCATGCAGGCTCAGGAAAAGGGAGGGTTGATAGTCAGGGTGATGAAGAAGGGATTCATCTCTAGAAACACTGAGGGGAGAAAAGAAAAGGTTGAGGGAGGGAAGGAAGGAAAAGAGAGAGTCCCCCTCACCAACTTCAGAGATAAGAAATTGACATTTTGCTGAAAATTACCTTTTAAAGAAAACAGTGTGTGTACTTTGTCAGAGTAATGGAAGGAAACAAGCACTTTATCAATACTGACAGCTCTTTCTTGTTCTTCTTAGCGTTTGCTGCTTCGTGAAACACACGTGAATACGCACAACAATTTCATCCCTCTCCTCTTTCCCACTGTTCATGTCAAATAAACTCTGGTCTCTATTCTGGAGCATATTTCTCCTCATTTACGTCGTCTCATTGTGCATGTGAGATAAGTGGCTCAGAGCTGATAAAGAGCAATCAGTGTCTGCTGAGGAATTAGATCCTGCATGAATTCATTCATAAAGTGATACAGGACTACAAACTACAAGCAGACATACAGTATAAATGGTTTTCTCAGCTCATATCTTGTGTCACTACTGTATATTTTGAGTGATGGTTGAAAAGTGATAAAAAATGTCAGTGCTCTAAGCCAGCAGTTTGAACATCACATGCAATTCATATGCAAGATAGTTCTGGCTGGTTTGGTCAGAAAAGGACAAACTAGGCAATTTATTCTATAAAAACAATTTATTTAACTTTTTGATCATGAAGACACATTAAGATAATAATAAAAATACATAAAAGTTTATGTTATACATAATTATTGTGGGGACATTACAACATGTTTCTAACCTAAGGATGCAGTGAGAGATCCATATTTAGATTTGGACTCAGAGCTGAGATGTGACTGTGTAAGCAGGCGTGTACAAAATGGCCGCCAAGGATTCCATTGTTGCTATGGTTATCTCAGGTGCGTCATTTCAACATAAACAAGCCCTCAAGAAAAGTTGGCTCTCAAGTTTCTCTCGACGATTTCTTGGAAATTATCGCTTCACCTGAGGACTTTTTTACAGCCTGACGAGAACCGAAGACTCACGCAGACTAAAGACAGAGACACGACCAACTGCTGTCATGAAAAATGTGAGATTTAAACACTTTCTATATATTTTTACGTCAACACAAAGGTCACTGAGAGCAGGCTACGCTAACAGGCTCTGCCATAAAAAGGCCCACACACCTGCAGAGCTGAGTAATATGGAAATATATTAGAAATATAAATTGTCCTATGGGACAATTTACAGTCATTAACCTAAACTGCATGTCTTTGGACTGTGGACTTTGGACCACTGCACCACCATGCAGCCCCATCATCACAGGTATTACCATAATATGCAAAGCTGCTACAGTCATCTTACGTCCTGTGTTTTCTGTGACTTGTTTGATGGCTTTACTGCTTTCCTACATGTTTTACTGTCTCATATTTACTGATTTTGTTTAAGAAAAACTGTTCCCCTGGTCATCAGAGTGTGAATGGTTTCTCCTCTCTTCCTTAAGTAGCAGTCCTGCTACCACCTCACTAAAACAATAACAGCCTGCACACACAGTGTGTACCAAGTATTAGCTGAATACTACAGCTGAGGATACACCAGCATCCACAAGGAGGAGAAACCCTACAACTTACCCTCTGCAAGAAGAGCTTCAATCCGTCGTCTCAGCTGATCCCACACCAGTTCTCTCATAATGGAGAGAAACCATACCGATGCAACCTGCGTGAGAAAAGCTTTCCTGTCTTGACACCCAGTACAGCAACAGCAAACTTGCTCTAAAGAAGTAGAAGAATGACTTTATTAATCTCCCTGGGGGGAAATGGAAATCAAGAGAAACTTCAACTGTGCAGAGAAACCATACAGATGCGATAAGTGTGGCAAAAGCTACACCCGGGCTACAAAAGCTGTACCGCTGAGAGACCTGCTGGAAGAGCTTTGCCACAGGTGTGTCAGAATGCATCAGGGAATTCACATGGGAGAGAAACCATACCATTGTGAACAACGTGGGAGATGCTTCAGCCAGCTATCTCTTCACAGGACGAGACACAAATGTTCTGCTCGGAGCAAATAGTGAGAATAACTCTATAACTCTAATAACGTTATTTCACATATACTATTCAACTCTATGGCGTAAATGTAAATAAATATCAAATTCTCTAGGAAATTTGGTTCATTTATATTTTTGGTGAGATTAATGCTCGAGACCAATTCTTAGTCTATTTCTAGCTACAATTTCCTGTCAGCTAACAAGAAATATTTCATGTCAGATGTTAAGATTCTCACCCATCAGCTGAAACCAAGTGCTGTAGATGTGCCTAGCTATGCCATGCAGCTTACAACAGTCATAATGTGTTTGTTTAAACCTACAGTAAACAGATATAATAATATAATATATTATCAGGCCATTAATGAGGATCATTAGGGGCCTACTACACCTATTATGTTGTAAAACTGAAAGTGAAACTTTTAATTTATTAATATGTTCTAACATAAAACTGAATGAAATGTTACATTTTAAACATAAATAAAAAGGATTTTTTAAGTTTAGGTGGCAAAACTACAACTTCTTTGGGTTTAGGCAAAAAATAAACTGTTAGGTTTGGGGAATTGTTTTGGATTAAAATAACTACAAACACAACTACACTTTGTTGGTTTCACACTGGATGCGAACTGGATGCGAAAATCCTGTGTTTTGTCAATACTACTATTGTATTGTACAATTAGTTATTAATTAATTAAATGGTCTATTACTGAGCTCTTGTGGTCCTCCATAGGTTTCTGGGTGTTGTAGTTTCTGGAGAAGTTGTGTAGCAGCAGCTGAGAGAAGCTTTTCGGCTCTTTGTCGTAAATATTGAGTTTTATTTAGACGCTGGAGCGCGTAGTTTAAACCTCTACCGCTAGGTGGCGGTAATGCGACATTTTGAATCCCAACCGCTTAAAACACCAGTGAAGAAGAAAAAGAAGTTTGCCGGCCGAAAGGCTAATTGTTTGTGAACGACTGTACAAAAAAACGAACAGTGCAGTCAAATTAAGGACACACGCTTCATTATGGTTATAGCTGTAGTTAGCATTGTTAAACCTAAACAGTTAAAAACTATAATCACCGATGAGCCACCTGGAGGGCACGCGACACCAGGTCCTACGCACTACGTCACCAACAGGTGCCAGCTGTGTCTAGCTAACATGCTACATGCTAACCGGAGACTGGTTTTAGTGGGACCAGAGAAGCTGAGTGGACTGGTTATTTTATGTATGAAGAATGGACGAGCAGGGAGTTTGAACCTACAGCTGATCAACTTCACGGTGGACGAGAGCCGTAGAGAGACGTTAAGACAGGTGAGTTACCTACAGCACACCTATTGAACTCCCAACAGACAGGCTAACAACCACTGCTAGCAAAGTAGCATTGTGTAAACACGTGGTGAGATACAGGCTTGTTTTCTTCTACTGTTGCTTCTATAAGTGGCTGGTTAATTAATGTACTTTGTATTAATTATCTGTAATGTCTCTTTTCTATTTGTTAATTCAAGTGTGGCTAAACGAGGAAGGTTGATGTATATTTATAACTGATAATCAGTTATTATGCACATGCTGCAAAGTGTCATCTAATAGAAAATGAATAGACTGTTTGGTTTAGACAGGGCTATGTAGTGTTGATGTTAATGCTTTTAATTTGGTAGCATAACACTCATATATGAAGAGGTTGTTGGTAGTAGCCTCTTATTTAGCATACAGAATTTATCCATCCATCCATCTTCAACCGCGTATCCTATGGGGGTTGTAGGGGGGCTGGAGCCGATGCCAGCTGGCATTGGGCGAAGGCAGGGTACACCCTGGACAGGTCTCCAGTCCATCGCAGGGCACATAGAGACAACCATTCATGCTGACATTCACACTTATAGACAATTTAGAGAAATCAATTAAACTAAACTTCATGTCTTTGGACTGTGGGAGGAAGCCGGAGTACCCGGAGAAAACCCACGCTTACATGGGGACAACATGCAAACTCCACACAGAAGAAGCTGGATTCGAATCTGCGACCCTCTTGCTGTGAGGCCACGGTGCTAACTACTGCACCACCATGCAGCTCAATTATGTCCATCTTCTATTAATTAATCAATAATTGTAGACAATAGTTATTGATTAATTCAGTAGGCTTTATTGATGTGATATTTGACGTGTTGCCAAAGCCAATTTAATTAATTTAGAAAATAAATTGAATAACAAATTAGTTAATAGAGTAAAATATATATTGAAATAAGTAAATAAAGGTAATATATAGTATATATGTAATATTTTATATATATATATATATATATATATATATATATATATATATATATATATATATATAGGTAATATAAGAAATGAAGTTAATGTTACAATTTCAGTGTGAAGATACTGATAATAAAATAAAGAGATGTTAATAGTAGGGATACTATTTGCTATTTCTAAGACTTAAGAAAGGAGATGGTGGCGTTAAGTAGATTATCACTCATCACTTGCTCACTCATCGTCAACCTCTTATCGGGGGTCGGGTCGTGGGGGCCAACAGCTCCAGTAGGGGACCCCAAACTTCCCTTTCCACATTATCCAGCTCTGAGTGGGGGATCCCGGGTCGTTCCCAGGCCAGTGTGGAGATATAATCTCTCCACCTCGTCCTGAGTCTTCCCCGGGGGCCACCTTTCAGCTAGTGGTGCCTGGAACACCTCCCTAGGGAGGGTTATAGTATATTTCTAAATGTCTATCTGTCTGTACGTCCTACTAGGTGTCTCTGTTGTGGCAACCTACAGATGTCCCTTTCTGTCAGACTTTGGGCCAATTTTTCTGATATTTCTACAGCTCTGTCATTGTAATGACAGTCACAGTTACTGCCACATCCTATTGTCTGCTTAGGGTCAAAAATATTTCTAGTTTTGTGTTGTGAGCATGTAATATCATCCCAATAAGTGATATATTCTTCTTTAGTTGTAATTAAATTAGGTCTTATCCTATGAGTGATAGTGTAAGTGCTCTGAGGCTGCTGGATGAGGTCTGGGAGGTCAGAAGGTGAAAGGTCAGCCAGGACCCCTTTGCTGAGGGTGCTTCTTTCCATGTTCAACTCTTGGCACACTTTTTTATTTTGGTGTTTGTTCAGACATTTAGGTGGGAGATGTTGTATTGGGTTAATATGGAGTCATGATGTCAGTATTTGTAAAATCCTGGCTCCCGTTTTTACAGTACTTCTCTGTGTTCACCACTGCTGGTTTAAAATAGATGCTCATAAAGATGAATGGAAGGCAGACATTCTGTGTATTGCAGTAATACTACAACATATTGTTATTGCAATAATCTGATGTAGTATTACAGCCACTATTTTTGAAATATTGTTATACCCCAGTGATAACATAGTTGGGGGTATATAGCACTCCGTGCCCCTCTTTTCGGAGCAGAAATCAGATTATTTGACTTAGGAGCTTCAAATTTGGTATGCTGGTTGGTATGGTGGTATAGTTGTGCCTTTTGGGGGTGTTGGATGTCCAGGGTGCCCAAAAGTTTGGAAATTTCAGCCAAAAACTGATTGATTATTTCTGGGTCAAATAATTGTGGCTTCACAATGTGGTCTCGTCTCTCTGAGGTTAGAATTAAAAAGGTTGTGCTGTAAAGTAATTTCCTCTCAAAAAAGTGATTATTATTATTATTATAACTTCTACTCCATTTTATAGAGCAGAACTTGTAAACTATTTAACTTGGGAAGTTTGAAGTCAGTATGATGGCTGACAGTGTTACAGGAGTTGGGTAAACAGGGGTATGTGAGCCATGCTCACTTCTGCCTTGTTTTCCTTCAAATAGTACATATTTGTTTGCAATATTACAACTTCTTCTCACAGAACCTCCTAAAAATGAGAGCTTATTCTTGAAATATGTGGACATTTTTCTCAAAATCTCAATATTTGTTTCTCCCAGCTGTGGCCCTAATAGTTCTTCATGCTGTAAGGAAAATGTTTTGGTTACAGTTTCTTAAAGATAAATTTCCATAATTTTCACAAAAACCTCAATTTCTTTGGACCAGGAATCGTTTGCATGAACACACAAAACCTTGAGTCACAAAAGATTAAAATTTTAATCACCATTATAAATCATTCTATAAATACATGGTTGTCATATCATTAAGAACTTATTTTAAATAGCAATAGATAACACACAAGCAGTCGGGTGGTTGGTCGCGGGGGTCAAAGGTGAGGAAAAACAAGAGTCATGTGGGTTTCGCAGAGAAAGAAACCGTTAGTGGAAGGAGCTGAGAATGTGTGAAGTTTGGTTTCTTTGCTGTTGGTCTTCGAGAAGATCCAACTATCACCGCTCTGAAAGACAAAACGAGAACAGCTTACAGTAAAAATAAAATCTCCCAACGATATGGTGTTTGTATGCAAATAAGTGACGGCAAACTTACTCTCAACTTTCTTCTTTAGTGGTGACAGCGCCGCTTTGGCCTGAAAAGCACACAGAGACAAAGTTAGCAAAACATATCTGTAACCAGATATGATAACCAGATATTTGGGAGCTGAAGAAAAGCAGCTACTCCTTTTTTACCTTCTTGATAGCAGTCCAGTCTTCGAGGATGTCGATGTCTCTCAACATGTAGACGATGAAAGGCCCTGCGAGACGGAGAGGGAGGAGGCAAATCAACTTAAAGATGCTGTTTGTGTCAGAATAAAAGGAAAAGGGAGGATGACGAGGCAGGCAGATGAGGAACTTTACCTGAAACCAGAGCTACTTTCTTCCTCCTCTCTGACCGACCCAGCAGGTTCTTTCTTTTACACTTCTTTCCCCTGATCTCATCGCTCCACTCTGGAACGAGAAAATAGAGCATTCATTACATAACTCGTCTCACTCTTTAGATTTCTTCTGACACGAGAAATCTTCAGATTGTAGTGATTATTATCTCGTAACTTTGCATAATGTATGTAATCACAGTTTTAGTTTTCACTAAGGAATCAGCTGGTTTTTGTCCAAATATCAATAACTGCAAAAAAAATTGATGTGTTTGGGATTGCTATGTTAGCTGTACCTGAGGTGAGGTCTATATTCTGTCTGTCCTCCTCCAGTCGTCTTATCTTCTCCAGCAGTTCAGTCTTCATGGCATCAAACAGCAACGTCCGCTCGCTCTGTAACACATATAAATACATAAATACAGTTTTAGGTTTGTAGTCCTTGTAGTAATTTTGTTCAAAAGCATTAGCTGAGGTGTCCCCATGCAGTATATCAGTCTGTTCTCCTAACCCGTTCACCTGCAAAATGCACTGTAAGCCATATATCCATGAAATCAATCCACATAATCGTGAACGGTGAAGTATAAAGGGCAATAAATGCGGCGCAGCAAGGAGGTCGGGGTGGATGGATGAGTCAAACAAAAACTACCAGGAGACCGGCGTTCGTACCCCGTGTGAAACCACAAGTCAACATTGATTTATTTGTCATGTATCTTCTGTACTTAAGTTAAACCACTTTTTTTGTTGCCTGAGAAGTTTATTTTGAAAAGACACTATGCATGTAGCTAGCGGAAACTGACACGTGTTGCTGGACATTCATCATCGTAGTACGAGGATACATTGAGTATGTACTGTAAAGTCTATGTGTGTGTATTACCTCCAGGTGCTGCTTTGCTCCTTGTTGTTCACACTCGTACTTGTGTCTGATCACTTGTAGACACAGCTCTCTGTACACTCCTGTAGTAGAAAGAGCGTGGCAACTTTTACACTTTTGTGTCCTTCATTACTTTCCACAGAAACAGACAGCGACACCATACCATCACTACCATCAGTCTAATACAGCTCATTTCACTTTTTCATGTTTTCAGGGTCACTGCATGTAAGTCTTTTAAACATTTATAATGCTAGCTCTAATATAAAAAGATTTCAAGCTGCTGAACATTTCCAACTGAACACAGCTTAAGAAACTATAAATGGACAGAAAAGGAGACATTACAATAAGACATTGTAATGAGTGTAGAAATAAGAAATTCCCTTAAAGCTGCATTTATATCACATTTGGAATTCATTAAATCATATTTTAGGCCACGACCACCCTCCAGTCTGTCGAGTATATTGAGCTCCGTCCCTCCCTTCAACCTGCCAGAGAGATTAATGTCTGTTACACAGCCCCACCCAGTGGCCAGGTGTTGTATTGTGCTACTGTAGACCTGAGAAAGTGCACATCTGTACACTTAAAAATGCGAAGTCCAATTATGTCTGCTGGAAAAGATATGACTAATAATGTATTGAAAATTGTACCACATGTCCTATTTCATTTATCAGATATGTTTGGGATTCATATTGTGTGAAGGTTGGATTCCAAATTACCAAACATGTTTTTAATTTACAAAAAAAAAAAATCCAAGCTCATTACATTGTTTTCCTTGTGTGCTTTACTTACCAGCAGACGATACCAGACATAAAAATAAATATGATGCAGATAATTTTACAGATACCAATAATAATAATTTCTTAAATTAAATGTGATTTTTTAAAAATCAGTTATTTTAGATAAATAAAAAAGATTATTACAAACAAATAGAAGTACAATTAAATAAGTCTGTATATAATAAGCCCCATATGTTCTCTTTAAATGCTTGAAGCATCTTGCTGTGTTTTTATCAGCAGTTGACAAGTAGCACCACCACTGAATGCTACGTTTGTTTTTTGCCCAGTGATGATAATTTTGGAAAATGTTCTTAACTGATAACCGAACCTCATTAACCGATTATTAACCGTTAACCGACAAGATTAGTGGCTCACATGCAGCGATGCACCAGCTGCAGTATATGAGCACAACAGACACTTGAGTCAACAGTTCACCATCACGAGTTAGTGTAGCAGCCATGGTGCTGCATTCACTGTCTCCAGTTCACCGTCAGAAGAGTAACTGTAGCAGCCATGGTGCTGCGTTCACTGTCCCCAGTTCACCGTCAGGAGAGTAACTGTAGCAACCACGGTGCTTCGTGCCCGCTGTAGCGTAACTTCAGCGAGTTTCCGACAGAGTGTGTGTGTGGCAGCGGTGAGTGTGTGTTTGTTGGTGACATTATAGCTGTCAACGTAGCTGTGTACTGTGTCGGTGAATAAATGCTACGAGGCTACAAGATACAAGAGGCGCCAACTTCCTGTATCTGTGCCGGCTCTCTCTTAAGGTGGACCAGTTTTTCTCCTGAAAGTGACGAGTTGCTCCTCTACCTTTTCTCAGCTTTTTGATTCATTATTAATATTTCTTTTAACCGATGCTGTTAATTGGCTAAAATGCTTATTGTCAGTTGGCTATGTGCGCTGCTGGGCGCTAGGATGTGTCACGTCATGTGAGTCAGGCCAGTGAAGTATGTCAGGGCTGTTTTGGCACAAGCATTTTTTTAAAAAATAGTGAAAACGTTTGGAAGTGATGCAGCCACCCACTTTGTATTTATATTATTTCATTATTTATATTTTTAAAGTAATCAATGCCAAATGAGTAGCTTGTGGGTTTCCGAAGTACCGATGCCACAGTATTGATCGAGCCATCCGTACTTACCAGCCACTTGTGTTCGGATCTGCATGCTGTGCTGTAGTGCAACCAGCGGTTCTCTGTATTCTCCAGCCTTCCCTGTCAGCACCTCGTCCAGCTTCACTTTCACCTGGTTCTGCCGCTCCCGAAACAACCTGCAATCACTCGGTGAAGTTAGTCTTTCCTTCTTGACCACTGAGATTATTATTATCACATCTGTTACAGCTTACTTCTCTTTCAGCTCCTGAAATTGTTTTTCCAAATCCAACATTTCGTCCAGACATTCTCCTCTCCTCCGCTCACAGTCTTCGTCGTCCATCTCTTCACAGAGGAGACAGAAACAATGAAAAACAGTGGCACTGCATTCAATCAGGCAACAATTCAGCATTTCATTCAGATCTCACCTGAACTCTCCTCTTCCTCCTCCTCTTCCTCATCTTCGCTATCCTCCAAGTCGCTGTCCCTCTCCTCCGTGCTCTCCTCCATGGTCTCTTCTCCTCCTCCACCTCCTCTTTCATCCTCTCTGGGTTGCTCCACCTCTCCGTTGGCCTCAGGGAGTTGTGACTCTACGTCTGCCTCCATCTCCTCCTCCGGCTCCCTCACAGGGGGTTGGGCTGGCATGGCTGGCTGAGAAGCATGCAGACACACACAGACTATATCACAAAGTGTCTGGGTAGAGGTTTAAAAGTCGACCACATCTTGCCTGTCACTCTCTTGAGCCACCAACAAAGAGCACAGAAAGCACACAAAGATAAATCAGGATACTCTGTGGTTTTATTGTGGATTGTAGATTATTATGCAGATAGAAAATAATTCAAATAGAATAACACAATGGAAGTTATTTATAATACATCCATGTCTAACACTATGAAGCCCGTGGGAGTATGGCTTCCGTATCTCTGTCAAGCCAGCTAGAAAAACACAGCACCGGAAATTAAAGAGTTTGCTCGTCGAAAAGAAAAACAAATGATAGTTTAAAATACATTATCTCACACTGCGTTAGAAATAATTTATGGAAAATAACTGAAAATAAACACAAACTGTTTATTTCCCCCAAACGTTTGCTGCATCTATTAATGTACTTTTATTTTGTGATCTCACCGGATGTCCCGTTTCAATTAGCCTACCTTGACTACTGTTAGCTTCCGTGATGTCATAGAGTAAAACGGTGATCGTTATGAACTCAACGGTGGTGTTTAGAGTAAAATAACGACCCCAACCGAGCTGGAAGCCGGTTATACTGCCGAGCTGTTTACTTACAAGCCCCCGAGGTGTCAAACGAGACTCGCTGTTGCATTTTCGTGTCAAATTAGCGGCAAATAAACCTCAGTGAAGTCAAGTGCAACACTAGCTAACAATTGAAGCCACAACGCGAGATGACTGCCTGCACATCACACTGATGTTTTGATAGTAAAGACGTTAGATAATAAACCGTAAAATCAGTGTTTTAATGCCGTTAAGTGACGTTACGGTGAAGCATCCCCAGACTAGCTTCTCTATCCTCCCAACTGTACACGGATTAACAAGTAACGTTATCCGTCCATGCAGGCAGGCGATGCTCTAAACCGATAAGCTTCCCTTCACCGGACCACACAGGGACTAGAAGAGCCTGCTCACCTTCTCCCTCTGCTCGGCTGTAGAAAGTTAAAGCATCATTTTCTGTATTCCCATTTTTAAAAAGTACTTCCTCTTCACTTCAGTCTTCAGTTCGACACTTTGCCGGACTCTACAACCCGTAAACTCCACCAATCAGCGCCGAGCAATAATGTCGGAGTGGCCAATAGGAGCGTCCACCTCTCTAAACGTCGCTTGTCCAATCAGAATGCTAAAGCGGGTTTTGTAGACCAATCACAAGCCAGTTTGGTGCTGCAAACCATCAGAATTAGCCAATAGGCTTGGCCATATAAAAAATACCGCGCATCTCCCTTTTTTCAATCATAACATAATTTAATATAATGCAACATAACCTAAAATAATATAATATAATGTAACATAACCTGAAATAATATAATGTAATAAATGTAACATATATAACATAATATAATTTTAGATAATCTAAAATAACGTAATCTAAAATAGTAGCAGTATATATCAATAAAGAATAAATACAAAACAGTAAGATCAAAACAAAAACAATGCACCTAAAATGCAAAAAAAAAAAAAAAAAATCCACAAAAAAAAAAAAAAAATCCAAAAATTTCTAAATCCACTTTGGTGTTGTAATTTTCAATCCTAATCATAATATAATGTAAAATTATATAGTGTAAGATAATATAGTATAATATAATATTATATGACATAATATAAAATAGAGATGACAAATATAAATAATAATACTAAAAATAAAAATAAAACAGTACACCTTTTAATGCAAAAAAAGTTATAAAAAATGCTAAAGCAGGTTTAATAAGCCAATCAGAATCCACTTTGGTGCGGTAAACCATCAGAATTAGCCAATAGGATGAACTAAAAATACTGTGCATCCCATTTTTCAATCATAATATAATATAATATAAAATAATAGAACAATATAAAAATAACACAATATAGTGTAATCTAATCTAATCTGATCTAATATAATATATAATGATGCTGGTTCAGACCTCTCGGGTGAAGCATCATTTTTACTTTGGTTTACATTAACTACCCTGAGATTAGAACAGAGCATAATTCAGAGACCCATTATTACTTCACACCCAGGTATAAATGCATACTGCAATTAACCACCAGATGGCAATACAGCAATGCAAAATATCTGGAGAGCAAATGATAAAGGTGGAATTCATGTCATTTGGACAATGGGCCCTCTTCATGGCAGACATTTTGGCTTGGTTTTGCAGGAAAACTACAGGTGGAACTATTAACTAATTTTGTCTAGAAAGAAGGGTTGATTTAAAAATAAATCTTGGTGCAGTGAATAAATTGCACGCTAATGAATATTTGCATACTGTATATTCATATAATCATCGGTAAGGCTCTCTGCAGCATGGAACCAACCCAATAAAAAAGACAAAGACATCCATTTTACATGTTTTTATTAAAGTTGCATAAAAGTGTAACAAAATTGGGCAAAAACAAGACCTGTTGTTGATATTGCTACATTTGTTTGTTGGTTTGATCTAATCATTGTCCAAGGTTTAGCTCTTGTATTTAGCCTCAATGATGATAATCAGTATATATATATTTTTTTTTTGCAATTTTCCCCAACAGTAAAAAAACAGACTTCTCAATAACAGTCTAAGAAGGTATAATCCAAACCCGGATTTAGAAATGAAAATCCACTCAAATTCACTGACTGATTGAGCTTGCCTGGTACAATCTGATGTCTCCAAAAAATAAAAGAAAAGAGAAAAAAAAATGCTTGATTTGGAAACCCCGCCAAGAAGGCAAAAGCAATCGCACCAAAAGTGTATCTAAATGGATTTTTGTTCAACTATGTTAATCCAAGGCCTGGCATCAAGAAGTGTTGTGATCACAATAAAAACAGACCAGTATTCAAATGGTAAATGTAAAGAACATTGTTTCATCTAAACAAAATCACTGTATCAAGGCCTAAGTATTAAACACTCACTTCTAAAAAAAAAAAACAAAAAAAACAACAGAATCTCATTTTGTTTTTCAAAAAAAAAGGAGCGACAGTAACACAGCGTTTAGCAGTTTGCGTTACCGTTTTTAAAAATGAATGTCTCCCGTTTATTTGGTTTGTGTAACATAAATAATACCTAAGGCAACATCTGTTTTTTGTTTTTTTTTTTTAAAAAAAAAGAAAAAAAGGAAAGGAAACCAAAGACAGGATAGAGGGAGGGTGGACAAAAGGATGGAGGAGGAGAGAGGGGATGTCAGGGGAGAAATGACAGAGCAGCAAGTTAAAAATGAGCCAATGTGTGAGGTGTGTTGGCATTGAGAGAGAAAGAGACCGACAGCGGAGGTCTGGTGTCACCACAGGTGTTCACAATTGGTCACAGGAATCACAGCAGATGCTTCTCCAATTGGCCGATGGGCTTCTGCGTCTGATCCGATTGGCTCGGGATGAGAAACAGATGGCTTATTCTCATAGATGATTGGCAGCTGCAGCGATGGGGGGGGGTGCACAGATCTTGTGACAGCTATGGACTCGTCTCTGAATCCCTTTCTCTCTCTCAGCACTTTGGGTGTGTGTGCACATCTGTGTGAGAGGCAGCTGTGTTTGCTAATGCGTTTCCGTTTTCTCCGCCCCGAGGGTGGCCCGAGTGGGTGAGCGAAAGAAGAAAAGGACGGGTGAATGCATTTAGACAGCTCCGATGTAAAACAGCGGCCTCTCCCATTCAGACGTCTCATTTGTGGGTCTGCTGACAGCACAGAGTCCCGACACCAACATGGAGACTTTTTCAGAGTCCCCGTGTTTGAGTGACTGCTCTGAGCTGACCAAACAATGTGATGGACTCAATATCGTTAAAGGAGAGAAGTGAGAGACAGAGACGGGGGGTGAAACAAAAAGAAAACAAGGCAGCTTTGTTCTGGGTCCCCCTGTCGGACTGTCAGTGTGTGTTGGACAAAATGCATCCAGAAAAAACAACCAAAACAGGAACCAGTCCTATACTAAAAATCTAAATTTGTCGTACAGAACAGCAGAATATACAGGCCAGAAAAAAACACTCCTATTATGAATGTTGCTGTACATTATGTAGCAACACACCCACGTAGCATTTAGCAACACACAGACGTACATAACGCATGTGCAGGCTGAACGGCAGCAGCTTCTAGAGAGCCCCTCTTACGACTGCACTATGTATTTGTGGAAATTTTTTACCCCCCCAAGAACTTTCTAGTCAAGCACACCCCGTCCTAAGAGATCCTACATCTACTCTATCCTCAAAGTTAAGTTAAAATCAGTTGGACCCTATGACCAACACAGCCAGCCAGTGACTTTTTTTAAAGGTTCAACCACTATTTCCAGGGATCAAATGTCCCTTTTTGTTGGACTAAAGATGTACCACATTATTCTTCGTGGTCAGAGGTTCAGATTTTCTCCCTAAAATGACATAGTGCAGATTTTTCAACAGATCCACACACAAAAAAACAAGTCTTTAAATGCACCACTGTGGCAGAATGCCTCTGATTAAGGGGGAAATTATCTAAAAAGACTGAACTAACCCCCGTCAAAAAAATTAAAAGTCAAGTGAATATCCCCGTGCCTTCAAACTGAAGTATGAAAAGAATCATAATTGGTAGCTGGATCATTTAAACCCTTTACAAATAGCAAAATAAGGAATCTCATTGGTGGAGACATAAGCAGTGATTAGGCCCTGCTTCAAGCTGATTGGCCGTTTTCGCCTTCGCCGTTCACCCTTCCACTCTTTTCTTGGCCGTTGCAGACTCCTCTTCCCACTCTCTCAGTAATTATGGGACTCGTCTCGTCTCTGCTCCTCTTCTCCTCCTCCTCAGACAGATGGAGGGTGGTGTGAGGGAGGGTGGGAGGAAGAAGAGCTGGATGAGGAAGAGGAGTAAAGCCAAACAAAGGGTGAAGGAGGAGCAGGAGCGAGGAAGGAGAGCGCCTGGATTGAGACTGATGAATCGCTTGTTGTTGTTGTTGTTTTCGCCTGTTTATTATTATTATATTCATTCGTTACTTTTTCTTTTTCGTCGCTGGTGTTTTTAAGAAGAAAGTAAAAAAAAAAAGCGATTCAAGGGGCTGAATCCAGGCATGGAGGAGACTAAAAGAAAGGGGTTCAGAGCAGAGGGTGTCACGAAAAGAGGTTTAGTTAAAGTATTTCATGACATCAGTATAAAAAGATGGAAAGCACGGTAGGAGGAGGAGAGTTGAGGGCTGAGGTGGAGGAGAGAATGTGGGGGGAGGTGGAGGGGAGGAGGAGGAGGAGGGACGCTATCATTTCTTCTGAGGCGTGGAGAGCTTCTGCATCCCTCGGATCTTGTCGAGCAGCTCTGAGATGAAGTCCTACGGGGAGACAGGAGGGACAAAACACATGAGGGCGGATTCAGAAGCAAAAAAATCCACAGTGCAGAGATTCAGGGAGTGGGAGGATGGAAGATGAATAAAAAAATCTTACCTCAGTAGGTTTAAAACAGTCAACCAGTAAGTCCTGTAAAGCAATAAAAGATATTTATCTTGTTTGTGTGCAGTGGTGGATGAAGTACCTGAAAGCCAACACTTGAGTAAGAGTACAGATATCTAACAAGAAAATGATTTAAGTAGAAGTTAAAGTCACCTCTTCAAGTGTCTGATATTTACTGCACTATTTTACTGCACACACGTAATTTTAATTGATATTAAATGTACTTAAGTATTGAAAGTAAAAGCACAAGTAAATGTTGCTAATAAAAAGGCCTCTTAGCATGTACACCACCTTCAAAATGGAGGCGGCATTACACTCGAAGAAAAACAAGCTCTCCACAACTTAAAGGATTTAAAGAACAAAATCCAGTTTTTCCTTCCCTTAGGCAGTCTGCCTTCTTGAACAGATATTGAAACTTAACTACAGCTTAGACAGCACTTAGTTTGGCATTTGCCCATCACGTAAATGATGTACAAGCTGGGACCACCAGCGGTGGAAGAAAATAGCAGAAACAAATCAAGTTTACATCCAAAGATTAATTAAATCAATTCTTTATTTCATTTTACGGGGACTGTGATGAATGCAAATGCAGATCCCGTTGTTCTGACTGCATAAAAACAGAAACTTTTTTTAACATTTTGTATATATGGTGGTGTGTTCTTTATTCTATGACAGTTTTCCAAAAATTAGAAAAAAAAATCACAATATATTACCTTCCTTACAGTATCGCAATATATTGCATATGTTGAATCATAACCCCTCTATCTTGATACGTATGGTATCACCCTAATGACTACCAATTCCCCAAACCGGCTTGCACGCAATAATAACAAAGATGCTCATGGGAAATGAAAACTGACCCTTGTTAACTGATTATTAACCGTTAGCTGACAATATTAGTGCGTCACATGCATCGGTGCGCCACTAAGACAGTGATGCTGCGTTCACTGTCCCAAGTTCACTGTCAGGAGTGTTACTGTAGCAGCCGCGGTGCTGCGTTCACTGTCTCCAGTTTACAGTCAGGAGTGTTACTGTAGCAGCCACGGTGCTGCGTTCAATGTCTCCAGTTCACAGTCAGGAGAGTTACTGTAGCAGCTGCAGTGCTGCGTTCACTGTCTCCAGGTTACAGTCAGGAGAGTTACTGTAGCAGCCGCGGTGCTGCGTTCACTGTCCCCAGTTTACAGTCAGGAGAGTTACAGTAGCAGCCGTGGTGCTGCGTTCACTGTCTCCAGTTTACAGTCAGGAGTGTTACTGTAGCAGCCACGGTGCTGCGTTCACCTAAGAGAGAAAGGAGTCTCCAGGTTACAGTCAGGACAGTTACTGTAGCAGCCGCAGTGCTGCGTTCACTGTCCCCAGTTCACCGTCAGGAGAGTTACTGTAGCAGCTGCGGTGCTGCGTTCACTGTCTCCAGGTTACAGTCAGGAGAGTTACTGTAGCAGCTGCGGTGCTGCGTTCACTATCTCCAGGTTACAGTCAGGAGAGTTACTGTAGCAGCCACGGTTCTGCATTCACTGTCTCCAGTTTACAGTCAGGAGAGTTACTGTAGCAGCCGCGGTGCTGCGTTCACTGTCTCCAGTTTACAGTCAGGAGAGTTACTGTAGCAGCCGCGGTGCTGCATTCACTGTCTCCAGTTTACAGTCAGGAGAGTTACTGTAGCAGCCATGGTGTTGCATTCACTGTCTCCAGTTTACAGTCAGGAGAGTTACTGTAGCAGCCATGGTGTTGCATTCACTGTCTCCAGTTTACAGTCAGGAGAGTTACTGTAGCAGCCATGGTGTTGCGTTCACTGTCTCCAGTTTACAGTCAGGAGAGTTACTGTAGCAGCCATGGTGTTGCGCTCACTGTCATGGACATGTTGTCTGCTGTTTGTCTGCAGTCTGTCAGCACACGTAACTTCAGCCAACTTCCTGTTTTTTGCAACAAAGGCTCAGACGCTCTTAAGGTGGGCTGTTAAGGTGGACCAGCTTTTCCCCTTTAAGTGACAACCCGCTCCTCTGAGTGTTACTCATCTTTTTAATTAATTATTAATATTTAGTAAAAGTACATTTCATTACGTAAATGTAGAGTAAAAGTTGACAGAAATATAAAAACTAAATTAGAGTACAGATACTCCCAAAAAATACTAGGTACTATAACGAAGTATTATTACTTTGCACCACTGTCTGTGTGTCCTCGCATGCTTTGACTTGAACGTATACTGTCTATTCGTATCCTACCTTGACCCTGGCTCCCCGTTCTACGTCACTGGGCATATCCAGCAGCTCATCCACATCTATCTCAAGCTCTGGGATGGCCTCCTCCTGTAAAACGTGGGACAAGAAAAGAAGAGAGCACATTAAGAAACACAATTCAAAGTATACTTACAAAAATAAGTCTAAAGTTGGAGGTTAGCACCACTGGAGAGAATCTGAACACACATTGGTCAGGCTCTTTGGGCTAAGAATAGCAGGCATGATGAGGGTTTCTTTCCCTGTGTTTATGTTATGTGGTTGTCTGAAAATAGACCAGCGTTGGCATTTCTGTTTCTCCGTATGACGTGGTGCTGTGACTGATAAATGTCCATTTGTGAACACTAGAGGGCGGTGTCCCTCCATTACCTCACATGTTGTACATGACAGAGAAAACAGAGGAGAGACAAAAGAAACATGTAAGTAGACGCATAGTTTCAAATTATATTCTTCAAAGTTGCAAAACAGAAAAAAGCTTGAATGTTTTAAATCCGACAGAACATAATGGAAGTAAAGTAGTGGTGGTGACAGTGTTTCCACAAGGGCGCCACCCTGTAATTGTGTACATTTAGGCCGCAGCTAACAATTATGATCATTTGACATCATCTGCAGCTCTTCAGTACATGAAAGCGTCATAAACACTCCTACCTAAAACATTCAAGTCCATCTGCGTCCTTTTTCAAATGGAAACACCCACTCAGCCATTAGCAAAAAGCAGTGATGTAAGTTACCAAAATAGGCTAATCGATGAGGTTATGAATGATGTGAACGCTAGCACTAGCTGAGTCAAAGTTAGCCACAGCAGTGGGGTTGTACGTGCGTATACTCCTGCGTTCTGCCAGGTAAAATTACTGCTTTTGTGAGTGGAGTCTGGTGGCGTTTGAAGACAGCGATATAACGGCTTCAGTTCCCTGTCGGAAAGGTCAGTCTGATGCGAGGTATAGCGGCTGTGGACGGGAGCAGCAGAGAAATGCTTTTTAGCCACCTCAAAAAAAAAAAAAAAAACAGTTTAAGTGTCTCCACACAGCAGTACATTACATTGCTTCACCAAACAGGGAGCATACCAACCTACTGTCTGACTATATGGATGTACTTTTTATTGTATATACTGTACATGTAGTAGCATCATCATGCAGGAACCTGTGTCAGGTCACATGGGAACAAAGTTTTTAGAAGGGCTTATAGGTTATTTTTGATACTGCCCGTATTAGGAATTGAAATACTTAAGCTTAACAAAAAGAAAGTAGTTTCAGCCTATGATGTGAATTACTGGACTATTACTTTAAAGAGGAGTAGTTTTCTGTTCATGTAAAAGGTCTACAAAGTTACAAAGCCTGTTACTCTGCCCCCCAGAAACACTGATCCTGCCTGAATCGCCTTGATTGGAGTCCCGCCTTGTCTTCAGTAACGTGGTGATGTCACAAAGTAACATATTTGCATAATACCTGCCTAGTGACTAGTTTGGCACGGCCTCAAACAAAACTAGTTAGAATGGCTTGAAGTCCCACCTTTTCTTCTGTGATGTGGTGATGTCACAAAGTAACAAATCTGCCTTGCAACAAGTTTGGCTCGCCCTCAAACAAAGCTAGACAGAGCAGAGCCGGAGCGGAGTACAAAGAGTTTGGTTCCGTTGACCAATCACAACAGAGTGGGCCAGCAGACCAATCAGAGCAGAGTGGGTTTATTTTATAGGAAAAATTAAGTGTTTTTTGGATATTAAAGCATGTAAACATGTTCTAAAAGCAACCTAAAATACAAGTAAGCACTGAAAAATAAGCACAATAGGTCCTCTTTAACACCAGGCAGGCAGGTAATATCTACAGCAAATGCAGTATTGAAAGCTTGCCAGTAAACTGCTGACTGTCACACTGCTGTAAATCTCAAAACCTGCTCCTCTGAACCATCGTAGATGCTTCATCCACTCATTCACATTTTAAGAAGAAGAAGAAGAAGATCTACCTTTATTAGTCCCACAATGGGGAAATTCAATTTACACTCTGTTAAACTCATACATGGTACATGCAGACCTGAAACACACATACATGCATTAATGGAGAGATGTCAGAGTGATGGGGCTGCTCCAGACAAGCGCCCCGAGCAGTTGGGGGTTTGGTGCCTTGCTCAGGGGCACCTCGGCAGTGCCCAAGAGGTAAACTGGCACCTCTCCAGCTACCAGTTCACACTCAGTTTTTGGTCCATGTCGGGACTTGAACCGGTGACCCTCCGGTTCCCAAGCCAACTCCCTACAGACTGAGCTACTGCCGCCCCCATAAACACACATAGCTGCAACGAATGAAAATGCACACTTTTAATTTCAGCAAGGCAATTATGGCCCGATACTGATAAGTAATATGAGGGTTAAGAGCACCCTTGCCTCTAGCTTAGAGATATTTAGCTTATTAAACAAGTAAAAAGTGAAAACTGAGTTCGCCGTAAGTTCATCTTTGTCTCGTCCTCGCCACGCCTTCTCCCTTAGGCCAATCAGGTCCTTTATTCAGATTAATCTGTCGCTCTGTAAGAAGTGCTTTAATGGTCTCCCTCTCTTTCTCTGTTTCTCCATCTGTCTCACTCAGGCACACTGGCTCAGTGTGTGCTATCAAAGTGGTTCACCACTGGCAACAACACACTCTCATACACTCGTTTCCCCCTCTTTTGCAGCTCAATTGCCACCCTATATTCATGTCATTCTCCAGGAATCTCTCCCTCGCACCCGTCCTCCCCCTCGGTTGGAGTTGCCCACACCAGCTGTCTCTGCACCTGCCCGACTGCCCCCTACTCCACCACACACCACCCATGTACACTCACAAATGCACACACAGACAGGCACTGCATGCTGTGTGTGCACATTCATGTGCCACATTAACCGAACGGTACAACACACACATCCTTTCTGTTAACACACACCTAGCGCACACACACACACACACACACACACACACACACACGGATTAAAGAATTATAAAAATGAGCGTTAATAAGTTTGAGCTGGATGAAGAGTGTGTGAGTGTGTAAAGGGTGGAGTGTGAGGGTTTAGCTCTGAGTAGGACAGCCTGTGTGTGTGAGATAGTGTGTGGAGGTGACACACAGACTTACTGTCAGCAGAGTATAAAACACACACACACACATATAAGCAAGTTGACTTTACAGACATGCTGTAAGCAGCAATGCAGACAAATGTGCAAAAATACTGACACACACAGAGACACGTAAGCTTGAGGAATTTCAAAATTTAAGCTCCGTAAAGCGGGCACAAAGGTGCGCACGTGCTCACTCTGCAGACATCCTGACGCTGCCGGTTATTAACACACACACACACACACACACAGTGTTGGCTGTGAAGTCTGACACAGCGACTGATCTGTACAACATGTGGGCTCCATGTGCTGCTGCTGCAAAAGCCAACAGAAAATGTGAGACAGGCGAGAAGACAAAGGAAACCAAACAGACACAACAATACTGTACAGCAGATAAAAGAGAAAATCGACATTTGTTAACGTCCAGCCAATTAATTTGGCCGATATATGATGCTGATTTCTTTTTTTCCTCCATCTGATACAGAAAATGTCTTAACTTAAGTAAACATTATTGAACAACACTTATGGTCTGTGTCTCCAATCTGCATTTTGTGTCTGCACAATTTCCCCCCGTTAGGACGCTGTTCTTCTCATGCACTCTTGTAAAGGTTAGCCCACCTACATCTACTGAGGTCTGCCCGTTGAATCGCCGTTTGATTGGCACAAACGGCGGTGTCCAGTGTTGCCAAGTCCTCAGTAAGGAAAGTAGCTATTGGCTGTCCTAAAAGTCGCTAAATGACGGCATCACTTAATTTGCATGATTGACCATGTACTTGAAAGTGTAATGAACGCCGTAGGAGAGACGAGTAACGTCGTGCCATTTTGGCCATAATCATGCAGCCCTACGTTGTATCTCCGCGGCGTACTCACAAGGTAAATTAACTGCTGTTCCTGAAAAGCGTAAGCGATACACTTCCATTGAATACAGCTTACTTGAAAATGATTTGAGAGACAGACTGTTAAATCTCACATTGGGGGAAGGGAACGCCAAGAGGAAGTAAGGTAAGAGGTTAGGGAGCACATCGAGAAGAGGGAGCAGCTGAGAGGAGGAGATGAGGGAGGGAGAGGGAGGGAGGGATGTTGAAAAAAGGCCGGAAGACAGGCTTCAGAGAGGAGACACAAAGAAAGCAGGGAATCACGAGGGAGGATTTCCAAAACAATCCTCCAGACTGACTTACTGAACTAGTCTGGAGTCTGGAGGGGGTTTTACTGTTGGCTGCAGACGTGCTCTGGACTGGAAGGTATTGGTACACACTGCAGGATTGTTAAACAAAGCAGCGGCAGTCAAAGAGGCAAATCTGATTTACTCTGAACCAGGAATCTTTTCAGTACGTCCACAAGACATCAGCACTTTGGGTGCATTTAAGACGTCACAATGCAATTAATAGAGAATAGCAATAGAGAGAACGTAATGTGGAAGGTGTTAAGATAAGATAAGATAAGATAAGATAAGATGAACCTTTATTAATCCCCGGAGGGAAATTCGGGATTCGGGTTGCTCCACCATGATCCTCCAGACCACCTTCAATGCGCCATGGCATCTATTCTTTTAAGTTTCTGTGTCTGAGGATGCAGACGGTAATCCACTGTCTGCCATAGGTGTCCAACAGGGGAAGATACGGGGCCTGTATTATGAAGAAAGTTTGCGATACGGCCGCCATGTTGAAAACAGTCGAGCCAAAACCAAATACCGCCCACCGGCTGGGGCAAACGTTCTCATTATACAGCTAAACGGTACGCTAAAATGACTTTACCTGGTTTTATTCATTCTGGTTTGACAAAAAAGCTCCACAATATCACTATGATCTCACACTAAACAATGGATGTTTTCCCGCTACTGATAAGGTTTGAGGGTTTGAAAAAAACTTAATTAATCATTAATTATTAATTATTATACCACTTTTCAAAACGGAGTCAATAAATAGCAACAAATGACAAAATATAAGGTCTGACAATCAGACAAAATAAAAAAATAAATAATCAAAATGACAAAATAACAATAAAACCCTTAAGTACGTAGTAAATTGTAATACTGTGGTAATGTTTATTGGCCATCAATCTGGCGTTTATGCACGTATTATCACAAAAAAATAGTCTTCAAGTCTAAATAATCGCGTACGGTCACGGTTACACCCGTGAGATGCACGTCTGTGGCGTAGACAGCTGCATAAATTAACATGACAGCAGTTGAGAGAACAGATTAACACGAGAACAGTCGCAGCCTTCATTGTAAAATTGTACAATATTCCTGATGTTTCTGTTTTATGTGTGGCCTTATTGTGTAGATCTCAATCATGTTTCATGGTTTCATCTTGTGTCATATTAAGTAACTCCCCTCGTGGTTCTGTTGATGTTGCGTGCCCTTTTCAGTCCAAACCACCAGCATCATCTGAGAAAGAAGCTGCTACTATAAACTGGCATTCTGACTTATTTTATTATGGCCTTTAAATTTAATTATATTCTTCCTGACAAGCTTGCGAATGTGATTCACACAGGCTGAGATGGGGAGAGAGCAGCTAGACAGACGTGGTGTCTGTCTGGAGGCCGGCCTGCAGAACAGAGCAGAATGAGATGTGACAGTATTAGTGTTTGTGTGCATGTGTAGGTCATATACTGTTCCTCTCACAGGCTGGCCGACACTGTGCAGCGGCTGCAGGCTTGGACAGATCAAATGCCAGATACAGCTCTCTCGCAGGAAAAACATAAGCTACAAACGCAAGTAGGTCAGCGCCCTCGTACTACAACAAAAAGGCCCATCATGGCTACTGTGAGCATCTCTGGGAGGGGAAGTAGTGAGAGAGGGCAATGAAGCAAAGTCAGAGGTTTCTCCAGGGGAGTTTGGTCAGAGACTGAGTTACAACTACATCACGTGTCAATTGCTTTTATTTTAGTCTGACTTGATTTCACAGTACTTTTAACTGTGATGTACTTGTGAGATACCCATAATGCAGTTACAATGCAGATATACAAAGGAAAACAAGACAGTCCAAACCGAGGTAGTGGTCAGTTTGTGAATTTGTGGCTAAATTGCTGTACAGATAGTGGCCATGTCTATAAAGGGGACGCGCTGCTCCACTCAACTAAAGAATATATATTACCACGTAGTGAAAGTCAGTCATTTGTTCCATTGCAACATCAGCACCCAGCAGCAGAGCTACGCTTCCGCCATTTTGGACTGAAAGTGACTACCGGACGCCAGTAAAACGTTTGCCTAAAAAGTGCCATATAAAAGTAAAACAAAACAATTATTTCTATCCTATTGTCATATTGTACAATAAAACAACAACAAAGTTTTGTAAATATAATAGTATTTTCAGTCCAAAATGGCGGCAGTGGCTGAGTTTCTTCTCTTTGCGTCTACACTCTTCCTGTCGTCGCACTGGAATGCCCCTGATTGGTCCCTGTTTTTTTTGCTCGTTCTTTCAAACAGGAAACAACATGGCGGCCTGCTTGTAAACTTTCTGTTATTCTGTCTAAACAATCCACCAAAATCTACTTCTGAAAACATTCAAGCGAGAAATAGGCTGAATCTCGTTTAATTTTAGATCGCCTAGTTTGACAGCTTGGTCCAAGCTTCGGGTGTGAAATCAGAGAAACAGCCAGAGAAATGCAGATAGGACCAGCACAATGAGCACATATACTGTAGACACACGGCTAAAAGACAATACAGACAATCCATATTCGAGTGTAATAAGGTGGATATAGAAGCTTCATGTGTAAGTAGGTCACAGAGGCCACCTACGAGGATTTGACAGCATGTCCTCCAGTGATAACACACTACATAGCTGATTCCTGTGATAGGATCTGTGCATGCAGGGCCAGAGAGAGACCATGTAGAGGAAAGTAATTCAAATGTAAAGCATTACAGAGAGGCTTGTACCAAAAGCTGTATAACGGGTGATGAATAGCCACTTTTGCTTTCCTACTGCCGCAGTAACAATCAAGGATAAAAATAGTCCGACTTCAGGATGGCCGATCGCCCATTTTTTTTCTACAAAGACAACAACAATGTTTTGGCCGGGCACAATGCAGGGATGAAGGGGAGGGGAAGGAAGTTGGAGACAGAGGGAAGTGATGCTGGAGCAGGCAGGATGGAGGAAGGAGTAGGAAAAGTAGGCCGCGTGGCGTTGAACAATGTCGCCGCTCACTCCAGTTTCCATACGTGTGCTTGTTTTGACTGAATAAACCAGACTCCTTTATACGCCATTTACTCCTTTGTGTTCTTAATGCGTTTTATTGAATAGTTGTGGAGAGAATAGATGCAAGGGGAGGTTGACATGGACACTGCTACACCAGTACGCTTTTCCCACCAAAATTATGTATAAATTATGTATAATTATATATGCATGTTTTCTCAACATGGAAAAATCATCTGAAACGGGCAACAGACTCTATTATCGTGAGCGCCGTTGCACAGGTCTCTCTTTTTTTTTTTCCAGCTGTGTCATGGTCGATGTCGTGGATGCAACAGCTGGTTTCTGTCGAGGTTGAAAGAAGTGTGTTTTACAGTAATCAGCGAGGTAAAATCACTGTTTCTCTCAGTGGAGTCTGGTGGCTTTGACAAGCGCATTTCACAGTGGTTTCTTTTCACATCTAGCTCGCCAAATTAAAGGTTTAGTTTGACCAAACCAGAGTTGGTGATTGTTGGACAGACTAGATGGTTTTGATGAGTTTAATTGTGTTTCTGTTGAGTTTGCGCTTTGAGTATGAGCAAGGTAAAATGTCTGTTTCTGTCAATGGAGTCTGGTGGCTTTGAGGAGCGCATATGAATTGAATGTTTGGTAAGTTAATACATTAGAATAATTGTCCAAATCCCTGTTTATTTTGTTCATTTCATTAATTATATATTCGCATCAATGTGCGTCACTGGAAGCAGGGTGAAAATTAGCGGCCCACCCGGGTGTCATCACTGCCGATCGGAGCTGGAGCCGATAACCTTCGACTACTGCAGAGTCATTTGTCCCGGGATAAATGCTGACTGTTAACTTTTCTACTAAAGACAAAAGCCAGATGTTAGTGGTAATAGTGGTTTTCAAACTGTACTGTCCTACTGTATTGAGGTCAGTCCAAGCAGGAAAGTGCTTTCGCTGAGTGTGTATACGTGTTTTCATTACAGAGTGGGTGAGCGAGTGTGTTAATGTGCGAGCTCCATTAAAACTATTTCCCCAGGCTGGTTGACTTGGCACTGTGAGGTACAAAATATGTAAGAACGCTGACACTGACAGGTCGCAGATACACAACCAACTCTACCGGTAACGTAAGCACAGGCATAGCTGAGATTGTTTGGCTATTAGTGTGCGTTTCGGTTCTCACATGATGAAAGAACAAAGTGTCCATGCAACAGATCCGCGTCACTAACACCGATTACTCAAGAGCTGAGAGCAAAACGTCTGAAACCAAAGCATCTCGTTAGATTTTCTGCCTGTTTGAACACAAAAAAGGATGTTGATGGAGGATACTGGATTAATCATCTTTGTCTAATGGTCCAAATCAAAAGGCCTGAGCTGTAAAACATTCAGTGTTTTGTCCATTACTAAAGCTCAGCTACTGTAATTAGTTGTGATTGTGAAAAAGGATGAGTGGTGCGTCACGGACGGAGGGAACATCAAGTCACCTACTGAGGTGTGCTGAAGGACAGACAAAGGCGAGGCAGGTGAGAGAAATAAAAGAAGAGGTGAGGACAGATGTGGGAAAACGTAAGCAAAGCTGAATGCTGATGAAAATGTTCAGATAAGAACGTGTTAGGGAAATATCTGCATGTTAACAAAGATGAACAAAAGAGAATAGATAGCAGAACAGCCGCTAATCACTCTGGCAATGTATTCTTAACAATCATACACTAACATACTAAGTACAGTCTTGTTTAACCCACAAAAACTAGGTTCTAGAGATACTAGATGCTCAATGTCAATATAGTGATGGCTTAAGACTGAAACATGCTTCTGTGAAGATTCACACCGCTGTGTTTGATTAAAGTTGCAGATAAGATTTAAAACCCAGACGTGCCGATAAGCACACCTTCAAATTCACACGTCTTATCGTGCATGTGCAGGCCTGTTTCATAACTTAACACTGATTGATTGAGCCAGAAATTATATGCAATAAAACTGAGTCACACCAAAAATGGAACTACAACATAGAAACTAAAGAATAAAGCATCTTGTGAGTTATTTGTAATTGCTCCAACTTCCTTTCCCCGAACTGAAAATGTAGTTTCCTAGAAAATTATGGAGAAGTTATGTGGGCCGATGATGTGCAGACATCTGCAGGCAAAACCCGAGCGTGGTCATGGACATGCCAACATGGAAGGCTGTCCTCCACCCGAGAAATTCTTAGTCGACTCAACTCATTGAATAGTTTTTTTCAACTATTGAATGAGTTGATTTAATCAATAGATCTGTGAAACTGAGTTTCTCCTCAATCACACAAAAGCACCACTTTAAATCTTGTGTTTTCCAGACGTCCTAATAAGCTTTTTATAAATAAGTCATTCAGTATGAAAAAAGCATAAAAAATGACCAGTCAAGTAAAGAAAATTTAGTCGCCTGAGACCAAAATGATCAATAAGTCGAGGGGACAGCTCTACTTCATAATATGACTGAGTCAGACCCCGGCATTATAGGACCCGCGGGCCGTAACCGGCCGTCATGATGGTTCTGTCCGGCCCTGGAGGTCTCAGACAAACCAAACAATTTTACTTACGAAGCTATAAAAACAGTAAAGAAAACAGCTTTTGTTTTGAAATGCTGGTGTATTGTTAGTGCGCTTCTTCCTGTCACTTGTTTGAAGTAGCGCCACCTGCTGAGGCGGCATGTCTATAATAACTCATGGACTGCTACATATTTTATATGTATACGGTTGGCTGTAAAACTGTGTGCTTAGTTTGCAACAAACATGTGGCTGAATTCAAAGAAAACAACTTGAGATGCCACTTTGAGACAAAACATGCAGAAAAATCCAGAAACCTGTCTGGAGATGAGAAGGAGAGGACAGCCGAGGGGCTGCTGGCTGAGATACTGAAGCAGCGAGGACTTTTTACAAAGCTGCATGAACCAAAGAAGGAAATAGAAGTGTTAATGTTAAGTTAAATGTTGAATGTAAGTGTTAATGTTATGTTAAATATTAAGTTTTGTTAATGGAAACATTATTACCCTAAACAGTCAGTCCTGTACGGTTCATAGACTCCTGTATATAATCTCAGTTTCTTACTAATATGCTGTTTGGAGTGATTTTCAGTATAACAAATGCTGAAAAATAAGAATAACAGTATGTTTTATAGCGATAAAGAGGTTAAGTCTGACAGTCAATACTGGGCTTGAACCTGCTTCCTGTCATGCTCTCCCCCCTCCGTCTCTTTATCTTTAGGTCTCTTTTGATGCCCTTCCTGTCTGGTTGCCATTACTCTCTGCTCGCTCTGTGCTGCTCCCCTATAAATCACTCTCAGTGCGTCCGTGACAGGGCGATTCATGGCGTTTGGGCCACCTTGCTGCTGGCACTTGTACGAGAACGAGGGAGAGAAAACATAAGAGCGAGGGAGTCACAGAGGGGTCAGCGAGGGTGTAGGGATTAGGGATGTCTTGTGTCAGTCATCGCCTGCTGCTTTCCATCTTCTTTCTGTCTCTCACATGATTGCTTATCAGGAATCTGCAGCTCTTTCAATAACAGACATTGTTGGCTTCCCTCTAATGCTTCTTTTCCTTCCTCCCCCTGAAAATCAGACCGTTTGAATAGATCTCTTCTCTTCATGCAAAGAAGGGGTTAAAACACCAGAGCAGCCAGCTACTTCCTGTCTGGACACGTGACCTTGGGAGATAGCGGGGGGAGGGGAGGTAGAGCGATATCTGTGGGAAGTGACTGGCTGAGTGTGTTTTAGAGAATGTGTGTGTGTTAACAGTTTAAGAGGGCAGAGTTGACAGACTGTGTGTGTGTGTGCACAATTAATGTAAGTGGCTGCTGTAATGAATATGTGGCCTCACACACCAGCCATAAACCATAAACCACAGCAATCTATAATCAATACAATGCAGTGCACTTAATCCAGTCTAGAATGTACATGTAACCTCGCATGTGTGTGTTATTGTGCACCTTTTGTTTGTGTGTGGCTGATCTTCATCTCTATTGCGCGTCTAATCAGTTGAATGTACTTCCTTCCAGGAAGAATATGATGTCCTGTTTTGAATCATATGAAAAAACAGAGAGAGAGAGAGAGCTGCAGGCAAAACGGTAGAGCTGAACTAACCTCTTTACAGCCAGGATGGAGACGAGAAAACAGCGTAATTCTTTTATGAGAGTATGGATTTAAATATATGAGAATATCTGTGTTTCTACATGCACCTCTGTGGAAGTAGGGACACGTGTAGCTGCTAAATTGTTCTATTAAAGCTAAGGTTGTTGATCTTGTGAAACATTACATTTAGCAAAATATCCAACGCAGCGCTAGCTCCAAAAGTCCCTAAATCTAGTCAGAAAGTTGGCCACACTGACAGCCCATCCCTTCAGGTCTCCCCATCCATCCATCTGTAACTGCTTATCCCGTTAGGGGGCGCGGAGCTGATCCCAGTCGGCATTGGGTGAAGGCAGGGTTCACCCTGGACAGGTCGCCAGTCCACCGTAGGGCTGACACAAAGAAGACACAAAGATACAGACAATTCACGCTCACATTCACACCTACGGGCAATTTACAGTCATCAATTAACCTGCATGTCCCTTGTCTGGAAGTCAAACGTTTTTTTTTTTAATCGGCTTTTAGTCTGAAATAAGGTCTGTGGTTAACACCAGCTGAAGAGATTTTAGCGTTTTGTTCTACGATATAAAATGCATCCGTAAATATCCCACTTGTGAATTTTTCTTGTCTTCAAAAATAGCGGTTGCTAACAAGTGGCTAAAGTAAATACGTCATCACGCCGCTTCGTTGCGTTTACTTGTGCTCATGCAACCGTGGCGTAGTTTGCTGATAGCCTAACGTTAGCTTTTTACATCTGGCGATTGCATTCACCCTTCAAAAATCATAAAAATAGTGTTCATTTGTGGAGATTATCTTGCTGGACAAAACGTGTAAGTATCATAAATGTCTGCGTAATGTTACAGAGATTATTTTCTTTAATAATCCCAAAAAATCATATTGTTTAGTCTAGTGAAATGCTAACTTCCTGGTTTGCCAACAAGAATACATCATCCCTGGAGCACTCTGTCAACATAAACATATCACAATGAATGTGAACGCCGTACATTGCTATACTCACACTTGTCACGCTAGTAGCTTGTGGAAGTCTCCAGTGATGGAGGGGGTTTAAAACCCCTCTTTAAACAACACACACCCCTCATCGAGCACATCCTAGCCTCCATATGTTTTGACTCTGCAGCCCCTGTCAGCCTCCCTGCTATCTCACTACTGATAAAACAGGTCTGACACGTCAAGTAAAAGGAACCAGAGTCTCTGGGGTCTGGTGGTAGTGAAGTGGGCATGCCATTGTGTCCCAGTGTGTGTGGGTTGCTTCAGACGGGAGAGAGCCAAACCAAACAGGCTCCAAGTACACAGAACGTATCTTCGTATGATGCCAGGAAACATTTGTCACTGTAATTAGGATGCAAGCACAGTAGTTTTGGCAGTTTTTACACTGTAATTAGGCAACAGTAGCATATATAGTATATGTATATATAACACAAGTACATAACATAGAGTAAAGTGATATAGAGCTGAACCCAGAGTTGCTGATGGGCATGTATGCTGCTAAAAATCTATTTGGGGAGTTAAAACGTAGAGTGTCACCCAACCTTGACCCCCCTCCCACCCTCCAAAAGTTGCCCAAAGTCCTAGCTGCTGCCAGCACGGTTGAATGATTCACACATCAGCTTGTTTGGCCTGGCTGAGCGGTTCAGTGGTTTATGTGTTGACTGAACATGTCTGTGCTGCGGCAGCCTCTCTGGGGGAAACACTCGGGCTGGTCCCTCAGGGTCCCAACCAGCCTCGGGAAGGTTTGTACCGGCAGCCTCGCGGTGCCGCTGCAGGCGCCGCTGTATCACGCTTGCTAACTGCTACACGAGGGAAAGATTGTCACTCCGGCTGCCCAGTTTTCACCCAACTGTGAAGTCAAATTTAAAGCCAAAATCTGCAAAAGGTGATATCTAATTGTTGTCCATTGGCTGTTGTTTAACACAGTAGTGATTTAAAGGGCCAGTGTGTAGGATTTAGCGGCATCCAGTTGTGTGGTTGCAGATTGCAACCAACTTGAATACCCTTTTGCTCAGTCCTGAGCAGAGGCTCCAACTTAATCAGTAGTCATGACCTCAGACAAAAGTTTCAGGTGATTATACACTAACAAAAACATAGTTATGAATATTTCATTTCGGCTAATCGTAAATGTTACACACTGTTCCTTTAAGCTATGGCAAGTTCATGTTTTTTCCATTTACCAATTTACTTTTCCAGCCATGGCAACTGTGGCACACTTAGAGTTGATTGCTGACTTTTAACCTTTGCTTTCAATTTCCATGCAGCTTTTAATGATTTGCATAAACACATACAGCTTCTCTCGCTCACGTAAAGGATCTCTCTCTCTTCAGCCCACTCCAATTACAAAATGCCCCCTGCATCCATCTGAAATATGCGATCCAGACAAGTGCCCACTTTCACCCTCCACCTCCACTCCCCATCATGATATCGATGTGTGTGCCTGCATCTTGGGAACATTGAGGAAAAGTAGCCCGAGGTGTCCTAACAAATAGATTTTTCCCTGTTCTTACTAATTACTACGAAAGCAAGTTAAAATGAATAAACTTGGAAACAAATACACATAGAAAAATAGAGCGAGAACGGCCAAACCTCCTCTACGAGCCTGAAGACATTACCACTACAATTGGACTGAAAAATGAGATTACGTGCAGATTAAATTAAGAATCCATACAAACAAGGATTACAGCAGATTACCATTATGTCACTCTTGGCAAGTACCACTACTGCAACAAAAGGGCCGAGCATTCATTTGTTCGTTTGCCAGGTCATTCGTTGAAAGACTTATCCTTAAGGCAGTTTTAGGCAGTTTGGCAATTCTACAAGGTAATTCAGGCTCCATTGAAATATGTTTTTCCGTTAATTTTCACCCACTTTGCCGCAGAAATGTTTACGGAGCCTTTTAATTAACTCTGCCATTATTGAGGTAATCCCTGCGGATTAGAAAAGGAATTACAGAACATTAAAATTCTTTCACACAGATCAATCAACACAACCTGTGACATCTGACAACCTCTGGATCAATTCCATATCCATAATATCCATAATCAGCTACAGGATTTTCAGGCAGATTATCACACAGAAACAAAAACACACAAGAGTAGAAATGGTCTGAAACAACAACCCTCATGAGAAACTGGCTGTCCCGACATGATCATTCATTAGCCGCATGGAAATTCATTTACTCTGAGGCTTGTTCAGTAGCAGGATCAGTTGGGTGGCTTTTATGGCACTTACTGAACCTAGTAAGTAAGTAGATTAAAGAGATAATCCACCCAAAATCTTTTTGAACATAAAACACAACCTGCTGTAGGCTTGAGCGGAGCGGG
Organism: Pterois miles; assembly: GCA_947000775.1. Taxonomy (NCBI): domain Eukaryota; kingdom Metazoa; phylum Chordata; class Actinopteri; order Perciformes; family Scorpaenidae; genus Pterois; species Pterois miles. The sequence goes on from CAMQGK010000008.1 coordinate 10,751,959, forward strand.
ACAGGAAGTTTTTTAGTCAGATTTGACAATATGGAACAGAAATAAGAGGTGAATGACTGAAGACTTGTGTAGATTTGTTCATGCGGTACTCTTAATTCCAACATTATGAGGCTATGGGGGAGTGAGAAAGAAAGAGACTGACTTCCTGTTGAATCAGTAATTTATTAATCAGACTTTTTGCCTAAATATGGTCAGTTGTTCCTTCCTGCTCAATGACTAAATGCAAACTTTTGAAATAAACTTTGGTCTCAAAGTTAAGGCCACACATATCGTATCAGTGATTCACTACTGAACTAATGAACAACATCAAACGACCACCATAATTTCTTTTATTAGTACATGACAGACGACTGTTAACACTGTTCCTCCACCTCATTCATCAGCTTGTCTACCATCTCTGTTGCCGGTCTGCTTGTCTATCTGCCTACCAGCTGTCTGTCCATCTGTCTGCACATCTTTCAGCCATCCATTTCTTCCCAGAGCCGTTTTAACCACGCATTCGCACAAGAATCCTGCCGCATGACTTCCACATGGCGGTGACGTGGAGGACATATGAAGCCTACTATCTAACTATCTAATATTAACAATAAATATTCTATTCTGCACAGTAGAGACTAAGAAATTATTGAGCATTGCTATATTATATTTTGTGGTACTGTATCGAGTCTCAAAATTTTTATATTGATTCTTAATTAATAGTTTCAATTCAATAGTTTTATCATGATACGCATTGTATTGCCAGATTCTTACCAATACACAGCCCTACTTTGCATGTTATTGATGTGTAAAAGGTACAATAAACTAGGTCCATCAAAGTTCACATGAAAAAAGTGTTTATGCAAATTCATTTAAACACACATTATGATTTGAGCATTTTTTTATGCTAAATGCAGAACCTTTGAGGTTTTCTGGACAATATCTGTTATTGTTTTATGTCGTTAATTGAGTTACAATAATTAATATGTACATATATCTACATGTATTTGACAGATCTCCCTTAGGTACATTTTGAACAGATAAAAAATGTGTGTTTAATTTGCAATTAATTAAATATTTTAATTGACCGACAGTCATGTTGAAAATAAATGTAGGAAAGAATTAACTAATAAAATGTGACATAATCAATTAATTAAAGCCAACATTTATTTTTAATATTGTTTTTGTTACAATTAATGGCTAATTTATTTATCAAGTCATTTATTTTTTATTGTTATTATTATATATTCTAATATTATACTTTATTATTATATATTATTTTTTACATTTTTATTTTTTATTTTGGCAGTTTCGTCCTCCATACTGGTGTCCACATAAAAACATAAAGAAATACATGTTCTGCTTTGCAATGTGAAGCTAGGTATGGGCTGAGTGTTTCTGGACAACATTTATCACTGTTTTGTGTTATTAATACATTTCTAATAATAAATATATACATACATTTGCATAAAGCAGCATATTTTCCCACCCCCATGTTGATAAGAGTATTAAATACCTGACAAATCTTCTTAAGGTACATTTTGAATGGATAAAAAAAGTGTGATTAACTTGCGATTAATTGATCTCAATGAATTATTATAATGGATTGACAGCCCTACAATAAATACATTATACATACAGTTAATAAGGCCATATGCTGACCTATGCTTCCCTGCAGTTAACCAACAGCTCAACTGGCATCTGGTCTAATTCACCTCCTGGGACTAAAATACACTCCTTAGTGGCGTTACCTCACTCAACCTGCAGGCATTTGGCATTACTTACACTGAGGGATTTCATGATTATAATGACTCCATACCAGAGATTTGTGCCAGCTGCTAGTCGCAGCTATTAAATATTGGGACAATGGGTTTGTCTGTTTCATTGTTTTAATATGGTTTCAATATGGATGGATGAATAATAAAATCACCAAAACCTCATACTCATTTCTCATTTAAAAGCACTATTACACCCTGGAGTCACATAACAGTGGCCTGTGTACTAAACTACATCACTATTATGCCCATGCTCACTTTAAAAAGCCTCCTCACAACAGCCATCAAAAGCATTTGTACAGTCTTAAAATGCATTAATTATAAAAGTGAAGTTAATGGCACTTTGGTTCGGACCAAGCAGAGTGTTTGCCTGAAACAAACTGTTGTAGCTCATTCAAAACAATGAGCAGGGACGCAGAGGGCTACTTTAATACATCACAGTTATTATATTTATGGAAGCATGGAGTATTTACTGGATGCCTATTAAATTGTGCACACGCAATATACACAAGTGTTTAGCAGGAAGATGTGAATGAATAACCAGTCAATCAAACTCCCCCTGCTTGACTTTCGATCATTAAGGTAAAATGGTTTTGTTTAAACCTTTTACACTTGGCTGGCAGCCCAACCTGTGTGACAGCGGATGGAATGACAAGCTCATCAGGCTTAGCTAGTGCTGAAACATAATACTGAAGGGTTTTACAGGTATTAGACAGTCAGTACTGTACATGCAGGTTACGCCGGCTGACACATGACAGAGGAGTGTGACAAATAACCGAAAGCCTTAGACAAACAGTTAAAGAATCAGAAAACCCAAACACGTAACCTTCATATTTAAGCGATGCCACTTCTGTAGTTATAATAACCCAAACATTAACTTATTTAACACGTAACTTCTGTACTTACATAACATCACTTCCCAAACCACAGCCTGTCTTAAACCTAACTAAGTTGTTTCCTGTGAAGACGGAAGTTTATTTTGAAAAGACTGTATGCATGCAACTAGTGGAAATTGACATGTGTAGCTGTACAATTGTCCAATGTTTCTAGACATTTGTAGAAAAATGCACGAAAAATGAGTAATAACTTTTTGTAGGATATCATATGACGTTGACCTGTCTCCCACAAATGTGGTGTATTACATTCCTTTATCTCCTAACATTAAGCAAACATTAAGCAAAATGTCTTTTAGAAGTAACTCAGCCAAATTTATTTGGTGAAACCGAGACGGACATGTGAGCGTGTGCTTGTGGGCATCAACAGCTGCGTGCATTGATTGTACATTTGGGGGAAAGTGTTAAGTTAATATTGTCCATTTTCCTATGTACTGTATGTGTTTGTGTCACACGTCCTGTGACAACATGCACAGACATTACCCTGGATGACTCACGTCCCTCATCCTGTCTCTGTTTCTTCATCCAGTGCCTCCCCTCGCCTGGCGTTCTTTACTTCCTTCCGGTCTTACTCGCACACTAACCAAAACACGCGCTTGGCCTCCCTCACTCACTTTCCAGCTCGGTTGATTTATGTGTCCACGTCTTAGAAAACGCTCACATGGTCAGTCAGTGGGTCAGGCTACAGTACATGCTGACTCACCCGCAGTCAAACAGGAAAAGAACTGTTCAACACGTAGAACCACATGTGAGCTATTAGCACGATGTGTGCATGGCCGTGTCTATGTGTGTGTGTTGGTGTGTGGGGTATTCACAAAGACACACTGGAGTCTTTCACTCCCGCTGTGTAACAACCACTCTTTGTAGTTGCCCTCTTACGCACACAGAGTGAAACAGGGTAATGCTGATTGGTATTCAGACCTTTAAGCTCAAGGTTTAAGCAAATGTTGCAGACTCTATGTGTGTTTTTATGCAGGTGTGTGTGGGAAGGTCAATCGGGAATCATTTCCCTTTTACTGTGCCGTTCATTAGTGTGTGTTTGAGCCATTTTCATTTATTCAGCTGTCAGGAGTCGCTGCGTTGTTTTCAGGCTGTGCTATTATATTTCAGCAGTAGCAGTACAAAAACACTTTTTCCCTCTCTGACATCCCTGCCCCCTCCTACTACTTTTTCCTTCTCCTCCTGCCATCCCCTCTTGTTTTTTTCCCCTCTCTTCCCCCGTTTATTGCATTCCTGCTCACCAATCCTGCCTCTGTTCTCACTCGTATCCCCATCTGTGTTTATGTGTGAGTGTGTGTGTGTGTGTGTGTTTGTGGCCACGTAGGGCCCTGGAGTTTGGGGTTTAGACCGCCCACTCGCCCCACTGTTAACCATGTAGCTACTGGTCAGCTACTACAAGCAGAAAACACAGCTGAACTGAGAGAATAACTGACAAATTAACATTTAACAGCACAGTTGCCATGGAAATGATAGCAAGGCTGGAGTGAAATCTGATCATTTTCTACTATAAGTGGAGTTGTGGACTCGATGAGTGTAACCCCCACCTTCCCTTTTCCCTAGAGTGGGCTCAGACTCACTTAGCACCTTATATATAGAGCCAGTAATATAGTGGAGACCCAATAACAACAAAGAAAGTGTACACCGTTGAAAAATCCTTAAAGAAACACTCCCTGATTGCGTTATGTGCCCAGTAACTCCCTTAAATCCTAACACTTCCTGCCAGGTTAGTGTTTATGTTTTCAACCTAACACCGTTTACAGTTGGGTTTATAATATAAACTGTGACATGAGTGGGAATTGTGGGAGTTGGAGGCTCTGTTGCCGCAGTTCCCAACCTTTTTCTAAAGCCGTGTTTCCACAGCGGATCATACCCCCCTCCAGCTACATCCACACTGATACATTTTTATTTTAAAACAGCATTTTACAACAAAAAAGATGTCCATCCATTCTGCCACACCTGAAAGCGCACATCGTGTGACCATTCACAAACACAAGATATTTACGTGCTGGTGTAAACAGGAAGCAGCAGTGGATAGAAGAAGGGATTGATCACGAAGCAAACGTGGACGTCTGCGTCATCGTCAAAGATCTCCGTTTCTGTCTGTCCAGACTAAAGTGCAACGACAGAGTTTTTCAGCAGTGTTTTCAAACATCTCTGTTTTAGGGGCTTGACAATGGTGGACTAGTGTGGACGCTAGACATAAAGTATAGTCGGGATGCTCAGCTAATCGCCGTAGCGCTTGAGACTGCCGTGACATAATCTCAACAGGACACTCACTGAATCATTTCAACGGCGACCAAAGGTCAAGTGAATTTAACCTTCATGCCATCCTAAAGCATTTTTGTACATTTTTCTCAACCTTTTTTTGATGTGGTGATCATTTTGGCTGTTACAGCTTATGGCTTGAAGTTTTGCAAGAACTTCCCTTGGTAGTAAAATTTTCACACCCTCTGGACACCTTTGTGTCCAAAAATGTACATGCACAAAATCTGCAATAAAATCCTCATACATCAATATTTTTTCTGTTTGTTTTTGCTTGAGTCCCTTAATCAACTTCACCCCTGATCAAAATGATCAAATATTCAATAATTTTCAGGATTTTAAACCTTTAAAAGGGATTCAAGCAAAAAGAAACAGGAAAAAATTGATGTATGATGATTTAACAGCTGTTTTTATTTTTTTGTACATGTACATTTTTGCCACGATGGTTTCCAGAGGGTAGTAAATTTGAGGCACAAGGGTTAAAATTGCAGCCACTCTTGATGGCAGCATGTGTGTTTAAAAATAAAGGGTGTCAGCTTAGTTCAGGTGGAACCAAGAATGGAGTAGTTATATTGGACCCGTCCACAACTTTTACTACTGGAAATGCAAAAATAATTGTTCTCATGTGTAGTGAACTGAACTGAATGAATGAAATGAAACGAAATGGAATGAACCGAATGGATTGAACTGAACCGAATGGATGGATGAATTGAACTGAATGGATGAATGAATGGATTGAGTGAACGAATGGTGGTGGGGGAATGAAGAAAAAAAAAGGGAAGAAGGGGAATAAAAGGAAAAGGGGGGGTGAACTGAACTGAACTGAACCGAACTGGACTGAACCGAACTGGACTGAACCGAACTGGACTGAACTGAACCGAACTGGACTGGACTGAATTGAACTGAACTGGACTGAACTGAACTGGATTGAGCTGAACCGAACTGGACTGGACTGGACTGGACTGAACTGAACTGAACTGGACTGGACTGAACTGAACTGAACTGCTTGGTGGAAACATGCCATAATGAGCCCCCACAGCCCTACCAGATGAACTCAAGTAACCCCACTGGGAATCGCTGCTCTACTGGACGCCCTATCAAAACCAGTTTCTTCAACAAAGCAAATGCCACATTAACATCGACTGCAGGAATTCACTAAAGCCCAGCTAATGTGATAACTGAATGTCTCCAATTATAATGAAAAACAGGGGCTTTGGGTTTTTTTTTCACTCCATTGTTAAACAACATAAACATTTAACCAAGCCTCGTTGCCATGGAGTCATATTAAGGCTCGGCTCCTCACTATTACCCATTGCAGTGCTGACTGATGGACTGACTATGTGGCTGGATGAATATCTGACAAGCTGGCTGGCAGAAATGACTGGCTGACTGCTTGTAGCGTGTTTAAAGGGATTATATGAATGGGGAAAATAGCTCATTATGAATTCCCCTGTTGAACAAACATGCCGGTTGTATTAATAGCAGATATGTGCATCCAAGACAGGAGAGAAATAACAGAAATAATGAAAGGCGAAAAATGAAAATGTGGCTGATGGCAACAAAAAGACAGACACGGCAAGAAAAGGAGAGTACCATTAAGCATACAGGGAGGTGGAAGACATGGTCTGTATCTTTTATCAGCAAACAGGGTTCTCCCTGACCGGCAAAGCTGCCTCTCCAGTTACACTGTGTAGCAGCACCTGCTCCACATCTCCTTGTCTAAATGAGCCCAATGAGTCTCCATCAGTGAACCGACTGTAAATTAATCTCTTTGTTGTCTAACAGCAGAGGCAGAGACGGGATCGGGACAACGAGAAGAGGGGAACCACAGCAAAAAATAGGCATCATTATGAAAGGTGAATGTGAGATATATGTCAAAAAATATGAAACAAATCAATATAATCCGATGTGCCTGCAATCTGACAATAATGAATCATTACAATCCAACTCTCGCTGGCAATGGAACACCTATTTGTGAGGCTTTTGCTCAAAATAAAAGCAGACTAACAGTAAAAGCATACATGACTGAAAGACTGAGTGTCTGCTATCACTCACCACTTTGATTGTCTTCTGGTGAATTATAAAAAGGTCACACTACAGCATAGTGTTGCAGAGGTTTTCTCCTGAAAATATACTTTTCTTTTGACTCTGCAAGGTTTTAATCCATAGCATATTAATCCATCTTTGGCAGACAATCACAGCATATTGATTTTATAATCCTCTCCAGGCCATTTAATCGCCTCTGCTGGCATGTATCCCTGCTACTTTATTATTATTATCCACATGTCACAGGATATCCCTGTAACCACTGTTAAAATCTCTAAGAAAGTAGGATACAATCTGGTTTTCACACCAAGTGATAAGCAGGGGTTTCGGTTTTCAACCCTCCCTGAGTGCATTTACACTCATGTTTGGCTTCAAATAACATCTGGTTACAGTTAGTCAGTGTGTCGGATTGGATTTTGGACTTCAAGGTGTAAATGTGTAGACAGCCAGACCTCCTCCTCTTCCTTAATGGCTAACCTGTCTGCAACAACACAACCCCACCATTATAGCAACAGCCAGCCCATCCCTTTGTATTTCTCTGTCGGTAAGTAGAGCGCTTTGAGAGTTTTTGAAAGTTTTGCTCTGTAAAAACAAACACATCTTAACTTTTGATCCCCTACGGTGTGCAGATTTTCTTCCAGCCTCCTGCACTCCTGCCTCTCCGTCTCCGTTGGCCTACTAGGAATTCTCCAAACCTTTTAAGTCGTCGTATTCCTCGCGCTAGGAATAGTATGTGGGTCAATGCCAGCTCAGTAGAGTCGACATGAGCTTACCAACTACTGACGCCAGCAGCTACAGCGCAGCTGCCGCCAGGTTACATTAGAACTGCACGGCTCTCCGTGACCTATGGGGTTTGATGTGTGATAGTGCAGAGTTAAGTGACTGTGGTTATAATGGTCATTATAAGGGTCCCCCTGACAGGATGCATGACTGGACCCCATCAGTATCATCTCATACGTCTTCATGAAGAAAGTATCTCCCTCACCACCTTCATTCTGCTTTACTTAAAAGTTTGCAATTAGAATAAAGAAGGATTGATGGGTGAGTCTAGATAAACAAGGGATGCACTGGATATCAATGGGGCCAATCTGTTAAATTCAATTCCCCATTTATAGGATTTTTTGTTGCTGCATTCAAAAGGTTTACACTTGGATTGTAATTCCTGTTCATTTTCACCGGATTATCATCCCATTAAATAGGCGTCATCGGTCGCTATAAGCACCATAGGTGTGGGTCATTTACCTTGTTGTAACACTGACTGAAACATCACGTTTTGAATGCAAACAAAAAGGCTTCTTTAGGTTTAGGCAACACAACTACAACTTCTTTATGTTTAGGCAAGTTTGGGGAAAAACACTGTTTTGGGTTAAAATTACTACAATTATAAAGACAACTACATATACTTGGTTTCACACGGGATGTGAGCTCCAGTCTCCTGGATGAAAATGGAGTTTCACACTGTCTGTACGACGCTTGAGTCGGACCAGCTGCGTGAACAGCGCGTGGCGGCTGCGTTACCTCACGACCGCGTGATTCACACGTCCCTTGTTCACACCAGCTGTGTGACTTTCATAGTGGCCATTTCATTTCAATACAAAAGTCATGAATGTTTATTTCAGACAGAAAGGTCCAGAAACATGTGGTCATTTGTAAATAGTAGTAATAATCCACAATTAAAATCCCATACTATATTCCTTCATAGAGTCCTGCAAATCACTGCATGTTCTACAACACTAATAGGCACCTATTGACCCACATCTATGGGGCTTATAGCGACTGATGAAGCCTGTTTAATCACCTGACAGGTTTTTTTTTTTTGCCATGTTGCTTTATAAATGAATTTGTACAGTTTTGCAAAGTTAGGAAAGCGATGTTGAAGTCTGATGATTCCTCCAGTCAGGTCCACACAGCGAGGCTACAGCTTATTAACTAAACACTGGGATCGGATCAGTACTCCGTATCGGCTGAGTTATCACTATCAGGTATTTCATACTATTTATCGAAACTGAAAAAAAAAAAACAACCACACAATTTTTTGTTTTTCTTAACTTCTATATTACAAAAATCAGATGCTGTTCTGCAGTTTTTTGCAGCCAAAACAGCAGCTAAACAAAGTATTTAACACCAAAAGTATGATTTGCAGTCAGCCATTAATACTTTATTAATATAATTCACAGGTGTGCTTTAAAACCGCCTCGGCCAACCTGTTTCATGATAAGGCTGTAAAGCTGCGTCAGCTCCATTTAGCCTACCTGTGGGTGTGAAGTTAAACCACATAGTCTGGCTGATAGAAATATGACATTAGTTCTTTGTTTCTTGTCATGCTCACACTCTTTCCAGCCTCATTACCTCACCTCCTCCCTGCATATGGCCCAGATACTATAGAGGCTGTAGAAGAAGCGATGCTAGGCCAAAAGCAGCGACATAAAGGGCCTGTTAATGTTTCTTTATCAACAGTTTGCGTCAGGACTGGACGCATAGACGAGCCCAGAGCTGATGAACTGACTCATTATTACAGCCCTATTACTTAGCAGAGGCGCCTGATCGATAGGTTCGATCGGTTTGGAGGCCGGGTATTGTTTAGGGTCTTTACCTCACAGTCGTAGAGGTCCGTTAGCTGGTCGATAATCCACTCCTCCAGGTTCAGTCTCTTCCTCAGCTCCTTGCGGTCGTATTTGACGGTAACGCGTCCCTGCTTCCGAACGGGTGTCTCCGGTTCCTCCGTGGTGCCGGCCGGCGTCTGGAAATATACCCGGGGTTGAGGGCTCGTCTCCGGGCTTGTTACAGCAGCCATGGTCGCTCGGTTTGGGAAGGAGGAAAAAAAAATCCCCCCCGGAGGTGTGGAAGTGTTGGAAGGGGCGACGGAGAGGAGGAGAAGCGGTCTGATCTGCTCGCTTTTTCCGCACTGAGTTTAAAAAAAAGCCCCGACTGATAAATGTGTGACTTGAAATCCCCCCGGAGAAGAAACACCGTTGGACCTGATGCTTTTGTTGTCCAGATCCGCTCAAAGGGACGTTGGCAGGAACCGGCCGCTTCCACAAAACAAAAGAGACCGACGGTTACCGCGAAGCGTAAAGTGTAACCGGCTTATTGGGCTATTTACAGCATGCAAACTCTGCTTATATAAAAAGAGAGCCGGCCTCAACTCTCCATTCAGTACAAAGAGAAATCACACGTTCTCTCTCTCTCTCTCTCTCTCTCTCTCTCTCTCTCTCTCTCTCTCTCTCTCTCTCTCTCTCTCTCTCTCCCCACGAGAGGAGCGTGCGCGCCCTGACTGGATTGGAGCGCATCCGACGTAGCGCATCAGAAAAAAAGAAAAAAAAAGAGCAAATGTTGATTTTTTTCTTATTATTATTTTCCAACTTTAAAAACCAGTTCACTCCCCTTTTCCTTCTTGTTTCCTTCTCATACATACTTCCCCCCATCCCCCCTTTCCTTTTAACTTTCACATGTGACCCCCCTGGAGCCCACCGTGTCCATTTTAACACATCTGGCACAAGAGGAATGTGCTCTACTGCTGCTATCATCACATATAAACATTGTTTTATTTAGTCTTTGTGCTCTTATCCAGCTTTAAAATACTTGTTTCTCCAGCCCAAAACTGTCCAACCGTTGACAAACCTTTTAGCTTTTTAAATAAGAATAATACACTCTTTATTGAATCCATTATTTTTTCAGTCTGTTGTTATTTTTTTACACAGTACACACAGGCCCAAAATACAACATGCACAAACAGGACCTAATGTACACATTAATGGAGAGATGTCAAAGTGAACCATTGGGGTTTTGGTGCCTTGCTGAAGAGAAACTAGCATCTCTCCGTCAACCGGTTCACACTCAGTACTTGGTCCATGTAGGGACTTGAACTCACAACCCTCCGGTTTCCAATCCAAGTCTCTACAGACTGAGCTACTGCTGCCCCAAAATGCCCTATTATTTGTCACTGTTCGCCATTAGAGACAAACCATTATCCACTAAAGATATACTAGGCTTGCAGTGCATTGTGCACAAATTGCCAGTTTGGCCCGGGGCCTAACTGCTTCAAACACTTTGTTATTTGAATGCTCATTTGACTAGTTCCCAGCAAATGCCTCCTCTGGAATGTGTGAAATGTATACGGACGAAAATTTCACACCAAGATTTCACAGTTTCTGAAAAGATAAGCCTGTAATTCACAGTATACAAAAATAACGATTACGCGTTTGCGAAATGTCATTTTTCTCCTCTTAAGATGTAGAAACAGAAAGCAGCTGGATTTACCAGTTTGGGTTCAGTTTTGGGATTCAACTTTTAACTTCAGCAGAGATAAAACCCACTGGAGGTGTTCCATTAACAGGAAAGCAGTCCCAGTTTTTCACAGTCTGCCCATTGTGTTGTCACAGCGGGGAACCCCACACCCCGACTAGGCTGGTTAATAACAAGAGTTTTAATAATAATAGGAGTGTGAAGTGAAGGGGGAGGTAAAGAGAGGGAGTGGATTCATAATGTCTGCCTCTTTCCCTCCTTTTGGAGTGGGTATGGGGGTGTTCACATCTGTCAACATGCTCATATTGGTGTGTGTGTGTGTCTGTGTGTCGTGCCGACCCGAGCAGCCATTTCACAGACAACCATGGCAACAAGATATAAAAAAAAAACTCTGAATTATTCAGCGAGCATGTCTGAAACTTACAGTTGAGTAAGCACAGACAGGCCAACACACACTCACACACACACGGTAACTTAAACGTTCATGTCAGACGCACACATGGACATGCAGTCACTGCTACACAAAAACCTAAAAAGTGTCACCAGGTAAAATGCAGACTAGCTGTGTGCATCTGCACTAGAGGAGTTGTATGACCTGATATTTGGGTCTTTCCACTTCACGTCAAACAGACGCAGAGCTCTGGAGAGGAAGTCAGTATAATATTGGCATGCAGCACTGAAACGGTTGCGGCCTTGGGGCGAGTGAAAAAGTACAATGCTAGTATAGGCTACGGGGCAGCAGTAGCTCAGTCCGTAAGGACTTGGGTTAGGATGTGGAGGACCTGGGTTCAAATCCCCCATGGACCATGGACCAAGACCAACTGGTTGCTGGAGAGGTGCCAGTTTACCTCTTGGGCACTGCTGAGGTGCCCCTGAGCAAGGCACCAAACCCCCAACTGCTCTGGGCGCTTGTCAGGAGCAGCCCCATCACTCTGACATCTCTCCATTGACATGTATATGTACTGTGTGAACTGTACTGTGTGAACAACAGAGTGTAAAACTGAATTTCCCCACTGTGGGACTAATAAAGGAATATCTTTCTTTCTTTCTTTCTTTCGAAACAAGAGTGTGAAAAAATGTCATGTCATGAGCTTAAATAATCTCGCAAAGAACCTCAAGGTCGCAAAGAGCCATAAAACTAAACTTATTATTATTGTTACACTGTAATCTGAATTGCAAGTTAAAATTCTGCATAAAAAGTCACTGAAGTAAAGACATGTACAGTAAGAACATAAGAGGAAGAAACCCACTCGGAGGTCCACTCTCAGTCTCAACTTCCTCCTCTATAGTGTGACTGTACTGCTTTCCACCACATACTGCTCACACCTGGCTTCACATTACAAAACAGACACTCACCTAATATTTCTTTATGTATTTATGTGGACTCCAGTATGGAGGATGAAACCTGCCAAAATGAAAAATAAATAAATGATTTGATAAATAAATTTGCCATTAAATGTAACAAAAATAATATTAGAAATAAATGCCAGCTTGAATTAATTGATAAATTAATGTCACATTTTATTAGTTTATTATCAGTCGATTCAAATAGCTAATTGCGATTAATTTCAAATTAATCACACATTTCTTTATCCTTTTATAATAATAATAATACGTTTTATTTATAAGTGCCTTCAAGACACCCAAGGACACTACAAAATAAGATAAGACAGTTTGTACAAGATTACAGTGGAAAGAACAACAAATTAGAGTAAAAAAAAAAAAAAAGAGATTTGTCAAGTATATGTAAATATATGTACATATTTATTATTGGAAATCAATTAACAACACAAAACAATGACAGATATTGTCCAGAAACCCTCACAGGTACTGACGTTACCCAACAGGCAACAACAGCTTGACTATGACTTGCCCCAAACTGCATGTGATTGTCATAAAGTGGTCTTGTCTGTCATGTTGGGAGACTGGTGGGTACCCATAGAACCCATTTACATTCACATATCTGGAGGTCAGAGGTCAAGGGACCTCTTTGAGAATGGACATGATAAAATTTAGCCCGAGTTTGGACCGTTTGTGACAAGGTTTTCTACTTTCATATGATGCCAGTATCCTCACTAGTTTTAAAACTGAGCCCACTACAACCTAAAATTTGCAGGTTAATGCGTTAAAGGAATTAGCGGCGATATAATCATTATCATTTTTGGCACATTTATGGCATATTCATGAATATATTTCTGAAGTGGCAGGAACCGTCTGTACATTTGGAGAACTGCTGTCAGAAATACAGACCTCTCTCCTTCTTACAGGGAGTTTTATGAGGTCATCCACCCACAATGGGAAGTGTTGAGCTGTTTCCACTGAGACGTCAGCTCTGTGAGAAACAGTCTGGATGATTTTGTCTCGTAGGAGCCATAGAGAGAAATAGTATATACTGAGGCCACAAATTACTTTGTTCCAACATTTTGATTCATTTGTAGTAACACAAGATAGTAAATCGTGGCCTAAATTTTATGACATTGTTCCCATGTCTTGGTTAATTCACACCCACGAGATAAATGACGTCTGATGTCAAGCGTTTCGGTAGTTTTTGCTATAATAGAGGCGCTGGGTAGGTTGTTTTTAAATAACACTTGTGTTCTTTCTTTGGTGCACCTCTCTACTATACTGAAGGCCTTTCCTTCACACTAGTGACTGTCTTTACAGCATCTGAAGGCAGCAGGTCCATCTGTGGTTATTATACAACACTCTGATGCTGGTTGCTGGTTACTCAATTAGAGACGTATATCAAGACTGGATATCAGCACATTTCGTCACATACTGATCCTTTGTCAGACCCCCTCGGCTTCACTTTTCAGCCCCAGTAAGGATGTGATTAATGTCGTGAATTAAACAAAAACACTTGTTTAGGATTAGACGGCAGAACCACTTTGTTAGGATTAGGAAAAAACAAAATGGTTGCTGGATGAAAGCCCTGGGTTTGTTGGACCACCTCCCCTCCCATTCGCCCTCTGTGCCTCTTTTGCTCTTTAAACTGCGGCACTTTCCCTCAGCGTTTACTGCTGTTGCAGGGTTCACACTGTAGTGAAATGCCCGGTGCATCGCTTCCCGACGCTAAAGGGTATTTTATGCGGAGGTATCGAACGCTGACGGCCGCACTAATTAACCAAAAGGAAAACAAATAACTGAAATTGATGGGAAATATAATAAATTACATCTTATGTGCATAATTTAGTAAACTGTGGCCTTTTTTCCTTTAGCAGATACAAGCTTCATGAATACCTTTCAGAGAGTCTGTCACTGATCAGCAGGAATAAGGTTACCCTTTATTTATGATTATTGACATTAATTTTTTCCTCTATCCTTTTTCCACAAGGAGGTCAAAGGTCAGAGTCACTCCTGGAGAGCAGTCAGACCAACACACCTAGAGCTGGGCTCTCCAATCAACAATCTGTGAGTATAATGATGAACCAAATACACAAACATACAATATGAAGCCAACAGTGAATTGTGTTGTATTTGTTATTATATTTATTCACTGTTTGTCATGTGTTCAGAATCCAAACCAGTCTGTTATTCATGTAGTGTGTCATGTTGTATGCACAGTGGTTTCACCCTGATTCACTTGTGCAAATACAGATCGCTGTGGTCAACAGGTGTGCACACACACAAGTAGGCTACACCCCCAGTACTCTCGCAGCAGAGCACGTCTGACTGAAGCAGAGCCGAATCTAGTGCGTCCACATTCCTGTTGCACAACCCCCGCAGAGAGGGGGAGGGTAGTGTTGCCATGCAGCCACTAGATGGCAGTACAGGATTATATTGCAGACGTGTGACGGCGACGAAGGCGTAAAAATGTTGGGTTCAGTCCCCCCACGAGGAGCATTTTGAGGTTGACAGTTGGAGCTAAACTCATTTGGATAACTGTCATGAAAGATAATAGCCGTCTGCAAAGTCTATGAATGCCTCTTATGGGGAACACTGTAATGCTTTGTGTCTTTTTGTAGTTGCTTTGTGTCTCTTTTAGTCATTTTTTGTCTCTTTGCAGCTGTTTTGCATCTTGTAGTTGTTTTGGTCTCTTTGTAGTCTTTTTCTGTCTCTTTGTAGTTGCTTTCTGTTTCTTTGTGCCTCTTATGGGGAACACTGTAATCATCACTTTGCTCACATGGCCAGATCTTCTTGACAATAACCGTGAAAGTGTTATGGAGACAGTTGGGTCCAGCCTCCAGTGAACTGTCAGCGACTTCAGGCCAAAGTCTCAGCAGCAGCGCTGTGCAGAGTAATCTGATCAAGTTTTTATTGCTACTGTTGACTGAGTCAGGCCTTTCTTATTAAAGCTAGCCAGAGTGTGTACTGTACATGCTTGTGTGTGTGTGTGTGGAGCGGGGGCAGTGTGTAGTGTGACAGTGAATATGCCTGTGTGTCTTTACACAATGTGTCTTTGTGAGTCCATGGCTTTGCGTTGGAGAGAAAGATCTAGCTGTTACGAGAGAGCAGAGTGGTTCTGGGTCTGTCCTTTCTTTAAAACCTCTTTCCATGTCTCCATCTTTGTTCCATTTTTACCCTCCGTTGTCCCCCTTGTGTCTCTTTTCATAACCGTCTTTATTAACAGGCCTACACTTATTCAACAGGGACGACTTCCTTGTAAAACTGAACACAAAAATACCTGAACATGATTAAATCTCACATTTGCTCTGGATACGTTCCTATCTCTTTCATTCCCCTCCTTCATTCCCCTCCTTAAGTCCTCCTCTTTTCTGTATCTCTTTCACTAAATGATACACCCTTTTGCTCCGCTTGTGCTCTTTTTCGTTTTCTATTTCTTTCAGCTCTATTCCTGTATTTTGTGGTCTCATCGAGGAGGCTTGTGAGGACAACACAGCTGTTTCACTGCAACCCATCCGACATCACTAAACGTTAACCTGCTGCTGGTAAAGCCAGGGGAGTCATCAAAGCCATGAATTTCATACAAAATGTTATGCAAATCTATTGATTTGGATGTTGAGTGAACTCTGCGTAGGGAGGACGTCAGCGTGGACGGGTGGGTCAAAAAAACACTTTTGCACAGGAGACTGCTGCTCGTAGCCTGTGTGAAACCAGAAGTCAACGCTGACTGATTTGTCACATAACTCCCGTACTTAAGTTACATTTCTAACCCTAACTCTAAGTTGTTTCCTGCGAAGGCTGAAGTTTATTTTGAAAAAACACAGGAGGAAATTGACATGTGGGTCACATGCTGCTGTATATTTGCAGGAAACCGCATAAAAAATGTATATGATATCATTCGAGGTGAACTGTTGTGTGATGATACATTGACAGGATATCACCAAATTCATTAGGGTTCATCCTCTGGGGAACATCAAAGGTCTGTACCAAATTTCATGCCAACCCATTTGATAGTTGTCCAGATATTTCAGTCTATAACTAAGTGGTGGTCTGACTGACAGTAAACAAAGAAGTCAGACATAAACAATAACTTACTTTTTACTGTGGACTTGTGATAGATTTCAGGTCATATGACACTTTGCTCCAGAGAGCAGCACCAATGCAGCCTCACCAGAGGTTCATCTTATTCTAGGTGGTTAGAAAAACACCTTCTGTGGGCATGGGCAGATTAGAAGATACTGGGCCTCTTTGTAGTTGTTTTGGTCTATTTGTCATTTTTTTGTGTCTCTTTGTAGTTGTTTTGGTCTATTTGTAGTCTTTTTGTGTCTCTGTAGTTGCTTTGTGTCTCTTTGTAGTCATTTTGTGCCTCTTTGCAGCTGCTTTGTGTCTCTTTGTAGTTGCTCTGGTCTATTTGTAGTCTTTTTGTGTGTCTTTGTAGTCATTTTAAGTGTCTTCCTGGTTGGTACGTGTCTGTTTGAGTGACATTTTGTAGGTGACGGCCTGTCTGTGCCCAGTAGGCCCGTTCAGTAATCCATCCACGAGCATGAGAGATCTGACTGGACTGCCATCAGAAAGAACTGGGAAGCCAAACCAATAAATAGAAATATGAAGTTGATTCTGAGAAGAGAGAGAAACAGAAAGAAAGAGCCTGCTCATCTACATTTTACTGTGTGCAAAATCTGAGCCCGGACCAATGGGAGCTGGACACCTGTTGGAATGAGAGAGCAGGAGATAGTCAAAAACACAGAGGAGGACGAGAAAGGCGTGGACAGAGAGACCTAAAGTGGGAATGTTTTGTAAAGGGAGAGAGAGAGAGAACAGAGAGAGGGCTGAATGGAGGGAGGAGGCCGTCTATTGACACCACAGGTGCCTGCACTTCAAATGCAGCGTTCAACACAACATTGTCTGGCTAAAAAGATGGTGTGTGTGTGCATTTTATTATGCCAGAGAAACACAATATCCCCGCTTATGCATGTGTGCTGCGCTGCTGAAAGAATGCATATGCATGTGTCCATCTTGTATTTATTTGCTGTCATTTGAGAGGTTGTGTGTGTGGCGGTTCGAGATCAGATTAATCAACAAGTCTACCTGGACTCGGTTACTCAAACACACACAGCTCAGATATACAAAGAGACGCACACATCTGTCTAGCTGCTGAATTGTTAAACAATGTGTCTCTGACTGGATGTGAGCTCTTTCTCTGGGTCATGTAACACAGACAGCGGCAGTTTTGAATTTTGTGTTCGTGGTGATGTATTTCTGATTGATTCCTGTGGATTTTCTTTGGATTTCCACTTCCCCGCTATGGTTTTGGTCAAGGCAAAACACACTACCAGGCAGTCAGCAGGCTGCAGCATAGCAGACATTCCTGCTGGTTGTAGTTAGGGAGTTGGAGAATAGCAGCCAAAAAATCTGTTGCTCCGTAGGTTACTTTACTTCTTTTTTTTTTTAGAAGAAATGTTGCTTGGCAGCGGCATTTGGACGGGATTGTAACTGTTAAGCCTCCTTTGCTCTCACGCTTCCTAAAACATGATACGCTGCCACTGATGAGGAGGAGGAGGAGGAGGCAGGGGAAAGTTATCTGATGACTTTCAGCAGCTTCAGTTACCTCACCTCCAAATCCTCTAAATTATTCCCTGTTTATATGATGCAGATTTAATGCCATCGTGTATAAACTACATCCTTAATCTCACAATGCGACTAGTCGAGAAACACCCCTGTTGCTCCTGGATTACCTCTAAACTGATTACTGTGTTTTTCCAATAACTGCCACCACGTTTTTAATAACATTACTGGACGCACAAGTCATCTGTCCCTGTCGAGGAAAATGGGTCAAAGAAATTAAAGGCAAAGGTAATTTGAAGAATTAAAACAGCTTTAATTATATGTCTGCTTCTTTCAGACTACAGTAAACAGTTTGATTTTTTGGGAAATCCACATAAAGTAGATCTAATCCACCTACCAGCATCTCTAAAACTCACCAATTAACATTTAGGTAGCGTAATCCACACAAAAAACAGAAATTGCTTTGTGCTAAGCTAAGCTAACCAGCTGCTTTTGTTTATTTACAACACAAATATGAGAGTGCTACTGATTTTCTCATCTAACTCTCAGCAAGAAAGTTAATAATCAGCTGTGTAGTACTCAAGTTGCTACTTTATTTACACTACCACTATATTTCAGAGAGAAATGCTGTATATTATTGTTGTTATATTATTTATTTATTATTTATATTTTGTGTGTCATGATGTGATGCCATTGGGCCCAAAAAATCATTAGGTTTTAGATCATAAGGTCCTGGCTTTGGGTGAAGGTGGGGCACACCATGGACAGGTCTCCATGTGACCTAGCGGATGCTACTGTGCCAGCTTCAGTGGCCCGATACATGCAGAAAATCGCCAGAAGATCCCGGTAATTTTCTTGCTGGACGTGGAGCCATTTTAGCATCATGCGCCGCTGAGCAACTTAAATAGCCTCCAACGCTGTATCCAGTTCTCTTTATACCTATATGGGGTGTAGGGGCCGGATTGGAACCCAAAAGTTAGGATCAAGCTGGAGAACCCGGAGAAGACCCTCGCTAATATGGGGATAAACCTGCAAACTCCACACAGACGGGCTCCAAGCTGGATTCAAACCTGCGACCCTCGGCGACAGCGCTAACCGCTGCACCGCCTTGCAGCCTCATTAGCTCCTAAAAGTTATAAAACGCACTAATAGCTGAATCCGAAGTTACTTCCCTTTCCTGTTCATGTGCATGAGACCCAGACCGCGACGACAGTGTGACGCTGGGACCCCGTGACCGAGCCATGTGACCGAGCGGACGCTACTGTGCCCACTTCATGGATGCAGAAGATCGCCGAAAGATCCGGGTACTTTTCCAGCTGGAAGTCGAGCCATTTTGGCATGGACGGGACAACCGGGGCCCCGCCTCCAACGCTGTATCCAGTTCTCTTTGGGGGTGTAGGAATCAGACTGGAACTGGTCAAAAAAGTCAGGATATTTCAGCCCCGGCTGCTTTTATTTTGACGATTCTTCTTTTAATCGGCATCTCACAAGTTGGCGAACTTTATGGAAGCGCAATGCTAAGTCAGTGGAGTGCACCTTTAAGTTTTGACAGCAGGTGTGTAAACTTTGAGCACATATGCTGTTGGGAAAAATCTATATTACGCACGATCATGTTCGTGTATAAATACTGTAAATTTTAAAAGACATGCAGAGAAACTGAATTAAAACACACCTCTTTCACACAAACTGACTCCCCCCCTCCTCTCTCATTCACTTATCTGACGCTGTCTTTCTCACTCTCTCCTCTCGGACTCTTCTCCTTTTTTCCTCCCCCCCTCACAGAAAACATGCAGGGAGGAGAGGAGGAGGAGAAAAGAAGAAACGCGTCGGAGGCGACAAGAGAGAGAGGAAGCAGCAGAGAAAGTTGGTAGAGGAGAGGAGAGGAGAGGAGAGGGGTCGACCCGGTGGGAGGAAGGAAGGAAAGGATCTCTCCGCGGGCTCAAGTGCGCGATTAACGGATTCTGCATGAATAAATAAACATATGAATCAAAGCCTGTGATAATATAAAAAAGGGGAGTTATAGGCGCGCCACCGCGTTGCGTGGACGCGGACAAGACAGCGGCGGTGCGCGCTGGAAGCAGTCCTGTCTTCCTCTCTGCGGATTTAACTCCTCATGTTCTTCAAACTCTCGGCGAGCTTCACTAACTTTTGAGCTCTGAAAAAAAAAACGTCCTCTTCAGCTCTCTCCCCGGAAACGAAGGAGAAGCTGCGGGGTGGAAGTGAGGAAGGAAGCCTTTTCTTTTTTTTAATTTATTTTTATTTTTTGGTTTCCTTCCGAGGAGTCCAGCTCGCCGTAGCCGGGGTTTAGGCGTTGGCACCCGGGCAGGGAGTCCCTCGCCATGGCCGGGGCCAAGCCGGGAGTCCACGCGCTGCAGCTCAAACCCGTGTCCGTCCACGAAGCGCTGAAGAAAGGGGGCAAATTCATCAAATGGGACGAGGTGAGAATGAAATGTTTGAAACTTATCCCCCCCTTAAAAATACCACTTAAATCCACGATGTTTAAACCTCAAAGTGAGGCGAATCATTGTTTCTTGACTCAAACTTTGACTAAGACAAGAGACGTGACAGCCTGCTGTTGACAGTAGGCCCACTGTTGTGAGGTGACCCACCAGGCTGATGTGTGTGGTAGAAAGATAAGGATAATGCGTGGATGTACCGTGCAGGTGTGAGCCCCCTGTGAACACAGAAGCCCACTATGTTAGAGAGAGTGAATCAGACACTCAGCAGAAAACTCCCCTCTAGCTGCCAGCAGCACCGCTTCAATGTGTTGTGTTGTGTTGAGTTCTCGTCAAGCCGGTTTTCCTCGGGCTCAGGTTCACTCCAGACTCCCTCTTCCACCCCCTCCTGCCCTTACTTTCCCCCCTTTCCCCCCAGGTGGTTAGAAGAGAAATCACCTGTCTCCATTTGAGTGCATCTTGAGCTGCAAACTACACTCATTTTGTTGAAACTTTATGGACATGTTGTGGTTTTTATAGCTTTTTATCTTAAAGGGAGATTTGTCACATATTTTACCCTCTTATCAACACGGGAGTGGGCAAATATGGTTGCTTCATGCACATGCATGTAAATATTTATTATTGGAAATCACTTCATAAAAATAATGACAAGTATTGGAGAGAAACCCTCACATGTACTGCATTTAGCATAAAAATTATACAATCTGCAGCCCAACAGCTGTCAGTGGAGACTCGTGGGTACTCAAAGAACCCATTTTCATCCACATATCTAGAGGTCAGAGGTCAAGAGACCCCTTTGATAATGACCATGCCTGTTTTTCTTCACAAGTCCAAGCATGGGGCATTATTTAGCCTCCTTATTGACATGCTAGTATGACATGGTAGGTACCAAAGGTTTCATATTGTATAGTTTCATATGATATCCTCACTGAGCCCACTACAACGTAAAAATCGTAAGTTGCGTTAATGCGTTAAAGAAATTTGTGGCAAACTTGTTATAGCGTTGACTTTGACAGCCCCAGCTTCTGTGACTCTTTAATTCATGAGAACACAAAGGATTTCATTATTTTTCCAGCCCTATTTTTTTGTAGCAGTGTGTCTGGCAGCCCTGACATGCCCTGCCTGTGTCAGTGACCATAGTAATTGCGTGTTTGTTGGGGTTTTCTGAGACCGAGTGCCATTCTGCAATCTTCTCCATAGGGAAAGTAGGTGTGTGTGTCCGTGATGTGGGTGAGTGTCCGTCAATGATTAACTGATTTGCTGACTGATCTGGCTCGGACTGTAGTCTTCCAACAATTGCATGCAAGTGTGTGTGTGCTGTTGAAATATTGCATGGGAAAGTCCATAGTTTCAATATCGTAGGTGTACTTTGCAGATAGAGGTCAGGTGGGCTGTTACCCACAAAGAAAAAGGGACGATCCATACATCAGCAACAGAGCTTTGCATTGTAATGACGACGTGACGTTGTCTGTCTGTGTCTGGCGTCGGAAGAAGGGTCTTGTCACGCAAACAGTGCATACCATGTCTTTTTGATTTTCCCTTTTCTTTCTCACACACAGTAACTCCCTCTGTCTCTCTCTCTCTCAAAGGGAATTCCCAGGAAATGGTTATGCTGGTGATTAAGTGTGTGAACACTCGAAAACATGTGCATGTTTTCTGCTTGTATATCTTTCATCCCCCTCTATTTGCTATTACCCACTAAAATCAACATGTGAATTATGAGGGAGAGAGAGAGAGGAAGAGAAGGGAGAAATGAGAAAGTACAGACTTCATAAAATAACAGGAATGCTTTTGTATTTGGGCACAAGATGTCAAAGATGCTCCATCGTTAAACATCAGTATAATAAAGAGTAGAGATAGTTCAGATTCCATCATCCATCAGTTAGTGATTTTATGCCGCAGATTACGCCCATAGGGGCTCTCTCACAATTCAGGATTATCCAGATTATGAGGTGTGAAGCTGAGCAAAATCCAGGAACCCCTTAAATCTGGAAGCGACATGCTAAACTAAAGAGCATAGTGTTTCTACTTGGCCTGAATGTACAAGAAACTCCATGAAGAAAGTGTACGTCCTTCTGTTATGTCCCATCAGGCCATGTTGCACATTTCCTGCCAAATCCATAATGTACATGTTGTATTAAGACGAGTAAATCAGCCGTATAATCCCTTGTTTGCTCACTTTTACTACAAAAGACGAACAATTAAAGATATATAAATAAGTAATTATTGCAGTTATTTTTACTGATGTTGCAGTTACGATATGATTTACGATATCAGAGGGTATGATGAGCTTTCATTATTCTCATTTTTATTAAAAAACATATGATTATGGTGTTATTTGGGGGCGGCAGTAGCTCAGTCCGTAAGGACTTGGGTTAGGATGTGGAGGACCCGGGTTCAAATCCCCCCATGGACCAAGACCAACTGGTTGCTGGAGAGGTGCCAGTTTACCTCTTGGGCACTGCCGAGGTGCCCCTGAGCAAGGCACCAAACCCCCAACTGCTCTGGGCGCTTGTCAGGAGCAGCCCCCTCACTCTGACATCTCTCCATTGACATGTATATGTACTGTGTGAACAACAGAGTGTAAAAAACTGAATTTCCCCACTGTGGGACTAATAAAGGAATATCTTTCTTTCTTTCTTTCTTATTTCTGCAGGGATCTGTACCAAACAGAGGTTTTCTTAAGTCTGTAGATTATGATTTGTAGGACAGGAAATCTCTGCTGCAGCGCAATAATGAACAATTAAAATGAACAAATATTGCACCTCCTACTTTTTGGAAATTTGCTGGAGGCCATACTGCAATTTGGGTGAAATTATAATAAATTGTGCATTACAAACAAACACTATTTAATGTGGTGCCTGGACTCCGGCATCTTCTCTGCACATCAAGGTAGTGCTGAATCAAATAATCAGTCAGCAATTTGATTATTTTCTAAAGTTTTATGGACTAAATTGATGGATTAATCAGTGATAAAAAATAATTGAGTTGCAGCCCCAATGGTGCAGTTTATCCTGCTGACTTAACAAGACATCTTCTAATAATCCTGCATCTATTGTCACAAAACGATGGCTCTACTTTCCCCCCTCATTAAAGAAACACCACTTTTTTTTTTTTTCATAAAGTAAATTTCATGTCAAATCCATAATATAAATGAAGGCAAAACTGTCTGCAAGTTAAGACCTTCAGCCTTCCTGATGATAACCTTATTTGCTCACTTTTGTCATAATGATAATCAGTGATTTGCACAGCTGAATCATTTACAAAGTGCTTTAACGCAGTCGATCATTTGCTCCTGGGCTCCGTCATTGTCTCAAACACGAGAAAATAAGAGCTTGTTGCTGTTACACAGCTCAATTTTGTTGAACCCTTTTTTAACAAGGAAGTTGCCTGAGATTCACTGTCTCTTTTACAAGAGACAAATGTTGGCGACGCAGCAGTGTAGAGTTAACACAGATCCACATAAAAAGTACATTTACAGCGTTCAGCACTGTTCAGCATCGGGCCTGAGAGACATATAGGAGAGAGCCTGACTATTTAGCATGGATGAATTACTCATTCTTAATATGGCATTTGAATGCCTGGTATGAAGGCAGCGTTTCCAGTTCTTATAAATGATTATAAAGCCAAGGGTACATGCAGTTTTTTTTAAAAGCTCAGAACAAACTCTGGGTACTCTGAAGGTTATCCATGTCAAATGTGTAAAAAGTATAATCTGGTAAAAGTCTTGTTTTCACATGGAGCTCAGAAAGACTAGTCTACCGGGGACACATGGGTTATTTTAGTGTCCGTCTTTAGTGCTTTAACAGGGAAGTTGACGAGTGTCCCAAAAACTTGGCATACTCCTTTAAGGACTTGGCAAAGTGAGAAAAGAATTAGGACACACACACATAAAGTGCCCAAGGGCAGCGCAGTTTGTTTACATGATAACCCCACTTTTGACCCCATCCCTCTCTTCCCACCCCCACTGTGTCCTCCTTTCACATCTTCGTCTCTTTTCCTCACATCCCCTCATCCTCTCTTTCTCCTCCTTCGCTTCTCAATCCTATGCTCATCTGTCTCCGTGCTGCTGCCGTCTACTGTAGGCCCATCAACACACTCTGACTCATGCAGGGCAGGAGGAGGAGGAGGAGGAGGAGGAGGAGCAGGAATGCAGTCCAAATTGCCCGTCTTTCTTTTGTGTGTCGGCTGGTGTGCACACGTGTGTGCGTCCGCATGTGTGGTTGTTTTGTTCTGGGTGTGCGCTTCACTTTGAATGACTTCCTGTTTGAGCTTGTTGTAATTCTCCAGAGCCAAACCATTTTCCTTCTCTCTTCCTCTACGTCTGCTGCTGCTCCTCCCTCTGCAGCGTGGCCGCAATTCAATTTAGATGAATTCCAACTCAGTTAAAATTCCTCCCAAACAACCAATTAAACATACAGAGAGACGGCGTGTCTACAGGGCAGAGTGCACAAAAGCCAAAATGCAAAATCGTCTTTACACCTAACGTTAACATTTGACATTGAGTGTTTATATATTTGCATTCAGATACACTCCCACCGTGCATGGCGTGCCTTTGCGTGTGTATATACTTTCAAAACAGGCCCTGAATATGCGCTTTTTAAAAAAGCAGATCTCAGGGTCCAAACATGTTTTCTTTGCTGTGAACCATATGGCAAACCATATGGTACGCTTTTTTCCCCCAAATTTGTTTATATTCAGATTGCACAATTACAAGCAAACCAGGGCTTATAAACAAAGTCACATGGAACCACTAGTTGCTCATTAATTGGCAGGAGTTATGGGATGGTTTTGGCCCCGGTTCAAAACGCCTGAGCGAAACATAATGCACCATAAAATGCTGCATTTCGAGGTTGTTTCCTGCAATTGGGCCGGGATTATTTAGTCAGCCGCGCCGCCGCTCACTTAGAGAAGCTCAGGACTACAATCTTGGCAGCAGTCGAGGATGCTGAAGGCACCGTAATGCTGCTGTTGTCCTCAGTGTGTGTCAGTACTGTGTTGCCAGAACCAAACTGACTGCAGACACTTGTTCTCCATTCACAAATATCCTGACTGGGCATTTTTGGATCTACTGTTTTTGCCACCTCTGTCTGGTTTGAAGATACACTAAGGTCAGGTTCACACCTAAAAGTCTGGCTCCTAACCGAACTAATGCGAGAATGACATATTTATTAATGTTCCAACAGGTCTGGTTTTCTTTCACAAAGGCAAAACTCAAACGGTCAAAACAAAACTCACGTGGTGGAAACGTCATTAGATTATTGATCAGACAGTTGACCTCATCTACCGGGCTCACCATGGGTCTAGAGTTGATGTACTGCTCAACAGTTCGCTGGAATCTGTTGTCCATTTTATCGCTGAATATCTTAAATACCCCAGTTTTCTTATGCACCTTCGCTAGTAATTGAGTAATGTTCTCAACAGCTCATTGGCTGAGGAGGTATCTCATTTCGTCGTGAGTCCAGGTTTGTCCCCTGCTACTTGACAAGCTTCCTAGGATTGGTTCGAAAAATGTTCACACCAGAAATGAACAGCTCCAGAATTCACTTGAGATCGGTCTGAGACCATTCCTTTGAGATAGATCAGAGTGTGGTTGTTTGGTCCACACCAGTTCGAGTCCAGCATTCACACCAACCAAACAAGCTGCGCCATGGGGGTAAACACTCCACAGTTTGGTTCAACTGGACTAAACAAGGTTGGTGTGAACGCTACCTAAAGGCGCTTTCACTAGCCAACATTTAGTCCGTTCAACCCTTGGTGTGCAGTAATCGAATTCTGGTGTGGACCAAAACAACCATTTTCAAGGAGTGGTCTCGGACATCTTCCAAGCAAACCATAATGCAGGGGATTATTGGCATGGTCATTGGAGGAAAATAGAGTTTCAGCTCTTGAAATGAAAAAGATAAATTTGCCCCTTCATACACGCCCCTCAGATAGTTAATTTTGTGAATTGGTCCGCTTTAATTTATGCACTTACTCTCATTCGGACCAGCCAAACGGACTATGGCTTGACCACATGCTGCATTTTGAGTAAGGCTGTCAACGAATTTTCTAAATTTGAATATACTGTATTTGAATAGTAAAAAAAACAGCAGATATTCAAATATGAAAATAAATACTTCATTGTGGGGAAAACTACCCCCAACAAACAGCACTACCACAGTTGTTCACCTCATGCACAATGAATGCACCGCATGATGGAAGTCACACAGCATCCTTTTCATTCATCAAACAGGAAATGTGACTTGAGGTCAAGCTGAACA
This sequence comes from Pterois miles, assembly GCA_947000775.1. NCBI lineage: Eukaryota > Metazoa > Chordata > Actinopteri > Perciformes > Scorpaenidae > Pterois > Pterois miles. The sequence goes on from CAMQGK010000008.1 coordinate 10,778,784, forward strand.
AGGAATAATTCAACTGTAATGATGGCAAACAACTCGGCCGTTGAGGGACATTGTGTCCTAACAGCAAATGTTACTTACAGCCCACCTACCTATCAGCTGTGCGCCCGATGGACAGATTGACGCTAGGGTTTGCTAGCTAGTTTGAACCTGTGTGTTTTTTTTTTGAACGAATATTTGAATGTCAATTTTGGCCATTTTGACAGCAATTAGCATAACGATGTAGAGAAGCAAAGTGAAACCCATTTCTTATATATGTATGAACATTTGAAGACAAAAGCTCACAAATTATGTTGCGTCTTATTTGTTCTGTTCACTCAAACATTAGAAACTTAAAAACGGCAGCTGTTTGCCAGGTTTCCGCTCTTCATTAAGCTAACAATGTGGTAACAATCTTTTTATCTAACTCTGAGTGTTTCTGCTTGTTTTAAGGGTGCCGTTGTTACCAGTTTAATGTTGCCTTGAAGCACATTCAACACAGATTTTATGTTTTATTCTTAAGCAGATGAAATTTTCTCTTAGCAGCTTTTTTTCAGTTGTTTCACGATTTGGTTATTACAGGCATACTGTGCTGTGATTGGATGGGAATTTGAAGTTTTCTACAAAATTCAATGTTTCTGTTCCTACAGGAATTGTTCCCAAATTTCTCTCCATCGCCACCACCTGCGTTACAGTCTCTAAGACTGCAGTTTGAAGCACTTAAAAGTTGAACAGATTTTCTTCCTGTATGCCGTCTTCCCCCTGCCTGTTGGGACTTGCCAAGCAGCTCTTTTTATCGTCTTGTTATTTTGTTCATGTTTGGCTTTGGTCGGTGCTTAGTAAACACTTAATATCACACCTTGGAAGGATTTTATGGTGCCACAGCACTGATAAAAATATCCACTGTAGCAGCCTTGAATGATCATTGCTCTCCTTGAGTAACATAAATAAGAAAGGTATTTTCACAACCGACTCTGCACTGTTCATGTTGCCAGCACAGCATGCACTATGAATATATAATGTGTTGAAAGGCCTCCCAGCACAAGTCGAGATCGTTTCGTAACTGCTTGAAACGCATTTTACACCTGACGTGTGACGGGCAATAAATCATTTCTATCCTCAGAAGCAGATCTCTTTTGTATGCAGAGGTGCCGTGTCATCGTGACCTTATGGAAAACCATAATGGGCTCCACTTTCATGCCAACTGTTCCTGTGTGCCAGTATCAGAAAGTGGATGTCCCGGTTTAGCATGAGATAGACTCAACCTCGGAGGAGGAAACGCAGACTTGTGTGAAGGTCTGGCGGCGTGCTGAGAAACATCCCGACGGAGTGGTGAGAAACAAGGGATGGGTGGATGAATAGAGGGAGAGGTGGAAGGTGGAAGGTCAACCACAGCCACATGTGAAGTGTGGGACTGACATCTGGACTCGTCCATCTCTCCCTCTCCTCTTTCACTCACTGCACATGTAACCTTGCTGTGTCTCTCTGTATCTTATATTTGATCTCTTCCCCATTCTCTCTTTTGCCATTGTTCTATCACTCTCTCTTCCTTGTTTCATTAGTCTCAGTCTGCTTCCTGTCTTTTAGTTTTGTTTCCCCTCTGTCCTCTTCTTTCTTTCTATTTCGTCCTCAGTTTTTTTGTATTACACTACTAGGGTTAAGGGTCCACCACCCCTCTTATATTATTTTGTTATATGATACCCACATTTACATTAGGCTTTAAACACTACAGTGTGTCAGTGGAGGTCTGGTTTGTTTGTCGCCACACATGGCTTGTTTTCGTCGTCCTGTGAGAACCATGGTTCTCTAAAACGTCGACTTTTCGAGAGAAAAACAGCTTTCGGCGTTGTGACAATGCTCCTTTTTCTCAAAGGGATTTTTAAGAAATGGTTTTCTTGATCTTTTCCCAAATCTAACTAAGTAGTTTCATTGCTTAAATCTAGCTAAGTAGTTTTGTTACCCAACATATCCAAGTCGGTCTTTTCCTAAGCCTCATGAACTAGGGATGGGAACGGTTCGGGTAAAAATCTTAACCGATCCACCAGCATTACAGATTTGGTGTTACGTATGACAGTGATGGGATAAAAGTGGTGGATAAAACGTCAACTGTGTGTAAGCACTGTGTGACACGTGTGGCTTATGCTAGTGTTAATACTTCCAATATGACGACTCGTATACGGAGACATCACTCCGGTGTGCCCGTTGATAGCTCAAGGAGGAGAGAGTCGGGGAGGAAAGAGCAACGTCTTCTCCCAGCAGCATTTAAACAGCCTCTACATGCAGACTCAGACAGAGCAGAAAACACAACTAAAGCATTTTATCTTTATAGCCAAAGATATGCAGCCTTATGCAGTTTTGGAGGACGCTGGATTTCAGCATATGATTATGGTACTTGAGCCGCGCTATAATATACTGTCTCGAAGACACATAAGCTACACGGTGATTCCCAAACTGTACTTTTTGTTGATGGCCTGAGCCTATGATTTGTTTTTTATTTATTAATTATTTATAAATAACACAGTGGCACTTGTTCCTTATGTTAGCCTAGTCTACTGTTGTTTAGGCAAACAGTTATTTATAGACTTATTTTGGCAAATACACGAAAAGCTGTTCAAATTGAAATTGGAAATTGGCCTCCTTGCTGTACCATAAATATTGTTTACCGCTGTACTGAACCGAAAACCGTGACTACAAACCGAACCGTGAATTTTATGAACCGTCCCACCCCTTCTAATGAAGTACTTTTGTTGCCTGAACATATCCAAGTTGATCTTTTCCTAAACCTAATTAAGTAGTTTTCTTACCTAAACATATCCCAGTCCCACATCCCATCCATATGGAGAAGTTTTGTTGCCTAAACTCAACCAAGTTTGTTTTGTTGCCTAAACCAAGTTGTTTCCTGCAAAGATGGGAAGTTCATTTTGAAAAGACACATATGCATGTAACAGAAGCAGAAATCGCATGAAAAAGGAGGAGTAAGTTTTCGTAACATACAGCATATACGAGCCGTTGCCCTCCCACTCCAACAGTGGCTGTGACGAGGACGTCGGTGCAGGAGAACTAGATCCTCCTAATGGGGGAAAATCTGAGGAAAAAAAATACTTAATTTAATCCAACCAGTACACACTGTGGTACTGTTCAGTAGTTAGAACATGGCACTACTACTGGTGGGGTTAGTGGTTCATATCCTGAGTGCATGTTGGATCAGACGAACATTAAATGACCCCTGTGGAAGAAATAAGGTGGTGCAGCACTAGAAAATAACACCAACCAAGAGTCCCAGAGGATAATAATGACAATAATGCCCACATAGTCTATAGCGTATTTTCCCTCTCTGGCCCCACTCCTTCCCCTCTCTCTCTCTCTCTCTCTCTCTCTCTCTCTCTCTCTCTCTCTTTCTCTCTCTCTCTTGTCCTCTCTCTCTCGTCCTCTCTCTCTCTCTCTCTCTCTCTCTCTCTCTCTCTCTCTCTCTTGTCCTCTCCTCTCTCTCTCTCTCTCTCTCTCTCTCTCTCTCTCTCTCTCTCTCTCTCTCGTCCTCTCTCTCTTTCTCTCTCTCTCTGTCTGTCTCTCTGTCTCTCTCTCTGTCTCTCTCTCTCTCTCTCTCTCTGTCTCTCTGTCTCTGTCTCTCTCTCTCTCTCTCTCTCTCTCTCTCTCTCTCTCTCTCTCTCTCTCTCTCTCTCTCTCTCTCTCTCTCTCTCTCTCTGTCTCTCTCTCTCTCTCTCTCTCTCTCTCTCTCTCTCTCTCTCTCTCTCTCTCTCTCTCTCTCTCTCTCTCTCTCTCTCTCTCTCTCTCTCTCTCTCTCTCTCTCTCTCTCTCTCTCTCTCTCTCTCTCTCTCTCTCTCTCTCTCTCTCTCTCTCTCTCTCTCTCTCTCTCTCTCTCTCTCTCTCGAGTCCAAAGGTTACCTACTGTCATCAACTTTTACCATGTTGCCAAAGCAGCAGCTAAAACACACTAAGTGCGCGCCGGCCCTCTTTCTCTCACCACTCCCGCAAGCTGTGGCCGAACATGCACACTGTACGATAGACCAAAGGTGTACTCACCACAGCCACTTTTTTTAATTTTTTTTTATCAGTTTCCCTCACTAATGGCTTTCTCCTGACTCACACACATTACGTTGTGGTGAGGGCAGTATGTGGGCAGAGAGGCAGAGTAGTGTGAGTCTTTCTACATGTGTATGCCCTGATAGATTGTGGGTTTTCAAGAGGGACTCATTAGCCGGCGTCTGTCCATGTAAGACCTCAACCTCGGAGGGTGGTCCGTCCACTCGGTGTGTGTTTGACATTACGGTCTGGTAATGAAGGTGTTTATCACAGGGTCAGGGCGTCTGGAGGGGGTCGGGAGAAAGAGACGTGGCCTTCAATCAATTGAGGAGGCAAAAAGTAATCTAAGTGTTGGAAAGAGAGAGACTGAAGGGATGATTGACACTCAGAGAACATGAAAGAAAGAAAAGAAAGGAAGGAAGCGAGGCGAGACTTCAGAAGGTCTTTACATATGATAGTTAATTAGGGAGCGGGGTGAGGTCCAATTATAGAGCTACCACCCACTCTCATCATAGGGTGCATGTTTATGGTAAACAAGGTGTCTGTGCAGGGCATGCAGTAATGAGTTCCTGTTATAGGTTTCTAACAATTGCACTTAATTTCATCTGGAAACTATATGTGACCTTTAGGTCATGTTTTCACCAGCGTTGGTTTGTGCATCTGTCTGTTAGCAGGATTACTCCAAAAGTTTGCGATGGATTTGAATGACATTTTTTAGAGCCATGGGGTGGAGCACAAACGGACAGTTTGGTGGCGATCCGGATCACAATCGCCATATTTTTACATCAAACTCGGTGCCATTTTTTTCTTTTTCTTTATTTAGCTTCTGTCCAGTTAGAATGAAGTGTTTTACGATTTTACTAGATGGCACTAAATCCTGCAAACTGTACTTTTAATTTGACTTGAAAATTATCGCCACTATTATAAAGATAATTTTACATATTGCCTGGCCAGGGTGTGAAGCTGCTCATACACATACATGTTGAAGACTGAAGTCAGGGGAGTTGACTGGAACTGGGCGAGAAAATGTAAAGGTAAAGTGGATTTGGATGTGTGTTTTTTGGTGTATTGACCAGCTGCACCAAAGACTACCTGGAAATCTTCCTCATTTGCCTCCGTTGATGATGATTTGCATTTTATGCAGTTCATAGAAAGCACCGTTGTTCCTGCGAACAAGGATGGAAGTTGGTTCAGGACTTGTTGTGGGAACATCTTCACCCTCTAAACTGTTTCCAGGTTGTATTGTAATCATGTTGTGGTGTCTCAGAAAATCAAACTTAGCAGATACAAGCTAAACAAACCTAAGCCGTCATGGCTGCAGATGTGCCATCTCACTGCCAGTTAAATAACTGCTGAGCGCTGCCATCAAACCCCCAGCTGAAAACAGTATCTGACATCAGGTCACAGACTTAAGATGGTAATCGCAGCGTGACATTGGAGTTGTACAGTTTTCCACTGATTCCAGTGAGTAAACGCGGGTCACAAGGTCGGTGATTTATCGTGCAGACAGAGTTGGCTTCACATTTTGATCACTGGGGTTCATATGAAAGCACGTCATCGCTGGGTGGTGCTACAGAGTGAAGCGTGTTGCTGTGACAGTCTCATAATCACCTAGTTGGATGCCCACTTTAAAAAGGCTAAATTTACTGTTGCTTATTAAGGTCTCGTGATGTGGTTGAACTTTGATCTTGTGCTCTCTTCTTCTACTCCTGACCTTTTTGTTTCTTTCTCTCTTTCAACCTTCACCCTTTTTCTTCCAATCCCTCTCCTATTCATTTCTCAAACCCTCTCTCTTTTCCTCCCTCTCCTCTTATCTCAATCCAAACATCCACCTCTCCTGCTAACTCCTTCTACGTTAGCCGACTTTGGAGCCTAAACTCAAGGTATGTTCAGCTTAAAATGCACTAAAAACGTGCATTTCCTGTGAATGGGAAAGCTAAGGAGATTTCTTTTAAGGAATAGTTCAAAATTTAGAGGAATACACTTATTCACTTTCGGACAGATCATGAAGATCTGAGTAATCCTGCACTAAAGTGATTAACTTCCCCTCCATATATTTACCGTAGACTGAACTGATATTTCCCAGCTGTGATTGGTTGTTCCTCGTCATGTGACATGGTGCGCGCTGCGGCGTTCCAGACGTTGAACTGTATTTATCTTGAGACACAGCCATCGCTGCCTGAAAAATAGGGAACGCTTGGGAATGCTTGCATGGCGCAATGCCGTCTTTCCCGCATGTGTATGGCCCCATATGGAGTCTGATAAATCGATAATCTAACTGGATAATTTGCATGTCTTTAGTTCAGTATCCCACTTCACTGAATCAGCTGTTGTTTAAGATTTGAACATTCAGATGTTCAACATTTGCGCTGATATGTGTTAGAAATGAAACTACGACCCTTTATATATCAGCTTTGTTTGTCAGCTTATTTGTCTCGTACCCACATTAAGAAATGCTGTTTGTATGAGGTCAGTAGTTGTTTTTGTGCTGTGTTTTTGTAAACTTACTGTATTTCGTCTGATCGCATGTAGGTGGGAAAGTTTTCTGTGAGTTGCCAGATCTTCTCATCTGATGGTGACGACGATGCCGATATTGATGCTCATGATGACATGTGCACATGAGTCATCTGTCGCTGTACTAACAAACAATCTGCATCGTCATCATCATCGCTGTTTCCCAGGATGTCTGGACGCTGTTTGTCTGTTGGACCAGAGTATGACCGCTTACCACTGTAATTACAGAGCCGGTAGCTTGTGTGTGTGTGTGTGTGTGTGTGTGTGTGTGTGTGTGTGTGTGTGTGTGTGTGTGTGTGTGTGTGTGGTCATGGGATCTTTGCGTATGACCCCGTAATGACGATGCTAATGACATGTTGATACAGGCTCCTGTGCCATCACCATGCTGCCCATGAATGAGAGCTTCATGCTGGCCAAACGCTGTGGTTTCCAGCATCAAAACAGCTGTTGCACGACACATGCGCAGAAACACACTGTCTGTATTCCTGTTTGTCTACATCCCATAATGGCAAGGCACCATATAATGGCAGGAACAGCCACTGCTGCCATAAACCTGCTTATTTTATGTCTCTCTGTCCTTTATATATGGCTGTGAGACTTCTGTAAAGAGAGTCGCTGCTGCAATATTCTCTTATATGTTGTTTGCTGAGATCCAGCTTGGGAACAAAATGGATCACTCAACAAAAAGACATCAGCTGTATCACTTTTAAAAGAAAAATCTGAACAAATTTAAACTAGCTGTGGGCGATATGGAGAAAATCAAATATTATATTTTTGACCAAATACCTCAATATCAATATTGCAATGATATTATATCATAAATAACTACACTTTCGATGTCTATATCTGTTTTTATTTATGTTTAAATCAACACTTCCTAGTTTCATTTCAAAATAAAACCCCTCAAGCGTTTTTTTTTTATTATTCTGTGGACACAACTCCTTCATTTGTTAACACAAGGCTTTTATTCTGAAATATGTGCAGGACAGTGTTGTAGAACATGCAGCGGCTTGCAGGGCTCCATGAATGAATATGGTAGGGGTGTTAATTGTGGATTATTACTATTGTATACAAATTACTACACGTTTATTGACCTTTCTCTGTCTAAAATAAATATAAATGACATTTATAATGACATGAAATGGCCAAATTATTAAAGCCAAACTCTATGTAGAAATGCAGCAGCCACGCACTGTTCACGTAGCCGGTCTGACCCAGGCGTCATTAGGTAAAGCCAAATAATAGACCAGCTACAACAGTCTGGTATGTTCAGAAAATGTCATGCCTTTACTGTAATGCAGACTTTAAAACATTAAGATATCCAAAATCTAAGACGATATCTAGTCTACTGATCTGTAATTCTTTTGGTCTAGTTCAAATGCAGCCCTTGTCTTAATATTACGAAATGAACTTTGTGCTGTTCATTTGTTAGTTTTTCCACATTTAACAACAGGAGTGAGTCAGCTGGACAGAGCTTTATAGGAACACCTTCTGCTGAAGTACAAGACATGACCTGTTTGAACAGTAGCTCTAATTTTGAGACAACCTTGAAGGGAAACTTTGGAAACTTTTTTTTGGACTCTATTTCCTCATGTTTTTGAGTCTAAGTGACTAAAGGGGGAAACAATTCTTGAAACTGGCCCAGTATTTAGGGAGAACGCTGTAACCAGAAGTGCTCGACAGGCTCAGATTATTATTATAAATCAAATAACAATTAAAAATCACGTAGCTTACTTTGAAGGGAAGTCCTTCTGAGGCACTCTGATTGTGATTTAAAAATCCTTTTATTAAGACGTGCACGTATGTCACACACCCTGATGAAGACTTGTTGAAGACTTGCGTCAAAACGCGTTTGGTGGGTGTCATCCATGACGGTGACAGCTTGTCCAATACATCTGCCATCTACAGCGCTGTCCCTCAATACTGGACCAAGTTCAAAAGTGTTGTCCATGTTAGTCAGTTAGACACGAAATCGTGAAAACAGGGTCCAGGCTCTCAATAGTAATCAGAGTTAATCGCACAAATCTAATGAACACGGCAACATTTTTTAAATGTAGTCCTTATTTCAAAGTTGTTTAAATTTAAGCCACATTCTACAGAACAGCTTCCTGGTTCGATTGTGACCCGTTGTACTTTGCTTTGAGGGTTATAGGGATATTTCAGAAGGGCTCACTTTCAGTCATCCCTCTAAATACAGTGCTTTAGATAACATGTCTAAACTGATCACCTGAACACTGTTCTTTTTGTCCAGTCACACATCAGACACGACTTTGGATAGCACAATGTTATCATAACCAATAGGGTTGATGGCTAAAAGTATGAAGGTTGTGATAAACTTGTACATTTGCTTCTGGTTATAATGGAGGGAGAGATGGATGTTACTGCTGGCCCTTCTAACATCTCTATTTCTGTTGTCGTCTAGGAGCCCAACAGCGGGCCCCCCACCCTGGTGACCCTGAAAGTCGACCCAGATGGATTCTTCCTCTACTGGACTGGAGGGTCCAACCTGGTGAGACACACTCATTCACACACACATTCACAGGTTGGTCTCAAAGTAGGCCAAATGGTTTCATGTAGTAGTATTCACAGAAACGGACGTGATCAAACCCAAATGGGCCGCTCTAAAGCAGATTCTTAATGCACCAGCATGAGTGCCAATATGGATGTTACACTCGTTATTTGTTTACTCAAACTCCTCTTCATCTGTCTTTCTAACTCCTCTCTGCTTGCGTCTCAAATGTCTCTTATTGTGGTTTCATCCAGTCCATTAGTTCAGCTAAAATGAGCTTCATCAATTTGTCCCGGCCTTGTTTGCCTCCTCTTCCCCCCCCTTAGTCCTCCTCCGTCTCCCTGATGTCTTATGTGGTCTTCATCCTTTTAGTCCTCCGTCTCTTTCCATCCATCTGATGCTTCCCAACAAACCACCCTCCCCTCTCATGTTTTTGGTGGCTTGTGTGCGCTTAAGCCATTAGTTTAGTAATATTGGATTTCAGGCATTTAGCTGACATGATTAGCCAGACGCAAAGGGCAGTGAGTCAGCAGGATGTGGGGTTCTGAGATTTTAATTGGTGCAGATGTATTAAAGGTGATTTTATTTTAATCCCATATACACAACAACCACTCTAGTCTCCTCTCTACCTCTTAGGGGTGTAAGATATTGTATTTTGTGACGCTGTACAGATTCTCAAAAACACTATAAATTTTTGATTAATAGTTTGCATGCAAACACCTCAAGCAGCAGTGCTGTGTTGTTGGATGTTATAGGGACTGTGATGAATATGAATGGAGACCCACCTTTTTCACTTGTGCATGTGGTGGTGTGTTCCCTAATTATATCTATGAAAATAGTTTGCCTGAAATTAGAGCAGTGTACAGTATTGCAATATACTGTATCACAATTAGGGCTGCTAAAGTTAATGTGATGACATTGCGTCAATGCAAAATTGCCTCTAATTTCTTGGGCGCCGTCGATCTTTCGGGGGTTGTAGCGATACTGGCATTATATGAATTCAGCCTTCTGAATTCATACCAATCGGGTACCAATTGGTACCAAGATATGTGAATGTAAATGGGTACCCACCAGTCTCCCCTTTACAGACAGGCCCACTTTATGATAATCACTTGCAGTTTGGGGCAAGTCATAGTCAAATCAATTTCACTTTAAGATACATTTAGAGCAGAAAAAAAAATGTGCGATTAATCAGGATTAATTATTTTAATAGACTGACAGCCTTAATCACAACTTCTCGCTTAGACTGCTGGGATTCTTTGTGTGGCTTTACAACAGTCGTCTCTTCATCGGCTGCAGTTTGTACAAAATGCAGCTGCTGACTACTGACTGGAAAAAGAAAATGTTATCGCATATCAGCAGTTCTGGCCTCCCTTCACTGGCTTCTTTTCTGTTTCCCAATTTGATTTTAAGATTGTATAGCTTGTTGTTGAGGTTTTAAATGGGCTGGCACCACCCTGTCTATCAGAACTGATGCACCTTCATACTCCAGCTAGGTCGACTGATCAGATGCTGCTGGACGTCGTCAGAACTAGACTCAGAAACAGAGGCGACCGAGCCCCTGATCTCTGGAACAGTTTACCTCTGAATATTAAAACTGTTCAGACCGTAGACTCATTTGAGTGGCTGCTTAAGACTCACCTCTTCTCACTGGTGTTTTATTAAGTTTATTTTCTGTTGTGCTGCTGCTCTTTTACTTCTGTTATGTGCACATTATTGTCATTTGCATTGTATTCATTATATTATGTACATGTTCAGTACTTTGGTCAACTGCGGTTGTTTTGAAACGTGCTATACAAATGAAGTTTGACTTGACAATATATGAAATCATAACGTACGTATCGCCAGATTCTTGCGAGTACACCTCCCTACTACCTCCACCTTTTCTCTACGGTTCTTATTTTCCATTCATCCATCCATTTGCTATAAGTGTGCATGTGTTGGCCTGGTCAGAACATGTTGTGAGATCTCTTGGATCAAATGACATTTCAAAGCAGCTCAAATACTCACTCCTCCTCCCTCAATTCAATTCAGTTCAGTCAACTTTATTAATCCCTCATGGGGCAATTGGCCCGGAGCTGCTTGTACATAAAGGACCCCCCCCCAAAAAAAATAAATAAAATCATCTCTCTGTCTGAATCCCCTTCTGTTTCCCTTCTGCTCTCTGTCTCACACACATGCCATCCCTCTTTTATTTCTGGCTGTCTATTTATCCAAAAGGCACGTATGGAATGACCTGTTGATTGCCAATATTATCACTGTGTTATGTCTGCATGTTGTTGAGTTTGTGCTCGTGTGTGTACATATCTGGGCCACGCTGTCCGTCGGCACGTGTGTCAGCATGTGTTCACGCGTTCACATAACACACGGTGGCTTTAAATACTCGTTTAATGCCTGCACATGCACGCATCAGTGTATGTGTGCGGTATTGCGATAATAGGCCATGCGTCGCCCGAGGTGCAGCTGTGACACTGTTTAGCAAAGAGCCAGACCAGTCAGTCATGTACATACAATGACTGCATACAGCTTTATAAAGACGCACAACATGAAGTAAGAGCTTGCATGTTTAGATTAAAAGAGAACATGAGATGGAAAGAGAGACCAAAATCTGCAGACTAGACGGCAGATCAGCGTTTTCTAAACCCATGTGAGCGAGAAACATAGGTGAAATATCCCTTAAACCGCCATCTTGCCGTGCCAAATTTTAATCTTAAAGCTACAACCATTCCTAAATCTACGTCCGGCGGCCTCCCCTCGCCGCCACTGCCACTTCATTTGCTTTATGTGCCGCAGTATTTGGCATTTCTGTCGTTACTTAATTACTTAGTGCTTTTCATCTTTGTTAATGTTGGCGTGACTGAGCTGGATTGAGGCCACCACTCTGATTTCAGTAGCTGGACTGCAGCTCGCTGTTGGCCACACAATGTGAAATATGCCTCAAAACATTCACACCACCAAGGCCAATGTCAGATGTAGAAACAATAATGGTAGTTTAATGTATGTTGCCACTTTAAAGACCTATTATGTTTATTTTCAGGTGCATACTTGTATTTTGGGTTTCTACTAGAACATGTTTATATGCTTTAATGTTCAAAAAACACAATTTTTCTGATACCGCCAGTGCTGGCCCACTCTGCTCTGATTGGTCAACCAAACCAAACCCTTCGGACTACGCTCCGGCTCCGGTCTGTCTAGCTTTGATTGAGGGCGCACCAAACTGGTTGCAAGGCAGATTCGTTACCTCGTGACATCACCACGTTACAGAAGAAAAGGCGGGACTTCAAGCCATGCAGGAGCAGCGACTTTTTGGCCTGGACTTTGCAGAACTTTTACCTGCACAAAAAGTTATATAACACACTAAAGGAAAGGGAAAAGTGTAATTGGTCCTGTTTAAAGTTCTTTTATGTGTGTAAGTAGATTTTTTTCAGTCAGTGTTGTGGTGTTTTTGAACTGCACTTCCTGGAGATCACTTGTCAGTTGCTGCTGTGATGTCCGTTTCCACCGGGTTTTTTTGTATTAAGTTTCTACGACGACGCAGGTTCAAATCATCATCTGCTCCTCCTCAAACTCAATAAAGTGAAGCCTCTGAGGTTAAAATAATCACCCGAATGTAAAGATATGCAGCGTGGCTTCACAGAAGTCCTTTTTCAGTGAAGCTTTTAACTCAGCGTTGTGGCTCCCCTGGAGATTTCCGACCAGAGCTGAAAAGAAAGAGGACACTGCACCACAGATATCCAGCTCTTATTAATGAGATCAGTTAATACACTTTTACACAGATGACAAGGGCGTTCTGGGTGGAACCCATTTTCTCTGAATAGAGCAGGTACCCAAAATATGTGATCTCCAGTGCAGTTTTGCTGCTCTGCTCTTCTTTTCGGTTTTGATGTCAAGCGATACAGTGTTCAATGAAAGACGGCCTGCTTTTATTTAAAGGAGCAGTTTGGGTATTTTTGAAGTGGGGTTGTATGAGGTACTTCCATATTACCTATAGCAGATGACAGTCGGCACACCCCACCAGTTTGAAGAAGCAGACAGGAGTTACTGCTGTGGACGGAGCTCACCTAAAAACATCAATATTAGTTTAAGTGTACACTATATTTAGAATATTTTCACTGGTTTACTTTGCCATGAAACAGCTGTACAGCTTATTTTCCCAGCGGATGACAGACGACGTTATCTGTGCTCCTCCCAGAGCAACAAGACTCCATTCAAAAAAACAGCAATTTTACCTTGCAGAACACAGGAGTTGCTGGACTACTGCTGCCTTGACCGGTTTGTTTGGTAAAATTACTGTCTGGTGGCTTTGGCGAGAGCATAGATGAAAACAACGGCTTCAGTTTCCCGTCGTGAAGGGCCATCTGATGGCAAGGTAAAGTCGTGAAAATATATCTATAGTGCACACGAATTGATATAATTTTTTTTAGATGGCCCTGTCCACAGCAGTACATTTTGGGTTCTGCCTCTCTAAGCTGCTACTGTAGGTAATACACTGACTATGGACGAGCACCTCATCCAACCCCTCTACAAAACAGCCCAACTATCCCTTTAAGGATTCTTTCCATTTGGAGGTGAACAAACTATATTGTGTCCGCTACTCGTGGTCAGCGAAGGAACTGGATCACTCACTCGAGTCATTTTTAGAAACTCGGCAAAGGCACAGAGGACGTCCAGAAGTCTATAACCCAAAAATGTCTTGAGGGCTTTTTAAACAAGACTCAACTTAAGATGAGGGGATAGAGAGTAGCACTTTTTCAAGGCGAGAGCAGTGACACTGCATTTTATTTAGGACGAGCACATATATGCATAAAAGCTCAGCCCCTGAGGATTTGAGTTTCAGGACTGAGCAAATGGAGGACTTTTGAAACTCTTTTATATCCCTGATATTCAACTATATAAAGGAAACCAGCGCAGCCTAAAGAGGCACCTTCTGGCCTTTTCTTTAGCTCCATCCATCTTTATTCAACCTGCCACCTTCTTCTCACTTGTTTTACAAAATGTCCTCTTTTAATCTGGCTTATCTCATTCCCTTTCTTCCTCCTACTGTAAATCCATCTGAATATGTGTCCTTTCACCTTTTCTCCAGGTGTTGTCCCATCCTCCATCTGTTTCCTTTTCTGGTCACTTATATCATCTGTTCAGTGTCACCTTGTTCTTAGGCTTCACTTTGTTTAACATTTACCTTTTCAATAACTCATTCCTGACACCTTTTCTTTGGAGCTGCGTTCAATCCTCTTTTCTTGAGGATTAAGATTTGCCTGCTCTGCCGATGCTTCCTTTCTCCATCACTCTATGACACTCTCTCTCTCTCTCTCTCTCTCTCTCTCTCTCTCTCTCTCCAGCCTATAATTTCCCATAATGCCAGAGTCAGTGACGATAACAACCAACTGTCGCTGACAGACACACATGCACACAGTGGCTTGGCAGTGCAACGAGGGAGACACACCCCACCATGCACCAGTCTGCTCTGTTATTCTTTCCCTTTCACTCACTCACTGTCCTCACTTCTATCCGTCTTTCCATTCCTGTCGCTTTTAAATCTGTCCACTCCGTGCACTTTGAGATATGATTAACGTGATCAGTTCAGTTACTTCGCTCTTGTGATTTCTATTAGTGATTACTCCTTGGGTGTTCTGCATGCATACATCGAGTAGGGCACACAGGAGTTGAGTTTTAACAAAATATTTAAGAGTAATGACGACAGGACTCCATAACATTAACATCCAGGCCTCACCAAATGTTAGTGTAACATGGTCGATGCTGTTTGATGTAGAACCTTGGAGAGATATACTCCCGAGCTGCTAATTCATGCAGTCCAAGCGGCAGGTTTGCTCCAAGCAGTCACGTTAATTAAACAGTACATATTTCACCAAACTCTGAAACAGCTCATGTGCAGCAGGAGTTCAGAAGAGACGCGCGTTAGACGACAGAAACCCGTTTGATGAAGGAGTTGCTGCAGAATTCCCTGCATAAACTGGTTTTTAAATTCCTCAGACTCGGTAATATACTCTTGATTGTGCTAATCTTTAAATTCAAAAATTTGTTTGGGACCTGTTGTCACCCCTTCAGTGACCCGAAAGATCCAGTTTGAAAACCATTTCCCCAGTGCTGAGCGCAGAGTGCATGCCGGTAGCCAAGGATTACATGATCCACATCCCAAATCCACACATCTGTTCCAACATATGCTGCAACCTCCTGCTAACCCCGCTGTGTGTGTCCTTT
Organism: Pterois miles; assembly: GCA_947000775.1. Taxonomy (NCBI): domain Eukaryota; kingdom Metazoa; phylum Chordata; class Actinopteri; order Perciformes; family Scorpaenidae; genus Pterois; species Pterois miles. The sequence continues at coordinate 10,794,043 of CAMQGK010000008.1, forward strand.
TTCTGTCCTCAACAGCCAAACTCTCCTCCGCCCGCTCTTTACGTTTCCAACCTAAATGCAATGCTTTAAGTGTTTCAGAGCTGAACAGACTGTTGGAGGTGAAGTAACAGCAGGACAGATGGAGGAGAGGGGTCAAAGCGTTTTCTAAAGAGGTTGGACGGATCTTCAACTAGAGTCCTCAATCATGTCAAGTTGACAGGCGACAGGAATAGACTTAAAAGTTTGTTGATGTTTTGCTTTGTTTGTTTTTAGACCCATGTGGTCATTCCTGCTGAAATACCCTTAAGCACTGAGAGGTTGAAGATGTTGTAAAGGTTGTAAACAAAATCTAAAAGAATTAGGTCCATACCTTTGGTTTCTAGGGGATAAAACACTAATCGAAGACTATGTTTACATGTCCACTAATATTGACAATATTCCCAGTTTGATAAGGTTCATGTAAAGAGCATATTGTGTTTGTATATTCTGAATTAGGCCTTATTCTGCATCAATCATGTTCTGTTTAAGACATGTGGGATATGCAGATATTCAGGTTTTAGGAGTATGTTTTTGGAGACGTATACATTCAAAATATGCTTCTCATTTGGGGTTTTTACAGCAGTTTGCGACACACGGCCTCGTGCCTATTCAGCTCTCTGTGTTGTACACAAACCAGTTAGCCGACAGATTGCAGAGATGCATGCCCAAATGAAAAGATCACATTTCTGGTCAGAAGGAGAAACACACCTTTAAACATTGTTTAAACATTAAGAAAGACCTGGATGTCACACTTGGATATCAACAGGCATAGGCGCCAGAATAAGCTACACAACATATGCATATGGCTGCATATGTTGTGTAGCCTAATTCAAATTAAATCAAAGTTCTCCCACATCCAGCCCGCTACAGTTTCATAATGAACCAGAAATATTGTTCCACTCCTCAAAGGGTGGAGTGCACACAGTCGGCTTGAAAAGGCCTGGGATGAAGCTGCAGCTCCGACCCCTCGTCCGGACCTTACGGGCTGTGGGGTGGGCTGTCCTTGTTGCGTCAGGGGTCTGCGGCGATGTCGGCAACCCATCTGACCCGCCTTTCAATGCAAACCCCTTATGATTAAATTGTTTACATGAGCACAAATTTTTTTACAAAAGCACACTATCTAGATCTAAGCTCTTTATGTTGCCCTCAGTGTGCACCAGATTGATTCATGCAACTTTAAAATGTACAAAATTTTCTAGCTACGCCTCCATAGTTGTGCAAAATCTTGTGGGAAACACTGTATTACCAAAGCCACCTTTCTGACACCACTGTCAACAGGTTTTTCTGGATATGTGCAAATATCGCGACGGCAGGTTTGTCAAAAAGGTGGTTGAAGGAATAAAACGGGAAGGCTGCGTTCGCACAGTCGAACAAGCAGAAAACTAATTTTAATGAGTCATGTAAACGGCTTAGATGGAATATTGTCTTTTTCAGAATAAGGGCAAAAAACTGAATATTTGTGCATGTGAACATAGAATTTTAGTTCCACTTCTTGGCTCATTTTCCAGCCGTTTAAACCGATTATAATGCTATTTTTTTTTTTTAAGTGCTTGCACTGAATCTGGGATTTTCCATTACTTGTTAGTCAGAGCTCCATCTTACACTCCCCTCAGTGGAAAGTGAAAGTGTTGGTTACGGAGAATATACACAGGATGTAAGACTGCAGTTGGATTTGATCATTTGTGTGGTTTTTAAAGAACAACAACTGGTCTCCACCGCACGGCCAAACAGGGCTTAAACGGGCCAGATATTTTCATGGCACCTTGTTTCCCTGTTTAAGAACATTTCTGCAATCATTTTCCATGCCGCCGTTGCCAGCGCAGATGATTTGTCAGCTTAAATGACGTTTCCAATAAACGAACGGTGAAGTTTTGATTTAGTGTCATCCTGGCGGAGCGCGGCCTCACCTGCCACAGCGGGATGGGCTGAAATGCACCTGGCTCTACGGCTAATCCTCCCCGTCGCTCTGTTTTACTTTGGCTGTCCTTCATCACTTTTGCTGTTTGGCTCTTGCCCTGTTTCTACACAGCTAATCCTCCCCCAGTTCGTCTTCCTCTCCCCCCTTTTTACTGCGTGTCTCTCCATCTCGGGGGCAGCTGCTCGCCATCAGAGGGATGAGGCAGAAGTTGTTCTTCTAATATAAACTGAAGGATGACATTTCCTCTCTCTCTGCTCTCCGTCTTCTCTTGCTCTTTGTCTGCCACCTTCCCATCCCTCCTTCTCTTCCTCCTCTTCATCTCATCGATGCATTTTCTCACGTGGTCCCTTCCTACCAGAGTTATTGCTCTTTAATTTCTTGTAACAACACTTGTAATCTCCCTCATTCTCTGTCTTGGCGTGGGAAAGTGGGCAGGAAGCTGCTCAGACAGGGAGATGGGGGTTCTGGGGAATTTCGTTGCCCCCCTCCCCAACACTCCTCCACATTTCCCCTTTTCTCTGAATTCCCCTCTTTCTTCTTCTGTCCTCCCTGCTGTCCTCCCTCCTTCTTTAAGGTGTATAGGTCAGGTCAATAGCACCTGGGCTTTTAGACATTTGCCCCCAGGGATGTAATTAAGTTGCCAAAGAAGTCCAATTTAGCCTCCTAATGGTGAGGAATTGATTTCACATACCTTGACCAGATTGAGGGGTGGAGCACAAACAAACATTTACTCTAGTGTGACAGGTATTACCTGTAATATGGTTTTAACAAACACCCCAGGGGGCTCCACTTTCTTACTGGAGTTTTCTGAAAGGCATTTGAACCCTTTTAGTCCAGTATGAGTGGTTTCAGTTTTATGTGGTATATACAGTATATCTGGTGTGTTTAATTTGTTTATTTCACATCTTGAGCATGTTTAGCTGGCAGGAAAGAAGGAAATTCCCCCCCAAAAGATGAGATGTACTACACAAAGTGACAAATTTCTCTGTGAAAGAGGGTGCTTTCCAGGGATGGGAACAGTTTAGGTAAAAATCTGAACTGTTCGGTTCACTAATCACGGTTCGGTTTGTGTATGTACCGTTCGGGTCATCTGAAATAAGTTAAGAGGCCATTTGAGGGTTTTTTTTTCGCCGCGTTTATTGTCACACAAGGAATCAATGCTCATGGAAAGAGGCTGGGACACGGCGGACAGGGCTACGGGGTATAACACATGCGCAGTGTAACTTAAGCTGAGGTTGTGCGTTGTGATTGGTTCAATTTCGGCGAGGGCGGGCCAGATTTTACTGCCCATGTCTCTCAACCACCGCCACTGTGTTTACACTACCACAGTTATTAGCTTACCGGCTAACAGCGAATAGTAAACACATGTAAGTAAATGACTTTCGTTCCTTCTAGTCAGCAGTGTTCAGTGGTTGTTTGAGTTTTTTGTGAAGGGAGGAACAGTAGCAGTGAAGCAGCGATACGCTGTTATTGACAAGCGTCCAACCTACAGAGCCTCCGTGTTATTAATATATTATCTTCATAAAGCTTAGGAGCGACGTAACCCTCGGATACACAAGCTGAAACTAAAGCTCTCAATAGGCTCTGTAGTCTGACTGTTTAGGTTCACTGTTTTATTATATTAATTCATTTAAATAACAGTGTCACCTTTCTTTTAGATAAGAAGTCCATCCATAAGATGTGACAATGAAGAAGTGTTTTGTTCTTCTGCTGTTGTGAAGACAGCCTCCTTGCTGTACCATAAATGTACCGAACCCCAAACCGTGATATGAACTGAACTGTGAATTTAATGAACCGTCCCCCTCCTAGTGCTGTCACATCAGGGACCCAGGCCTGGATCTGAGTACACTTGACCCCAAAGTCCAGTTGGTCAATTTATCATGAGATTAATTTTCTGTAGTGTGTGTGTGTTTGTGTGTGTGTTTGTGTGTGTGTGTGTGTGTCAGCTGAATTGTAAGTACTACAGTTGTTGGCAGGTAGAAGTAGAGATCTAATAGAGATTATCTCCGGGCTCAAGTCAAACATCCACAAGGAATTAACTTGGAACAAGGGGTTTACATAACACACACCCACCCAGCGAGCGGTTCACAGGGGAAGTTGAGTGTGCCAGTCGATAATGTGACAGCTTCCTCCCTCTTTCGCCTCCCTTCTGGTTTCCTTCACCTCGCTCGATCACGCGTTTCCTTTTCTGTGGACGTTATCTGTTGGTGCACATGGCGGAGCAGTCTTCACTTTCACTCTCTGTCATATTCAGTCACTTCACTGTAAGAAGAACTGAGACGCCGCTCGGTATCGAATCCATTGTCTGAGCAGACGCTTCCTTCATAATGTGTGTTTCTGTGTGGTGTTGGTGCTTTGCTGATGTTTCACCTCAGCTAAAGAAACTCCCGCCTCGTATGTGTGAGCGGCTTGGAAATTCAACTTTTTATCATAACTTGAATCTTATTTTTTATAGTTTTAGCCTGTAAGATGATTGAAAAGATTTCCACGCACTAAGATCTACACAGTATTTCACTTGATTCTTTAATACGAAGCTTTCGGTCTGTCAGACCTTCATCAAACATAGTTTTAATTAAATTAAATTTAAATAGTTTTAGCCTATAGATTATTGGATTTTATTAGTTGTAAGCCACAGAAGACAATCCACAAATGTGTACCATGATTTCTAAATATTTCACTATTCACAAACTATCCACAAAAATAAAACGGAGTTTGCAAATATGCATAACATAACATAAAATGCACCTCACACTTACAGATCTTTTCTGTGGGTCTGCTGTGGTAAGAATTGGACAAAATTACCTAAGCACACAGGAGAGACGTTACAAATATCACGTGGCCTGTACATGTACAGGAAGCGATCTCCAAATGTGCAAATATCATTCCACGTGTTCAAATTGATGCGCAAATGTGTATATATCACTTCACATGTAAACCTGTCACATTTTTATATGGAATTAAATACATATTTACAGAGTAAGTTATGCATATTTACAGATCGCCTTGTATTTTTGTGGATGTGACCGGGGCTCAGTTTTAAAGCTAGAGTGAAGATGCTGGTTTTATATGAAACTAGAAAGCCTAAAGAATCTATTGGGAGCAACCAGGTCATACTAGCTTGACACGAAGGGGGCTAAATAAAGCTCCAGGGAAAAACTGGCATGGCCATTTTCAAAGAGGTCCCTTGACCTCTGACCTCCAGATGTGTGAATGTTAATGGGGTCTCTGGGTACCCACCAGTCTCCCCTTTACAGACATGCCCACTTTATGATAATCAATCAGTTTGGATCCAATCATAGTCAAGTCAGCACACTGACACACTGACAGCTGTTGTTGTCTGTTGGGCTGCAGTTTACCATGTTATGATTGGAGCAGATTATTTTTATGGTAAAGTCAGAACCTGTGAGGGTTTCTGGACAATATCTGTCATTGTTTTGTGTTGTTAATTGATTTCCAATAATAAATATATACATACATGCACTTAAAGCAAAATATTTGCCCACTCTCATATTAATAAGAGTATTAAATACTTGAGAAATCTCCCTTTAAATGTGTGATTAATTTGTATTTAACTCTGAACAATCATGCAGTTTATCCGCGTTGAATATTTTAATCGAATGACAGCCTTATTTTCATAACAAACTGAATCTTTTTCTTATGTCTACTGTTGATCATACAGGGTGTAAACAGAGTTTCAGCTTTACTGTCTCCGTTCAGCTGTGACCTACTACCTGCTGTGGTTTTCCTGTGCAGTGAGGGATTATTACTGACATTCATGTGCACTCATTCTCTGTTTCTCCTCCGGATAAAGTAGCTTATAGACTATCTCAATTGCTTTCTTGCTATCACTTCCTATTTAGTGGACAGATATGAGATAGATGTTGAACTTCCCATCTAACGCTTGGCAAGGAAGTGAATATTTTGTGTTGAACTATTCCTATAAACGACACATACTCATACAACTTTGCCTGCTTTGTCTATGTGTGTGTTTGTGGCCTGCTGACAGCTGCACATGCAGGTTTGTGTTGTGAGTCCAACCCCACTGATCTATGTGTGTTTAGCGAGAGATTTACGATCGCTGCGACTATTTTTGTTTACCGTGTTTTTGGCCCGGTTCTGCCTTTTTTTTTAATTTGCGCTACGAGACGTTTGCCATGACTTATGCCTGTGTTCGTTTTATTGATGTTCAACTTGTTTTTGCTGTTCCGTTCCTAAATGATGTTTTTCCTTCCTCTCGTGCACTTGGACTTCGTTTCTCTTTCATGTTTTATTGTTTCTTATCCCCATCTTTTCAGCACTCTTCTAGTATTTCACTGATTACAAATCACTCCGCATCGGCCTAAAATGTTTACTCTTCTTCGTTTCTCTCCCCAGACCAGAGAAATATGAAACAACTAAGTGAGGAGGAAAGATGGAGAACAGATAAAGGAGGGAGAGATAGTGGAGGAGGGGGAGCGTCATCTCATTGATGTACGCAGAGGAAATATTACGAGGTGACACCGGCAGAGTTATAGAGCTGTCCCATGTTTCACAGGGGTATTAAGTGTCCCCCTCCTTCTCTTTCTCTAAACACCTCGCCAACTCTCCCGTCGCGGCCATAAAACAGTTCGGAGGTCTCTTTGTTCTACTTTTTCCGATGTTTCTGTGTCCTTTAAAGTCTCCCTCTGCTGAAGCCACTTCTCTCCTCTTCACCCCTCCGCACTGATTGGCCGGTTGGATGCCAAACGGCAGAGGGTGGAGGTGTATGCTGCCCTGACGCTGTGAGCGTCTGTGTGTGTGTTTGGGAGGATCGGTTTCCTATGTGCCGTCATCGTGTGCCATTCGATAGGGGCAGCGATTGGTCATTGGAGGCATATTTAGCCGTGGTGATCTTTCAAACCCACACGGAGGCGCGTCACAGGAAAGGAGTGGCGCTCTCCCGATTGTTTAGTTGCCCTCTCATAGTTTTCTAATCTTGAGAATAATGAATGGAGGAGAGTGGCAGGGCAGGAGGGAGGAGGGGATGTGAAGAGTGAATCAAAGAAATGAAGGAAGTGAACGAGGGCCTAATCAAAGCATGCTAACATTTACTGTACTGGTGTCTAAATATAGACTAACCTAATAGCAATTGTATCAAAAACAATCTATGCACGCAATTGCAGCACAGCACAAAAGGTTAAAGCTGCCTTCACATGATAAGACACTTAACTCACTGAGATGCAGAGGCGCCAAAAAGAGCGCAAGGAACGGCATCCACTGTTTATAGGCAACAACAATGGTTGCAGCTGCTCTCATGTAAAGGTCAGTGGCGGCAGAGGTCAGAGTTGAAATGATTTGAACTTTGAGCGCAGTGCTCGGTGGCGATTTTAAGCGCCACGCCAAGGGTGGTGCCTCCGCCTAGTCATAGGAAAACAATGTCACAGCCAGCGCAGTGTGGTTTTACCCTGATGATGTGTGAATGGCTTAAGGATACTGTGGAAGGAAAATAAAAGAAGATGTTATTTAGAATAGTTCAACATTTTGGGAAATACACTTCCTTGTTTTCATGCAGTTAGATGAGAAAAGCAATACCGCTCCCATGTCTGATACATAGATTAGCTGTACTAGATTATAGCAGAAGTAGGCAGAATATTTCTGGCATCATTACCATAATAACCTGTCAGCATATTGCAATTCAAGTATTCTGATAGATAACTAGACTTCTGCACCTCCTCATAGCTCTGTTTTCAGGTTTTAAAGCATTCAACGGCGGCAGCTGCAAATCACTCACAAACTAACTAAAACTTAAAATACCTATTTTATCATCTCAAACATTTTCAGAAACCTTTTTCCAGCTCTGGCTGATGGGCGTTGCTTGGTGTTTCCACAGCTGATCTCAACATGGCGGCAAGGTCACAAACGTTTTCATTTTCCAGCTAAACAGTAACTACAAGATGTTTCCGAGAACATCTGAGGTGAGAAATAGTCATTACAGTAACAGAATATTGATTCATATTTGATCAGCGCTGCCTAGTGTGACGGTTCGATCAGAGTTTGAGAGTGATTGACAGCTGATCAGAGATGGCAGGCTTCAGCTCGGCTCTTTCCTCCGGTATGTGAAACCTTGCAGTTGCCTCATTAACATTATGGTTTCCATGTAGCATTGGGTTTAAGTTAAATCTCTCTCATTTTGCAACAAGTGGGTGAAATCTAACAGCAGCTGCTCTGTGCTGAGACTAACACTGACTATCGCAGCAACCTAGTGAGTAGGGAATGAGAGATGTCGGACGCAGCTTTTGTGTGCATGCTAACTAATACAGAGATCACAGTTCAGCAAGCTATAAGCCACGCTGCTGTTTGTTAGCAATAGCTCAGTTCAGTCCTTCTGTGGTTGATAGGAAATATGAATCTAATCTAATAAAACATCAACAGTAACGTTAGTGTCACTTCCTTGTCACCAGAGAGGAAGGATTAGCTCCTTCTAGACTTTATAGACTGGACTGCGTTGCAGCAGCTCATGCATTGCTTTGAATAAAGGGTGCAATACACACTCCCTGCCTGTTTAATCAGCAGCTAAGTTCACAACATTCTCCAGAAGCAGTGCATCCTGGATAATGGAGGAAATCACTGACGGAGACAGAAATACATGAGGCAGAGTTCTTGGGTCCACCAAAAAAATGGTAAATTAAAGTAAATTGTACCACTTTATCACAACAGGACTCCTGGAAAACTCTCAGCCAGACTCATTTGGAGCAATAATGAGCCTGCAGCCGAGTCAGAAGTGATAAATGGAGTGAGCTGTGTTTGGACTCACAGAGAGATGAATGGAGCGCTACAGCTGCCACGACTGGCTAAATATTACACACTTGAAACACATAAATACACATGCGCTAACTGAGCAGAAGGATGGAATATGTTAGGAATGTGGGATGACCGACCTTCACGCGGACTCGCGCACCGCGTGGTGCGCTCACGTAAAAACACACAGTTTCATTTGCCGTTCGCACACTTTTCCGACACATCGAGTGAGGATTTGCTCGTGAAGAATTGCTCACGCATCTGTGTCACATGCATCTAATGTGCGCTGAAGCCTTTTACACTATCACACACCTACACACACTCACATACGCCCTGTGTTGCTCAACAGGTCAGGATGTTTCACAAGTCGGGACCTGCATGTCGAGGATATGCCTGTGACTGTGTGTTTTGCATTACCAGCCAGTGAGAAAATGTGAACTGTTAAAGACACACACACAGGCGGCAGACAAAGTTGTAGTCTCATTACTGTGGTCTCCAAGGAGTCACCATGGCAATAGCAGAATGAAACCACGGCCTGTGGGAGAGGAGGTGTGTGTGTGTGCATGTCTGTCCTACAGACCCAGAAGTGGTTTATTCCCCCAGGAAGTAAAGTTATTCTCTACAGGCCAATCAGAGGACAAAGTCTGAGATGGAGTTTAATCCAATTGGTCCAACACTTCCAACCTTTTGTCACTCACGGCCAGTCCCAGGGGAGGGTGACAACATCACAGCCAGAGTGAAGTAACGAAAGAAGGAACGAGGAAAAGACGAGTTTCACAGCTTGAGCTGAGGATTTGAGTTTGTCTTTGCTGTTGTTTTTGTAGAGGGGATATGGGGAGAACATGGATAAAACAAGGGCAAGGAGACCTTTGACAAACAGTCCTAGAGTCAGACAGATAACAGGAAGAAAGACAGAAACATTTGGTGTGCTTACATGTTAAGACAGGGAAAAAAATGTAAATAGTGTCCTTAAAATGCACTCAGAGCCAGGCAAACATGGAGAGAAAGATGATGAGAAAACGAGTGAATGAGTGACTTAGATGTAGTAAGAAAGCTTGGGGAATGGGTGCAGGGCTAAACAAATATTTACAGTGCATCCTCTGTGTTTATGGCTGGGTGTATGACCACACTCTGCTCCTCTTGTCCGGCCTCGTCTTCACTTCCAGACCACGCCATCCTTCAGGTTAAGGGCGCCGTTGGCCGCCTTGCTTGCTGTTTATGTAGTGTGACTATTTTCCTATTCCTGTTTCTCTATGTGTGCTCGCATACATATGGTGTTTGTGTTGCAGCGTCAGTTGTGCAAATCTATCCCAAACGGTCTCTCTTTTTTTCCACTGTCTCATGCAAACCCAGAGTCCATGTATCACTGCTTGTGTTTTATGACTGGAGAATCAGGGGGTCTGATAAAAGTGGATATAAGTGGATTTAATGGAATGAGGAGGAAAACCAAAAACATAATTGCTCCATCAGTATTTTTTCTGCTTGCATAAATTGCAAACAATACAAAACTATGGTAAAAACTGAACCCTTAGGCCATCATTTTGCATAAACATACTTATCAGTTAAGGAACATTTCCTGCTTTTTGTAAACATTTCATTAATCATTTCATCATCATCATTTCATTTATCTCATACAGATAGAATGGATGGTAGACTGAGAGTCTACAGCAATACTAATGGCTCTGTGAGGACGTAGCGTTGCTTTTAGCTAAATAACCATCCAAGTTTATAGAGGACCTGTTATGGTTTTGTGCTTTGTCCTATTCCTTTAGTGTGTTATGTAGTTGTTTGTGCATGTAACAGGTCTGCAAAGTTACAAACAATTACTTTCCCCCAGAGAAACAGCTCCTAAACTGCCTGAAACACCTTACTTGAAGACCGCCTTGTCTTCCGTGACATGGTGATGTCACAAAGTAACACATTTGCATAATACCTGCGTAGCGGCTAGTTTGGCACGCCCTCAAACAAAGCTAGTTAGAGCGGAGCTGGAGCGGAGTCCGAAGAGTTAGGTTGGCTGACCAATCGCAACACTGTGGGCCAGCTGACCAATCAGAGCAGAGGATGAAAAGTGGTGCTGCAGCACAGAGAAAAGTTAAGCATTTTTTTGACCATTAAAGCATGTACAAATGTTCTAATAGAGACCCAAAATACAAGTATGCACCTGGAAATGAGCATGACCTCTTTAATGTGTCAGCATGCTAATGTTGGCTACTGAGCACAAAGTATAGCTGAGGCTGATGGGAATGTCTTTAGTTTTGTTTTCATTAGTTGAAATTTTTACCTTTCAATTGATTACAGTTCTTACTCAAAGAGGACATGAAGGTCTGTTATGGCAATCCAGTCTACAGTTATCGAGATATTTCACCTGAAAGCATCACCAAAGTCAGTCGACACTGTTGTCAGAGGAGCCATCAGTGTCTGTACAAAATGTTGTGGTAATCCATTATCCATCCTGTGGTTAGTGAGATATTTCAGTCTAGACCAAAGTGGTGGACAGACCAGCCAATCATCTTTGGCATCCCTAGAACAACATTATTAGCGTGGCAAAAATAAAATTTAATAAGGAGATGAACCACTCTTCCTCTATAGCATCACAACTTATTCTTTCCCTGATTTTAAACAGTGATATTGATTAATCTACCAAAATAATATATTCATATGTGTAGCTATTACTGATGCTAATGTTGAATCTCTGTCCTGCACACACACTTTTATACTCATCACGTGACTGACTGACACCTGTCTGTCCTTTAGGAGGTGGAGACTCTGGACATCAACACCATCAGGGACACCAGGACAGGAAAATACGCCAAACAACCAAAGGTGTGTGAGAGAGGACGAAGCTGTCACCTCCTGCTGTTGACAACTTTGTCCTCTGACCAGAAATGTGATGCTCAAGTGTGACTGTCACCAAAAGATGTGTGTGGGGGGGAGTCCGTTGTATGTGTTTCCTCTCCCAGCTGATGGTGCCAAGGTGACAGAGCGCTAATGAGCCTGCTGACAGATGGGCCTTCAGACAGGAAGTGATATAACCACTGACTGTTGGCGAGGAAGTCATTGTGTAAGAGCGTAGATCTGGCAGACAGATACAGCCGCATATTAGTGGTTCAGACATATGGACGTGTTGACATGGTACAGGCTTCACTTTTCCATATACTGTATAGCGGCATTTTACATTATTACGCTACTTACAGTCTGTAATGAACAATGAAGTTTAATTCTGCTTTTCAACTGTATGTAAGAGAAACTTATTCTGCAATAACTGAAATATGACCTCCATGTTCAGCAATATTTACAGACTTTAGGGCTGTGGTGTAAAAATTTTATGGCTGGTATGTGGTGATGAAATGTGCCATAAAGTGCCATTTACTGCCGCTACAGGTTTGGCTTAGGTGTGTGTAAAGAGGTTAGCGTAGATGTTGCAGTAGCGTCAATTATAGGTCTGGAGAGTATTTCATCATTGAAAGAAGAGGAAAGTAGGGCACCGAGGGCGATGTTTTTGCTTTGAGTTAGTTTCGCTTTTGTTGGTTTGATTGACAGATGCTTCATCCAGTCACCTGCTGATGATGTTTGGGGCGCTGCAGTAGCTCACCTGGTAGAGCGGGCGCCCCAAGTACCGAGGCTAATTCCTTACCGCCGCGGCGCAGGGTTCAAACCCGACCTGTGGCCGTTTGCTGCATGTCGTCCCTTCTCTCTCCCAATTGCAAAAACTGTCTCTGTCCATAAATGAATGAAAAGCCCAAAAATAATCTTTAAAAAATTAATGTTTTGAAAATGCCTGCCCTTCTCTGAACAGCTTCCAATGACGGCTTCTCAGATGGAGTATCAAACCATGTGATAGGGTCAGGTTAGCGTAAATGAGCTGATAAATGATATGATAACACAATGTTGCACTGGTGCAGACTTGCATACTCGCTGATACCCGATTCAGCATTTTAGGCTAATCCAATACTGGTTTTGGTAACAGAAGAACCCTAATCATGAGTGTCATCTGTGCAGATGGCTTTGGTTTAGCTGGCCCAGGTTTTGATGATTAAATGCTCTGATAACTAACTGTACACTACCTGCCTGGCACCAACAGCAGACAGACAGTGTTACTGACTAGCTGTTGGACATAGTGGAGCATTTAGCAGCTTAAGAGTGAGCTGCTCAGGAGCTGAGACCAGACCAGAGCTAACAGGAGAGTGAATGTTAGACTTACATTCATCAGATGGCCAGAAACACAACTCTTGTTGTAATGTTATGCAGCTTTGTATGTGCTGGATGTGTAAATAACAGTTTGTTCATCATATCAGCTTTTATTAGATGATAAGTTATAGATGTTCTGTTGTTAGTGTTGGTTTAACAAGTTTAGATTTAAGTTTAGTTTAAAAATATTTCCAGAAGCAATGTCTCTGTTGTTGCTCTGGAAAAATCCACAGAGCACACTGTCGACGTTTTTACTAGGACTCTTTATTTGGTGGATAGCGGTTCCAAAGAAAACTGTCAATAGTGAGGTCTGTGTATTATCTTTAGCCACATGGACTCTGTTGTGTTGTTTTCGTTCCTTGAGCGTACTGATCCTTTAAACTCCCTCTGGCTGCTTAATGGAAATGTACATTTTGTGCTCTGCCTCTGCGGTATTTTTCTCGATAAACAGCCACCCGAGTTAATAAATGTAATTGAAATGAAAGAGGGACGCGATGGAGCGGGAGTGATGGAGAGGATGCATAATTGATGGAGAGATGTTGGAGAGGGTTGGTGGTGACAGAGAAAGAGAGGTCTAAAAAGGAGGAAAGAGTCGTTTGCTTAATTAGATCAGAGCGCTACACCACATGCATCACATTTACTGTTGTTGGGAGGCAGAGAGCTGGGAGAGGATGGAGAGAAGTCAAACCAGCGTTGTGTGTCATGTTCACGTTGAATGTATTAAAAAGTGTGTAAGTACGAAAGTGTCTGTGTGTCAGGACGCGAAGCTGCGGGACCTGCTGGGCTTCGGTAAGGGCGACAACGTCGAAGGGAAGCTGGTAACCGTCGTCCACGGCAACGACCTGGTCAACATCTCCTTCCTCAACTTCCAGGCTATGCAGGAAGATACAGCCAAGGTAACCATGGAAACCGGAGCCACCACCATCCCATAACCTATTACTAATTACTATTAACCTAATTACTTTTACTTATATTAATAATAATAATATTTCTTCCCTCTGTCCTACCTGTCACCTCTCCATCCGGTAACACTTCATCATAATCATCATCTATAAATAATACAGTGATTGTAAATTAATATTTAGTTTATAGTTATTTTACTGTTAACAAACTATTAAATCATAATTAATAATGTTTACTAATATTGTAACATAACATACAATACATACTGTATATTTAAGTATTTGTATGATTGAGAAATGATTGGTAAACCTTAAAGAAATAGTTTGTAAAACATCCATAAACATTAGATAGATATTTGTAACACTTTTATTTTTTTATTTTACACTATTAGAAAGCTGCAAATGATGACCATGTTAAATCCACCTATAAACATTATTTATATAGTTCATTACCACTTTGTCAATAGTTAATAATTGTTTTCTGGTCCATTTACATATGTAATGTTTAAAGATGTTTCACAAAAAAAGTTTAAAAATCATCTGATAATCATAAAATACATAATATAGCATTTAAAATGTTATAATGCGTGCAACAAACCAATATAATCAGAATGTAATTATTGTTGTCTCCTAATAGTTATGATACAATATTGAATTTATAAACAATTATTTGCTATGTATATTATTACATAAAGTAACATAAATTATAGCATTACTAATAATTGTTATTAATTAATAATACGCACCAAAACATTTCATTTAAAATAGAAGTTCTTAACTTCTCCTAACTCGCATCCTTTGCATAACCTGTTGTCCTCCTGGATGATTTTAAATCGACCAACTTCCAGGTCCAGAGGAAGGATTCCTGATCTGAACTGTGCAACTAAACACCTCTGACCCCTTGTTAAGGTTGCTGGGACATAAGATTCAACGCCATAACTGTGCTTGATATGAATATTAGTTCATAATTTAAAAAAAATTGAATAATAATATAAAAATAGAATAATTAATAATAGTTAAACATAATTAATAAACCTTAGTAGTTATTATTTCATTGTTTGTAAACAGTAAAATAACTTTCATTATTCACCATTTATAACTGATGGTTGTTTTAAAGTCCATCCCTCCGCCACCCCACTCGTTTCTTTCCCTCCTCAGGCCATATGCCGATTACTCCCTTTACGATGTTGACACAGAGACATGTGCGTGTTTAGGAGTCGTAAAGAGAGATTTTTCCCTCTGTGTGTGTGCGTGTTGTATAAAGAAACTGTTTCTCTTAGTTTTGATAACACACAAACGGTCAAACAACCCTGTTTTATCATCCTCTGTGTGTGTGTTTCCAGATTTGGACAGATGAGCTGTTCACTTTGGCCACAAACATACTTTCCCAGAATGCATCACGGCACACCTTCCTCCTCAAAGCGTAAGACTCTGTGCATGTTTAATCTTGACTTGAACTGTAGGTCATTGTTTTTAAAGCCTCTCTGTCTGTTTCAGGTACACAAAGTTAAAACTGCAGGTGAACCAGGACGGGAAGATTCCTGTGAAGAAGTGAGAAACACATGTCAGCCATGTTTTAAACACCCTCCGCTTCCTCTTTCCTTTCCTCTTCTCTGTCTCTCTTCCACTATCTCCCACCTCTAGTTTATCTCTCTTCACTGTTGCAGCCCATTTGAATCCTTTCAGACTCTGCTGACTGTTTGATTTTTGTGTTACACTTTGCAAGGAAAGAAAAACATCTTTCCAACAGTGACTGTTATCTCTCGTCTTTCTTCCAGTATTCTCAAGATGTTTTCAGATAAAAAGAGAGTGGAGACGGCTCTGGAGCAGTGTGGCCTCGTCAATAACAGGGTAAAAATCATCAAACGTGATCACAATGTGACCACTGGGCTACCGGAGATATGCTTTGCTTCATACACGAGGTTTGAACAGTAACTCACTCTCTCACCCTGGGGTGTTGCCGAGCATTCTTTGCATGCCTCTGTAATGTAAGGCACAAAAAGGCTGCAGGCCTATAGGAGAGAAGGCTGAAAATGTGACGCTTTAATTAACCGTCAACAAGAGTCGCACCTTTTAAAGATTGTTTTGTTTACAGAATAAACAAACAAGATGTTAATTAGTGAGCTTTAGAGATGCTGGTAGGTGGATTTTGCTGCAGAGCAACGCTAGCTGTGTCCCCCATTTCCAGTCTAAGCTAAGCTAAGCGACCATACAGACACGAGGGGTGTCAGTTTTCTCATCTAACTTTCAGCAAGAAAGCAAATATTTCCTCAAATGGTAAATCATTCATTTGAATTCCTTGTGTTGCTATTGGGGTTGCATAAAACCAATATCAAGTAGTTTTACATAGCAGTCACATGATATTTCCTAATAAATCTGGCTTCATTGAGAGAGCAACCAGCTCCAGTCTTCACTTCCAAACCCCAGAGTCTAATATTATGAAAGGCTTTGCTTGTATCTGTGAAAGGTACCGCAGGCCTGTGGTTTAGAAGGTAAAACAAGGTTTTTGTGTGTTATCAGTCAGCGCAATCATTCGTATAAACCAGTTTGGAGTCACAAGACATTTCTATTTTGAATAAGGGATCAGATTGTGAAATCTGCGCTGTCAGCGTTTGTCTTTGTGTTGCTGTGCTCTGGTGCCTCCTGCCGGTCAAACAGGAAAACACATGCTAAAGAAAGCATTCTTATCTTCAGCCTGTGTAATTGTAGTACTTCATAGTTTGGGAAGCAGGATTTTAATGTTTTAGGGATCAGTAGACGAATCAGTTTTATATGTGTCCGACATTTACATGTGACGGACAGTTTGGTCATTCTTTTCCCCTCTTTCTCTTTCCCTCCACATCGTTCAACACAATCCTCTCTGTTCTCTTTCAGTCAGAGGGAATCAAGCCAGACGATTTCACGTGGGAGGCCTTCCAGAAATTTCTCGACAACCTCTGTCTTCGGCCGGAGATACAAAGCATCTTTGAGGAAAGGTATTTAGCTTGCACAATTGTGATTTTCCGCTTTGTTCAATCCCTTTTGCCAGAATAAAATTTCAATATCCACCCCAAATCCTTTCCTAATGATGCTTTCCTAATGATCACCTGTGTGACCTTACGTAAACTCTTCAGTGCATTTTTCTCTTCGCTCCAGTGGCTCCAAGCGGAAGCCGTTTATCTCTTTGGACCAGCTGATGGACTTCATTAACCGCAGGCAGCGCGACTCCAGACTGAATGAGGTGCTGTACCCCCCGCTGAAGAGAGAGCAGGTCCGACAGATCATGGAGAAATATGAGACCAACGCCAGCCAGCTGGAGAGAGGTTAGTAACTTTGAGTGTGTGTGTTTTTTTATTTTTCTGACAGTATATCCAGAGCAGCTTAAAACATGTGATCTTCATTCCTGAGATAGAAATGATAAACTGAATCATCGCAGCGAATATAAATCAGCTTTTACTTTTAACCCTCTGAGACCCACATGGACCTGTTTTAGTCTTTTTTTAAAGGAGTGCAGGGGGTCTTTAGGGGGAGATAGAAGTCAACCGTACATGTCATAGAAGTGGTGTAGGTCATCTAGAAGCTGGGAACCTGAAGATTAATTTGAGATGCTGCTCGGCACTGAAGTTGCTCTGGTCACTCATAAACATTAATTCATTACTTAAATAAACTGTGAAAGTGTATAAGGGTTTACATTATTACAAGCATTATGATAGAAATACATGACGGCCATCCACGTGCTCTCTGTATGTCTCATAAGTTGGATTTGGTGCTGCAATTTTTACCACTCGAGATTTGATAAAAATGATGAATAATCCCTCCGAACCGTCAACCCATGCTGGGATTTGGTATCAAACTTTTCACATTTGGAGATTTCGGCAAGAACTGCATTTTCCGCGATTGGATGGCGAGCGCTTGTGTTCTTTTAACTGCTCAGAAACCCCTTATTGTCAGTGTAGCCAAGAAAGACATCCATCCTCTGAACGCTCTTGCGTTTGTGGCTGTAAATTTTCATGAGGCTGTGATTATCCTAGAGGTCACCACAGGTCAGTTTATACAGAGAGGTCAAGTTTCAAAAAATGGTCTCACTGTAATTAGATGGCTCCTATGGGGACTAACATCACAGTTGGACTCATTGGAGCCACAAGAGTCTCACCCACTGTATGTAACTCAGACACTGTTTAGGGACCTAAGTATGCAGAAAAATTCAAAATAACACATTTACACTGCACTCAAAAAACTGCATGTTTATTGCCCAAACCACATTATCATAAAGTGGGCATCTGTGTAAAGATCTCTCGCCAAAATTTAGCATAAAGTCTTATTTAGCCGCTTCCTGACAAGACAGTATGATGGTAACAATGAATTTCTTAGGTTTTCTAGTTTCATATGATACTAACTTTAAATCTGAGCCTGGTGCAACCTCTTGAAAACAGAATAGTGCCCGGGCCTGCCGTCGGATTGTTAAGGGGTTAATGTGGTCCCCAAAGATCATCCGAGGAAATATAATATTATTTCACTAGATAACAGGAGGTCACTGTACGTGCAGCTGTATCCTCCTCTGTTTGGTTTATCAGCTGCAGCAGTACTCAGATAACCATAGGTTTATAGGTGTAATTAATGTCCTGGACTGTTGTTACGGCAGGTTGTCCTCCTCTGACCGAGCCCATATCCATTTCCCTTCTGTGAAACATTCAGAATGTGGGAATCATGTGAATTTGATGAAATGTCCTCCACATGTTTTGCTGTGGATAAACTGTACAAAACTGGGGAACAAACAGTTCTGGCTGCTGTAAGCTGCTCTGCTAGGACACCGTTAAGCCAAAATATGTAAGGTGATCCGCTGTCCAGCCCACAGTGTTCAGACGGTTGACGTCCACACTGAAGCCTTTTGCTCTTTTGGTCAGTTAACCACTAGAGTGCATGACGTACATTTAGTATAGTATCCTCCAGGCCTTGCCATGAGCAAAAACAAGTTCAACCTTTTTCACAGTTGGTCAATACCCATCCTTCTCTCTCTCTCTGTCTCTCTCTCTCCTGCAGACCAGATCAGTTTGCAGGCTTTTAGTCGATATCTGGGAGGAGAGGAAAACAGCATCGTACCTCCAGAGAGGCTGGACATCATCGACGACATGAACCAACCGCTGTCTCACTACTTTATCAACTCCTCACACAACACATACCTCACAAGTAAAACATCACACACCTCAGACCCAGCAAGACACGCATGCTGCATTTTAATATCTGTCTTTATAGTCTGTCTTTTGGATCCAAAACCATCTTTCCCTCCCTTTATTTATTTGTCCGTCTGCCTGCAGTGGGTCAGCTGACCGGCCCGTCGTCAGTGGAGATGTACAGGCAGGTCCTGCTGACCGGCTGTCGATGTGTAGAGCTGGACTGCTGGAAGGGTCGGCCGCAAGACGAGGAGCCCTACATCACCCACGGGTTCACCATGACCACTGAGATCCCCTTTAAGGTGCTAGTCACTGCTTTGTGACATTCAGTTACCCAGGAGTATTCCCTTGAAGTGTTTGTCTAGTTTAATCAAAGGTGACACTTTTGTTAGGTTGAGTTGGTGTAAGTTAGTCAGTGTTCCCCTTACAATAATGTCTGTTTATTGTATTCATACCTGGCACCATATAAAAGTGACCCAATAAATTCCCAAACCTTCCCAAATTTACTGACTTTTATATATATGTTATGAAGCCCTGACAAGCTCAGATGATATTTCTCCTCCTTCAGCTCTTAAAAATAGAAACAAATATTAAGGGAACTTGGTGTGTGGACCTCTTAAAGGTGCAGAGTGTGTAGCGGTGTGGTTGCAGATTGCAGCAAACTGAGTTCCACCTCCGCTCACTCCTCCCTTTCTAAGGCTGTGGTAGCGTGAGCCACAAAGTGCAAAAACTGGGGTAACGCCTGCTTTAGGATTGATGAAATTCAGATGGCGACTTGTGGTACCACAGGTGGGCACATTGTGGCTCACGTTACCACAGTTTCACAAGTATGTCGGTGGCCGTCAGGTAACGGAAAAATGAGAAAGGGACTCTGTAGAGCAGAGGTGTCAAACTGGAATACACAGTGGGACAAAAAAAAACTGAGATTAAGTCGCAGGCCAGACTCTATATTTATTGACTACATTGTGCATGTTTTCCTTT
The DNA here is from genome assembly GCA_947000775.1 of Pterois miles. NCBI lineage: Eukaryota > Metazoa > Chordata > Actinopteri > Perciformes > Scorpaenidae > Pterois > Pterois miles. Next base: position 10,813,956 of record CAMQGK010000008.1, read on the forward strand.
GTCTCCATATACAGTATATATACAATATATAATGAACTTTTTCATATGGAACCAAACTTAAGTTTTGCTTAAACATTGAATTTGGAACAGGCAAAGCTTAATATTATGAACACGAGAAATTAGATTTAAAATAAAAGATGCATCAGTGGCATTTGGTTCTTATTTCTATTGAAGTGAATTCTTCTGACACGTGAACCCACTATACTGGGGTTTGTAGTATTCATGCGCTATATACTAGCAGGCCAGACCTAATAGACATTTGATATCATCTCGCGGGCCAAATACAAATGCTCTAGAGCGAGTGTCTTGTTCGTCTGCGCTGGGCTTCATGGCGGAGCAACATGGCAGACTCCTGAAGGCCTCATTGTAAGTAAACACGATTCTTACTTTCAGGTGATTATACACTAATGAAAACATGGCACAAAACACTGAAATGTTACACACTGTTCCTTTAACCTCTGTGCCTTTCTGCGGTTTGGTTAGCTTTTATCACAGTGGATTCAGAAATGCTGAATATGGAGGCAGCAACCACAGGCAGTTTGAACAAAGGACATACAAGACTTCACAGACTAATGTAGTCAGTCAGTGACTTTATTACTATTATTAGAGAAAGTCATGACTTGGTGCCAAGATCTATCCTAAAAAAACATCACCTTTGCTTTATAACTGTGAAGAAAGCAAAGATCTACTGTTTGATTTATGAGGTGCCATGTCATATATTTTGCTCATAAGCACTCATGAAACACCTAGCAATGTGAGGAAATGTTTGTTTTACCACATACTTGGAGGTTTTATTCAGTGGTGCTCCTTCCAAAGTTCTCCCTCTCTCCCTGACTGTAGGAGGTGATCGAGGCGATAGCAGAGAGCGCTTTCAAGACCTCGCCGTACCCGCTCGTCCTGTCCTTTGAAAACCACGTGGATTCGTAAGTCGTACATGTATCTCGGGTTGCAGTTTAGGCAGATGTGTTTATTACCAAACCAGATGTAAAATCCAAGGCTTTGATTGAAGTAGTCTCTCTAAAACGTGGGCTGCTGCAATGGAAATTGATGATTGAAGGCATGTTGGGTTTTAATATAAGGGAGGCAGGGTAAAGGTTTGTAGAAAGAGGCTGGGACACGGGGCCCTTTAGGTCTTGAGCTATGGGCTATGACACAAGCGCAGTGCAATCGGTGTTGCGTTCATGTGCTGCTGTTGGCTCAGTTTCAGCGAGCGCAGACCAGATTTTACTGTGCATGTGTTGTACCCCGGTGACATCTCGTCTTTCTGCCCTCCTTGAAGTAGACCAGGAGATAACCCTTGTTTTGTTCTGTCAGGGCCAAGCAGCAGGCCAAAATGGCCGAGTACTGCAGGACCATCTTTGGAGACGCCCTGCTCATTGATCCACTGGAGAAATATCCGGTAAGACAGAAGCAGTGTAAGAAAATATTGAAAAATATTATGTTTTGTGATACTGTGTCAATTCTCAAAAACACAGATTTTAAATTAGTACTTAACATGCAAAGATTAACTTAATCAACACTTGCAAAAAGATGCACCCTCTCGAAGTAGCGCAATGATACTGGACGTTACAGGGACTATAATACTTTTTCACTCAGATGTTATGTTATGCATATGGTGGTGTGTTCTTTACACTATGACAGTTTTTTTTCCTAAAATTAGATAAAAAAATCGCAATATAGCGCATATATTTATTTATTTCTCAACACACTAATATCCTTTGACTCCATAGTCATGGTGTTAATCAACTCGCAAACCATCAAATAGGATCAAACAGCTTGTGATACACAGATCAGCTCATGATCTTGACCATTTTGTACTAAAACACAACTCGTGATGCACTGCTTTTGACCTCATAAACCCCTCTCTGTTCACAACTTTTAGTGCATGCAACCAATCCTCAACACCTGGGGCAAGAGCATCAATTTCTTTCATGCACTGGTCAATTTTGAGATTCTGAGCAATTTTATTTGCATAACATTTATTCATTTATAAGTCTTCTTTCAGACTAGTGGATGGAAACATCCCAAATATACATTTAGATGTTTATTATTACTACTTTGTCTATTTGTGTGTGTATATTTTTCCTATATTCACCCATATTTATCTTTAGATAACACCTTTACTTTTCAGAAAACTTGTAATACAAACAATTAATTGTCTTAATGCCGGTAATCAACTGAGGTTTCATGGTGATATCAATTTTTTTTCACCTGTCACATCTTGTAAAATGTAGGAAATTGTACAATCTGTAGCTAATCAGTTTTGGCAAAATTAGTTTTTTTTTTCAGACTCTGAGCCAGAAATCTCCTCTTCAGTAGCTCTTACATACACCAAACTTTCCAGTTTAATTCCTGTCTATATTTTGAATATTTAGGGGTTTATTCGTATATCATTCATAGCCTGATTTATAGATTTATAATTTTATCCCTACAAACGTGGGTATTTATATGGCTTTTGAAGAAGAACAACAACCTTTATTAGTCCCACGAGGGGAAATTCAATTTTTCACACAGTTTTTGACAATATTTTCTGATTTATGGAGCAATAAAAAGGGATTTTCCTTCTGTAAAAACCTTTAACTCTAATAAGTCAACAAAATAAAACCATAATTTTGAATGTGGCTTCATCCAGTGTTCTGTTGTAAGTAATCAACTGGCGAAGTTTTATGGTGATATCTTTTTTTTTTCCCTATTTACCTGTCATGTCTGTCATGTCGTGAAATTTCAGTTTTGTCAAAATGAGGGTTTATTTTCAGACTGAGGCAGAAAGCTTTACTTCAGTATCTCTTACATACACCAAACTTCCCAGTTTGATTCCTATATATATTTTGAATATTCTTACAGGGGGATTTATTAACACATCATTCACAGCCTGATTTATTGAACATTTTATCCATATAAAAATGGCAAAAATGGGTAGTTTTATGGCTGTTGACAGTATTTTCTCATTTATGGAGCGATACAAAAAGAGATAATCCCCACGTTATGTTCTGGAAATGAGCAAATTAGCACATATTCAATAAGAGAATGCCTCATTTTCATATCCAGACATTTTCAGAAAAAGTGTAATACAAAACATAATTTAGTAAGTAATCAACTGGGGACGGGATCAGTTTTTGAACGTTTTAAACTAACGTTCTGGCCAGATCTTACACACAGCACCTTTAATGCCGTTTAACGGTAATATACTAGTATAGTAGATACATGACCCTGTGACTCCTGTGACACATTAAATGTGGATAATATTTTATGACCACAATAAGTTACTGAACTAGCCCTGCTCACCATGTTAAAGTCTTTAGAAAATAGAGTCTAGATGAACTAGACTTGATTTTTCTTCTTCTTCAAAACGTTCAGTTTTGACTGAGTGTGTTTCATGTGTCTGTAGCTGGTCCCTGGTCAGGCCCTCCCCTCACCGCAGGACATGATGGGGAAGATTCTCATCAAAAACAAGAAGAAGCACCAACACCACCGGCCCTCGAGTAGCGGCAGCATACGACGCAGAGAGCTGGAGGATCAGTCGTCGCCCAACAATGGTGAGCGCTACCGGTGACTTGAATGAGAGTCTGTAGCTTTAGACTACATTTACAGCAGCTGCTGTCATTCCCAAGTTCCTGGTTGTGTTGTCCGTTGTATTACAGTAAACTGAAATGAAAATAAGCAGTAAAAATAATTTTAGTAAGTTGAAACTAAATAAAAACTGCATCCTTTAACAAAAACTAAACTGAAAGGTTGCCTGGGTAACAGGATGCTGAACCACAGATCGAACTTGACGTTCCAGGAGATGGCGCTATGACACAATGGCTTCACTAAAGTAGCATGAAGATTAAACAATAATCATTATAACCATTTCTACAGTTTTCCAACCATCTATTTTTTATGTCTGATACATTAAACCTGGACCTAAAAAAACAAATTAAAACTAAATATAAAAAACTAAACCTTTCTGAAAAACTGAAACTAAACTAAAACTGGCAACCGAATCTGTGATGGAGTATTAAAAATAAATAAATCTGAGATTTTGAGAATAAAGTCATAATATTATGAGGATAAAGTCATAGGTTTATGAGAAAAAAAAGCTGTAATATTATGAGAATGAAGACATAAAGTTATAAAGTAGTATTGTGTCATTTTAGAGGGGAAATAGAGCAGCCTGTGTGAAAATGAGGAACGTGGAGCATCTTATTAAAGTTCTGACTTTACTCATAATATTACGTTTTTTTTCCTTGTAAAGTTATGTTTCGTTTATTCCCCCCTCAATGTGGCCTTAATACTCTGTCGTAGAAAACTAACTGAAACTAAACTAAAATAAAATGGAAAAGTCAAAGCTAAAATGAAATAAAAACTAATTGAAAATTGTAACCTTGGTTGTAATGAAGCCTGATTGAAATGGGTCTACCATATCTCTGATTCTAACGAGATGCCACTTACTGCACATCGATGTTAACACCATTAGTCTGCTGTTATCTGCGTAGACTGCCCTCTGACAGACAGCGAAGGAAGCCAGCTCCTGTCTAACGGGGAGGAGAAGCTGGCTGAGAGGATGGTCAAAGACTCGGAGCCTCGCAAATCCATTGGTGGGTTGTAGAAGGAGGTAGCGGTGGATATATGGATTATGAAGTCGGCCATTGGGACACACACTAGGGTTTTTCATAACTTGTGTTCCATCGCTCAGGAGGTGAGGGAGAAAGCGAGGAGGATGAGGAGGACGAGCCGGCGACGGAGCTGAAAAAGCCAAACTCCGACGAGGTAAGAGCCATCAGGAGCGAGCTCACGGCGTGTTTGACCGATGGTGGGCTGATTGATGGATCTGTGCTATCTGCCTCCCTCAGGGTACAGCCAGCAGCGAGGTGAATGCCACAGAGGAGATGTCGACTCTCGTCAACTACATCGAGCCTGTCAAATTCAAGAGCTTCGAGGTGGCAAACAGTAAGTGTGTGTGTGACAGGAAGATGTCCTGACTTCGTGTCCTTGGAGGATATGAAGTGATGGAAAAAGTATATGGGGGGGTGGACAGGCCTCGTTAGTTTTAAACGCCTTTCCCATGTAGCTCATTAGGCAGACAGGCCCGCTGTGTGGACTCATTTGTGGTTAATGATCAGTCTTGTCATACAGACCTGTCGCACATAAATGATCTTAATCAATTTCTGAGTTATTTTCTCGTTTTTCACTGTCTTTGTGTCCACCAGAGAGGAGGAAGTACTTTGAAATGTCATCATTGGTAGAAACAAAAGGCATGGACACCCTGAAGAGCTCCCCCATCGAGTTTGTCGAGTATCCCTGGAAGCTTGTCATTCTTTGAAAACTTCTGTCTTTTGAGGAATCATGCGTTTGGTGTGTTCAAATGCCTCTTTTGTGTTTGAACTCTTTAAAACGATGGAAAGTAATGAGCGAGGAACAGTCTCTGAAGTCTAGTCTTAAAAAGTGATGTTTGCCTTTTATGGTTTACGGCATGTCACAAATGTTCAGCACACACGTGCGACATGCAGTGTTTGGTTCTTAACAGCACTCCTCCAGGTACAACAAGAATCAGCTGAGCCGAATCTACCCTAAAGGAACGAGGGTGGACAGCTCCAACTACATGCCTCAGCTCTTCTGGAACGTCGGCTGCCAGATGGTGGCGCTAAACTTCCAGACCCTCGGTGAGTCGAGTTATTTCAGCCTCAGATGGCCTAACTCGGGCACGTAAGCTCGGCTTATAAAATATAAAGTTGCCTCAGAACGAAGAAACATAATTAAGATCTTTCTGTAGGTGGCAGATACTGTGGTGTAAGCAGGACTTTTAGTCCCTGGAACTATTTATCAAGGAAACGTTTCCTTCAGCCTATTGTTGTCTGCGTTCCCACCGCAGTCCAAAGACCCACAAATGTTAAGGCCGAGACACACCAACCCGACGTCAAAGAATCAGCATCGACGGACGACAACAGCTGCGTCACCTCACATCACCTTTGTCTTGGCCAAAACGTTGCACTCGAACACACCGCGAAGATTGCAGCTGACGGCCAACTACCACATACATTCTGCACGGTAGTCTGCATTCGTCATTCGAAAAGAGAAACCAGAAGACTGAGGACTGCAGATATTCATTGTCTTCTTCTGTCTTCGTCTTCTTCATTGTCTTCTTCTGTCTTCGTCTTCTTCTTCTTCTTACAAGCCGTTGTTATGATACGGACATGAAATAAAGCGGCGTCTGCTGGCTTTCCTCCACTCTTGTGTTTTTTACTCTTGACTTTACCGATTGGCTTGCTTTCCTCACATCCGTTTCTCTTTGCTTGCATTGATTTGTTTACTGATTTCTCTCACCGACGGGCGCCACTGACCATTCAACATGCTGAATTGGTTAAAATTACTCAGACATGGGCAGACTAGAGCCGACGGTGTGGGACACGCTGAAAAAACTAGGCCGACGGACGCTCACTGACGGCCCCAAACTGTTGCTGGCCGACCATCTGCTTGTTGTGTCAAAGCCGTAAAGACCCACAAAGATGATTTTTGTGTGACTATATGACAACGATGACACCAATGCTTCCCAGAAAGTTCCAGTACTTTCAGAAAGTTTTCGGGGTTTTGGAAAATGTCGCTGGAGCTTAATTTAGACCTGCGATTGAAACACAACGAGTTCCTGAAAAGGTTTCTTGTTCCAGGTTAAAGTTCCTGCAGAGGAAATGGACTATAGATGATAATTTAAAGAGTCTCTTCTGCCTTTTATATGATTCCAAACTCAGGGAGGTGAAGGTAAAGCGTCTTTATCTCTGTAATCATCCCTTTCCACCCCTCCCCTTGTCCATCCCTCCATTCCTCTGTGCCAGACCTCCCTATGCAGCTGAACATGGGAGTGTTCGAGTACAACGGCCACAGCGGCTACCTGCTGAAACCCGAGTTCATGAGAAGGACGGACAAACACTTTGACCCTTTCACAGAAAACATAGTGGATGGGATAGTCGCCAATACTGTCAAGATTAGGGTGAGGACAAAATGTGTCATCCCTTGGACATTAAAGCTCTCTGTAAGTTCTTTCTTATCATAAAAGTGTATTATTTAACATTCAACAGGTGATCTCAGGCCAGTTTCTGACCGATAAAAAGGTCGGCGTGTACGTGGAAGTGGACATATTTGGACTTCCTGCTGATACAAAGAGGAAGTACAGAACCAAAACGTCCAACGGGAACTCGCTGGACCCTGTTTGGGATGATGAAATGTTTGTGTTTAATAAGGTGCACATACCAGGATTTACACATCTTTCAAATTTTCTCTCACTCTTCATTGTCTGTCCTTTTGTTAACTCTTAAACGCTCTCCCTCCAGGTGGTCCTCCCTACACTGGCCTCACTGAGGATAGCGGTGTTTGAAGAAAACGGCAAGTTTATCGGACACCGGATCCTCCCTGTGTCGGCCATTAGACCTGGTCAGTGCACAGACACAAAGCCCATAAACAAAACTCTCATACTATCAAGTATTTAGCTTGGTTACAGCTGGCAGAGGTGTGGATTTGAGTCACATGACTTGGACTCGAGTAACAAATTTGATGACTTTAGACTTGACTTGAGAAAATATACACTTCCAACTGGACTTGGACTGTAACACCAGTGATTTGTGACTTCATTTGGACCTTTTGACATTAAAATACCTTCCCTCAAGCCCAAAGATTAAAAAGGTATGTTATTTAAAAAGTGGGTGCATTAAGATGGTCAACTGCCTGGTATCTGAGGTAACTCTGACAGCTTCCGAGATGTTTGTTTATTTACTTTATTGATTTCTTAGGGAAGAGGATTTACTTTTGGGGGGAAGAACTGAACTGAACTGAACATACGAAATTTCTATCTTTTGTTGTTTATTGCTGAACCCTCTAAAAATTGGTGTTTACTTTTTGAACTCTAACTTAGATTCACTTTGTTTGAACCAAACAAGTTGCAGTGGTTCTCTGTGGTTAAAATTACATTACATTTGGTGAGAACGACACATTAAGACTTATTTAGGACTCAAAACTCAAAGTTTAGGACTTAGGACTTGAGTGCAAAGACCTGAGACTTACTTGTGACTTGCAGAACAATGACTTTGTCCTGCCTCTAGTAACCGAATGTCTGAACTCAGTGGAAACAGAGTTCATTTACACGTTGCTTTACCTTTTTCTGTCATGTATTTGTTTCCTCCTTCCGTCCAGGTTACCACTACATCAACCTGAAGAATGAGCTGAACCAGCCCCTCCTCCTGCCCTCTCTGCTGGTTTACACTGAAGCTCAGGACTACATCCCTAATGAACATCAGGGTAATGCATGTGAATTTCACTTTGCCATTTGAATTTATTTTTCAATTTATGGTTATCTCTGACATTAAGCCACTCTTTGTCTTGTTTTTGTGTGTTCTCAGAGTACGCAGAGGCTCTAACGAACCCCATTAAGCACATTAGTCAGTTGCATAAGAGAGAGACACAGCTGGCTGTGCTCATAGAGGACAACAGTGAGGTGAGACACATCTGTGTGTTAAACAATAACAAACAACTGAAAAGAAAAATAGGCCCACTGATTGTGTGCTCTCAATTAATCAACATGGTGCTTTTCTTCCAGCATGTCCCCAACCAGCACAAAGAGGGAGAGACCAAGCGGGAGAGCGAAGTCATTCCAGGACTCCCCTCCCCCTTTCACACCCCTCCTCCCTGCCCATTGGATGAAGCCCCTGACATCATCAAACTACCTGCACTGGGTACAGACCTCTGCAAATCAACATACACAGCCACAAACATTGTCTACATGTAACACATGCAAATGCACACACTGATGCTCTTTACATACAGCGCTGTGAAGTGCACTTGGGTTACACAGCAGGACAGTGATCCAAAACCCACCAGCTAGTCCACCTCTGGATGGCTTAAAAGAAACAAACTGAAGGTTTTGGAGTGGCCTGTTCAAAGTCCAGACTTAAATCCAGTTGAGATGCTGTGGCATGATCTTAAACTGGCCGTTCATGCTCGAAAACCCTCCAGTGTGGCTGAATTAAAGCAATTGTGTAAAGAAAAGTGGACCAAAATTCCTCCACAGCGACGTAAACGACTCATCGCCAGTTATCGCAAACGCTTGATTGCTGTTGTTGCCACCAAGGGTGGCTCAACCAGTAAGAAATCAGTGTGAAATCAGGAAGGGGGCAAATACTTTTTCACAGCACTGTAGAGCAGGTCTAGACTGTAACCTATGGCTGCACAAATATTCATTGTCTATAAGATCTTTTCACTTGTCTCTTGGAAACTGATAGTGAAACAATATATATATTTTTTTCAATCCTGCACCTCCCAAAAAGGTCAGTTGAAACTTAAAGGTGCAGTGTGTAGGATCTGGCAACATGTAGCGTGTTCTTCAAGTTATGGAAAATATAGTTTGTTTTCAACTTAAGGTTCATTCACGTGATAAAGGAAAGCCATGCATGCTTTGTTCCTCATCATCCATTTCACACATACTGTCTGTGTGCTTCTCCTCCTGTATTTCTTTATGTGTTTGTGTAGCACAAAGTCCAAAGGAAGACCTCATAGCCTCTGTACTGGCAGGTAAGGTCATCCCAGCACATTCATTCCCACACAGAAACTAGTGAAGTCATTTGTGTGTCACATAGAGCTTAAGTTGGACAAGCGAGGGACGGCAAGATGTCAGCAAGATTTACACTGATGATATGATGATTTCTGTCTGTCTCTCAGACGTCCAGACCCAGTCTATAGAGGAGCTGAAGCAGCAGAAGAACTACCAGAAGCTGCTAAAGAAACAGAGCAAAGAGCTGAAAGAGATGCGCAAGAAACACCTCAAGAAGGTATACTCACAGACGCACGTCTCAGAATGGAAAACCTATATTTTTCACTCCATGTTGGATTTTTTTCAGCTCTGCATAGAAACTGGATGTGAAAAGTCCACTATGTTGGTACTAGATGCAGCAAAAACTTCTCTTCTCTTGTGCACTGCAAAAAAATGTTAAATTTCTTTTGTGTGTTTGTTTTGTAGGTGTGGAATCTGAGCAAGGAGCAGAAGAGTCGGAGCAGCCAGCTTCAATCCGACACCCAGAGGAGACGCAGTCAGATGGAGAAGCACCTCAAACGCAGCATCAAGAAAAAGTAGGGATGGATGGATTTCTGGCCTGTATAATGGGAGAATATCTCAAGAAGTACCAGTATATGAGGGAGGGAAGGAGAAAAGGATGTGATAAAATGTTTGGATAGCTAGATGGAACTAAACTGGCTGACTTAACCTGACCTCATTGTGTGTGTTCAGTGAGCCCCATGAGCCGGTGCAGCTCGAGCTGACGGCGTTGGATCAGGAGCTGGAGAAGCAGACGGTCCAGCTGAGGGAGTGGCAGCTGCAAGAACTGCTGAAGCTCCGACAGCAGCTTCACTCCCCGGAGAGAGAGAAGCAGCAAATACACCTGCAGGAGGTAAAAACACACACCTAAAGTATGTGTGAAAAGCGACAATGCACTCCCCCCGATCTTTGCATACTCAAGGTGACAGACTGGCAACAACGCTGCATCCCTCCCATGAATTCTTAAATAAACCCACACTCTAACAGAGTTCATCATTAGCCGACCTCTACGAAACTTTGTGGCACTTGCGTATATCTGCACAGTGATTCGCTGACAGGTCGTCGTCTGCTGCGGTGTGTGTTTTTTCTTTTAGGCCTTCCAGAAGTTAAAGGAGACAGCCGTTGAATGCCAAGCAGCTCAGCTGAAGAAGCTCAAGGAGACGTGCGAGAAGTAAGTGTAACCGTTTCACCTTGCACGGACAAATTAGAAAAGTTGGGAAAGGACCCAGAAGTCACTTCCAGAGTGACTTTCAGCTTTAGTTATGACATGTTTAATTAAGGGGCTTCTAGTTATTAGGCTCACGGTATAATTAGAAGTGTGTTTTCTTTAGTGTATAAGCACCTGAAAATAAGAATCATTGTGTTTTACCTACAAAAAAATTAGGTTGGAGCCGACTGCCATGTTTCTGCTGTAGCCCAGAATGGATAAACCACACACTGGCTCTAGAGAGGACCATTTGCATTTTGCTGCCAGATCCTACACACTGCACCCTCAAGTCTTAGTTTTTACCACAAAGCCTTATGCTGTGTCTCAATTCGCACACTTCCGTACTCACACTCGCTATTTGGAGTGCATAAATGCATATGGAAAAATACAGTGCAATCTAAGTACCTGGATATTGTACTCAAAACTGTCAAAACGTTGAGTGTGGATCACTGGACACTTCTCGCCTACAACGGTCGCCATCTTTAGCGGAGCAGTGGGGGGGCCACCAATTTATTTCAGACTTGTGAAAATTGCGTGTGGGGAAGTTGCAGCGGTTATGATTGAAACAGTACAAGTACCACTATACTGTGGTCGGAGAGAAGCCATTATTGGGTTAAATTATCCGTCTGAATTGAATTACTGCTGATTTGGTGTGATGTCCGTGGCTGACTATCACCAGCTGATCTACAGAGCTACCGCTGAGTGCAGCTGTGTGCAATTTGTGACAACACTACACTGTTGAGTTTCATGCACTACGCAAGTAAGTAAACTCATATAAAAAGGTTTGGAAATTTGTGTTTGGTGGATTATTTCACTGTTGTTCCAGTGCTAATTGTCGTTGTATTTGACATGGTTGGAAAGCTTGTTTATTTACACTGTTAAGCATTGGCAGAGAATTTTGGCTAATTTCACTTCACATAATGAGCTGTGCTGCTCATCCCACAAATACATGATAATTACAAGTTGGACATCACTGTGAAGGTAAAAAAAACAAGCTTTCCAACCATGTCAAATGCAACGACAATTAGCACTGCAACAACAGAGAAATAATCCACCAACATGGACATGAACGAACAGAAGTGTCCGAACTGAGACACGGTGATAGTGTTATATTTACTTTAAAGTGTCTTTTCTCCCTTTTTGCACCATGTGACTTTGATTCCTGGATGTTAGACTTTCCATAAGTGTTTACAGTTTTTAATAACAATCACAAAAATGTAAACGTTCCCTACAGAAATTGCAATTTGTCTTTGTTCGTAATGATCTGATGCAATTGTGTTTTTCAGGGAGAAGAAAGAGCTCCAGAAGATCCTGGACAGGAAGCGTCAAAACAGCATCAGTGAAGCCAAGAACCGCGACAAAGACAAGGCTGAGACGTAATAAGCTTGTCTGAAATTAGAGATGTTTTTTGGATATTTGAGCTCTCTGACTCTGTTTTGATTCACACGTCTTTTGTCTTTCATCCTTCTTTTTCTTTCTTTTTCCCTTCATCGTCCTGCCTCTCTGTAGGGAACTGAATGAGATCAACAGGAAACATATTCAAGATTCTGTCTCTTTAATCCGCGGGGTACGTAGCCACGCTAACGCACACACTCTTATCACCAGCCGTCCTTGAGGACGGCCATTTATCTAGGCTACTCTATAGTACGTTGTCATCAACTTCACTGCGCCTATCTTTTCGCCATCCTCCCATCCCTCATCCTAATTTTCTTTTTTTTTTACGGTTTCTCCTCAATTCCCCTCTTACATACTGCTTTTCATCTCGTATATCCCTTCTATATGTATTCCTCCCCCTCAAATCTTCCTCACTTGTTCCCTTTCCTTTGTTCCTTCCTTCCTTCCTTCCCTTCCCGCTCTTTCCTTCTCACCCCCAGCTGGAGGAGGCTCAGACCAGGAGACAGGACAAGCTGATGCTGAGGCAGCGGGAGGTGCTGCAACACATAGATGATGAATTCCCCCTGGTGAGCGAAACCACACTGATTCACACAAACACTGAAGTGCTTGAATATTTAAAAACATATTTTCCTACATATTTATCCTCTGCAGCTCCAGTCTCAGCTGCAGAGGGAACTAGAGCAGGAGTATCAGCGACTGCCGGAGGAAATATGCCAGCACCTTCACTTGGAGCTCCAGAACAAAGGTCTCCGAAAAGACGCCCTGTTCTCGCCCCTTTCCAACCACAGCAGCCCGACCCCCAGCTCCGACTCGGGCCCGCCCTCCAACTGCTCCACGCCCTCGTACCCGTCGACGCCGAACCGGAGCGCCTGGAACAGGAGCATGGACAATAGCACTGTGTCACTGGCTGATTCCACTTCCTCGTCCACTCCCGTCCTGTCGGAGGCAGAGATGTCCTTCAGTTAAAATTATTACTTGTAAAAAGGAAATACATACGTTCAACTGGGGTCTATAATGATTATAATGTGGGATAGTAATGATATTAATTATTTACTAATTTTATTCATTTTTTTTTTATTACAGACTGTTTTGTTCTTGTCTACAGAGCTATATTATTTTTTATTTCGCTTTTTGTCAGATGCACATCGTGGCTGTTGTTGGAAGTTTTCATAAGAATCATAACCAGACTTTTTATTTTTTACATCTTCTTGTCTCTACTTGTAACGTCATATCCTTTGATACCTTTTTCTCAGCAGCATTTCCATTTTTGTCTGGTCAGTAAGCTTTGCTATGGCTTCGCCGCATGACGAGCTTTCTGTTTGTAACAGCTTTATCGACACTTTGTGAGACTGTGTTGAGAGAGGAACAGGGTTGGAAAACGGCTGCCTTTTAACATACAGAAGAAAGAAAAAGTAATTATCACTGCAATTTTTTTAGATTTTATTAATGGCTTCATGACCCACAAATAGATGACGAACTACTTAACCTATAGAGATGTCTGAGGGCAACAAATACATCTCAAAAACCACACATCTTTTCCACTTTTGCAAGTAAAAAAATTTCCAGAATTGTGTATCTAGAAGGATATATGAGAATATATTAAAAAGAGGTTTAAAAGCTTAAGTTTTAGCTGTAATGGTAGGAGCTGACCAGCAAGTGGTGCTGCAGCCTTTTAGCTGTTTATTTTAAACTGGTGGTTTGAGCCCTCCATTCATTGAGCCTGATTATCCTGTTATGCTGTACCCCCGACACACACACTCACACACACACCTGTCTCAGCAGGATCTGCAGCGTCATTGGTCGGGATAAAGTCTCTGGCCTTTAACCTCCAATCAAAGTCCAGCCAAGGTCGCATGGGGGGGAGAGGGGGAGAAGGGGGGGGGGGGGGGGGCATCCATCTGGCTTGAAACAAGTGTGTGTGTGTGTGCGAGGAGTAAAGAAGGGAGGGTTTCAGTGATGTAACTCACTTTTGCACACACACACTATTTTCTGTTGAGGCGTCTATGAAAGTTAATGTGTACACACACACACACACACACACATGCTCAGCTTATTGGTTCAGTGGCCAAAAGCCTTTAAAATCCTCATCCCATCCAATCTACCCCGACACACACACTTTAGGAAAGAACACATATCACATATCATTTTGCAGATTTTGCAGATTACTAAACCCTTCAAGGGGGTGTGTGTGTGTGTGTGTGTGTGTGTGTGTGTGTGTGTGTGTGTGTGTGTGTGTGTGTGTGTGTGTGTGTGGCCAGGAGTTAATCTCTTGATGAGATGTCCGCTCTTTCCTGCTAAATGGAAAGATTCTGCTTCATGTTTGTTGGTACGGTTAGTTTGCCACTTTTGCAGCCTAGATTTGGACACCATAGAGCATGCTCAGATAGCTGCGTCACTGCACAGCACGAGACAGTCTTCAGATGATGACTTAAAGCTGCACTATGTCATTTTATCATTTGTAGTCCGACTCACTAAACACACAAAGGTGTTCCTTCACATTGTTAACTGCAGTGCTAGATTTGCTAAATTTAACAAATGAGTGTTTAGATAACGTGGTTAGAAGTCCCGTCACAGCTCAGGTGGCAGCTTGATGCTTTAATTTCACTGAAGCCTCAAAATTCAAGGAGTTACCTCTTATTGCCATGTGTTGTTATGACATGTTCGCTCTTATTTCCACAGTTGTGAGTGGACTTAGAAAGAGCGTTATTTTAGGGCGACTATAACCTTAAAGTATCCCTCACATCTCCCACAGTTTGTCCTTTCAAGCCAAATACTGAATGTAGGATTGTAGTGCACAAACGGTACTTTGAGTTTCTGTGGTTTTTGTTCCCATCGACAAAAACTTTTTATTGTTATCCATTACTGGAGACTTTTTTTTTTTTTTTTTTTTAACGGCACAATGTTCTCGTCTTTTCTGCTTCGAGGGGTAAAATGATGGCACTCTGTGTATTATATGTATTCTGTGTAAATGTTTTAGTTTTATGTGAATTTTACTACTGACCACAAGTGCTGAAGAGGGATGGAGGTCGAGGAAGGTTGAGGGGATTAACGAGTTGATATAATTTCTTTTTCCTCAAAGAAAAGATTTTTAGATGTCTTGTCCTCTTCCACCTCCCTCCTTCAATGAGCGCTGGCTGCCTGTCTGTCTGATTATTCCCCCTCACTCTTTGTAAACTATCATCTATTTAAATTGAATTTTAACAACTTTTTCTTTTGTGGTTATTTAAGATTTTATTGTAGGATGTGGTCATTCAGTTAACAGTTTGCAGAGTGTAAAAGCTTTTCATATATCAAGCCCCTGTAGCTTTATTTCATTATGGCTGAAATCATCATGGAGCTCTGAAATTGTTGGTTTATCTTAAAGATCATTAGTAGGACAGCAACAACATCACAGTGCTGCTGGGGTCAGCACTTTCTCTAAACGAGTACTCTGACCTTTAGATCTGATAATGATAATTTGTGCCACACTGCATATTATATGTAGTATGTAAATGTTTTCTCATTTTAATGTGAACAGTGTGAGTATTTGCTTTATGCAGTGGAGACGGAGGGGATACAGCCACCAGTCGAGGTGGTCAAAGCTATTCCAAGTCCAGCGGCAAGTATTCAAAGTGTCGTATAAGATTTGTACGTCCTTACCAGTGTACTCGGAAGATTTCCCATTCTTATATTTAGTCCCATTTTACTGCAACCCCTTTTAAAGTCATGTCATGTTTAAATGCACTTTTACCATTCTCTGTTTTTGTTTGCTTGTAAACAACATTTTCGGTTTCTGTGACATCGACACAACCAGTTTCCAGTGACTTTAACTTTTTATGTAAAGTTACAGCAGCTGTTTATTTTTACGAGTTTTAGTGGACGTTGGAAAAAGTGGTCAAGCTCATTTTGACAGTTACTATTCTACTATACTATTGGTACTATTCCCACAGACGCTAATGTGTGACGAAAAGAGAGAGAAGACCAAAATATGAGGAAAAATACCACAAACCATAACTTCTGATATCTTAAGTTGTTTGACCTGTAGACAAAAGATGATAATCCAGTTTATGGGCTGCTGGATTAATTTACAAGCACTGTATGGACAATAGCTACTCTGTGCTGGGAGATAAACATGACGCCTTTCTAATTGTAATCGGTCTAATATGGGTTTCACGGATTACATGGCATTTTGGGAGTGTGACAAGAACTGACACCAGATTAAACAGGCACCTGTTTGCACTGAGACTGAAACGTAATGATAAAATGTAAAGAGCTTAATCGCTAGGTGAACATACAGTAATGACTTGATTGCAGAAGTAAAATATCCAAGATATAATTTGAAATTACTTTAAATGCCTAATTTTATTTTACAGGTATCAGATTTAAAGCTGCACTAAAATTTATATATTTTAAAGGTATAATATGCAGGTATTTCCTTAAAACAATGTATAGACTGATACAAAAATGATATCCTCTCACTTTGTGTATGGCTCTGTATCTACAGAGACCCTGCCCTCGGCCTGGATTTGGTCTTATTATTTTGCTGTGTTCGTAGGGATATAACCTCATGCCAATAACAGTACGCAGGGTTGTGCATAGTCGTGTTTGTGCTTTAGAACATAACCACCATGAAACAATCAGAAAATAACGTTTTGTTACTTCGATTCACCACTTTGTTCTCACTAATGCCGCCCCCTCTCTTCATTCACTCTGTACTGTTGCTTGCTAGACCATCGCTTCTCTTTCTCCTTTGCTCGTTCGTTGAGCTGAAAAGGAATCACTAACTTTGAATGCTGCAAACTGTAACCATTATATCATTATTGCATTATGTGTATGTGGTGAAAGGGGCCACATATAGTGATGATCTTGCAGAGAACTACTGAGCGTTTCAGCATCTTTCAGGTTTTGATACTGTTACTATTAATCTGCGGTTACCTAGCATTACTTAACATACTATGCTAAAATGTGCTAAATCACATGCTAATGATTTACTCATCTACCAGTTACAGAGTTCACCCTGGGGTCAGTACTCTTGTCAGACTTTGTGCAAAATGGTTAATGCTTCCAAGAATTCCCATAAAACATCATCATGAAGTGAGATATTTGAACACCATCTTTTGAATCAGGATCTTTATCGACTAACACTAAAAAAGGCCGACATCAGTTTCTTCAGTACATGCTTAGATTTGTCCTGCGCTGGCGCCCACATAGAGGAGAGAGGTCAGTATGCTATGACGCCGGTAGCTAGTTTCCTTCCCACCAGAATGGAGCCTTGGGGTTTGTTTCTTGTCAGCCGTTAGCTTTAACCTCTTATTTCTGTCCTGTTTATGTTGAAAACACTCATTTAAACAGACATGCACAGCATCATACTCTGACACAAGCACAGCAGCGTACCATTAGACGCTATGCTCGCTTCAGTATTACACACTCAAGCGCTCCTTGACTTTACTCTTATTAGACATTTGGTGTACCGAGTCTCCCTTAGGCCCACCCCGAGGCCTCTGGCTGTCATGTCTTCTCTCTTTCTCTTTTTCTCCCTCTCTCTATCCGACTGTCCCATTTCCTTCTCTCCAGTTTCCCTCAATAATGAGACCATCTTTTACTTTTGGATTAGTTAAATTAACTAAAAGCAGCCATGTTTGTACACTTCAGATAGTGAAGAAAGCATGCGTTAGACAAGTAGTGAGTTCTGTTGACACTGTATATGTGTATATGTTTGTCGGATATAAGGGAATACTATACAATGATCCAGATGTAATATTTTATTCAGAATTAATATAAAGTATATGACTGAACTTTCAGGAATAAACTTAAAACTTCCTGTTACAGAGCTGAACCTTGGCTGTTTTTTGTGTGTGATGAAGGATGAAGACTGTTTGTGCACCATCGTAGGCAGGATTTAAGGTTGGTACAACATTTCCATCTTGTCCTGGATGTGGTTTGGAGTTTCTCCAGCATTTCAGGCTATCTGGGCACTTACCTCCTATCTATTTGTAATGAAAAATGTCTATTATTTAACATTTTTTTGCCATGTAATGTGCTTTGAGTTTATTTAATATGACAAACTCAGTTTTGAGGCAAAGAGCAGCTCTTTTACAGATACTGAGGTCATGAGTGGAAGTCTTTGTCACCGATGAGTGAAGATCTGGATGGCTTGAGATCTGAATTCTGATGGACCCACTGGACAGCTGTTGATGAAAACAGGTGAACAAAGTTTAACAGCAGGACTAGTGAGTAGTGAACAGCACAAAAATGCAACGGTGTCCTTAGGGGTTGTTATGGTTAGCTTTATTGTACCACGGCATTGTTCCCTGCTTTAATGAATCACTGGATGAATGCACCACCCGGGGAACACGCAACGTGACCTAAATCAAACACACCAAGGATGCTGAGTCACCAGCAGATCCAGGTTGGGTCTGGCTGACATGCTAAACACTTAAAATGCTCACGGTGGATGTTTCTGGGGTGACTTCTGTCTTCAGTGTGGTGTGTGAGGCCTTTCTGCTGCTTGTCACTGCAGAGCCTCAATCAGCTCAAAGGAACAGAGAGGCTGAGTGGACTGGTTATAGTGGGACAGAGAGGCCGAGTGGACTGGTTATAGTGGGACAGAGAGGCTGAGTGGACTGGTTATAGTGGGACGGAGAGGCCGAGTGGACTGGTTATAGAGGGACGGAGAGGCTGAGTGGACTGTTGTAGTGGGACGGAGAGGCTGAGTGGACTGGTTATAGTGGGACGGAGAGGCCGAGTGGACTGGTTATAGTGGGACAGAGAGGCTGAGTGGACTGGTTGTAGTGGGACGGAGAGGCTGAGTGGACTGGTTATAGTGGGACGGAGAGGCCGAGTGGACTGGTTATAGTGGGACAGAGAGGCCGAGTGGACTGGTTATAGAGGGACTGGTTATAGGGGAGAGAGGCCGAGTGGACTGGTTATAGTGGGACAGAGAGGCCGAGTGGACTGGTTATAGTGGGACAGAGAGGCCGAGTGGACTGGTTATAGTGGGACGGAGAGGCCGAGTGGACTGGTTATAGAGGGACGGAGAGGCCGAATGGACTGGTTATAGTGGGACAGAGAGGCCGAGTGGACTGGTTATAGTGGGACGGAGAGGCCGAGTGGACTGGTTATATTATGTACATACTATATACTATGATATTTTATGACATTTATGCACACTATGACATTTTTTCTACATTTTTTACTGACTTTTTTTCCAACATACTATATTATGACATTCTATACTGACTTTTTTTCTACCACACTGTACTTTACTATATTAAACTATACTATACTATATAGTATAATATAGTATAGTTTGACTTTTCTGGCTTTTTTCATCATACTATACCTGCTCTAACATTTTTATGTGCTATATTACTTTTTCAACATCCTGTACTGTAATTTTTAATGACATTTTTCGACACACCAATCTATGATTTGGTATGTCTGTATAAGGCATGTTATACTTTTCCTCGACACACTATATTACAACTTTTTGTAGGTTTTGTTTCGTTAAAGAACTACAAGGCGTCGCGGAATAAAATGACGTAATCACCGCGCGTCTGTAATCGCGTAGAAACTCTCAGGTGTGTCATGAGGACGCCGACATTAGATTGTCTCTCAGCCGCTCGCCGCCTCCATACAGCTTGTTTCTCTGCTGTATTTAGATGCTGAGCTCGTACTTTGATGCGTTTATTTTTGTGATTAGCGTATCGATAACTTACTGCGTATTAGCTTTAGTTTCTGTCACTGATTGATTGATTGGCCTGCTGCAGCCCGAACCCACCTGAGACCTTCAACCAGCCCAGCTCAGCAGGTAAGCGATATAAATACATAAAATCACCCTTCATTATATGTGTGAAAGACATGACTTTTTTCTCCATATATCTATACTGTGATGTTTTTATTGCATATTTTGCATATATTTTGATTGCACAGGCTACTATAACATCACTTTTATACTATACTGTGATTTTGTTTTCTACACATACTGTTCTGTTACCGTTTTAATGACTTTACATACAGACATACTATACTATGACCTACTATACTGGGATATTTTTATGGTATACTATAGTACTTTGACTTCATTATGACTTTTATGGCATACTACACTATGACTTTAAATATGCTATACTATGTATTTCATGACTTTTCGAAACTTTTCATCATGTACTATGACTTTTTATGGTTCTTTTTCCAACATATACTATGACTGTTGTATTGCATATGTTAGTATATAACATACTATGCTGTGACACATTATTCTGTTACCTTTTTAAAGACTTTTTTGACATACTACGTCTTTTTTATGAGCTACTATACTGTGATATTTTTATGGCATTCTATGGTACTTTATGACTTTTTTTACGTGTTATACTCATACCATTATTCTTTATGGCACACTATACTATGACTCTTTCAATATGCGATACTGTGTATTTGTATATGACTTTTTATGACTATTTTCCAACATGTACTCTGATTTTTTTACTGTATAGTCTACTATACATATAATTCTTTGTAAATATACTGTACTGTGTTTTTTTTGTTTGTTTTTTTACATGCCTTTGTTACTTTTTTAGTGACCTTTTTATGGTACACTGTAGTATGACTTTTTACTTATTATGTGACATACTATATTATGCTACTAAGCTATACTATACTCTGACTCTTTTTTTATTGCATAGGCTACTTTAACTACTTAGTCAACATACGGTACTCTACTATGTCTTTTTCCAACATACTGTACTGACTTTTTTATTGCATAGGATACTAGAAGAAGAAGATCTACCTTTATTAGTCCCACAATGGGGAAATTCAATTTACACTCTGTTAAACTCATACATGGTACATGCAGACCTGAAACACACATACATGCATTAATGGAGAGATGTCAGAGTGAGGGGGCTGCTCCTGACAAGCGCCCCGAGCAGTTGGGGGTCTGGTGCCTTGCTCAGGGGCACCTCGGCAGTGCCCAAGAGGTAAACTGGCACCTCTCCAGCTACCAGTTCACACTCAGTTTTTAGTCCATGTCGGGACTTGAACCGGTGACCCTCCGGTTCCCAAGCCAACTCCCTACAGACTGAGCTACTGCCGCCCCCGCTACTACAACATTACTTTGTAAACATGACTTTTTTTCAAGATACTTTTACTTTTTTATGGTACACTATAGTATGACTTTTTAGTTATGTGACATACTATACCATGACTTTTTATGACCAGCTATACTGTGACATTTATATGCCATACTATAGTACTTTAACTTTGTCTTTTTTGACATACTATACTACAGTACTATTATGTTTTCATGGCATACTATTCTAGACATTTTCAATATGCTACAGCCTGCTATGTCTTTATCCAACACACTATACTATTACCTTGTAAAAACATTTTTATGTACTACAGTTGCAAGAAAAATCCCTTTTGGATTACTTGGATTTCTGCATAAATTGGTCATAAAATGTGTTCTGATCTTCATCTAAGTCACAACAATAGACAAACAGTCTGCTTGTTATCGCACAATATCGCACAAAACATTATGTTTTCATGTTTTATTGAACACAACATGTAAACATTCACAGGGCAGGGTGGAAAAAGTATATGAACCTTTGGATTTAATAACTGTTGACCCTCCTTTGGCAGCAATAACCTCAACGAGACGTTTCCTGTAGTTGCAGATCAGACCTGCATGATGGTCAGGAGGAATTTTAGATTGTTCCTCCTTAGAAAACTGTTTCAGTTCGGTAATATTCTTGGGATGTCTGGTGTGAATCTCTCTCTTGAGGTCATGCCACAGCATCTCAGTCGGGTTGAGGTCAGGACTCTGGACCGCTCCAGAAGGCCTGTTTTCTTCTGTTGAAGCCGTTCTGTTGTTGATTTACTTCTATGCTTTGAGTCATTGTCCTGTTGCATCACCCATCCTCTGTTGAGCTTCAGTTGGCGGACAGATGCTCTTAAATTTTCTTGCAAAATGTTTTGATAAAATTGGGAATTCATTTTTCAGGGGATGACAGCAATCTGTCCAGGCCCTGAAGCAGCCCCAAACCATGATGCCCCCTCAAAACCGTATTTCACAGTTTGGATGAGGTTTTGATGTGCTGTGCCTTTTTTTTTTTTCTCCACATAGTGTTGCTTGTTCCTTCCAAACAACTCAGTTTTGGTTTCATCTGTCCACAGAGTATTTAGCCAGTAGTGCTGTTGAACATCCAGGTGCTGTTTTGCAAACTTCAAACATTCAGCAATGTTTTATTCTGACAGCAGTCGCTTCCTCCATGGCGTCCTCCCATTAACTCTATTCTTGTTTAATGTTTTACTTATTGTAGATTTGTCAACTAAAATGTTAGCATGTGCCAGAGATTTCTGTCAGTCTTTAGCTGACACTCAGGATTTTTCTTCACCTCACTGAGCATTCAGCGCTCTGCTCCTGTGGTCATCTTTACAGGACGACCATGTCTAGGGAGAGTAGCAACAGTGCTGAACTTTCTTCTTGTAGACAGTCTGTCTTACCGTGGACACATGAACATCAAGGCTTTAGAGATACTTTTGTAAACCTTTCCAGCTTCATATAAGTCAACAGTTCTTGATCGTAGGTCTTCTGAGAGCTCTTTAGTGCAAGGCATGATTCACATCAGGCAATGCTTCTGGAGAACAGCTAACTCCAAACTGGTGTTTTTATAGGACAGGGCAGCTTTAACCAACCCCTCCAATCTCATCACATTGATCAGACTCCAGGTTGGCAGATTCCTGGCTTCCAATTAGCTCTTGGAGAAGTCATTAGCCTCGGGGTTCACATACTTTTTCCACCCTGTACTGTGAATGTTTACATGTTGTGTTCAATAAAAACATGAAAACAATTTTTTTTGGGTGGTATTAGTTTAAGCAGACTATTTGTCTGTTGTTGTGACTTCGAAGAACATCAGGACACATTTTATGACCAATTTATACAGAAATCCAAATAATCGCAAAGGTTCACATACTTTTTCTTGCGACTGTATGTTATGCTACTAAGCTATGCTATACTCTGACTTTTTATTGCATAGGCTACTTTAACCACTTAGTCAACATACTATACTGTGGCTTTTTAGGACTCTTTTTTTCCCCCCAACATATTATACTCTGACTTTAGTTTATTACATAGGATACTATAACGTCACTTTGTAAACATACTATGACTTTTTTCAAGATACTTTTACTTTTTTAATGACATTTTTCTGGTACACTATAGTATGACTTTTTACTTATGTGACATACTATGACTTTTTATGACCAACTATACTGATATTTTTATGGCATACTATAGTACTTTGTCTTTTTTGACATACTGTACTACAATACTATTATGTTTTTATGGCATACTATACGACGACATTTTCAGTATGCTACAGCCTGCTATGTCTTCATCCGACACACTATACTATTACCTTGTACAGACATTTTGTATGTACTATATTATGCTACTAAGCTATACGCTGACTTTTTTATTGCATAGGCTACTAAAACATAACTTTGTAAATATACTGTACTATGACTTTTTTCAAGATACTTTTACTTTTTAATGACATTTTTATGGTACACTATAGTATGACTTTTTACTTGTTAAGTGGCATACTATACTATGACTTTTTTATGACCAGCTACACTATGACATTTTTATAGCATACTATAGTACTTTGACTTTGTCTTTATTGACATACTATACTACAATACTATATATATACTATAGTAGACATTTTCAGTATGCTACAGGCTGCTATGTCTTTATCCAACACACTATACTGTTACCTTGTACAGACATTTTTCCAATGGACTATTTTATGCTTCTAAGGTATACTACTTTTTTTTCAGCGTAACGTTAGACTATAATGCTATGATTTTTTTCATAGCATACTATACTGACTTTTTATGACTCTTCTCCAACATACTATGACTTTTTTATGACCTACTATACTGTGACATTTTTTGACATACAATACTATACTGTTTTTTATAGCATACCATCCAATAACATTCGCTATAGCCTACTTTGTCCTTATTCAACACACTGTACTATGACTTTTTTATGACCTACTATACTGGGGTATTTTTTATGGTATACTATATAATAGTATAATAATAATGTTATATTATTATGTTTTATGGCACACTATACAATAACATGTTTTGTTTGACATACTATCGTAAGAGTCTTTAGGACTTTTTTTCAACATACTACTACTTTTTTTTACCGAATATACTACAACCTCTTTTTTTTTTTGCCATACTATACTATGATTTTTTTTTTTTTTTTAGTTGAAAACCACTAGACCATTATGACATTAAGAAATGTTTCACAGCATACTATGCGGACTTTTCTATTATTTTTTTTAAAAACATGCTATATGATGACTTAAAAAAAAAAAAAACTTTGTCAATATATCATACCGTGACTTTGGTGACTTTTTTTTTTTGACATACTATGACTTTATGACTTTTTTTCAACATACCATACTAGGATTTTTTCAGTGTACTATACCATAACTTTTTTATGACTTTTCAGCATACTATTTACTACTATTACTAACTTTTACATATTATACTATGATTTATTATTTTTGTTGATATACTATACTATTACATTTTCTGTGATTTTTTGACATGCTATACTGTGACTTTTTTTTTTTTTTCCAACATACCGTGACTTCTGTATAACTCGAACCCGGACTGCCTGAGTGATAACCAGGTGTCCTAAACGCTGGACCATGTGGGACAGTATGAAATGTTTCACAGCTTCACACTATGCTGTTTTTTCTGACTTGATTCTGACATACTGTACATAACTGTCAACATACTATACTCTTACTTCAAGTTTATTTGTTTATTTATTTATTTTAAACACTACACAATGACTTTTAGGACTTTTTACCCCAGACATACTATAATGTCAATTGGAAATTTTCAGATTTAATATATTAAAAAAAAATTTTCAACATACTATACAACTTATTTTTCTTCATCTTCAACCGCTTATCCGGGCTCGGGTCCCGGGGGCCACAGCTCCAGCAGGGGACCACAAACTTCCCTTTCCTGGGCCACATTAGCCTGGGGGATCCCGAGGTGTTCCCAGGCCAGTGTGAAGATATAATCTCTCCATCTAGTCCTGGGCCATCCCCGGGGTCTCCTCCCAGCTGGTCGTGCCTGGAACACCTCCCTAGGGAGTCGCCCAGGAGGCATCCTTGCCAGATGCCTGAACCACCTCAACTGACTCCTTTCAACGCAAAGGAGCAGCGGCTCTACTCCGAGTCCCTCACAGATGACTGAGCTTCTCATTTTATCTCTAAGGGAGATGCCAGCCACCCTCCTGAGAAAACCCATTTCGGCCGCTTGTACTCGCGATCTAGTTCTTTCGGTCATGACCCAGCCCTCATGACCAGAGAGAGAGTAGGCACGAAGATTGACCGGTAAATAGAGAGCTTTGCCTTCCGGCTCAACTCTCTCTTCGTCACAACGGTGCGGTACAGCGACTGCAATACTGCCCCCGCTGATTCTCCGGCCAATCTCATGTTCCATTGTTCCCTCACTCGTGAACAAGACCCTGAGGTACTTGAACTCCTTCTCTTGGGGTAAAGACTCATTCCCTACCTGGAGTAGACAATCCATCGGTTTCCTGCTGAGAACCATGGCCTCTGATTTTGAGGTGCTGATCCTCATCCCAGCTGTTTCACACTCTGCTGCGAACCGATCCAGTGAGTGCTGGAGGTCGCAGACCGATGATGCCAGCAGAACCACATCATCTGCAAAAAGCAGCGATGAGATCCTCAGCACACCAATCCGCAAACCCTCCTCCCCCCGACTACGCCTCGATATCCTGTCCATGAATATCACGAACAGGATTGGAGACAAGGCGCAACCCTGGCGAAGGCCAACACCCACCGGAAACGAGTCCAACTTACTGCTGAGAACCCAGACACAGCTCTCGCTTTGGGAGTACAGGGATTGGATGGCCCTGAGAAGTGACCCCCCTCACCCCATACTCCCGCAGTACCTCCCACAGTATACCCCGGGGGACTCCATCGTACGCCTTCTCCAGGTCTACAAAACACATGTAAACTGGATGGGCATACTCCCAGGCCCCCTCAAGGATCCTTGCGAGAGTGAAGAGCTGGTCCGTTGTTCCACGGCCAGGATGAAATCCACATTGTTCCTCTTCAATCCGAGGTTCGACTATTGACCGGACCCTCCTTTCTAGTGTGATACCCCTGTAATTGGCACACACTCTCTGGTCCCCCTTTTTGAACAGGGGAACCACCACCCCGGTCTGCCACTCTTTAGGCACTGTCCCCGACTTCCATGCAATGTTGAAGAGGCATGTCATCCATGACAGCCCCTCCACACCCAGAGCCTTCAGCATTTCTGGGCGAATCTCGTCAATCCCGGGACCTTGCCACTGCAGAGCTGTTTAACTACCTCAGTGACTTCCCCCAGGGAAATTGACGACGATCCCCCATCAGCTTCCAGCTCTGCCTCTACAAGAGAGGGCGTATCAGTCGGGTTCAGGAGTTCCTCAAGTGCCCCTTCCACCGCCCGGTTACCTCCGCAGTTGAGGTCAACAGTGTCCCATCCTTACTGTACACAGCTTGGATGGTTCCCCATTTCCCCCTCCTCAGGTGCCGGACAGTTTTCCAGAAGCACCTTGGTGCCGACCGAAAGTCCTTCTCCATGGCTGCTCCGAACTCCTCCCACACCCGCTGTTTGCCTCCTTTACGGCAGCGGCTGCCGCCCCACGGGCCTGTCGGTACCTTGCAACTGCCTCCGGAGTCCTCCGAGATAACATATCCCGGAAGGACTCCTTCTTCAGTCAGACAGCTTCCCTGACCACCGGTGTCCACCACGGTGTTCGAGGGTTACCGCCCCTTGAGGCACCTAAGACCTGCAGGCCACAGCTCACCGCCGCAGCTTCAGCAATGGAAGCTTTGAATATCGCCCATTCAGGTTCAATGCCCCCAGCCTCCACAGGAATGCTAGAAAAGCTCTGCCGGAGGTGTGAGTGGAAGATCTCTCGGATACGGGCCTCCTCCAGACATTCCCAGTTCACCCGCACTACACGTTTGGGTTTACCAGGTCTGTCCAGAGTCTTCCCCCACCCTCTGATCCAACTCACCACCAGATGGTGATCAGTTGACAGCTCTGCCCCTCTCTTCACCCGAGTGTCCAAAACATGCGGCCTCAGATCAGATGATACGATCACAAAATCGATCATCGATCTTCGGCCTAGGGTGCTCTGGTAACAAGTACACTTATGAGCATCCTTATGTTCGAACATGGTATTTGTTATAGATAACCCATGACTAGCACAGAAGTCCAATAACAAACGACCGCTTGGGTTCAGATCAGATAGGCTATTCCTCCCAATCACACCTATCCAGGTACCTCCATCGTTGCCCACGTGTGCGTTGAAGTCCCCCAGCAGAACAATGGAGTCCCCTACTGGGGCCCCATACAGGACTCCATTCAGGGTCTCCAAGAAGGTCGAATACTCTGAACTGCTGTTTGGTGCATATGCACAGACAACAGTCAGAGTCCCCCCTCCGTCTGGGCCTGGCTCCAGAAAGGGGCCCCGGGCTTCCTCTGGGCCGGGTCACTCCTCCTCTGCCTCGGTTATTCATAGGGTTTTTGAACCATTCTTTGTCTGGCCCCTCACCTGAGACCAATTTGCCATGGGAGACCCTACCAGGAGCACTAGGCTCCAGACAACACAGCCCTCAGGGTCATACACAAACCTCTCCACCACCTTAAGGTGATGGTTCCCGGAGAGGAACTTATTTTTCTGAAATACTATAATTGCTCTTTAAACACATTTTTCAACATATTATACCATTACACTCTCGACATACTATAACTATTTTCGATGTACTATACTAATACTTTTGAATTTTATAAAAGTAACTATAGTATGACTTAAAAATCATCATACTATACGAGAACTTTTTCAACATGTTGAAAAAAGTTCTCGTATAGTATGATGATTTTTAATAATTTTGACAAACTGTAATGACTATTTTAGTTTTTGAATATGCTATTTTTTTCAATATAACATACTATGACATGTTTTAATTTTTTTGACATACTATACTATGACTTTTTTCCAACATACTATATGTATGTATAATATGACTTTTTCTATTTTTTTTTAAACACTACTATGGCTTTTTGACATATACTTTGTCTTTTTCTATTTTATTTGACATACTATGAATTTTCACAAGATCTTTTATGTACTACACTATGGCTTTAAAAAACCTGACACACTATACTATTTTTTAAATTAGTTTGACACTTGATACTGTGACTTTTCTTGATTTTTTTTTTTTAATTCGACATTATATATGACATATTTTTTTGTATTGACATACTATGCTATGGCTTTTTTCCAACACGACATTTTACACAGAGTTTTAAGGGTTTTTTTTTTTTTAACATACTAGTACTTTTTTATGACTTGTATATTAAAAAATAAATATATAGTATAGTACTATACAGTAGTATAGACTGAACTACTGCCTTCCACATATCCAGTTCCCACACCGGGATTCGAACCCGGGCTGCCTGGGTTTGAAACCAGGAGTCGTAACCGCTAGACCATATGGGACAGTATGAAATGTTTCATGGCATATTATACTGTGACTTTAGTACTTCTTTTAACCATACTACACTATGATGTTTTATGAAATTTTCCTGAGCTACTGCCACCCCAGATCCAGTTCTTGAACCCAGATGCTGGATGTGGGACAGTGTGAAATGTTTTAGGGCATACCATACCATACCATGACTTTCAACATACTGTACTGTACTGTAACCGTATACTATGAGTTAAAAAAAAATTGGCATATTAAGTTTATTTTTGACATACTATGCTAGGTTTTTTTCAAAATACCATAATACCTTTTTAGTGACATTTTTCTAACATACTATACTTTGACTTATTTCATTTTTTTTTTGACATACTGTGCTAGGACTCTTTAACTATAACTATTATTTTTTGTCATACTACACTAGAACTTTTTTCATTCTTTTTCGACATTTTACTGATTTTTTTCTTTCCAGCATATTTCACTAACATTTTGATTTCTTCAGCATACTATATACTATGACATTTTTTCAACATCATATGACTTGTTTTTTGGACGTACTATGCGATTTATTTTTTCGACATACTATACTAGGGCATTTCTTTTTGACATACCATAGCTTTTTTCCGATATACTCTGGTTACTTTTTCAGCATACTATACTATGGCTTTTGTGCAACATACTATGACTTTTTCGTACTTTTTTTCCAACATACTGTGCTATAAGTTTTCAAAAAGGTGACATACTATATCTTTTTTTTTTTTAATTTCGACACTATACAATGACTTTGTTTATTTTTTTAAAATACTATGCTGTTCTTTGTCAACATCCTAAACAATGACTATTCAAATTCTTTTGACATATACTATGATTTATTTTTTGACATGCTATACTTGGGCATTTTTTTCAACATACTTTATACTACAACGCTGTTTATTGACAAGATATTATATGGAGGTTTTTTAAAATACTATGCTATCCATGACTTTTTTTGTTTTTTTTTCCCCCCACATACGATTTTTCCTGACATAATATACTGATGTTTTTAAATGACACTATACTGACGTTTTCATCGAAAGATTTCGACATACTATACTATGGCAGTGTTTTTTTTTTTGTAAAAGTTTACAACATTTCACGAAATGACTTTTGTTCCCCATAGAATCATTCTACACGCGATGATACGACCGTTTTGATGATACTTTTCAACATCAAAAAAATTTGATGTTTTCATGAAAAAATTTCGACATACTATACTATGGCGTTTTTTTTTTGTAAAATTTTTACAACACTTCACAAAATGACTTTTGTTCACCATAGAATCATTCTACACGCTATAATGCTACCGTTTTAATGATTTTTTTCAATATCAAAAAAATTTGACGTTTTCATGAAAAAATTTCGACACTATAGTATGGCAGTTTTTTTTTTTGGAAAATTTTAAAACATTTCACAAAGAGATTTTTGGTCACCATAGAATCATTCTACATGCTATAATACGACAGTTTTCATGATTTTTTTCAACATCAAAAAAATTTGACGTTTTCACGGAAAAATTTCGACATACTATACTATGGCATTTTTTTGTATAATTTTACAACATTTCACGTTTTACACATTTTACAACACTTCACGAAATTACTTTTGTGTGCCATAGAATCATTCTACACGCTATAATACGACCGTTTTCATGAATTTTTTCAACATCAAAAAAATTTGACGTTTTCTTGGAAAAATTTCGACATACTATACTATGGCATTTTTTTGTAAAATTTTACACTTCACGAAATGACTTTTGTTCCCCATAGAATCATTCTACACGCTATAATACGACCGTTTTCATGATTTTTTTCAACATCAAAAAAATTTGACGTTTTCATCGAAAAATTTCGACATACTATACTATGGCGTTTTTTTTTTTTGTAGAATTTTACAACACTTCTCGAAATTACTTTTGTGTGCCATAGAATGATTCTACACACTATAATACTACCGTTTATGATTTTTTTTCAACATCAAAAAAAATTTTGACGTTTTGATCGAAAAATTTCGACATACTATACTATGGCGTTTTTTTTTTTTTGTAGAATTTTACAACACTTCACGAAATGACTTTTGTGTGCCATAGAATGATTCTACACGCTATAATACTACCGTTTTCATGATTTTTTTTCAACATCAAAAAAATTTTGACATTTTCATCGAACAATTTCGACATACTATACTATGGCGTTTTTTTTTTGGAAAATTATAAAACATTTCACAAAGAGATTTTTGTTCACCATAGAATCATTCTACATGCTGTAATACGACCGTTTTCATGATTTTTTTCATCAAAAAAATTTGACGTTTTCATGGAAAAATTTCGACATACTATACTATGGCATTTTTTTGTAAAATTTTACATTTCACGAAATGACTTTTGTTCCCCATAGATTCATTCTACACGCTATAATATGACCGTTTTCATGATTTTTTTCAACATCAAAAAAATTTGACGTTTTCATGAAAAAATTTCGACATACTATGCTATGAAGTTTTTTTTGTAAAATTTTACAACACTTCACGAAATTACTTTTGTTCACCATAGAATCATTCTACACGCTATAATACGACCGTTTTCATGATTTTTTTCAACATCAAAAAAATATGACGTTTTCACGGAAAAATTTCGACATACTATACTATGGCGTTTTTTTTTGTAAAATTTTACAACATTTCACGAAATGACTTTTGTTCCCCATAAAATCATTCTACACGCTATAATATGACCGTTTTCATGATTTTTTTCATCAAAAAAATTTTACGTTTTCATCGAAAAATTTCGACATACTATACTATGGCATTTTTTTTTTTTTTGTAGAATTTTACAACACTTCACGTAATTACTTTTGTTCACCATAGAATCATTCTACACGCTATAATACGACCGTTTTCATGAATTTTTTCGACATCAAAAAAATTTGACGTTTTCATGGAAAAATTTCGACATACTATACTATGGCATTTTTTTGTAAAATTTTACATTTCACGAAATGACTTTTGTTCCCCATAGAATCATTCTACACGCTATAATACGACCGTATTCATGATTTTTTTCACCATCAAACAAATTTGACGTTTTCATGAAAAAATTTCGACATACTATACTATGGCATTTTTTTTGTAAAATTTTACAACATTTCACGTTTTACACATTTTACAACACTTCACGAAATTACTTTTGTGTGCCATAGAATCATTCTACACGCTATAATGCTACCGTTTTAATGATTTTTTTCAATATCAAAAAAATTTGACGTTTTCATGGAAAAATTTCGACATACTATACTATGGCAGTTTTTTTTGGAAAATTATAAAACATTTCACAAAGAGATTTTTGTTCACCATAGAATCATTCTACATGCTATAATACGACCGTTTTCATGATTTTTTTTAACATCAAAAAAATTTGACATTTTGGAAAAATTTCAACATACTATACTATGGCGTTTTTTTTTTGTAGAATTTTTCAACACTTCACGAAATTACTTTTGTGTGCCATTGAATCATTCCACACGCTATAATGCTACCTTTTTAATGATTTTTTTTCAACATCAAAAAAATGTTGACGTTTTCATGGAAAAATTTCGACATACTATACTATGGCTTTTTTTTTTTTTTTGTAAAATTTTACAACACTTCACAAAATGACTTTTGTTCACCATAGAATCATTCTACACGCTATAATACGACCGTTTTCATGATTTTTTTCAACATCAAAAAAATTTGACGTTTTCATCGAAAAATTTCGACATACTATACTATGGCGTTTTTTTTTTTTGTAGAATTTTACAACACTTCTCGAAATTACTTTTGTGTGCCATAGAATGATTCTACACACTATAATACTACCGTTTATGATTTTTTTTCAACATCAAAAAAATTTTGACGTTTTGATCGAAAAATTTCGACATACTATACTATGGCGTTTTTTTTTTTGGAAAATTATAAAACATTTCACAAAGAGATTTTTGTTCACCATAGAATCATTCTACATGCTATAATACGACCGTTTACATGATTTTTTTTTCATCAAAAAAATTTGACGTTTTCATGGAAAAATTTCGACATACTATACTATGAAGTTTTTTTTGTAAAATTTTACAACACTTCACGAAATTACTTTTGTTCACCATAGAATCATTCTACACGCTATAATATTACCGTTTTCATGATTTTTTAAAAATTTTTCATCGAAAAATTTCGACATACTATACTATGGCATTTTTTTTGTAAAATTTTACAACATTTCACGTTTTACACATTTTACAACACTTCACGAAATTACTTTTGTGTGCCATAGAATCATTCTACACGCTATAATGGTACCGTTTTAATGATTTTTTTTCAATATCAAAAAATTTTGACATTTTCATCGAAAAATTTCGACATACTATACTATGGCGTTTTTTTTTTGTAAAATTTTACATTTCACGAAATGACTTTTGTGTGCCATAGAATCATTCTACACGCTATAATGCTACCGTTTTAATAATTTTTTTCAATATCAAAAAAATTTGACGTTTTCATGAAAAAATTTCGACATACTATACTATGGCATTTTTTTTGTAAAATTTTACAACACTTCACAAAATGACTTTTGTTCACCATAGAATCATTCTACACGCTATAATACGACCGTATTCATGATTTTTTTCAACATCAAAAAAATTTGACGTTTTCATCGCAAAATTTCGACATACTGTACTATGGCGGTTTTTTTTTGTAAAATTTTACAACACTTCACGAAATGACTTTTGTTCACCATAGAATCATTCTACACGCTATAATACGACCGTTTTCATGATTTTTTTCAACATCAAAAAAATTTGACGTTTTCACGGAAAAATTTCGACATACTATACTATGGCGTTTTTTTTTTGGAAAATTTTAAAACACTTCACGAAATTACTTTTGTGTGCCATAGAATCATTCTACACGCTATAATGCTACCGTTTTAATGATTTTTTTCAATATCAAAAAAATTTGACGTTTTCATGAAAAAATTTCGACATACTATACTATGGCGTTTTTTTTGTAAAATTTTACAACACTTCACAAAATGACTTTTGTTCCCCATAGAATCATTCTACACACTATAATACGACCGTTTTCATGATTTTTTTCAACATCAAAAAAATTTGACGTTTTCACGGAAAACTTTCGACATACTATACTATGGCATTTTTTTTGTAAAATTTTACAACATTTCACGTTTTACACATTTTACAACACTTCACGAAATGACTTTTGTGTGCCATAGAATCATTCTACACGCTATAATGCTACCGTTTTCATGATTTTTTTCCAACATCAAAAAAATTTGACGTTTTCACGAAAAATTTCGACATACTATACTATGGCATTTTTTTTTGGAAAATTATAAAACATTTCACAAAGAGATTTTTGTTCACCATAGAATCATTTTACATGCTATAATACGACCGTTTACATGATTTTTTTCATCAAAAAAATTTGACGTTTTCATGGAAAAATTTCGACATACTATACTATGGCATTTTTTTGTAAAATTTTACATTTCACGAAATGACTTTTGTTCACCATAGAATCATTCTACACGCTATAATATTACCGTTTTAATGATTTTTTTCAATATCAAAAAAATTTGACGTTTTCATGAAAAAATTTCGACATACTATACTATGGCGTTTTTTTTTTGTAAAATTTTACAACACTTCACAAAATGACTTTTGTTCACCATAGAATCATTCTACACGCTATAATACGACCGTTTTCATGAATTTTTTTCAACATCAAAAAAATTTGACGTTTTCATCGAAAAATTTCGACATACTATACTATGGCGTTTTTTTTTTTTGTAGAATTTTACAACACTTCTCGAAATTACTTTTGTGTGCCATAGAATGATTCTACACACTATAATACTACCGTTTTATGATTTTTTTCAACATCAAAAAAATTTTGACGTTTTGATCGAAAAATTTCGACATACTATACTATGGCGGGGTTTTTTTTTGTAAAATTTTACAACACTTCACGAAATGACTTTTGTTCCCCATAGAATCATTCTACACACTATAATACGACCGTTTTCATGATTTTTTTCAACATCAAAAAAATTTGACGTATTCATGAAAAAATTTCGACATACTATACATAGCGTTTTTTTTTTGTAAAATTTTACAACACTTCACGAAATTACTTTTGTTCACCATAGAATCATTCTACACGCTATAATACTACCGTTTTCATGATTTTTTTTCAACATCAAAAAAATTTTGGCGTTTTCATCGAAAAATTTCGACATACTATACTATGGCTTTTTTTTGTTGTAGAATTTTACAACACTTCACAAAATGACTTTTGTTCACCATAGAATCATCCTACACGCTATAATACGACCTTTTTCATGATTTTTTTCAACATCAAAAAAATTTGACGTTTTCATGGAAAAATTTTGACATACTATACTATGGCATTTTTTTTTTAAATTTTACAACATTTCACGTTTTACACATTTTACAACACTTCACGAAATTACTTTTGTGTGCCATAGAATCATTCTACACGCTATAATGCTACCGTTTTAATGATTTTTTTCAATATCAAAAAAATTTGACGTTTTCATGGAAAAATTTCGACATACTATACTATGGCGGTTTTTTTTGGAAAATTATAAAACATTTCACAAAGAGATTTTTGTTCACCATAGAATCATTCTACATGCTATAATACGACCGTTTTCATGATTTTTTTTAACATCAAAAAAATTTCAACATACTATACTATGGCGTTTTTTTTTTGTAGAATTTTACAACACTTCACGAAATTACTTTTGTGTGCCATTGAATCATTCCACACGCTATAATACTACCGTTTTCATGATTTTTTTTCAACATCAAAAAAATTTTGACGTTTTCATGGAAAAATTTCGACATACTATACTATGGCGGGTTTTTTTTTGGAAAATTTTAAAACATTACACAAAGAGATTTTTATTCACCATAGAATCATTCTACATGCTATAATACTACCGTTTTTATGATTTTTTTCAACATCAAAAAAATTTGACGTTTTCATGGAAAAATTTCGACATACTATACTATGGCGTTTTTTTTTTTGTAGAATTTTACAACACTTCACGAAATGACTTTTGTGTGCCATAGAATCATTCTACACGCTATAATGCTACCGTTTTAATGATTTTTTTCAATATCAAAAAAATTTGACGTTTTCATGAAAAAATTTCGACACTATAGTATGGCAGTTTTTTTTTTTTGGAAAATTTTACAACACTTCACGAAACTACTTTTGTGTGCCATAGAATCATTCTACACGCTATAATGCTACCGTTTTAATGATTTTTTTCAATATCAAAAATATTTGACGTTTTCATGAAAAAATTTCGACATACTATACTATGGCGTTTTTTTTTTTTGTAGAATTTTACAACACTTCACGAAATGACTTTTGTTCCCCATAGAATCATTCTACACACTATAATACGACCGTTTTCATGATTTTTTTCAACATCAAAAAAATTTGACGTATTCATGAAAAAATTCCGACATACTATACTATGGCGTTTTTTTTTTGTAAAATTTTACAACACTTCACGAAATTACTTTTGTTCACCATAGAATCATTCTACATGCTATAATACGACCGTTTTCATGATTTTTTTCATCAAAAAAATTTGACGTTTTCATGGAAAAATTTCGACATACTATACTATGGCATTTTTTTGTAAAATTTTAAACATTTCACGAAATGACTTTTGTTCCCCATAGAATCATTCTACACGCTATAATATGACCGTTTTCATGATTTTTTTCAACATCAAAAAAATTTGACGTTTTCATGAAAAAATTTCGACATACTATACTATGTTGTTTTTTTTGTAAAATTTTACAACACTTCACGAAATTACTTTTGTTCACCATAGAATCATTCTACACGCTATAATACGACCGTTTTCATGATTTTTTTCAACATCAAAAAAATTTGACGTTTTCACGGAAAAATTTCGACATACTATACTATGGCGTTTTTTTGTAAAATTTTACAACATTTCATGAAATGACTTTTGTTCCTCATAAAATCATTCTACACGCTATAATATGACGGTTTTCATGATTTTTTTCATCAAAAAAATTTTACGTTTTCATCGAAAAATTTCGACATACTATACTATGGCGTTTTTTTGTAAAATTTTACAACATTTCACGAAATGACTTTTGTTCCCCATAAAATCATTCTACACGCTATAATATGACCGTTTTCATGATTTTTTTCATCAAAAAAATTCGACATACTATACTATGGCATTTTTTTGTAAAATTTTACATTTCACGAAATGACTTTTGTTCCCCATAGAATCATTCTACACGCTATAATACGACCGTTTTCATGATTTTTTTCAACATCAAAAAAATTTGACGTTTTCATGAAAAAATTTCGACATACTATACTATGAAGTTTTTTTTGTAAAATTTTACAACACTTCACGAAATTACTTTTGTTCACCATAGAATCATTCTACACGCTATAATACTACTGTTTTCATGATTTTTTTTCAACATCAAAAAAATGTTGACGTTTTCATCGAAAAATTTCGACATACTATACTATGGCATTTTTTTTTGTAAAATTTTACAACATTTCACGTTTTACACATTTTACAACACTTCACGAAATTACTTTTGTGTGCCATAGAATCATTCTACACGCTATAATGCTACCGTTTTAATGATTTTTTTCAATATCAAAAAAATTTTGACGTTTTCATGGAAAAATTTCGACATACTATACTATGGCGTTTTTTTTTTGGAAAATTTTAAAACATTACACAAAGAGCTTTTTATTCACCATAGAATCATTCTACATGCTATAATACGACAGTTTTTATGATTTTTTTCAACATCAAAAAAATTTGACTTTTTCATGGAAAAATTTCGACATACTATACTATGGTTTTTTTTTTTTGTAGAATTTTACAACACTTCACAAAATGACTTTTGTTCACCATAGAATCATTCTACACGCTATAATACGACTGTTTTCATGTATTTTTTCAACATCAAAAAAATTTGACGTTTTCTTGGAAAAATTTCGACATACTATACTATGGCGTTTTTTTTGTAAAATTTTACAACACTTCACGAAATTACTTTTGTTCACCATAGAATCATTCTACACACTATAATACTACCGTTTTCATGATTTTTTCTCAACATCAAAAAAATTTTGACGTTTTCATCGAAAAATTTCGACATACTATACTATGGCGTTTTTTTTTTTGGAAAATTTTAAAACATTTCACAAAGAGATTTTTGTTCCCCATAGAATCATTCTACATGCTATAATACGACCGTTTTAATGATTTTTTTCAACATCAAAAAAATTTGACGTTTTCATCGAAAAATTTCGACATGGCGACTATGGCGTTTTTTTTTTTTTGTAGAATTTTACAACACTTCTCGAAATTACTTTTGTGTGCCATAGAATGATTCTACACACTATAATACTACCGTTTATGATTTTTTTTCAACATCAAAAAAATTTTGACGTTTTGATCGAAAAATTTCGACATACTATACTATGGCGTTTTTTTTTTTTTTGTAGAATTTTACAACACTTCACGAAATGACTTTTGTGTGCCATAGAATGATTCTACACGCTATAATACTACCGTTTTCATGATTTTTTTTCAACATCAAAAAAATTTTGACATTTTCATCGAAAAATTTCGACATACTATACTATGGCGTTTTTTTTTGTAGGATTTTACAACACTTCACGAAATTACTTTTGTGTGCCATAGAATCATTCTACACGCTATAATGCTACCGTTTTAATGATTTTTTTCAATATCAAAAATATTTGACGTTTTCATGGAAAAATTTCGACATACTATACTATGGCGTTTTTTTTTTTTGTAGAATTTTACAACACTTCACGAAATGACTTTTGTTCCCCATAGAATCATTCTACACGCTATAATACGACCGTTTTCATGATTTTTTTCAACATCAAAAAAATTTGACGTATTCATGAAAAAATTCCGACATACTATACTATGGCGTTTTTTTTGTAAAATTTTACAACACTTCATGAAATTACTTTTGTTCACCATAGAATCATTCTACACGCTATAATACGACCGTTTTCATGAATTTTTTTCAACATCAAAAAAATTTGACGTTTTCATGGAAAAATTTCGACATACTATACTATGGCATTTTTTTGTAAAATTTTACATTTCACGAAATTACTTTTGTTCCCCTTAGAATCATTCTACACGCTATAATACTACTGTTTTCGTGATTTTTTTTCAACATCAAAAAAATTTTGACGTTTTCATGGAAAAATTTCTACATACTATACTATGGCGTTTTTTTTTTTGTAGAATTTTACAACACTTCACGAAATGACTTTTGTTCCCCATAGAATCATTCTACACACTATAATACGACCGTTTTCATGATTTTTTTCAACATCAAAAAAATTTGACGTATTCATGAAAAAATTTCGACATACTAAACTATGGCGTTTTTTTTTTGTAAAATTTTACAACACTTCACGAAATTACTTTTGTTCACCATAGAATCATTCTACACGCTATAATACGACCGTATTCATGATTTTTTTCAACATCAAAAAAATTTTGACGTTTTCATCGAAAAATTTCGACATACTATACTATGGCTTTTTTTTGTTGTAGAATTTTACAACACTTCACAAAATGACTTTTGTTCACCATAGAATCATCCTACACGCTATAATACGACCTTTTACATGATTTTTTTCAACATCAAAAAAATTTGACGTTTTCATGGAAAAATTTCGACATACTATACTATGGCGTTTTTTTTGTAGAATTTTACAACACTTCACGAAATTACTTTTGTTCCCCATAGAATCATTCTACACGCTATAATACTACTGTTTTCATGATTTTTTTTTCAACATCAAAAAAATTTTGACGTTTTCATCGAAAAATTTCGACATACTATACTATGGCATTTTTTTTTGTAAAATTTTACAACATTTCACGTTTTACACATTTTACAACACTTCACGAAATTACTTTTGTGTGCCATAGAATCATTCTACACGCTATAATGCTACCGTTTTAATGATTTTTTTCAATATCAAAAAAATTTGACGTTTTCATGGAAAAATTTCGACATACTATACTATGGCGGTTTTTTTTGGAAAATTATAAAACATTTCACAAAGAGATTTTTGTTCACCATAGAATCATTCTACATGCTATAATACGACCGTTTTCATGATTTTTTTTAACATCAAAAAAATTTGACATTTTGGAAAAATTTCAACATACTATACTATGGCGTTTTTTTTTTGTAGAATTTTACAACACTTCACGAAATTACTTTTGTGTGCCATTGAATCATTCCACACGCTATAATACGACCGTTTTCATGATTTTTTTTTCAACATCAAAAAAATTTTGACGTTTTCATGGAAAAATTTCGACATACTATTCTATGGCGGTTTTTTTTTGGAAAATTTTAAAACATTACACAAAGAGATTTTTATTCACCATAGAATCATTCTACATGCTATAATACGACCGTTTTAATGATTTTTTTCAACATCAAAAAAAATTTGACGTTTTCATGGAAAAATTTCGACATACTATACTATGGCATTTTTTTTGTAAAATTTTACAACATTTCACGTTTTACACATTTTACAACACTTCACGAAATTACTTTTGTGTGCCATAGAATCATTCTACACGCTATAATGGTACCGTTTTAATGATTTTTTTTCAATATCAAAAAATTTTGACGTTTTCATCGAAAAATTTCGACATACTATACTATGGCGTTTTTTTTTTGTAGAATTTTACAACACTTCACGAAATTACTTTTGTGTGCCATAGAATCATTCTACACGCTATAATGCTACCGTTTTAATGATTTTTTTTCAATATCAAAAAAATTTGACGTTTTCATGAAAAAATTTCAACATACTATACTATGGCATTTTTTTGTAAAATTTTACGTTTCACGAAATGACTTTTGTTCCCCATAGAATCATTCTACACGCTATAATACGACCGTTTTCATGATTTTTTTCAACATCAAAAAAATTTGACGTTTTCATGAAAAAATTTCGACATACTATACTATGGCGTTTTTTTTGTAAACTTTTACAACGCTTCACGAAATTACTTTTGTTCACCATAGAATCATTCTACACGCTATAATACTACCGTTTTCATGATTTTTTTTCAACATCAAAAAAATTTTGACGTTTTCATTGAAAAATTTCGACATACTATATATGGCTTTTTTTTTGATGTAGAATTTTACAAGACTTCACAAAATAACTTTTGTTCACCATAGAATCATCCTACACGCTATAATACGACCGTTTTCATGATTTTTTTCAACATCAAAAAAATTTGACGTTTTCATGGAAAAATTTCGACATACTATACTATGGCGGGTTTTTTTTTGTAGAATTTTACAACACTTCACGAAATTACTTTTGTGTGCCATAGAATCATTCTACACGCTATAATGCTACCGTTTTAATAATTTTTTTCAATATCAAAAAAATTTGACGTTTTCATGAAAAAATTTCGACATACTATACTATGGCGGTTTTTTTTTGTAAAATTTTACAACACTTCACGAAATGACTTTTGTTCACCATAGAATCATTCTACACGCTATAATACGACCGTTTTCATGATTTTTTTCAACATCAAAAAAATTTGACGTTTTCATGAAAAAATTTCGACATACTATACTATGGTGGTTTTTTTTTTTGTAGAATTTTACAACACTTCACAAAATGACTTTTGTTCCCCATAGAATCATCCTACACGCTATAATACGACCTTTTTCATGATTTTTTTCAACATCAAAAAAATTTGACGTTTTCATGGAAAAATTTCGACATACTATACTATGGCGTTTTTTTTTGTAGAATTTTACAACACTTCACGAAATTACTTTTGTGTGCCATAGAATCATTCTACACGCTATAATACTACCGTTTTCATGATTTTTTTCAACATCAAAAAAATTTTGACGTTTTCATCGAAAAATTTCGACATACTATACTATGGCGGGTTTTTTTTGGAAAATTTTAAAACATTTCACAAAGAGATTTTTGTTCACCATAGAATCATTCTACATGCTATAATACGACCGTTTTTATGATTTTTTTCAACATCAAAAAAATTTGACGTTTTCATGGAAAAATTTCGACATACTATACTATGGCGTTTTTTTTTTTGTAGAATTTTACAACACTTCACGAAATTACTTTTGTGTACCATAGAATCATTCTACACGCTATAATGCTACTGTTTTAATGATTTTTTTTCAATATCAAAAAAATTTGACGTTTTCATGGAAAAATTTCGACATACTATACTATGGCGTTTTTTTTGTAAAATTTTACAACACTTCACAAAATGACTTTTGTTCACCATAGAATCATTCTACACGCTATAATACGACCGTTTTCATGAATTTTTTCAACATCAAAAAAATTTGACGTTTTCATGGAAAAATTTCGACATACTATACTATGGCATTTTTTTGTAAAATTTTACATTTCACGAAATGACTTTTGTTCCCCATAGAATCATTCTACACGCTATAATATGACCGTTTTCATGATTTTTTTCAACATCAAAAAAATTTGACGTTTTCATGAAAAAATTTCGACATACTATACTATGAAGTTTTTTTTGTAAAATTTTACAACACTTCACGAAATTACTTTTGTTCACCATAGAATCATTCTACACGCTATAATACTACTGTTTTCATGATTTTTTTTCAACATCAAAAAAATTTTACGTTTTCATAAAAATTTCGACATACTATACTATGGCGTTTTTTTTTTTGGAAAATTTTACAACATTTCACGTTTTACACATTTTACAACACTTCACGAAATTACTTTTGTGTGCCATAGAATCATTCTACACGCTATAATGCTACCGTTTTAATGATTTTTTTTCAATATCAAAAAAATTTGACGTTTTCATGGAAAAATTTCGACATACTATACTATGGCGTTTTTTTTTTGTAAAATTTTACAACACTTCACAAAATGACTTTTGTTCACCATAGAATCATTCTACACGCTATAATACGACCGTTTTCATGATTTTTTTCAACATCAAAAAAATTTGACGTTTTCATGGAAAAATTTCGACATACTATACTATGGCGTTTTTTTTTTGTAGAATTTTACAACACTTCACGAAATTACTTTTGTGTGCCATAGAATCATTCTACACGCTATAATACTACCGTTTTCATGATTTTTTTTCAACATCAAAAAAATTTTGACGTTTTCATGGAAAAATTTCGACATACTATACTATGGCGGGTTTTTTTTGGAAAATTTTAAAACATTTCACAAAGAGATTTTTGTTCACCATAGAATCATTCTACATGCTATAATACGACCGTTTTTATGATTTTTTTCAACATCAAAAAAATTTGACGTTTTCATGGAAAAATTTCGACATACTATACTATGGCGGTTTTTTTTTTGTAGAATTTTACAACACTTCACGAAATTACTTTTGTGTGCCATAGAATCATTCTTCACGCTATAATGCTACTGTTTTAATGATTTTTTTCAATATCAAAAAAATTTGACGTTTTCATGAAAAATTTCGACATACTATACTATGGCGTTTTTTTTGTAAAATTTTACAACACTTCACAAAATGACTTTTGTTCACCATAGAATCATTCTACACGCTATAATACGACCGTTTTCATGATTTTTTTCAACATCAAAAAAATTTGACGTTTTCATCGAAAAATTTCGACATACTATACTATGGCGTTTTTTTTTTTTGTAGAATTTTACAACACTTCTCGAAATTACTTTTGTGTGCCATAGAATGATTCTACACACTATAATACTACCGTTTATGATTTTTTTTCAACATCAAAAAAATTTTGACGTTTTGATCGAAAAATTTCGACATACTATACTATGGCGTTTTTTTTTTTTTGTAGAATTTTACAACACTTCACGAAATGACTTTTGTGTGCCATAGAATGATTCTACACGCTATAATACTACCGTTTTCATGATTTTTTTTCAACATCAAAAAATTTTGACGTTTTCATGGAAAAATTTCGACATACTATACTATGGCGGTTTTTTTTTTTGTAGAATTTTACAACACTTCACGAAATGACTTTTTTTCCCCATAGAATCATTCTACACACTATAATACGACCGTTTTCATGATTTTTTTCAACATCAAAAAAATTTGACGTATTCATGAAAAAATTCCGACATACTATACTATGGCGTTTTTTTTTTGGAAAATTATAAAACATTTCACAAAGAGATTTTTGTTCACCATAGAATCATTCTACATGCTATAATACGACCGTTTTCATGATTTTTTTCAACATCAAAAAAATTTGACGTTTTCATGGAAAAATTTCGACATACTATACTATGGCATTTTTTTGTAAAATTTTTACATTTCACGAAATGACTTTTGTTCCCCATAGAATCATTCTACACGCTATAATACGACCGTTTTCATGATTTTTTTCAACATCAAAA
Organism: Pterois miles; assembly: GCA_947000775.1. Taxonomy (NCBI): domain Eukaryota; kingdom Metazoa; phylum Chordata; class Actinopteri; order Perciformes; family Scorpaenidae; genus Pterois; species Pterois miles. The sequence goes on from CAMQGK010000008.1 coordinate 10,858,318, forward strand.
AAATTTGACGTTTTCATGAAAAAATTTCGACATACTATACTATGAAGTTTTTTTTGTAAAATTTTACAACACTTCACGAAATTACTTTTGTTCACCATAGAATCATTCTACACGCTATAATATTACCGTTTTCATGATTTTTTTTTCATCGAAAAATTTCGACATACTACACTATGGCGTATTTTTTTTTTGTAGAATTTTACAACATTTCACGTTTTACACATTTTACAACACTTCACGAAATTACTTTTGTGTGCCATAGAATCATTCTACACGCTATAATGCTACCGTTTTAATGATTTTTTTCAATATCAAAAAAATTTGACGTTTTCATGGAAAAATTTCAACATACTACACTATGGCATTTTTTTGTAAAATTTTACATTTCACGAAATGACTTTTGTTCCCCATAGAATCATTCTACACGCTATAATACGACCGTTTTCATGATTTTTTTTCAACATCAAAAAAATTTTGACGTTTTCATCGAAAAATTTCGACATACTATACTATGGCGTTTTTTTTTTTTGATGTAGAATTTTACAACACTTCACAAAATAACTTTTGTTCACCATAGAATCATTCTACACGCTATAATACGACCGTTTTCATGATTTTTTTTCAACATCAAAAAAATTTTGACGTTTTCATGGAAAAATTTCGACATACTATACTATGGCGTTTTTTTTTTGGAAAATTTTAAAACATTACACAAAGAGATTTTTGTTCACCATAGAATCATTCTACATGCTATAATACGACCGTTTTTATGATTTTTTTCAACATCAAAAAAATTTGACGTTTTCATGGAAAAATTTCGACATACTATACTATGGCGTTTTTTTTTTTTGTAGAATTTTACAACACTTCACGAAATTACTTTTGTGTGCCATAGAATCATTCTACACGCTATAATGCTACCGTTTTAATGATTTTTTTCAATATCAAAAAAATTTGACGTTTTCATGGAAAAATTTCGACATACTATACTATGGCGTTTTTTTTGTAAAATTTTACAACACTTCACAAAATGACTTTTGTTCACCATAGAATCATTCTACACGCTATAATACGACCGTTTTCATGAATTTTTTTCAACATCAAAAAAATTTGACGTTTTCTTGGAAAAATTTCGACATACTATACTATGGCATTTTTTTGTAAAATTTTACACTTCACGAAATGACTTTTGTTCCCCATAGAATCATTCTACACGCTATAATACGACCGTTTTCATGATTTTTTTCAACATCAAAAAAATTTGACGTTTTCATCGAAAAATTTCGACATACTATACTATGGCGTTTTTTTTTTTTGTAGAATTTTACAACACTTCTCGAAATTACTTTTGTGTGCCATAGAATGATTCTACACACTATAATACTACCGTTTATGATTTTTTTTCAACATCAAAAAAATTTTGACGTTTTGATCGAAAAATTTCGACATACTATACTATGGCGTTTTTTTTTTTTTGTAGAATTTTACAACACTTCACGAAATGACTTTTGTGTGCCATAGAATCATTCTACACGCTATAATACTACCGTTTTCATGATTTTTTTTCAACATCAAAAAAATTTTGACGTTTTCATCGAAAAATTTCGACATACTATACTATGGCGTTTTTTTTTGTAGGATTTTACAACACTTCACGAAATTACTTTTGTGTGCCATAGAATCATTCTACACGCTATAATGCTACCGTTTTAATGATTTTTTTTCAATATCAAAAAATATTTGACGTTTTCATGAAAAAATTTCGACATACTATACTATGGCGGGTTTTTTTTTGGAAAATTTTAAAACATTTCACAAAGAGATTTTTGTTCACCATAGAATCATTCTACATGCTATAATACGACCGTTTTTATGATTTTTTTCAACATCAAAAAAATTTGACGTTTTCATGGAAAAATTTCGACATACTATACTATGGCGTTTTTTTTTTGTAGAATTTTACAACACTTCACGAAATTACTTTTGTGTGCCATAGAATCATTCTACACGCTATAATGCTACCGTTTTAATGATTTTTTTCAATATCAAAAAAATTTTGACGTTTTCATGGAAAAATTTCGACATACTATACTATGGCGTTTTTTTTGTAAAATTTTACAACACTTCACAAAATGACTTTTGTTCACCATAGAATCATTCTACACGCTATAATACGACCGTTTTCATGATTTTTTTCAACATCAAAAAAATTTGACGTTTTCATGGAAAAATTTCGACATACTATACTATGGCATTTTTTTGTAAAATTTTACAACATTTCACGAAATGACTTTTGTTCCCCATAGAATCATTCTACACGCTATAATATGACCGTTTTCATGATTTTTTTCAACATCAAAAAAATTTGACGTTTTCATGAAAAATTTCGACATACTATACTATGAAGTTTTTTTTGTAAAATTTTACAACACTTCACGAAATTACTTTTGTTCACCATAGAATCATTCTACACGCTATAATACTACTGTTTTCATGATTTTTTTTCAACATCAAAAAAATTTTGACGTTTTCATGGAAAAATTTCGACATACTATACTATGGCGTTTTTTTTTTGGAAAATTTTACAACATTTCACGTTTTACACATTTTACAACACTTCACGAAATTACTTTTGTGTGCCATAGAATCATTCTACACGCTATAATGCTACCGTTTTAATGATTTTTTTCAATATCAAAAAAATTTGACGTTTTCATGGAAAAATTTCGACATACTATACTATGGCGGTTTTTTTTTTGTAAAATTTTACAACACTTCACAAAATGACTTTTGTTCACCATAGAATCATTCTACACGCTATAATACGACCGTTTTCATGATTTTTTTCAACATCAAAAAAATTTGACGTTTTCATCGAAAAATTTCGACATACTATACTATGGCGTTTTTTTTTTTTGTAGAATTTTACAACACTTCACGAAATTACTTTTGTGTGCCATAGAATGATTCTACACGCTATAATACTACCGTTTTATGATTTTTTTTCAACATCAAAAAAATTTTGACGTTTTGATCGAAAAATTTCGACATACTATACTATGGCGTTTTTTTTTTTTGTAGAATTTTACAACACTTCACGAAATGACTTTTGTGTGCCATAGAATGATTCTACACGCTATAATACTACCGTTTTCATGATTATTTTTCAACATCAAAAAAATTTGACATTTTCATCGAAAAATTTCGACATACTATACTATGGCATTTTTTTTTTTTGTAGAATTTTACAACACTTCACGAAATGACTTTTGTTCCCCATAGAATCATTCTACACGCTATAATACGACCGTTTTCATGATTTTTTTCAACATCAAAAAAATTTGACGTTTTCATGAAAAAATTTCGACATACTATACTATGGCGTTTTTTTTTTGGAAAATTATAAAACATTTCACAAAGAGATTTTTGTTCACCATAGAATCATTCTACATGCTATAATACGACCGTTTTCATGATTTTTTTCATCAAAAAAATTTGACGTTTTCATGGAAAAATTTCGACATACTATACTATGGCGATTTTTTTGTAAAATTTTACATTTCACGAAATGACTTTTGTTCCCCATAGAATCATTCTACACGCTATAATATGACCGTTTTCATGATTTTTTTCAACATCAAAAAAATTTGACGTTTTCATGAAAAATTTCGACATACTATACTATGAATTTTTTTTTTTTGTAAAATTTTACACACTTAACCTCACGAAATTACTTTTGTTCACCACAGAATCATTCTACACGCTATAATATTACCGTTTTCATGATTTTTTTTCATCGAAAAATTTCGACATACTACACTATGGCGTTTTTTTTTTTGTAGAATTTTACAACATTTCACGTTTTACACATTTTACAACACTTCACGAAATTACTTTTGTGTGCCATAGAATCATTCTACACGCTATAATACTACCGTTTTCATGATTTTTTTTCAACATCAAAAAAATTTTGACGTTTTCATCGAAAAATTTCGACATATATGGCTTTTTTTTGATGTAGAATTTTACAAGACTTCACAAAATAACTTTTGTTCACCATAGAATCATCCTACACGCTATAATACGACCGTTTTCATGATTTTTTTTTCAACATCAAAAAAATTTTGACGTTTTCATGGAAAAATTTCGACATACTATACTATTTTTTTTTTGGAAAATTTTAAAACATTACACAAAGAGATTTTTATTCACCATAGAATCATTCTACATGCTATAATACGACCGTTTTTATGATTTTTTTCAACATCAAAAAAATTTGACGTTTTCATGGAAAAATTTCGACATACTATACTATGGCGTTTTTTTTTTTGTAGAATTTTACAACACTTCACGAAATTACTTTTGTGTGCCATAGAATCATTCTACACGCTATAATGCTACCGTTTTAATGATTTTTTTTCAATATCAAAAAAATTTGACGTTTTCATGAAAAAATTTCGACATACTATACTATGGCGTTTTTTTGTAAAATTTTACAACACTTCACAAAATGACTTTTGTTCACCATAGAATCATTCTACACGCTATAATACGACCGTTTTCATGAATTTTTTCAACATCAAAAAAACTTGACGTTTTCTTGGAAAAATTTCGACATACTATACTATGGCATTTTTTTGTAAAATTTTACACTTCACGAAATGACTTTTGTTCCCCATAGAATCATTCTACACGCTATAATACGACCGTTTTCATGATTTTTTTCAACATCAAAAAAATTTGACGTTTTCATCGAAAAATTTCGACATACTATACTTATGGCGTTTTTTTTTTTTGTAGAATTTTACAACACTTCTCGAAATTACTTTTGTGTGCCATAGAATGATTCTACACACTATAATACTACCGTTTATGATTTTTTTTCAACATCAAAAAAATTTTGACGTTTTGATCGAAAAATTTCGACATACTATACTATGGCGTTTTTTTTTTTTTTGTAGAATTTTACAACACTTCACGAAATGACTTTTGTGTGCCATAGAATGATTCTACACGCTATAATACTACCGTTTTCATGATTTTTTTTCAACATCAAAAAAATTTTGACGTTTTCATCGAAAAATTTCGACATACTATACTATGGCGTTTTTTTTTGTAGGATTTTACAACACTTCACGAAATTACTTTTGTGTGCCATAGAATCATTCTACACGCTATAATGCTACCGTTTTAATGATTTTTTTCAATATCAAAAAAATTTGACGTTTTCATGAAAAAATTTCGACATACTATACTATGGCGTTTTTTTTGTAAAATTTTACAACACTTCACAAAATGACTTTTGTTCACCATAGAATCATTCTACACGCTATAATACGACCGTTTTCATGATTTTTTTCAACATCAAAAAAATTTGACGTTTTCATGGAAAAATTTCGACATACTATACTATGGCGTTTTTTTTTGTAGAATTTTACAACACTTCACGAAATTACTTTTGTGTGCCATAGAATCATTCTACACGCTATAATACTACCGTTTTCATGATTTTTTTTCAACATCAAAAAAATTTTGACGTTTTCATCGAAAAATTTCGACATACTATACTATGAAGTTTTTTTTTTGTAAAATTTTACAACACTTCACGAAATTACTTTTGTTCACCATAGAATCATTCTACACGCTATAATACTACTGTTTTCATGTTTTTTTTTTTCAACATCAAAAAAATTTTGACGTTTTCATGGAAAAATTTCGACATACTATACTATGGCGTTTTTTTTTTGGAAAATTTTACAACATTTCACGTTTTACACATTTTACAACACTTCACGAAATTACTTTTGTGTGCCATAGAATCATTCTACACGCTATAATGCTACCGTTTTAATGATTTTTTTTCAATATCAAAAAAATTTGACGTTTTCATGAAAAAATTTCGACATACTATACTATGGCGTTTTTTTTTTGTAAAATTTTACAACACTTCACAAAATGACTTTTGTTCACCATAGAATCATTCTACACGCTATAATACGACCGTTTTCATGATTTTTTTCAACATCAAAAAAATTTGACGTTTTCATCGAAAAATTTCGACATACTATACTATGGCGTTTTTTTTTTTGTAGAATTTTACAACACTTCACGAAATTACTTTTGTGTGCCATAGAATCATTCTACACACTATAATACTACCGTTTTATGATTTTTTTTCAACATCAAAAAAATTTTGACGTTTTGATCGAAAAATTTCGACATACTATACTATGGTTTTTTTTTTTTTGTAGAATTTTACAACACTTCACGAAATGACTTTTGTGTGCCATAGAATGATTCTACACGCTATAATACTACCGTTTTCATGATTTTTTTTCAACATCAAAAAAATTTTGACATTTTCATCGAAAAATTTCGACATACTATACTATGGCGGTTTTTTTTTTGTAGAATTTTACAACACTTCACGAAATGACTTTTGTTCCCCATAGAATCATTCTACACGCTATAATATTACCGTTTTCATGATTTTTTTTCATCGAAAAATTTCGAAATACTATACTATGGCGTATTTTTTTTGAAAAATTTCTACATACTATACTATGACGTTTTTTTTTGTAGACATTTTACAACACTTCACGAAATTACTTTTGTGTGCCATAGAATCATTCTACACGCTATAATGCTACCGTTTTAATGATTTTTTTCAATATCAAAAAAATTTGACGTTTTCATGGAAAAATTTCAACATACTATACTATGGCGTTTTTTTTTTGTAAAATTTTAAACATTTCACGAAATGACTTTTGTTCCCCATAGAATCATTCTACACGCTATAATACGACCGTTTTCATGATTTTTTTCAACATCAAAAAAATTTGACGTTTTCATGGAAAAATTTCGACATACTATACTATGGCGTTTTTTTTTGGAAAATTTTAAAACATTACACAAAGAGATTTTTGTTCACAATAGAATCATTCTACATGCTATAATACGACCGTTTTTATGATTTTTTTCAACATCAAAAAAATTTGACGTTTTCATGGAAAAATTTCGACATACTATACTATGGCGTTTTTTTTTTTTGTAGAATTTTACAACACTTCACAAAATTACTTTTGTGTGCCATAGAATCATTCTACACGCTATAATGCTACCGTTTTAATGATTTTTTTCAATATCAAAAAAATTTGACGTTTTCATGGAAAAATTTCGACATACTATACTATGGCGTTTTTTTGTAAAATTTTACAACACTTCACAAAATGACTTTTGTTCACCATAGAATCATTCTACACGCTATAATACGACCGTTTTCATGAATTTTTTTCAACATCAAAAAAACTTGACGTTTTCTTGGAAAAATTTCGACATACTATACTATGGCATTTTTTTGTAAAATTTTACACTTCACGAAATGACTTTTGTTCCCCATAGAATCATTCTACATGCTATAATACGACTGTTTTCATGATTTTTTTCAACATCAAAAAAATTTGACGTTTTCATCGAAAAATTTCGACATACTATACTATGGCGTATTTTTTTTTTGTAGAATTTTACAACACTTCACGAAATTACTTTTGTGTGCCATAGAATGATTCTACACGCTATAATACTACCGTTTTATGATTTTTTTTCAACATCAAAAAAATTTTGACGTTTTCATCGAAAAATTTCGACATACTATACTATGGCGTTTTTTTTTTTTTGTAGAATTTTACAACACTTCACGAAATGACTTTTGTGTGCCATAGAATGATTCTACACGCTATAATACTACCGTTTTCATGATTTTTTTTCAACATCAAAAAAATTTTGACATTTTCATCGAAAAATTTCGACATACTATACTATGGCTTTTTTTTTTTTGTAGGATTTTACAACACTTCACGAAATTACTTTTGTGTGCCATAGAATCATTCTACACGCTATAATGCTACCGTTTTAATGATTTTTTTCAATATCAAAAAAATTTGACGTTTTCATGAAAAAATTTCGACATACTATACTATGGCGTTTTTTTTTTGTAAAATTTTACAACACTTCACAAAATGACTTTTGTTCACCGTAGAATCATTCTACACGCTATAATACGACCGTTTTCATGATTTTTTTCAACATCAAAAAAATTTGACGTTTTCATGGAAAAATTTCGACATACTATACTATGGCGTTTTTTTTTGTAGAATTTTACAACACTTCACGAAATTACTTTTGTGTGCCATAGAATCATTCTACACGCTATAATGCTACCGTTTTAATGATTTTTTTCAATATCAAAAAAATTTGACGTTTTCATGAAAAAATTTCGACATACTATACTATGGCGTTTTTTTGTAAAATTTTACAACACTTCACAAAATGACTTTTGTTCACCATAGAATCATTCTACACGCTATAATACGACCGTTTTCATGAATTTTTTCAACATCAAAAAAACTTGACGTTTTCTTGGAAAAATTTCGACATACTATACTATGGCATTTTTTTGTAAAATTTTACACTTCACGAAATGACTTTTGTTCCCCATAGAATCATTCTACATGCTATAATACGACTGTTTTCATGATTTTTTTCAACATCAAAAAAATTTGACGTTTTCATCGAAAAATTTCGACATACTATACTATGGCGTTTTTTTTTTTTGTAGAATTTTACAACACTTCTCGAAATTACTTTTGTGTGCCATAGAATGATTCTACACACTATAATACTACCGTTTATGATTTTTTTTTCAACATCAAAAAAATTTTGACGTTTTGATCGAAAAATTTCGACATACTATACTATGGCGTTTTTTTTTTTTTGTAGAATTTTACAACACTTCACGAAATGACTTTTGTGTGCCATAGAATGATTCTACACGCTATAATACTACCGTTTTCATGATTTTTTTTCAACATCAAAAAAATTTTGACATTTTCATCGAAAAATTTCGACATACTATACTATGGCGTTTTTTTTTTGTAGGATTTTACAACACTTCACGAAATTACTTTTGTGTGCCATAGAATCATTCTACACGCTATAATGCTACCGTTTTAATGATTTTTTTCAATATCAAAAAAATTTGACGTTTTCATGAAAAAATTTCGACATACTATACTATGGCGTTTTTTTTGTAAAATTTTACAACACTTCACAAAATGACTTTTGTTCACCGTAGAATCATTCTACACGCTATAATACGACCGTTTTCATGATTTTTTTCAACATCAAAAAAATTTGACGTTTTCATGGAAAAATTTCGACATACTATACTATGGCGTTTTTTTTTGTAGAATTTTACAACACTTCACGAAATTACTTTTGTGTGCCATAGAATCATTCTACACGCTATAATACTACCGTTTTCATGATTTTTTTTCAACATCAAAAAAATTTTGACGTTTTCATCGAAAAATTTCGACATACTATACTATGGCGGGTTTTTTTTGGAAAATTTTAAAACATTTCACAAAGAGATTTTTGTTCACCATAGAATCATTCTACATGCTATAATACGACCGTTTTTATGATTTTTTTCAACATCAAAAAAATTTGACGTTTTCATGGAAAAATTTCGACATACTATACTATGGCATTTTTTTGTAAAATTTTACATTTCACGAAATGACTTTTGTTCCCCATAGAATCATTCTACACGCGATAATATGACCGTTTTCATGATTTTTTTCAACATCAAAAAAATTTGACGTTTTCATGAAAAAATTTCGACATACTATACTATGAAGTTTTTTTTGTAAAATTTTACAACACTTCACGAAATTACTTTTGTTCACCATAGAATCATTCTACACGCTATAATACTACTGTTTTCATGATTTTTTTTCAACATCAAAAAAATTTTGACGTTTTCATGGAAAAATTTCGACATACTATACTATGGCGTTTTTTTTTTGGAAAATTTTACAACATTTCACGTTTAACACATTTTACAACACTTCACGAAATTACTTTTGTGTGCCATAGAATCATTCTACACGCTATAATGCTACCGTTTTAATGATTTTTTTCAATATCAAAAAAATTTGACGTTTTCATGAAAAAATTTCGACATACTATACTATGGCGTTTTTTTTGTAAAATTTTACAACACTTCACAAAATGACTTTTGTTCACCGTAGAATCATTCTACACGCTATAATACGACCGTTTTCATGATTTTTTTCAACATCAAAAAAATTTGACGTTTTCATCGAAAAATTTCGACATACTATACTATGTCGTTTTTTTTTTTTGTAGAATTTTACAACACTTCTCGAAATTACTTTTGTGTGCCATAGAATGATTCTACACACTATAATACTACCGTTTATGATTTTTTTTCAACATCAAAAAAATTTTGACGTTTTGATCGAAAAATTTCGACATACTATACTATGGCGTTTTTTTTTTTTTGTAGAATTTTACAACACTTCACGAAATGACTTTTGTGTGCCATAGAATGATTCTACACGCTATAATACTACCGTTTTCATGATTTTTTTTCAACATCAAAAAAATTTTGACATTTTCATCGAAAAATTTCGACATACTATACTATGGCGGTTTTTTTTTTGTAGAATTTTACAACACTTCACGAAATGACTTTTTTTCCCCATAGAATCATTCTACACACTATAATACGACCGTTTTCATGATTTTTTTCAACATCAAAAAAATTTGACGTTTTCATGAAAAAATTCCGACATACTATACTATGGCGTTTTTTTTTTTGGAAAATTATAAAACATTTCACAAAGAGATTTTTGTTCACCATAGAATCATTCTACATGCTATAATACGACCGTTTTCATGATTTTTTTCATCAAAAAAATTTGACGTTTTCATGGAAAAATTTCGACATACTATACTATGGCATTTTTTTGTAAAATTTTACATTTCACGAAATGACTTTTGTTCCCCATAGAATCATTCTACACGCTATAATATGACCGTTTTCATGATTTTTTTCAACATCAAAAAAATTTGACGTTTTCATGAAAAAATTTCGACATACTATACTATGAAGTTTTTTTTGTAAAATTTTACAACACTTCACGAAATTACTTTTGTTCACCATAGAATCATTCTACACGCTATAATATTACCGTTTTCATGATTTTTTTTAAAAAAAAAAAAAATTTTTTCATCGAAAAATTTCGACATACTATACTATGGCGTATTTTTTTTTTGTAGAATTTTACAACATTTCACGTTTTACACATTTTACAACACTTCACGAAATTACTTTTGTGTGCCATAGAATCATTCTACACGCTATAATGCTACCGTTTTAATGATTTTTTTCAATATCAAAAAAATTTGACGTTTTCATGGAAAAATTTCAACATACTATACTATGGCGGTTTTTTTTGTAAAATTTTACATTTCACGAAATGACTTTTGTTCCCCATAGAATCATTCTACACGCTATAATACGACCGTTTTCATGATTTTTTTCAACATCAAAAAAATTTGACGTTTTCATGAAAAAATTTCGACATACTATACTATGGCGTTTTTTTTGTAAACTTTTACAACACTTCACGAAATTACTTTTGTTCACCATAGAATCATTCTACACGCTATAATACTACCGTTTTCATGATTTTTTTTTCAACATCAAAAAAATTTTGACGTTTTCATCGAAAAATTTCGACATATATGGCTTTTTTTTGATGTAGAATTTTACAAGACTTCACAAAATAACTTTTGTTCACCATAGAATCATCCTACACGCTATAATACGACCGTTTTCATGATTTTTTTTCAACATCAAAAAAATTTTGACGTTTTCATGGAAAAATTTCGACATACTATACTATGGCGTTTTTTTTTTGGAAAATTTTAAAACATTACACAAAGAGATTTTTATTCACCATAGAATCATTCTACATGCTATAATACGACCGTTTTTATGATTTTTTTCAACATCAAAAAAATTTGACGTTTTCATGGAAAAATTTCGACATACTATACTATGGCGTTTTTTTTTTTGTAGAATTTTACAACACTTCACGAAATTACTTTTGTGTGCCATAGAATCATTCTACACGCTATAATGCTACCGTTTTAATGATTTTTTTCAATATCAAAAAAATTTGACGTTTTCATGAAAAAATTTCGACATACTATACTATGGCGTTTTTTTTGTAAAATTTTACAACACTTCACAAAATGACTTTTGTTCACCATAGAATCATTCTACACGCTATAATACGACCGTTTTCATGAATTTTTTCAACATCAAAAAAACTTGACGTTTTCTTGGAAAAATTTCGACATACTATACTATGGCATTTTTTTGTAAAATTTTACACTTCACGAAATGACTTTTGTTCCCCATAGAATCATTCTACACGCTATAATACGACTGTTTTCATGATTTTTTTCAACATCAAAAAAATTTGACGTTTTCATCGAAAAATTTCGACATACTATACTATGGCGTATTTTTTTTTTGTAGAATTTTACAACACTTCTCGAAATTACTTTTGTGTGCCATAGAATGATTCTACACACTATAATACTACCGTTTATGATTTTTTTTCAACATCAAAAAAATTTTGACGTTTTGATCGAAAAATTTCGACATACTATACTATGGCGTTTTTTTTTTTTTGTAGAATTTTACAACACTTCACGAAATGACTTTTGTGTGCCATAGAATGATTCTACACGCTATAATACGACCGTTTTCATGATTTTTTTTCAACATCAAAAAAATTTTGACATTTTCATCGAAAAATTTCGACATACTATACTATGGCGTTTTTTTTTGTAGGATTTTACAACACTTCACGAAATTACTTTTGTGTGCCATAGAATCATTCTACACGCTATAATGCTACCGTTTTAATGATTTTTTTCAATATCAAAAATATTTGACGTTTTCATGAAAAAATTTCGACATACTATACTATGGCGGGTTTTTTTTTTTGTAGAATTTTACAACACTTCACGAAATGACTTTTGTACCCCATAGAATCATTCTACACGCTATAATACGACCGTTTTCATGATTTTTTTCAACATCAAAAAAATTTGACGTATTCATGAAAAAATTTTGACATACTATACTATGGCGTTTTTTTTGTAAAATTTTACAACACTTCACGAAATTACTTTTGTTCACCATAGAATCATTCTACACGCTATAATACTACCGTTTTCATGATTTTTTTTTCAACATCAAAAACATTTTGACGTTTTCATCGAAAAATTTCGACATACTATACTATGGCTTTTTTTTTTTGTAGAATTTTACAACACTTCACGAAATGACTTTTGTTCCCCATAGAATCATCCTACACGCTATAATACGACCTTTTTCATGATTTTTTTCAACATCAAAAAAATTTGACGTTTTCATGGAAAAATTTCGACATACTATACTGTGGCTTTTTTTTTTTTGTAGAATTTTACAACACTTCATGAAATTACTTTTGTTCACCATAGAATCATTCTACACGCTATAATACGACCGTTTTCATGAATTTTTTCAACATCAAAAAAATTTGACGTTTTCATGGAAAAATTTCGACATACTATACTATGGCATTTTTTTGTAAAATTTTACAACACTTCACGAAATTACTTTTGTTCACCATAGAATCATTCTACACGCTATAATACTACTGTTTTCATGATTTTTTTTCAACATCAAAAAAATTTCGACATAGTATACTATGGCGGTTTTTTTTTTTGGAAAATTTTACAACATTTCACGTTTTACACATTTTACAACACTTCACGAAATTACTTTTGTGTGCCATAGAATCATTCTACACGCTATAATGCTACCGTTTTAATGATTTTTTTCAATATCAAAAAAATTTGACGTTTTCATGAAAAAATTTCGACATACTATACTATGGCGTTTTTTTTTTGTAAAATTTTACAACACTTCACAAAATGACTTTTGTTCACCATAGAATCATTCTACACGCTATAATACGACCGTTTTCATGATTTTTTTCAACATCAAAAAAATTTGACGTTTTCATGGAAAAATTTCGACATACTATACTATGGCGTTTTTTTTTGTAGAATTTTACAACACTTCACGAAATTACTTTTGTGTGCCATAGAATCATTCTACACGCTATAATACTACCGTTTTCATGATTTTTTTTCAACATCAAAAAAATTTTGACGTTTTCATCGAAAAATTTCGACATACTATACTATGGCGGGTTTTTTTTGGAAAATTTTAAAACATTTCACAAAGAGATTTTTGTTCACCATAGAATCATTCTACATGCTATAATATGACCGTTTTTATGATTTTTTTCAACATCAAAAAAATTTGACGTTTTCATGGAAAAATTTCGACATACTATACTATGGCGTTTTTTTTTTTGTAGAATTTTACAACACTTCACAAAATGACTTTTGTTCACCATAGAATCATTCTACACGCTATAATACGACCGTTTTCATGAATTTTTTCAACATCAAAAAAATTTGACGTTTTCATGGAAAAATTTCGACATACTATACTATGGCGTTTTTTTTTTTTTTGTAAAATTTTACATTTCACGAAATGACTTTTGTTCCCCATAGAATCATTCTACACGCTATAATATGACCGTTTTCATGATTTTTTTCAACATCAAAAAAATTTGACGTTTTCATGAAAAAATTTCGACATACTATACTATGAAGTTTTTTTTTTGTAAAATTTTACAACACTTCACGAAATTACTTTTGTTCACCATAGAATCATTCTACACGCTATAATACTACTGTTTTCATGATTTTTTTTCAACATCAAAAAAATTTTGACGTTTTCATGGAAAAATTTCGACATACTATACTATGGCGTTTTTTTTTTGGAAAATTTTACAACATTTCACGTTTTACACATTTTACAACACTTCACGAAATTACTTTTGTGTGCCATAGAATCATTCTACACGCTATAATGCTACCGTTTTAATGATTTTTTTCAATATCAAAAAAATTTGACGTTTTCATGGAAAAATTTCGACATACTATACTATGGCGTTTTTTTTGTAAAATTTTACAACACTTCACAAAATGACTTTTGTTCACCATAGAATCATTCTACACGCTATAATACGACCGTTTTCATGATTTTTTTCAACATCAAAAAAATTTGACGTTTTCATCGAAAAATTTCGACATACTATACTATGGCGTTTTTTTTTTTGTAGAATTTTACAACACTTCTCGAAATTACTTTTGTGTGCCATAGAATGATTCTACACACTATAATACTACCGTTTATGATTTTTTTTTCAACATCAAAAAAATTTTGACGTTTTGATCGAAAAATTTCGACATACTATACTATGGCATTTTTTTTTTTTTTGTAGAATTTTACAACACTTCACGAAATGACTTTTGTGTGCCATAGAATGATTCTACACGCTATAATACTACCGTTTTCATGATTTTTTTTCAACATCAAAAAAATTTTGACATTTTCATCGAAAAATTTCGACATACTATACTATGGCGGTTTTTTTTTTGTAGAATTTTACAACACTTCACGAAATGACTTTTTTTCCCCATAGAATCATTCTACACACTATAATACGACCGTTTTCATGATTTTTTTCAACATCAAAAAAATTTGACGTTTTCATGAAAAATTTCGACATACTATACTATGGCGTTTTTTTTTTTGGAAAATTATAAAACATTTCACAAAGAGATTTTTGTTCACCATAGAATCATTCTACATGCTATAATACGACCGTTTTCATGATTTTTTTCATCAAAAAAATTTGACGTTTTCATGGAAAAATTTCGACATACTATACTATGGCGTATTTTTTTGTAAAATTTTACATTTCACGAAATGACTTTTGTTCCCCATAGAATCATTCTACACGCTATAATATGACCGTTTTCATGATTTTTTTCAACATCAAAAAAATTTGACGTTTTCATGAAAAAATTTCGACATACTATACTATGAAGTTTTTTTTGTAAAATTTTACAACACTTCACGAAATTACTTTTGTTCACCATAGAATCATTCTACACGCTATAATATTACCGTTTTCATGATTTTTTTTCATCGAAAAATTTCGACATACTATACTATGGCGTATTTTTTTTTTTGTAGAATTTTACAACATTTCACGTTTTACACATTTTACAACACTTCACGAAATTACTTTTGTGTGCCATAGAATCATTCTACACGCTATAATGCTACCGTTTTAATGATTTTTTTCAATATCAAAAAAATTTGACGTTTTCATGGAAAAATTTCAACATACTATACTATGGCATTTTTTTGTAAAATTTTACATTTCACGAAATGACTTTTGTTCCCCATAGAATCATTCTACACGCTATAATACGACCGTTTTCATGATTTTTTTTCAACATCAAAAAAAATTTGACGTTTTCATGAAAAAATTTCGACATACTATACTATGGCGTTTTTTTTGTAAACTTTTACAACACTTCACGAAATTACTTTTGTTCACCATAGAATCATTCTACACGCTATAATACTACCGTTTTCATGATTTTTTTTCAACATCAAAAAAATTTTGACGTTTTCATCGAAAAATTTCGCAGACTATACTATGGCTTTTTTTTGATGTAGAATTTTACAAGACTTCACAAAATAACTTTTGTTCACCATAGAATCATCCTACACGCTATAATACGACCGTTTTCATGATTTTTTTTTTCAACATCAAAAAAATTTTGACGTTTTCATGGAAAAATTTCGACATACTATACTATGGCGTTTTTTTTTGGAAAATTTTAAAACATTACACAAAGAGATTTTTATTCACAATAGAATCATTCTACATGCTATAATACGACCGTTTTTATGATTTTTTTTCAACATCAAAAAAATTTGACGTTTTCATGGAAAAATTTCGACATACTATACTATGGCATTTTTTTTGTAAAATTTTACACTTCACGAAATGACTTTTGTTCCCCATAGAATCATTCTACACGCTATAATACGACTGTTTTCATGATTTTTTTCAACATCAAAAAAATTTGACGTTTTCATCGAAAAATTTCGACATACTATACTATGGCGTATTTTTTTTTTTGTAGAATTTTACAACACTTCTCGAAATTACTTTTGTGTGCCATAGAATGATTCTACACACTATAATACTACCGTTTATGATTTTTTTTCAACATCAAAAAAATTTTGACGTTTTGATCGAAAAATTTCGACATACTATACTATGGCGTTTTTTTTTTTTTTGTAGAATTTTACAACACTTCACGAAATGACTTTTGTGTGCCATAGAATGATTCTACACGCTATAATACGACCGTTTTCATGATTTTTTTTCAACATCAAAAAAATTTTGACATTTTCATCGAAAAATTTCGACATACTATACTATGGCGTTTTTTTTTTTGTAGAATTTTACAACACTTCACGAAATTACTTTTGTGTGCCATAGAATCATTCTACACGCTATAATGCTACCGTTTTAATGATTTTTTTCAATATCAAAAATATTTGACGTTTTCATGAAAAAATTTCGACATACTATACTATGGCGGGTTTTTTTTTTGTAGAATTTTACAACACTTCACGAAATGACTTTTGTACCCCATAGAATCATTCTACACACTATAATACGACCGTTTTCATGATTTTTTTCAACATCAAAAAAATTTGACGTATTCATGAAAAAATTTTGACATACTATACTATGGCGTTTTTTTGTAAAATTTTACAACACTTCACGAAATTACTTTTGTTCACCATAGAATCATTCTACACGCTATAATACTACCGTTTTCATGATTTTTTTTCAACATCAAAAACATTTTGACGTTTTCATAGAAAAATTTCGACATACTATACTATGGCTTTTTTTTGTTGTACAATATTACAACACTTCACAAAATGACTTTTGTTCACCATAGAATCATCCTACACGCTATAATACGACCTTTTTCATGATTTTTTTCAACATCAAAAAAATTTGACGTTTTCATGGAAAAATTTCGACATACTATACTATGGCGGTTTTTTTTGTAGAATTTTACAACACTTCATGAAATTACTTTTGTTCACCATAGAATCATTCTACACGCTATAATACGACCGTTTTCATGATTTTTTTCAACATCAAAAAAATTTGACGTTTTCATGGAAAAATTTCGACATACTATACTATGGCATTTTTTTGTAAAATTTTACATTTCACGAAATTACTTTTGTTCCCCTTAGAATCATTCTACACGCTATAATACTACTGTTTTCGTGATTTTTTTTCAACATCAAAAAAATTTTGACGTTTTCATGGAAAAATTTCGACATACTATACTATGGCGTTTTTTTTTTGTAGAATTTTACAACACTTCACGAAATGACTTTTGTTCCCCATAGAATCATTCTACACACTATAATACGACCGTTTTCATGATTTTTTTCAACATCAAAAAAATTTGACGTATTCATGAAAAAATTTCGACATACTATACTATGGCGGTTTTTTTTTGTAGAATTTTACAACACTTCACGAAATTACTTTTGT
Source organism: Pterois miles (assembly GCA_947000775.1). Lineage (NCBI taxonomy): Eukaryota > Metazoa > Chordata > Actinopteri > Perciformes > Scorpaenidae > Pterois > Pterois miles. The sequence goes on from CAMQGK010000008.1 coordinate 10,876,782, forward strand.
GTGCCATAGAATCATTCTACACGCTATAATGCTACCGTTTTAATGATTTTTTTCAATATCAAAAAAATTTGACGTTTTCATGAAAAAATTTCAACATACTATACTATGGCTTTTTTTTTGTAAAATTTTACGTTTCACGAAATGACTTTTGTTCCCCATAGAATCATTCTACACGCTATAATACCACCGTTTTCATGATTTTTTTCAACATCAAAAAAATTTGACGTTTTCATGGAAAAATTTCGACATACTATACTATGGCATTTTTTTTGTAAAATTTTACAACATTTCACGTTTTACACATTTTACAACACTTCACGAAATTACTTTTGTGTGCCATAGAATCATTCTACACGCTATAATGGTACCGTTTTAATGATTTTTTTCAATATCAAAAATTTTTGACGTTTTCATCGAAAAATTTCGACATACTATACTATGGCGTTTTTTTTTTTGTAGAATTTTACAACACTTCACGAAATTACTTTTGTGTGCCATAGAATCATTCTACACGCTATAATGCTACCGTTTTAATGATTTTTTTCAATATCAAAAAAATTTGACGTTTTCATGAAAAAAATTCAACATACTATACTATGGCATTTTTTTGTAAAATTTTACGTTTCACGAAATGACTTTTGTTCCCCATAGAATCATTCTACACGCTATAATACGACCGTTTTCATGATTTTTTTCAACATCAAAAAAATTTGACGTTTTCATGAAAAAAATTTCGACATACTATACTATGGCGTTTTTTTTTTTGTAAAATTTTACAACACTTCACGAAATTACTTTTGTTCGCCATAGAATCATTCTACACGCTATAATACTACCGTTTTCATGATTTTTTTTCAACATCAAAAAAATTTTGACGTTTTCATTGAAAAATTTCGATACTATATATGGCTTTTTTTTTGATGTAGAATTTTACAAGACTTCACAAAATAACTTTTGTTCACCATAGAATCATCCTACACGCTATAATACGACCGTTTTCATGATTTTTTTCAACATCAAAAAAATTTGACGTTTTCATGGAAAAATTTCGACATACTATACTATGGCGTTTTTTTTTTGTAGAATTTTACAACACTTCACGAAATTACTTTTGTGTGCCATAGAATCATTCTACACGCTATAATGCTACCGTTTTAATGATTTTTTTCAATATCAAAAAAATTTGACGTTTTCATGAAAAAATTTCGACATACTATACTATGGCGTTTTTTTTTTGTAAAATTTTACAACACTTCACGAAATGACTTTTGTTCACCATAGAATCATTCTACACGCTATAATACGACCGTTTTCATGATTTTTTTCAACATCAAAAAAATTTGACGTTTTCATGAAAAAATTTCGACATACTATACTATGGCGTTTTTTTTGTAAAATTTTACAACACTTCACGAAATTACTTTTGTTCACCATAGAATCATTCTACACGCTATAATACTACAGTTTTCATGATTTTTTTTCAACATCAAAAAAATTTTGACGTTTTTATCGAAAAATTTCGACATACTATACTACGGCTTTTTTTTGTTGTAGAATTTTACAACACTTCACAAAATGACTTTTGTTCACCATAGAATCATCCTACACGCTATAATACGACCTTTTTCATGATTTTTTTCAACATCAAAAAAATTTGACGTTTTCATGTAAAAATTTCGACATACTATACTATGGCGTTTTTTTTTTGTAGAATTTTACAACACTTCACGAAATTACTTTTGTGTGCCATAGAATCATTCTACACGCTATAATACTACCGTTTTCATGATTTTTTTTCAACATCAAAAAAATTTTGACGTTTTCATCGAAAAATTTCGACATACTATGGCTTTTTTTTTTGATGTAGAATTTTACAAGACTTCACAAAATAACTTTTGTTCACCATAGAATCATTCTACACGCTATAATACGACCGTTTTCATGATTTTTTTCAACATCAAAAAAAATTTGACGTTTTCATCGAAAAATTTCGACATACTATACTATGGCTTTTTTTTTTTGTAGAATTTTACAACACTTCACGAAATTACTTTTGTGTGCCATAGAATCATTCTACACGCTATAATACTACCGTTTTCATGATTTTTTTTCAACATCAAAAAAATTTTGACGTTTTCATCGAAAAATTTCGACATACTATACTATGGCTTTTTTTTGATGTAGAATTTTACAAGACTTCACAAAATAACTTTTGTTCACCATAGAATCATCCTACACGCTATAATACGACCGTTTTCATGATTTTTTTCAACATCAAAAAAATTTGACGTTTTCATCGAAAAATTTCGACATACTATACTATGGCGTTTTTTTTTTTGGAAAATTTTAAAACATTTCACAAAGAGATTTTTGTTCACCATAGAATCATTCTACATGCTATAATACGACCGTTTTCATGATTTTTTTCAACATCAAAAAAATTTGACATTTTGGAAAAATTTCGACATACTATACTATGGCGTTTTTTTTTTGTAGAATTTTACAACACTTCACGAAATTACTTTTGTGTGCCATTGAATCATTCCACACGCTATAATACGACCGTTTTTATGATTTTTTTCAACATCAAAAAAATTTGACGTTTTCATGGAAAAATTTCGACATACTATACTATGGTTTTTTTTTTGTAAAATTTTACAACATTTCACGTTTTACACATTTTACAACACTTCACGAAATTACTTTTGTGTGCCATAGAATCATTCTACACGCTATAATGCTACCGTTTTAATGATTTTTTTCAATATCAAAAGAATTTGACGTTTTCATGGAAAAATTTCGACATACTATACTATGGCGGTTCTTTTTGGAAAATTATAAAACATTTCACAAAGAGATTTTTGTTCACCATAGAATCATTCTACATGGTATAATACGACCGTTTTCATGATTTTTTTTAACATCAAAAAAATTTGACATTTTCTTGGAAAAATTTCAACATACTATACTATGGCGTTTTTTTGTAAAATTTTACAACACTTCACGAAATTACTTTTGTGTGCCATAGAATCATTCCACACGCTATAATACGACCGTTTTCATGATTTTTTTTCAACATCAAAAACATTTTGATGTTTTCATGGAAAAATTTCGACATACTATACTATGGCGTTTTTTTTTTTGGAAAATTTTAAAACATTACACAAAGAGATTTTTATTCACCATAGAATCATTCTACACGCTATAATATTACCGTTTTCATGATTTTTTTTCATCGAAAAATTTCGACATACTATACTATGGCTTTTTTTTGTTAAAGAATTTCACAACACTTCACAAAATGACTTTTGTTCACCATAGAATCATCCTACACGCTATAATACGACCGTTTTCATGATTTTTTTCAACATCAAAAAAATTTGACGTTTTCATGGAAAAATTTCGACATACTATACTATGGCATTTTTTTTTTGTAGAATTTTACAACACTTCACGAAATTACTTTTGTGTGCCATAGAATCATTCTACACGCTATAATGCTACCGTTTTAATCATTTTTTTCAATATCAAAAAAATTTGACGTTTTCATGGAAAAATTTCGACATACTATACTATTGCGTTTTTTTTGTAAAATTTTACAACACTTCACAAAATGATTTTTGTTCACCATAGAATCATTCTACACGCTATAATACCACCGTTTTCATGATTTTTTTCAACATCAAAAAAATTTGACGTTTTCACGGAAAAATTTCGACATACTATACTATGGCGTTTTTTTTTTTTTGTAAAATTTTACAACATTTCACGAAATGACTTTTGTTCCCCATAAAATCATTCTACACGCTATAATATGACCGTTTTCATGATTTTTTTCATCAAAAAAATTTTACGTTTTCATCGAAAAATTTCGACATACTATACTATGGCGTTTTTTTTTGTAGAATTTTAAAACACTTCACGAAATTACTTTTATGTGCCATAGAATCATTCTACACACTATAATACGACCGTTTTGATGATTTTTTTTCAACATCAAAAAATTTTTGACGTTTTCATGGAAAAATTTCGACATACTATACTATGGCGTTTTTTTTTTTTGGAAAATTTTAAAATATTTCACAAAATGACTTTTTGTTCACCATAGAATCATTCTACACGCTATAATACCACCGTATTCATGATAATCGTTTTCATGATTTTTTTTCAACATCAAAAAAATTTTGACGTTTTCATGGAAAAATTTCGACATACTATACTATGGCGGGTTTTTTTTGTAGAATTTTACAACACTTCACGAAATTACTTTTGTGTGCCATAGAATCATTCTACACGCTATAATACTACCGTTTTCATGATTTTTTTTCAACATCAAAAAAATTTTGACGTTTTCATCGAAAAATTTCGACATACTATACTATGGCATTTTTTTGTAAAATTTTACAACACTTCACGAAATTACTTTTGTGTGCCATAGAATCATTCTACACGGTATAATGCTACCGTTTTAATGTATTTTTTTCAATATCAAAAAAATTTGACGTTTTCATGAAAAAATTTCGACATACTATACTATGCATTTTTTTTTTTTTTTTGTAAAATTTTACAACACTTCACGAAATTACTTTTGTTCACCATAGAATCATTCTACACGCTATAATACTACTGTTTTCATGATTTTTTTTCAACATCAAAAAAATTTTGACGTTTTCATCGAAAAATTTCGACATACTATACTATGAAGTTTTTTTTGGAAAATTATAAAACATTTCACAAAGAGATTTTTGTTCACCATAGAATCATTCTACATGCTATAATACGACCGTTTTCATGATTTTTTTTAACATCAAAAAAATTTGACATTTTCTTGGAAAAATTTCAACATACTATACTATGGCTTTTTTTTTTTGTAGAATTTTACAACACTTCACGAAATTACTTTTGTGTGCCATAGAATCATTCTACATGCTATAATACGACCGTTTTCATAATTTTTTTCAACATCAAAAAAATCTGACGTTTTTGTCGAAAAATTTCGACATACTATACTATGGCATTTTTTTGTATAATTTTACAACATTTCACGTTTTACACATTTTACAACACTTCACGAAATTACTTTTGTGTGCCATAGAATCATTCTACACGCTATAATGCTACCGTTTTAATGATTTTTTTCAATATCAAAAAAACTTGACGTTTTCATGAAAAAATTTCGACACTATAGTATGGCAGTTATTTTTTTTTTGGAAAATTTTAAAACATTTCACAAAGAGATTTTTGGTCACCATAGAATCATTCTACACTCTATAATATTGCAGTTTTCATGATTTTTTTCATCAAAAAAATTTGATGTTTTCATCAAAAACTTTCGACATACTATACTATGGCGTTTTTTTTTTTGTAGAATTTTACAACACTTCACGAAATTACTTTTGTGTGCCATAGAATCATTCCACACGCTATAATACGACCGTTTTCATGATTTTTTTTCAACATCAAAAAAATTTTGACGTTTTCATGGAAAAATTTCGACATACTATACTATGGCATTTTTTTTTTTGGAAAATTTTAAAACATTACACAAAGAGATTTTTTGTTCACCATAGAATCATTCTACATGCTATAATACGACCGTTTTCATGATTTTTTTTAACATCAAAAAAATTTGACATTTTCTTGGAAAAATTTCGACATACTATACTATGGCGTTTTTTTTTTTGTAGAGTTTTACAACGCTTCACGAAATGACTTTTGTTCACCATAGAATCATTCTACACGCTATAATACGACCGTTTTCATGATTTTTTTCAACATCAAAAAAATTTGACGTTTTCATGGAAAAATTTCGACATACTATACTATGGCATTTTTTTGTAAAATTTTACATTTCACGAATTGACTTCTGTTCCCCATAGAATCATTCTACACGCTATAATATGACCGTTTTCATGATTTTTTTCAACATCAAAAAAATTTGACGTTTTCATGAAAACATTTCGACATACTATACTATGAAGTTTTTTTTTTTGTAAAATTTTACAACACTTCACGAAATTACTTTTGTTCACCATAGAATCATTCTACACGCTATAATACTACCGTTTTCATGATTTTTTTTCAACATCAAAAAAAATTTGACGTTTTCATGGAAAAATTTCGACATACTATACTATGGCATTTTTTTTTGTAGAATTTTACAACACTTCACGAAATTACTTTTGTGTGCCATAGAATCATTCTACACGCTATAATGCTACCGTTTTAATAATTTTTTTCAATATCAAAAAAATTTGACGTTTTCATGAAAAAATTTCGACATACTATACTATGGCGTTTTTTTTGTAAAATTTTACAACACTTCACGAAATGACTTTTGTTCACCATAGAATCATTCTACACGCTATAATACGACCGTTTTCATGATTTTTTTCAACATCAAAAAAATTTGACATTTTCATCGAAAAATTTCGATATACTATACTATGGCGTTTTTTTTTTTTGTAGAATTTTACAACACTTCACGAAATTACTTTTGTGTGCCATAGAATCATTCTACATGCTATAATACGACCGTTTTCATGATTTTTTTCAACATCAAAAAAATTGAAGTTTTTAATGAAAAAATTTAAAAAAAAAAAAAAGGGGGGTTTTTTTTTTAAGTTTTAAAAAAAAACAAAAAAAAAATTTTTTTTTTAAAAAAAAAATTATAAAAAAAAAAAAAAAAATGTTTTTTTCAACATCAAAAAAATTGACGTTTTTGTCGAAAAATTTCGACATACTATACTATGGCGTTTTTTTTAATAAATTTTTTTGGAAAATTTTAAAACATTTCACAAAAAGATTTTTGTTCACCATAGAATCATTCTACATGCTATAATACGACCGTTTTCATGATTTTTTTTAACATCAAAAAAATTTGACATTTTCTTGGAAAAATTTCGACATACTATACTATGGCGTTTTTTTTTTTTGTAGAATTTTACAACACTTCACAAAATTACTTTTGTGTGCCATAGAATCATTCTACACGCTATAATACTACCGTTTTCATGATTTTTTTTCAACATCAAAAAAATTGACGTTTTCATCGAAAAATTTCGACATACTATACTATGGCGGTTTTTTTTTGTAGAGTTTTACAACACTTCACGAAATGACTTTTGTTCACCATAGAATCATTCTACACGCTATAATACTACCGTTTTCATGATTTTTTTCAACATCAAAAAAAATTGACGTTTTCATGGAAAAACTTCGACATACTATACTATGGCATTCTTTTGTAAAATTTTACAACATTTCACAAAATGACTTTTGTTCACCATAGAATCATTCTACACGCTATAATACTACCGTTTTCATGATTTTTTTCAATATCAAAAAAATGTGACGTTTTCGTCGTAAAATTTTCGACATACTATATGATGACATTTTTTTGCAAAATTTTTCAATATTTCACAAAACGACTTTTTTTCACCATAAAATCATTTTACATGCTATAACATGACTGATTTCATGATTTTTTTAACACACAAAAATCTACGTTTTCATCATAAAATTTTCAACAAACTATACTATGACAATTTTTTTTTTCGACATATTACACTATGACAATTTTTTCACCAAAAACATTATTATCAGTTGTTATTCTGCTCGACATACTATACTATGACAATTTTTTTCCGACATACGATACGATGACAATTATTTTCGACACATTATATTATGACATGTTTTTTTTGACATACGATACGATCACAATTTTTTTCGACATGCTCCACTATGGCAAATTTTTCACCAAAAACGTTGCTAGTAGTTTTAAGTCTGGTCGACATAATATATTATGACAATATTTTCGACATACGATACGTTGACAATTTTTTTTCGACATTCTACTCTATGACAATTTTGTCACCAAAAACGTTACTATGCCTTGTTATTGTTGTCGACAAACTATAGTATGACAATTTTTTTCGACATACTATATTATGACTTTTTTTCAACATACTATACTATGACTTTTTTTGTTGACATACTATACTATGACAATTTTTTCAACGTACGATACGATGACATTTTTTTTTCGCCATACTATACTATGACATTTTTATTCGACTAACTATACTATGACAATTTTTTTTCGACATACTACTCTATGACAATTTTTTGACCGAAAACGTTACTATGCCTTGTTATTGTTGTCGACAAACTATAGTATGACAATTTTTTTTGACATACTATACTTTGACTTTTTTATTCGACAAACTATACTATGACAATTTTTTTTGACATACTACACTATGGCAAATTTTTCACTAAAAACTTTACTATTAGTTGTTATTCTGGTCGACATACTATACTATGACAATTTTTTCGACATTCTATACTATGACATTTTTTTCAACTTACTACACGTTGACAATTTTTTCGACATACTACACTATGTCAATTTTTTCGACATTCTATACTATGACATCTTTTTCGACTTACTCCACAATGACAATTTTTTCGACAAACTATACTATGTCAATTTTTTATGACATACTACACTATGGCAAATTTTTCGCCAAAAACTTTACTATTAGTTGTTATTCTGGTCGACATACTGTATTATGACATTTTTTTCAACATTCTATACAATGACATTTTTTTCCGGCTTACTATACTATGACAATTTTTTCAACATACTACACTAGTGTGACGATTGTTTTTGAAATACTATACTAAGCGTTTTTTTTTCCCCCGACATACTATACTATGACAATTTTTTTTTTTGACATACTATACCATTTTATTGACATACTTTACTATGAGTAAGTGACATACTGTGACTTATTTTTTTGACACGCTATACTATCACTTTGTTTTCGACACACTACACTATAACTTTTTTCAACTATATTATGACTTTTTTTTTGACATACTGCACTATGGTTTTTTGTCAACATACTATACTATGGCTTTTTTTTGACATACTATGCTTTTTTCCGAAATACTATACTATGACATTTTTCCAACATAAAATACTATGGAGTATTTTTCGACTTTCTATACTGACTTATTTTATCGACATGCTATACTACGACTTTTTTTTTGACATACTATACATTGAGTTTTTTTCAAAATACCATACTATGGGTTTTTTCGACATACGATACTGTGACTTATATTTATACTATATTATGGCTTTTTCTTTTTTTTTGCCACATACTATATTCTGACTTTCATCAGTTTCGTATACTATAATTTAAATATAAAAACATCATATTCTATAACAGTAAAACCAAAACTCACCCTGTTACAGACGTCTTGCCCTCCTGCCCTCTGCCAGGCTCCACAGGATCTCCAGTCCAGGACCAGCAGAATCTGCAGACCAGCTTTCTCTCCTCAGCTGACCCCTTGTTGAAGTCTGCACCTCGGAGACATTTACATATACACATATATATGTATTAACTGTTAATTATACATAAAATATGCTTATCAGTTTTGTACATACATGCTTTTCTTTGTCTCAGTAGCTGTGCTTTGTACAATAACAATAAAGTTTAATATAACAATTTAATGAAATTACATTTTTCTTGGCCTGCTATCAATTTATATGACATATGGCATATTATAATAATATGCCATAATATAATATAAACATTTTTTGCGACTTGCTAGACTATGACTTATTATTTTTCTTCAACATACTATACTATGACTTATTTTTTTACAATATGTCAAAAAATAAAAAATAAACATAATTTCTTTATTCTTTAAAGACATAGTATAATATGACTTTTAATTGTTTTGACATACTATACTATGATTTTTTTTCATTTTTCGGCATACTATAGCATGACTTTTTACATGCATGACATACCGTTTTGTCCAGCATAATATACTATGACTTTTTTTATTTCATCCCTCTCTCATCCCTTGCTGCTGCTCAGCAGGGTCATAAAGGTTAGTTTGAGAATATAATCCATCACAGATCGCTGATAACCTGCTGCAAATCCTCAGTAATCAGCAACCAATTGCACCTCAGAGGAGGCAATTGGTCTGGGAGATTAGATTTCATTCAGGTTGAGTAATGCGTTCAGATTATCACCTACGTCATTTCAAAACGTCAATGACCTCATAAACAAATGGTCACGTCACCTGTGAAATCTGCTCTGACTCAAAATCTCTTCATTTTATTTCACAAAATCAATGTTCTGTCTTTAACTATCCTCAAAGGTACTGTAACTACTTAATTTCTTCTCCTCTCCATCTTTTTTTCTGCATCCACTTTTCCATGCAACAGAGCTATTCTTCTTTAACCCTTTATTACCCAAATACTCCTCCTCCTCTTGGTCAAAACAGACTTAAATCCCACAAGAAAACTATCATTTTACTCTCATCCTTCTCCCACTCATTCAAGAGTCTATCCTATCTCCTGTGCAGCCACTACTCTCTGCTCTCTTTGATTGCAAAGTACTGTTTCTTTTTATCCCTCCCTCTCGTCGTTTTATCCCCCTCATCCTCACACTCCAGTCTATCTCTCTTTCCTCTTGCTCTATCCTCGCTGACACTGTGGGTTTTTTTATCCTTTCACAATTCTCTGAACTGCACTATCCTCTTTCACCCCTCTTACTGAATTTACGTCACTCTCTTGCAGTTGCATGTGAGCATGAAGAGATTTTCAAGTTTAAATAAAATAAATGAATGGTTATTATTAAAAATGGCTCTGAATTAGTCCTACCAATTTCTGTACTTTTAGCTTTTCAATGTCTTCAAATATGTTCAGTGTCCGAAATTTTTGACTCACCGGTCAAAGGTAGATTAAAAAAAAGTCCACAGACCAAGCATATTTTTTTAGCAGCAAGAATAATAAACTGCCTTTTTATGTCACACATGCATAGTTTCAGCACACTTCACTGAGTTAATAAGGCATTATGTTGAATATCTTGGAGAACTAAATCCCCATTCATTTGCAAGTTTGTTTTGAAAGAGCAGCATTTGGTCAAAAGAGATTTTGCATACGGGCCCCCAGAAAGCTGGAACCAGCTCTGCTACCTGGTGCATCTTAAAGGTGGAAGAGTTGCTGGACAAAATGCACTTGTTATGCGGAGAGGTGCAGCATGTTGCCAAGGACAAAATGCGATGCAGAGATCTCATTGCAGCCTTATTGCAGAGTTCTTACTCCTCGTCAGCTCACTCACTGAGAATGCAAACGTCGGATGCTGATTGGTTCGCAAGCGCTAACTGTAACATTACCATTAACATCAGTCTAACATTAACATTATTACTAGCGAGCTTAACATTTCCTCATTGACTTCAGATGAATAAGTCTAATAATTCTACGTATTGTGTGTGAGTGTTTATGTTGTCAAGGCGGTTTAATAAGAACTGTGTGTTTCACAGAGTCATTTTCATCATGGTCCATTGCAATGTTAGCAGGCTAATTTTATTAGCCAATTTTTACTGAACTTTTTTCGGCCCTGAGATGACGGGACGTCCTTCAGCTTGAGCTCTCTGAGGGGTTGCAGCATTTATTCACTGAAAAATAGCCTAAACCGTTCACACACTGCACTGCTACGTTCACAGTGGATAGTGACACATAGAGAGGTGAAGTCCCGCCCCCTTCCAGTGGACCACCATGGGACCTTATTTCAGAAAAAAATATTACAGGCAGTCAAAGATGAGACAAATAATTTTTTAATCTTGTTTGAATTGCACCATGAATCTCACATATGATGTTTGTCAATTTAAAATATAATTTTCCAAGTCAAAAAAGTTGCAGTTTGTTATACAAATACATAACTATAAAGACGACACCCAAAAGTGGCGTAGTGACGTCTCTCTCTGAAGCTACGATGTCTGTGTGTGTCGTACTGGGATGAACTCACACCAGTAACTGGTCTGACTTGTTTGTTCACTGTCTGGCTGATAAAAACACCAGGAGTCGTTGGACAAAAATCATCAGGTAAGATAGCCTTTCATTTGTGCACTGAACATAGCTGAGTTAGCGAGCTAGTGTAGGTGACGTACAGTATATTGTGCTTAATGAGTGACGTAGTCCACTGAGCGCTTTCACACAAATGACACTACAACAAACCTACAAAAAACTGACTTTCTTGGTTTGCAAAATTATTATTTCTCTTGTTGTTGCCTACCATGCATATTTTTTCTGAAATATGTTCCCATGGGGTCCACCGGAAGGGGCTGTACTTCGCCTCTCTACGGGCTTTAATTTTGGGCCCTGAATATGTGATCTGAGACTAATCAGTTCCTCCGGATGAATTACAAAATATACCCATCATTTAGTTAGTATAGCCAGATGAAAGTATCAAACCACCTGTTAAAAGGCACCAGAATAGAGTAAACCACATCTACTCTGTGATAGCAGGGCAGTTAAGCACAACAACTGTGCATGTTCAGTTAAAAGCAATACATTTTTCATGAAAAGATATAGATATCGGGTCACTACTAATTTAGGGCCTGCTAAATATTACAAAGTGTTGCAGAAAACTAATTTTATGACTCTTGATGATTTCCACTGTGGGTTCAAGCTGATTAGATCAGATGTCAGAAAACAGACATGTTTTATTTTAAAAACCTTTTAACCTGGAAAAAAAATATGAAAACCAAATTAAAGGAGCATGGTTAGTTCAGGTTCAAAGTTCACCCCTTTGCCTTCATGATAGAATGGCAAATTTTCAGCTTTCCATTGGTATGTTTATGTTTTCATTAGCAGTCAAATTGACAGCGATATCGCTGGATAAATTTCTCGGTTGCCTTTAATCATAGTTGAAGTGTTACTGAACTTTAGGTTGTATTGCTAACTACCTGTGATATCTGCCCAGCTAAAGGAAAAAACTCATCATCAATTGCTCCAGTGAGCGGATTACGGTTTGTTACTATGATGTGTTAATATGTGTTATGAAGCCATGCGTTATGAGTTTTTATTAAAGCTATGTGTTGCTATGAAGCTATGTTATTTTTTTTTATTTAAGCGGTGTTACGTGTTGCTATGAAGCTATGTGTTGTTATGCATTTTTATTTAAGCTGTGTTATATGTTGCAATGAAGCTGTGTTATGCATTTTATTTATTTTTATTGTTTTTTTATTTTTATTATTTTTATGCATTTTATTTTATTTAAGCTATGTGCTGTTATATATTGTTATGTGTCACTATGGTGCAAAGTGCTGAAGTTTATCCAGCCATATCTCTGTCAGATTTCCTGCTAATGAAAAGATAAATGCACCAATGGAAAGCTGAAGATCATGCCATGAAGGTGTATTGATTGTCATTCTATCATGAAGTTAAGGGGTGGGTTTATATTTGGTTTTCACAGCAAAATAAAAGAGGAGAAAAAAAACATGTCTGTGATCTTCTGACATCCTATCAGCTTGAACACACCTCAGAAATCATTAAGACACATACTGGTTTTCAGCAGTATTTTTGACAGACATTTTGCACATTTGCAGCACCCCATCTCCATCTTTTCATAACATATAAACCTATATCTGTATCTATACCTATATCTATATCTGTACTAAATGTGTTGCTCTTATCACAAAATACACAATTGTTATGAATACTTCAGTTTAGCTGCCCCACTGTTAAACATGTTCTGGAGGAGGACTCCCAGACCGCTGTCAGTCTGTCTCAACTACAGTCCCAAAGCTCCTACCCCCATGGTTTAACAGGACTGAACATTATTTCCTTTGCAGTTCAAATTCATCTAAACTCCTTCCAGATCTTTACATGCATTTCCAATTCTTCCCATTCTTTTCATCAAACATCAGACACCATTAATAGCTAGTAAACAGATTACTTCATTCATTCATGTACTCACCACAGCTCCTCTTTTCCAGTGCAAACCATGTTCTCTCCGTCCTGGCAGCTTGTTTTCATGGCTTCCGTACAGACATCAGACGGTATTTTATTAACAAAACCGTCCATTTGAATCTCTCAAAACCACAAACACGTAACATTTCAAAGGTATACTTCCCTGCTTTGCGGTCGACACACTGTTCCGTCTCCTCAGGTGAGCTCACAGGTGTCATCCATCTTCTTAATTAGATAAACAAGTTGTAGCAGAGCTGAAAATCCCTCATGTTGCCACAAACGGCTCCATCATACGCGTTTAACTTGTTCTCAAGCTGTTTTACAGTTTATGTCGCTTTCTGTTGGTGATATGCGCTTTATTTAATGATAGTTATCACTCCGAGATTAAAATAAAACTTTCACTTTGTGGTCTGGCGGCCATCATGCAAGGGGAAGAACGGAGGAGCTGTAACGCGTCTACAGCGAATCATCGCTGGGGTAGAGCGCATGCGCACTAAGTCTGATCTGAAAACGAGCCAATAGCAACGCACGACGCAGCTCCAATTCCACTGCGCATGCGTGACACCCCTACGTCTTTTACTAGGCCTTTACATGGAAACTGACTAAATATATTATTATTATTATTCTTTAATTTTCATCATGTTGTATGCATCAAATGTACAACGGAGTATTATGGTCACATTGAAGAAAAAATACAACTGAGATTTCGAGAGTAAAGTCATAGGTTCACATGAAAAAAGTTGTAATATTATGGGAGTAAAGTCATAATATGACAAAAAAGTCAGAAGTTTACAAGGAAAAAAAAAAGGTTGTAACATGAGAATTAAGTCAATTTTATGAGGAATAAGTCGTTTTAGATAAGATAAGATAAGATATTCCTTTATTAGTCCCACAGTGGGGAAATTTATGAGAATAAAGTCAGGTTTACAATTTAAAAAGTTATAATAATATGGGAATAAAGTCATAAGTTTATGAAGAAAAAAGTCATATTATGAGAATAAAGTTGTAATATTCGTCCTAAGTGCACAAGAAATAAGTCATATTATGAGAATGAATTTAAATAAATTTACAAGAATAAAGTTATAGGTTTACTAGAAAAAAAGTAGTAATACTATGAGAAGTAGAAAATTTCTGTGATTATTATTTTTAGAGGGCATCCTGTGTGAAAATGAGGAACATGGAGCATCTTGTGATGTTATACTTTAGTTTAGGTTTCACAAAAAACTATTTTTTTGGCTCATCAGCTCCACATTATCAACAGCATCAGGACCATGAAAAGACTGAGCAAAAAACTGAGTTTATTCTGAAGAAATTACCACACTGACCTGGAGGAAACTGACAAGTGGAGGAAAGTACTTTTTTCTCATGAAGTTGTGACTTTATTCTGGCAATATTATCACTTGTTTTGTTCTTGAAATAGTATGACTTAATTGTCATTAAATTACACCTTTTTTTCTTGTAATATTATAACTTAATTCTCGAAATCTCAGATTTTTTTTCCCCCTCAGTGTGGCCCTAATAGTCCGCCGTATGCATGCATGTATGCAGCTGTAGTGACAGATAAATGCCTGGGATCATTAACAAGGCTGACATTTCTTGGGATTAGACTGTTAATTCAGATTTTCAAGTTGTCTCTGAATTCTTTGAATTATTTGCAGATATTTTTGAACGAAGCCTCTGTGGCTATCTGACACAGACAGTACAGTACAGTTTACTTTGATACTGAGGAAACTGTCTATTTAATGTAGCTTTTCTATTAGTTCATATACAGTAAAAATACTCTGCATGTGTCTGTAAATGACTGAAACAGAAACGAATGCTTCCACTTTGGTGAGAGACAATATGTTGTTTGGTGAATACTAATATGAAGTTGTTTGTATTAAAAAAAAAAACTCAAAAAACTGTAGAGCCAATTAAACAGCTGTGTCAAAATCAGTTTATGTGTGGAGGCAAACATTTAGGCCCAGGAGAGGGGAGACGATCAATGTAGCGTGTCACTTCCTGTCTTCTTCCTCATCCCCACAGGATCAACACCAACTCCGCCACTCCTCTCCTCATGCTTCAGTTTGCTTATTGCTTCCTCTCGGTGTCTGTTTGTCTCAAATTCTGGTCACATTGACACTCCTCCCCGTCTGTCTGCCTTCCTTTCTCTCCTCCTCCTCACGCACTTTGTAGCCCTCCATCTTTTTTCTTTCTTTTTTCTCTCTTTCCCTGTCTGCATCCCTCCTTCCTCCTCTTCTCTATCTCTCCCCCAGGACTGTTGTGTTTACTCGTTGTCTCTTCGTCTCGTTCTCCTCCAGCGGAGGATGGAGATGTGTCTCGCCACTGCAGTTACCGCAGGGTTGCTTTGGGAATAACAGCTGCCACTTCGTTGTTCGGAAACTGACAGAGAAGAACGGGCAAAGGAGGGAAAAGAAGGAAAAACATGCAAAACATAAACTGTTTCAGTCCTCCGAGTCAAAGTTTGGATTCCTTTTTCTTAATTAGGTCAGTCTTAGAAAGTGAATATAATGCACAGACACGCACCTGGACTGTGACACTGTAAGCACTCTCACCCTCCCTCCCTCTCTGCTATTCCCACAGTGCCTTAGATCAAATGAGGGAACCACAGTGGAGCTGTTTATTGGCCAAGAGGGCAACACAGCGGTTGTTCAGGTCAGGTCCCAGGTGTGTGTGTGTGTGTGTGTGTGTGTGTGTGTGCGTGGGAGTTTACTCTCCAACAACCACTCCCCTCTGGCCAGCGCTATAAATATGATTGTGTTCTTTCCCATGATGCCAGGTTAGATAACAGCTAAAAAAAAAAAAAACGAGGTGAATGCTGATGAAGTAATTAGTGGAAAGGAGAGTCTGCAGGTTGAACTCATCCTATCCAGCAAGCACTTCACAGAGGCTGACCCCTCAACATGACATGCAACCCAGATGAACATAATACTGTATTTTTGAGTGATACAATGTGACATGATGACATTTTATATAAACCAGTTTTGTCCTAAAGAACTTTGAAAATAGCAGCTCTAAATTACAGCAGATACAGGCACAGATGAGCATAATACATCTACTCAATGCAGTTATCAGTTATACAGTTTGGGGGCGGCAGTAGCTCAGTCTGTAGGGATTTGGAGGTCAGCAGCGTGAACCGCAGGGTCATGAGTTCAAGTGGACCGACGTCCACTTGACGTGGACCTCGGGGCGCTTGTCAGAGGCAGCCCCCTCGTTTTGACATCTCTCCATTAATGCATGTATATAGATCCTGTTTGTACATGTATGTATTTCAGGTCTGTGTGTACTGTGTACAAAATAACAAGGGTGAAAAAACTGGAAATTCCCCTCAGGGGATCAATAAAGTGTGTTTTCTTCTTCTTGTCATTTCAGCATAGTTGAACACAGCCAAAGAAGCATCTTGCTTTTCTAAAACTAATGCAGGAGTCTTTGCACTTTGGGGAATGGTGCTGCTGTAAAAACATGGTTCCATCACTTTTATGTCCATTTTTATACATGAGGTGTAGACATTATTATCTCAGACCGTTCCAAAGGTGTTGAAAATACTTCTGTAGAGGGCCACCATTTAATATCCTATATTCATTTTAAGAAAGTAGTGGTGTGTGGTTTTAGGACTTAGAGGATAACTGGTATTTTTCAACCTGGGCCCTATATCCCCATGTCTAAGTGACGAATGGGAACAACACTTTGAAATTGGTCCAGTATTGAGGGAAAACACTGCAGCTGCCAGCCGCTAAATGAGCTTACAGCTCATTGCCTTGGTTTCAAGCTTGTGACTTTACTCTTTTGGTTAACCCTCACCACACTCATCAACCTTGTAAATAGACAAATGCATGCTAGCATGTTAGCCAAATCACCTTATAATGAGATGAGATGTCAGTGTTGTGTTTTCAGCTTCTTACGCTGCCCCCAAGGGAGCATAAGAGTTACCCAGTTATACATTCACTTGATCCCCTGTTAAGTATATTGAATAGTACACATTAAAAGAAGAAGAGAAATGGGTGTGAATGAATTGCATTATTAGATTAATAAAGACTTTGCAGCTTCGCACACTTCTATGAGATGCAGTTGTATTTGCAAGCCAGTGCACACTGCTTGACATCAACCACCGTGGGGGCATGAACTTGTGATCTTTTGACTGGTGGGGTCAGAACCTTTTTCACTACAGTCAACAAGCAGCTATGTTGGCTTGAGACAGTCAGTCTTCAGAGAGGCCCGGATGATTCAAACCCTCCGGGATGCTGATTTGACCTTTTCAATGCTGTTTCACCAGAGTGAAAGTGCTTAGAAATCCGGACTAATCCCCCATTTAGACAGCCGTAAAATGTGTAATACAATTGATAGAGCATGATACATCCTCTTAATGTGGCCATTCATAAGTTCAAACAGACTTCAGCTGAAGTGGATCAATTATTTGGAGGACAATCCATTCTTTTGTAAATGCACACTCACTAGTGGTGGTATAGTGGGGTCAGAACAAGGTGAGGGAGACTGAGCAACATTTCAGTGACTTGTTACACCTAAAAGGCCTCATCATTCTCGTATTGATTGGGAAATCAGTATTTCCAGTTTTAATTAAAAGGCCTGACTCCAGCAGGAGCAGGACGATGGGACAAAGCTTTCACATTTTTTATAAAATGAATATGTCATTTACAATTAACTCCTCCATTTAAATATGTCCAATAAACAAACTGGAAATTGAGTAGAGACAAAGTTAATTTTCTAACTATTGGACTGTGGCACACATACAAACTCTGACACAGGAAAATACATGCACTCTGGCAGTGGAAGTGGAGATGACTCAGCACATTATAGCGATCATTTCTGTGTTGACCGTGTCCTTTACTGTGACCTCTTTTATTGTGTCAAGTGACTGTTTATTTCCATAACAGCCCAATGTAGCATGAGAATACTGCATGATCGCTTATCTGCTGGAGGATGAAGCTAATAGGGCGAACCCGCTACGTATCAGCTCAAAGCACCACTGTGAAAGCCTCACAGAGCTGCTAGCATGGCTGTAGACTCATTTTCAGATATCTAGGTCACCACTTCTGCACAGTTTTTTAGCATGTTAAAGGATAGGTTCACATTTTGTCAAATCTGAGAGTTGAGCAAAGCTGTTCTCTAAAGTTCAAATCAAATACGAGGCTTCAGCTGTCAGAGATAAGAAAATATATGCTCTGAATTTCTTTTGAAAAATTTTCCCTTTTCATTTCTCCTGACAGTGCTGCCTTGCTAAGCCATGATGGAGGGTAACACAAACAGCAAATCCTGTGCTAAAAAGGTGGTAATTGAGGCACAAAGACATGGCACTTGATTAGGCTAATTCAGACTGAAGCCTCATATTAGCTTCGGGTGGAATTCAGAATGCATTTTTGCAAAGAATGATCTATGCAGTATTTCACTGCATTGATCTAAGTGTGCGGAAATCTTTCTATTATCTTTCCTTTTTTTCTAAAATTTAGTTTTATTTGCACACACATAAAGGCCTTTACACACTGAGGGTGCCACAAATAAACAACACGAAAATGCAAAATACTTGTGTGCGACGATCATACGTCTGTAGGGCTTTCATTGTGAACGGTGAGAATGGAAGGAGTGGATCTGGTCTGCACTGTGTTTGTCAAAACTGAAAAGAGTAATGAAGTTTGCAGCTGATGTTACTTTTTTGCCATGTGATATTTTGCACTCTGTATGAAAGTCTGAATAAATATATTGACATGCAAATGAATCACACAAAAAATAAAACTGGGTCTGGTGTGTAATGGCCTTAAGATTTGCATAAAATTCAGATGATAAAAATATAAAAAATGTGTCAGGAGAGTTCAGGAAGTCACAGGCTTATACAATGCATCTTTAGGATATAAAGAAACAATAACAAAAATGAAAATAAAGACAAAAAATGAAATAAAACTAAGCCATAATTTAATAAAATACAACAAAAAAGAATGAGAACAAAAAAAATAAAAAAAAGCAAAATTGAGTCTCAGAAACTAAAAAAAAAAAACAACAAATCTGTAACCACAAACATGTTTAAGGATGCTTGCAAAAGGTTCAATGGAAATATGATTACATACTGAAGTCCATTTGTTATCAGCTGCATATTTAGTGAAATTAAGATAAGATAAGATAAGATGAACCTTTATTAATCCCTGGAGGAAAATTCGGGTTAATTAGCATCTTTACTTTGAAAATATCCTCAACCGTAATCGACTCCCTCTCCATCTGTAGGAAAGATACAGACACTCTTCTCAGCATTTGCCAGTCAAGTTTTATTTCATCTTTGAGGAAAAAGAAAAAAAAGAGAGAGAAAAGAAAAGTTTGGTCTTTGTAAACATCTATATCGTTTTTCATGTCATGTCATTTTTCAGCATTTAAAAATACTTTACTCTTTACTACGACATTTCCAACATCAACACTGTATTCAGAATGAGTTTAATTCATGCACCGACACACGTGGACGGGTTGATATGAAGAGATGCACACGTCCACACACACTCACGCTCACATGCACGCACACGCACACAATATAAAAGGGATAAGAGCACACTCATTGTAAATCGGTACAATGCTAATTTGCTGTTCTACTCTCTGAGGCCTTTTTTTTTTTTTTTACAAAACAAATCACCAAAACAACACAAAACAATGGAGACAAATTGTACAATAATATAACAATAATAAAAGAAATGGAAAAATACCACATAATTATATCAAAAGCACTTTGTGACCGCATAAATAGGACTGCATGATATATCAATAAAATGAAGAGTATGAAGTGATAAAATATATAAATATTTAGAAGGTAGTGGCTAATAATAGAGAGAGACGGAGAAAAGAACGATGTAAAATAAATAAACAAAATAGTGGCTGATTAACAGGTAAACTCTCACTCGCGCACACACTTTCCAGATCTCAAATTTAGTACAAATAATGTGTTTTATGGAAACATTGGTTCTTTACAAGCATGTTCGGTATTATTTTTGCATTCAGAAATAAAATCTTTTATATTACATCTTAATGTTTCTCAAAGCATCGCATCATTCGTAGAGTCATCAGGGCTGTAACGAACGCCGAGGACACCCAGGTTACGTCCTTGGCATTTTTTCTCTAAATTTGGGGTTTTAGCAAATTGAGAAGGGTGACATTCAACAACTAAACGCACATCTAACTCAATATATTTCAATGTGATGACTCACTGTATGTGGCAACAAATCTAAATAAATAAAAGATTTGAGCTGAGACTAGATATCGGTGTCAATAAGATACCTTTGTAATGTAAACATGACAGCAGCTACTTGCATTAACAATGCCTCCAGGTTTAACAGAATACAAATACTTTTACAAATAATCTTTACATCTCAAACTCCCATACAATAATGTCTGTAAACACCCCTAACACATGCACACACATATGCATACCTCCAGTAGCAACCATGCACTTTTTAAAGCCTTTACACACCGGCAGCATGTTTTATCTTAGTGTGATTAATTCGCACGTCAATATAATTTTTTCAGACTGTTGCTTTTGCTTCAAATGTGGTGGTACGTTAGTATTGCCGTTACTTAGCAGCAGCGTTCTTCATGACAACCGCTTGAACGCCTCGCATATTGTATTCCCAATCACATCATGTTCATGACTTCCCATCTCGTAAACACAAGTTCACGAGGCACCTTTTCACACTGAATGCAAATATTACGCAGCGAAACAAACGACGAAGCCCACGTTTTTTCTGAGCTTTCACACCGTGAATAAAGGCATTAACCAGTTGTTGCTGAGTTGCGCCTGTATTTATGAAACAACACAGAGGCGCTATGCTCTGAACCAAGATGGCAAATTGTATTAAAGCACGGTCACACATGCGCGAAATTAAAATTCGCCTCATGTTCAATTCAATTTTATGCAAGTTAGGGGCAAAAAAACATTCGCTTACAATGGCAAAGCAAATTCAAATCTTTTGCATTCGCCTTCAGTACACAAATACCGCCTCAGCAGGCAGTGACTGCGCCCTTACTCCTTTCAACCATCTTTTTTAATATTATTTTTTCCTTTTATTGGTAGTGACAGACTGAAATGGGGAGATGGGATGACATGCAGGCTGGGTTCGAACCCAGGACCGCTGTAGCAGGGACTGAGTCTTAATACATGAGGTGCCTGCTCTACCGGGTGAACGCCACCCTCTCCTTTCACCCTTGAGAAAGGCAGTACATCTGTTTGTACCTTTCACAACAAAAGCCCTACACTTTGAATATTTGCAGGCGAATATTTTGCATTTTCATTTTGTTTATTCATCACGCCCCCGGTGTGTAAAGGCCTTTACAGAGTGAAATAAATGCATTTTAGTTGTCATCTCAGGCCACCATTGTCGTCATTTTCTAACTATGTTTGTACAGTGTAACATTAGTGGGAAATATGTAGTTTTTAATCGACTGTAGAGTACTGCATGTACAGTCCAAATGTAATGTATGAGAGTAACTCATACACACTACACGTCTTAAAGCAAGGTGTCACCATCTATTCCCAGCCGTTGATAGCCAGCCAGATCTATTATATATCTAATCTGATTCGACAGGTACGAACACACACACACACGCACGCACGCACACACACACAAACAAACTCACACACACACACACACACACACACACACACACACACACACACACACACACACACACACACACACACACACACACACACACACACACACACACACACCGGAGCAAATCCAATTTCCAGATATTTTTTTACTGTGGGTCAGGTTGCCATTCTAATTCATTAATCTAACGTATGGGACTCAGCCAGGGACACAGGGCGAGCCCTTATAAGGAGATTACAACACCAACCGAGACAAACAAACACACTCACACAAAGGCACAAATACGCATGTAGAGCTACACACAATGGATGCACATGCAAACGAGGGGAGGCACAAGGAACACAAAAAAAGATGAACATATGAAGAGTAACATGTCAAATTTTTTGCTTGAAAGAGAGTGAAAAAAAAAACTGAATGAGAAATTTTCACATTCACTCGAAGAAGGGCAAGAAGAGGAAATGAGAAACATCAAAAGAGAATGACACACACACACACATATACACACAATGTCTCCACACACACACACACACACACACACACACACACACACAATGTCTCACACACACCAGAAACAGTCAAAAAGACAACGGCTTGGAGATAGATGGTCGCTAAGCAACAGGCAAGAGACTAAAAATATGGTTGCATTTCTTCACTCACTTACAAAGCACGAGCACACACACACACACACACACACACACACACACACACACACACACACAAACACACACACACACACTCAGTCAGTCGTCCTCCAGCAAGGCTTATCAACCTTTAAAAAGCCTGCATTTCTAAATCAGTCCCAGTATTCTTGTGTTCCTGTGGCGTCAGCACAGCAGCACTATTAACCTGCCCACTCATTCTTAAACCGGAAACTGTTACAGGAGCTCAAGTCACTGAGAGACGGAGTTTGGCCCGGCAGACGTCCTGGCGTCTCGGAGGGGCCAGGAGTCGTGCCAGCGTGCCGGTCGTGTCAAATCTGGCGACTGGCTGATGACCTTCGTCACGGAGGGTTTGCTATCCTGAGGGCTACAGAGACGACTGTGGAAGCTGAGATAATCAAAGGATCTGCATGGTTTCAACTGGTTGATTCAAACACCATGTCGACAAGCATCCAGAGCTGTACAGTCATGTCTTTAGTATTTTTTTCAGGGGATTTTAGAGAGATGATGTTCTACAACTGGCACAGCCTGGCTACAGAGATGACAATGTCGTTTGATCAGTCCACATGACATGATAGCTCCCAAAAAGTGAAGCCTAAACATCTGGATCGCCCCCTGGTGGCTGGCTGCAATATCGGTCATTAATCCCTCCATGTTAGCAGATGGCCAAACTAAAAAGTCAAAGTACACATCAAATAATTTATTCCCAAAGATGGTTTCTATCATTTTAGGTTGTTTTTATCACGCTGATGTATGTAAGTGTTCATTTTTCTGATAATTTGGTTTTAATTAGTTGTTTGACTGATATAATGTGTTAATTTGATCATAAATGTAGTTATAGAGATATTATGATTAGTTGTGTCTTTCCAGCCAAACAGCTTCCATGGTGTTAACGTAGCAGCTAGGCGATTCACAAACAAGCTGCGGCTGTGCCCCTGATTGGCTCTGGGTGGTGTGTGGGCGGGGCCTTGATGTCGCAGCGCCAGCCCCCCGATTACGAGAATGCAGACTCTGGCTCCAAATTACGTCAAAATCTCAAGTTGTCAGCCCTCGTTTCCAGGATATTTTGGCTTCACTTTTGTACAGTGGGAGGAAGAGGAGACGTGTTGTCCATCTTAGTACAGTCTAAGGTCCACCACATGAGTCCAGACTGAAATAACTCTACAGCTATTGGACAGATTGCTGGGAAATCTTGTACAGACATTCATGATGCCAGGAGGGTGAAATTGTCGCTGTCAGCATATTAACACACTTGTCTTCTTAGTATATTTGAATTCGACCTTCAGGCCAAAAAAAAAAAAAAAAATCAAATGATTCAGAAATGTTCAGTCATTGAAACAACATTTAGATAAACATTTAGGGGAATTAATTTGCCTGGAAATAACTAAACTAAACGAAAATCCTGACTACGGACTTGCAAGCACACATTGCAGCGACCCTAAGCGCTCCAGGGCAGCTCCTCTTTGTGGTGAAATTTGTGTCTAATTTCTAGACAGCAATGTTTAATATTTGCAGCCAAGAAATTTGAAAAGGGAACAAGAGCATCATGGCTGGTGGCCAAACTCCTTCTATCAATGAATCTTGGCTGAGCTTCTCTGAATCAGCTGATACACTATAGCTCGAAGCCAGAAAACAGTTGTTCAAGGAATCACAGTTGCTGCTTTCACAGATTTTCTACAGTTAAAAACAGATATTTCACTTTGTCCTTTCCTCTGTAGCTGTCAGAAAGTGAAAGGAACTGGCGTGGCATTTAAAATGTCACATTTGACTGAGGGGGTGACGCATACAGGCAACGGATCAATGCCCCTCTGCTCCAAATCACCACTTATCTTCCATTTGTGCAAGCACCGGCTTTACCGGGCTGCATCGGACAAGCTCGGCGTGTTGGCGGTTAGCCCGGTCACGACTGAGCTGGCTTTGAAGAGCCTGTATTTACACTGAGTTGAAAGCAGCAGGTAATTTGTTCATATTTAACAAGGCGGACGGTGGGCAGGTAAATTGGTGTTTTCAGTCCCATTTTTCTCTTAGCGATCAGGACCACCATTACTGCTTTCTTTCAGGATTGCCTTGTTTACAGTGAGCTTTGTGGGCAGTTGTGGGGGAGAGGGTTGCAGGGCTTTTCCTTCTATGCTGCTGTTAACAAAGGGATTACATTTAACAACTATCTGCACTGACAAGCCATACGCCATCCCTCCTGTCCAGCTTCAGTCCAGCCGCTGCGCAAGAAAGGGGTGTCCACAGGGACATAATACCAATCTGGATTTGACGCAAACAATAACAAAATGGTTTGATTTCATATGATATGTGGCATAATACTCTCATTAAGCTACTCTGATATCTTACTTTCACACGCACCATGCCTGAACAGACGTTTCACAAAATCAAAATAATTAGCACAGCTTTTGATACAGGCTCATATCCATAAAAAATACCAATGCTTAAGCACATTTGTCTGTAGTGTGAACGCTTTAAATTAGCCAGATTTTTTTTAAAACTACGACTGGCAGCTTGTGGGACTTGTACGATGCCTGCGAGGTAAAACTGCACACTGGAAACGAATAGTGATCTGTGATGTACTAAATCTTTGGATAACAGAGGACTTGTGATTTTTGCTTTGAGTACAAATAAACGCTCCAAACGTTACAACTGCTGCAGAGCAGTCGTGTGATATTTCAGAGCTGCCGTACATTTCCCCCTCAGAGCATTTGACTCTTGTCTGTGAATCATGTCTGGTTTTGTGTTCGCCATCTCAGCCTTTTTCCCTCATGATGGATTTCCTTTAAATGTCTTCTTGAACTGTGTTTCACAGGAAAAAAGGGCACATTGATCTTCCTCATCCTCCTCCAGGATTTTCTTTACAAAGAGGGGGACTTCACATAAATTAAATATCAGTGTTTTCTCACACACATCAATAAAAGTTTCTTATATTATCATGTACAATTAGAAACACTGGGTATGGTCACAGTTTAGATTGAACACTGGCGTCATCTTCATAGTCGCTGAACCAATGATATTCTTCATTCTGATTGGTCCCCTCCTTTGTCTTGTTCGTTGGTGTCTTTTGGCGTTACATCGTTCCCTGTTTGGTTCCAACTTTGCTTGTCCACGTTTGCTTCCTCGCCATTTAACGCAACATTAGAGTGTAAACAGTGCACAACGCTTCCTCGTCGTAGGAACTATCACCAGGTGGACTGCTTGCTCGCTGGCTCTTCAGGCTTATCACACATTTCTTTTGCTTCTCCATGCTCCACTTTTGAGATTTCTTCCATCTTGGTCCTCCTTGTTACATTCCATCTTCCAAGTCGCCTGATTTAACGTTCTTTATCTCCATCTCTCCATACAATATTTATATATATTTCTTTTTACAATTGCACGGTAACAACATCAACACGTGACGCCATTGAAAAGTTTAGAAAAAAAAAATGGGGGGAGTTTCTTTCATGGGATAAACGAGGCTGTCGATTGGCATAAAAGGAGAGGGACTTGGGATTGGCTCAATCAAAAAGAGGGTTGGTGACTACCGCGTTTCATTATCACAACTTTAAGACAAATTCCTACGGGGGAGTTAAGAGTAAGGCAAGAGGGAGGGACGGAGGGGTGTGTACAGTCTGTCGAGTGTACAGTATGTGTGTGTGTGTTGTAGGATGCAAGGACTAATTTGCGCAGTGTGTTCACGATGAGAGGGAAAAAAGACCAGCGGTCAGTTTTATCTTGCCTGTGCGCCCGCAAGTTAGTTAATGGTCGTTCACTGCAGATTCACCTGAGGGCCCCAAAGTGTGTGTTGTGTGTGGAGTTGGGGCAAGAGGGGTTAAAAGTAATAAGTCACTGGTAGTTTTAGAGTTCAGTGGCCGTAATGGGAGGATCCACCGTTCCCGTGACGATGAGTTACAGCGAAGATGGGAGTAGCAAGAGAGAGAGAGAGAGTGAGGAGGGGGTGTAGAATATTTTTGCCTTTCTTCTTTTATTTTTTGTTCCCCCGTGTCGTATTTTCTCTAGTCTCTCCATGGACTTTATCCAGACCTTTCTCTAGTTTTGTTGCTTCCGGCCTCCTCTCTCAACTTCCCTGCTTTCATCTTCCACCCTTATCCCTCCTCTTCATCTTTGTTTTTCCCTTCAGAGGCCGGCTAAAAGCTCTGCTTGCGGTCTATCGCTTCTTCTCTCCTGCTGGTTTGGCAGTATACTGGAACGATATCCGCCTTTTATTAACTATTAAACAGCGTTGTCCACTGATGATGATGGATGATTGAGGTAATAATGTAAAAGCGCTCTGCAAACCTGCATTGCCATTTTTTTCATTCAGTCTTTCTGTTAAATAATTCTTAATGTAGATGGTTTATGTATCCTAGAAGTTTCTTCATCACTGGAAAGATGGTGGGTCTCCTTTAAGAGTTTTAGTGTGTTATAATGGTAAGAAGAAATAAATAAATGGAAAGAGATGAATAAATCTGAGACCCTGAAAAATTGTTTTGGATGTTAAAAAAAGAAGAAATTGACAGAATCGGCGCATATCGATCCACCCATCTCTCCTCGTCTCGCCCCTGTCTGAAGACTCCTCCACTCTCTCTCTCTCTCTCTCTCTCTCTCTCTCTCTCTCTCTCTCTCTCTCCATATTGGCAGTGGGTCTCTCTCCCTCCCTTTTCCTCTCCATTTAAAACCCTGGTATATGGCAGTAGGCCTCCAGTGAGGCCAGCAGGATGTAAATCAGCCACATGGAGACGAACAGCAGCGACGTTAGCATCTTGCAAGTCCGCGGCCCTCCCAGCTCGCCGCCGGCCACCGTCGTCCGCCGCCGGTACAGCAGCACGATCACGCACAGCATGGCCAGGATGGTGAAGAGGGTGACGGAGAAGGCCAGGTTCCCCGGGTCCACCTTGAACACCTTGCCCTTGGAGCGCCAGGCCACGGCGGCGATGGTCCATGCAACGCCAATGCCGAGGAAGACGTTGACGGCGTTGGAGCCGGTGACGTTCCCGATGGAGGCGTCGGCGTACTGGTCCTGGATGGCGGCAACCTTGCTGGCGAATGTATCTAGATGAGGAAAACAGATTTTACAACAATGTGAGGGCTTGAGAACATGAAAACATATCAACTAATGAGCCTGAGGTCAAAACTAAACAAATGATGTGAAGCAATAATATGGAAATAAGTCTCTTGTTTTGATGGTCTTCTTCTCACAAGTCACCAAGGAAGTGACCTCAAGGAAACAATGAGTATGAAACCACCCACGTATAGTCGCCTACTCTCGGTCACATACAGACTGTGGCATACATGGACCGTATGGAAACAGAAACACAAGAAAGAAGGTTCAGAACAGATGTCAGTATTAGCATAGCGAAATCATTACACATTTAATGACTGTTGGAGGCAGAGAATGACAGACAGCGATAAACAATACATACAGATAACCGATAGAAAATAGCAAGAAGAGCAAACAAAGGAAAGAGAACAATGAGAGACACAAGAGATGGAACTTAATTAAGAAAGACGTCACAAAATATTGAGGTGCCAAAAAAATATATATACTGTAAGAGTTAATTGTTTGACATTCTGCATGTCAATATGAAGTTGAGTAACACCTCATTCGCAAATTTAATGTTAATTAGGTGATAATTATCAAGTAATCTATTACTGCCAAATTACCCCAATATATACCTCAAAGTTTATTGAAAATGACTTCATTATAAACATTATTTAATAATTATATTCTGCTATTTTCCAAGAGCTGGTTATTTATTTAATACATCTTCAGGAAAAGAATACAAATACAATTAATTGACTCTTTATTTGATTCAAGCCTTTAACTTTTTTGAAATTTCTTAAAAAAAAAAACTAAAAAAAACCACACATAACAAGGCCGAGTCCTGGCCACGGCGGCCCGGGTTTGAATCTGACTTGTGGCCCTTTCTGCATTTCCACCTCCGATGAAGAGCAGCACACAGCTGCTTTTCAAGCCTATTTTTAAATTATTAAATGATATTATATTATAATAAATTCATTTGGGATTTTTTAGGTAAATATTGGGGTAATTTGACAGTAATTCCAAAGAAATTTCAAATAGCTAATTATTAGGGGTCAACCGATATGGGTTTCTCAATGGTCAATGCCAATTTTTTACAAAATCAGGATGGCCAATGGCCGATGATATGATTTTTTTTTTTTTTGCCGATATCTTTGTCTGGTTTTCCTTTTTTTCCTCCATCTAATAAACAGCAGATATAGCAACAGATATAACAGCTTCATAATAACAAATGATACACAAAATCTCTTTCTTTACTGCACCGTTGTGACGAAAAGAGAGCTGAGCTGGAAGGCAAAGCTCTCGATCTACCGGTCCGTCTTTATTCCTACTCTCACCTATGGTCACGAGGGCTGGGTCAGGACCCAAAGAACTAGATCACGGGTACAAGCGTCCAAAATGGGTTTTATAAAAAAAATCTAAATCTCACTAAGTTGTTTCCTGTGATTACGTCAGTTTATTTTGAAAAGACTGTATGCGTGTAATGAGCGGAAACTGACACCTGTTGCTGGATATTCATAGGAAAATGCACAAAAAAGTAGGAGTACTTAATACATACGAACCATTGTATGAGGATACGTTAAATCCAGTGACATTGTTTTGGTGTTCGCTTTGATTTGGACTTAGACATGCATTTGAAATGATTTATGGTACATTTAACACTATCTGAAAAGCTTTAGGAGAACTGGCTGCTTGCCATGATATATACTGTTTTGCTTTACTTGCTTTACTCAAATCTTTATAGCAGAGGTGGCGAGTGTCAAGTTTGCATGACTCTTGACTCATGAGTCACAGCCATTGTTAAGACCCAGGTTGGAAAAAAAAACAACATGGTTTATGTTATTTTTCACCAATATTCTGGAAATAAAACATATAAATTTGACTTGGATTACTTTCAGGAAGATTTCGCGTTCTGTAATCCACAGTTGTACATTGGCATCAGCCTGAGACAGAGCAGATATAGACCTCATTAATGCTGTAAAATGCTATAGGTGCATATTAGTGGAGCCCTGTGGTGCTGAACATCTGAGCAGAAATTGGGTAAAAAGTACAGAGATTCTACAACTGGGTTGGCAGGAGAACACCAGGAAAACAGCTGCCAGCTATCGTACGCCTGTCTCGGCTTATTTCTATTTATAGACAGGCTGGCGAGATGAGTCTCAGTTCTCATTTGAATGTCAGAGAGATTAGTTGAAATTCATATCCCATTCCCAACATGGAAAAAAGACCCTCCAAACTTCCTTGGGGGGGATGAATCGTAATCCCATTGGTGAAAGGACCGCACAAAGAGAAATGAAAAGTTAGTGTGTATTGACACGCTGGCACATGACCCTTTAATAATCAAGTCGTGAATGTGACACCGAAGCAGTAGTGTACTGTGCAGTGTGAAGAGAATATGTGATCTCTACAGGACTTCACCACCAACACCGTTGAGATGGCTCAGATGGGTCCAGCTGAGCTGCATAAATCGACAGAAACATGCAGCAGTTCGCAGCGGTTCAAGCATCCGATCAGTATTTGCCTCTAATTGCCCAAATTGGCAAATCTGGTGTAAATTTGGCTGGATAATCCTCCAGAGTGTCTCCAATGCAATAAAACAGAAATGCTTTTATAGATCTGGAGGAGGGAAGGGTGGGAAACGAGAGAGAGGAGATGAATGATTCTAACAAGCTTTACGGAGATCGCACTTGCACACAAGGGAGCACACACTCCCATTGGAAGTTATAATGACCTGAGGGACCTTCTGCACGCAAACTTGCACCACCTCGACAGAGCAAACACATTTTCACCCACTCACACCTGAGTACCACAGCACACAGGTCAGAATGATGGATGATACGGCAGTGAAAACACAACATCCAATAAGCAGCGGAGAGAGAGAGAGAGAGAGAGAGAGAGAGAGAGAGAGAGAGAGAGAGAGAGAGAGAGAGCAGTAAGGTAACATCAAGTTTGAAAAATAAATTGTGCAGGATCGGGTGTGAGAGCAATTGTAAGGGATAGGTGAGGTGGGATATGAGGATGTGAGAGAAAACAGTGAACATGAGTGAAAAAGATAAAACAAAGGAGAGTGAAAGAGATTTGGAGGAGAAAAAGCCAACAAATTAACATGGTGTGATAGGACAAGCGCACTGATAAAGGATATCAAATCCGTGTTTACAGCCTCCAAATCCAACGCACAACATAATACGGCCGCTGCAGGAATTTATTCAGATGTCGCTGCAAGCCATTAAGAAGCAAGAGCAGAAAAAGAGCTGTTTCTATGAATCATACAGTGGGGAAAAAATAAAACGACTGACGAGAGGAATGAGGAAGGGAATTGAATTAAAGCCCTGGGACACGGCGTCCCTTCCAAGCGGAGACAAGCTCAGGCTGAAGGCTCAGTGATGGAGCCGGCGTTTTACAATCCAATTTTTATTTCCAGCCTGCTCACTGAGGGCTGCTATTGAAATCAGATGGAGGAAAGAGGACCAGTCGTCTTTTCATGACTGCTTTTGGGGGGCGAGTTGTTTCCTGCTTGAGGAAGGAAGGAAGTGTGAACCATGACAGAAAAGTAAAATGATTCAAACCACTCCCACTCACCTGGCACCGATGTTCCCAGCGCCACAAACACCACAGCCGTCACCGAGTCCTTCAGTCCTATCGTGCAGCCGAAGTGTGACGCCAGATCGCCGGTGACCGCCGTCAGGACGCCGATAAGCGATATCGAGACGATGAAGCAGGCCCAGCCGTTCCAGTACTCCGTGGGCGGGACAAAGGCGAAGAGAACCTTCCAGAAGACGGTGAGGAAGTGCATGATGTAGTCGAAGCAGGACGGCAGCCGCTCCTCGCCGCTCTCCTCCTCATCGTCGTCTCCTGTGGGTGCAGAGGGAGATTGCAGCTTGTCAGATGGTCGCATATCGAGGAGGAACTGGGTCCAACCATTCCTGTAACTTTTCCAAACCAATAATCTGATTGTATGAACTAGTTCTTTTCGAGCATTACCCGACCCTTTGATAAGAGCACTGATAGCTTAGCATACAGACTAGAGGTAGACAGCTACCCTGGCTCTGTCCAAAGGTAAAAATCTCCACCTGCCAACACCTCTAAAGCTCACTAATGATGGGTCATGTCTAGAAGGTAACCTAAAAGTATCCTAACCTTAACCATTAGAGGCAAATGCCTAACTTTAGCCATTCAAGGTAAGTGCCTGACCCTAACCAATCATGGCCAATACCTAACCTTAACCTTAACAAAGTCAATGCCTAACTTTAACCATTGGAGGTCAATGCCTGATCTTAACGACTGGAGGTCAATGCCTAACTTTAACCATTGGAGGTCAATGCCTGATCTTAACGACTGGAGGTCAATGCCTAATAACCATTATAGGTCAATGCCTGATCTTAACGACTGGAGGTCAATGCCTAACTTTAACCATTGGAGGTCAATGCCTGATCTTACCGACTGGAGGTCAATGCCTAACTTTAACCATTATAGGTCAATGCCTGATCTTAACGACTGGAGGTCAATGCCTAACTTTAACCATTTTAGGTTAATGCCTGTCTTAATGATTGGAGGTTGATGCCTAACCATAACCATTAGAGGTTAATGCCTGATCTTAACAAGTGGAAGTCAATTCCTGATCCTGAAACATTGGTCAATGCCTAACGTCAGTCTTTCAAGGCCAATGCCTAAATTTAACCATTCAAGATCAATGCCTAACCTTCACCATCTCACGAGAGTTTCTCAACTTGTGGGTTACCTTCTAGACACAACCACAATTATGTTGATACACAAAATGTTCTGGAACAGCAGCCTGGCACGGTAACTTCCTGTTCACAATAAAAAAATAACATAACAACCGATCCACATATAGTTGTTTTGCATTTATTTCTGAGTATGGATTAAACATGTTATGATGATAAATGATAATGATAAAACATGTTAGTGAGCTTTACATGTTTTAATAGGAATAGCTTTGAAACTTTGGACCAAGCCAGGGTAGCTGCTTCCAATCATTATGCTAAGAGAGGAGAATGACAGCTCACATTTAGTATACAGATGAGAGTGGTATTGATCTTTTCATCTCTCGGCAAGAAAGCAAAATAAGCACATTTACCAAAACGTCTACTGTGTTAAGCAGGAATAAAGAGTACTTCCCTCTGCCAAGTGTTAACAGAGAAAAATACCCCATACCGGGTATAAATTCAGAATGAAAAATGACAGATAAATGCATGAAAAGTTTCAAATTAAAATGCCGATGCAGACTTACGAAATTAGCGTTTTTATCATCCATCATCTTTTGAAAATGAAGTCAAGAAAGATATCAACCAAAACTTATGTTCATAAATCAAAACGATGCCTAGTGTGTGTGTGTGTGTGTGTGTGTGTGTGTGTGTGTGTGTTTTACCTGCGCTGACAGTAACGGCACTGACAAACTGCTCCCTCCAGCTGCTGCTTCCCACCACCAAGGCCAGGTTTGTCTTCTTGATCAACTTATCTACCGTACTCTCACACACACACACACACACACACACACACACACACACACACGCACACGCACACGCACACACACACACACACACACACACACACACACACACACACACACACACACACACACACAAAAGCAAACATGCAAGTGCATACAGAAGACCAGGCAGAACAGGAAAAACACAACCCTCAAGTTGTTAATTCACTTGCAGCCACACAGAACGGGAAAAATGATTATTATAACTCAGCCGACAGGGCTTTGTGAGGAAAACCCTGCATATTCACTATCTAATATGTGACGACATAAAAAAGATGCACTGTATATTAGCAGTCTCAACAAGAGAAATAAAATCATTCAATTAAAGATTTACATATTGGAGCGTGGACCAGACCCAGACACAACATTTCAGTATTGTACAGTAGCAGATGCAAAAACTAGCATTGCAAACACACTAAAGCAAGCACACTAAAGAGAGAGAAGGATAGATAACCTTTTCAGCCCGCCAAAGGAGAGTATTTACTGCTCTCTGCCACACACACACACACACACACACACAGACACACACAAATACAAAATGACACAAATGGACAAATGAGTGAATGAAAATGTGCAACAAAAACATGATTGCTAACATTTTCAAGACAAAAGAATAGATTAGAGACAAAAATCACGCTGCAATTAACAGAATGAATATGAAGCAACACACACGTGAGCAATGACAGCTTAACGCGACACAGACGCTTCCTGGTTTGAGCGGCACACAAGAAATATCTGCTAGCTGAATTACAAACTGATCATATTTGAAACCACATTGCTTCTAATATACAATATTCATTATGTGACTAAGATATATATTTTCTAATTTGCTGGATGAATGGTCTACCAGCAGCTTTCCTTCTTCTATGGCCTGTCATGCTGAAACAAGACAACAGCTCCCTTTGAATAAATTTGTTGTTTTTTGAATGTCTGATATCAAAATGACGAGCAGCTCATCAGGGAATCCATTACATGCTAACAAAATGAATCATTCATCCTCTGTACCGGAGCAGCTGACACTCACTTTAAACCATTTTAGATTAAATCTGCATTTTAAGTGAGTTTGCTTTTTAGGTGATATTTAACGCAGCTGACTTGACGGATGTCAAAATGGTGGTTATTATTATTTCAGTGAGATCAGCTGCTGATACAGTCTTGCTGATGTAGGCTTACAAAAAGGAACAGATGCACACACACACACGCCTGTTAATGGAAAAGTAATGCCTCTTACCTTAAACTCGTAGGACTCTTCTATGACCACCTCCAAATGTGTGTGTTCACCCAGACTGGGACAGCCCATCTTGGCCACCTCTTCCTCCTCTGCACCCACCAACGGCTTGTTTTCATTGGAGTCACCTACAGCAGGAGACATGAATGGGTCAGCGTTGCAGCAGGGCTATGTAAGTACTGAGGCCATGTATACATTCATGTTTATTCAGAAACGTAGCCCTCAGTGTGTCACGTGTTTTTGTTGTGCATTTATATGTCTGCCGACAGATTTTGTCAAAGCATTAGTGTCACAACCGTGTGGTCCGAGCAAGTGTGCTGGAAGTCCTGGGGCTGGAACAGGGGAAGGGGCTGTTGGCCACTTTATGGCCAGATATTGGCGTCAAAGCTGGAGTGATCCCATTGCAAGATGGAAGGTCTCTATTTTATTTCATGTTTCATGGAAAAAGCCTTGCCTTAAGCACACTCACATTCTTTAGTAACAGCATTTATTCTACTAAACCTTTTTATATAGTCAAATTACCAATTCAGTCCATTCAGGACCATTCAGTCATTTCGCTACATCAGCAGATGGCAGCCAAATCATGTTATCTCGCCCAAAATCATTTATTAGAATAGCTGCCCTCTTTACATAAGTCAATCCTGCAGCAGATCCTCATTCAAATGCCATTTAAGAATGCAGTACTTAATGAATGTAAAGTTTATAAATGGTGGGAAAATTGAATGACTACTTTTTTTAAAATCTGAGATAATTAAAAGTGAATATGAGTTGAACATAGTGTAACCCAAATGTGATGTTGTATAATGTATATGATAAATATGATGTATTGGATTTCAGACCCCAGGAAGACTAGCTGGTCTCAGTGGCATCAGCTAATGGGGATCCTTTTTAAATGAATTAATATTCATATTTATGGAAATTGCATTATATGCGTCACTATTACTTTTATTTTAAGGGATAGTTTGGGTGTTTTTTGAGATACTTATCCATAGTAGGTGTATTTCTTACAGTAGATGGTGGTTGGCACCTGAGCAAAGCAATACAGTGTTGTGGACGGGGACAGCATAAAAATGTATTTTAGTTTTGTGGCTAAACTACGTTTTTCTGCCGTCCCCGTCCACAGCACTGTAATGCTTTGCTCTGGTGTCGGTTTCACCAAGCTGGGGGCACAGCGACCGTGATATCCTGTTGTAATACACCAATACTTCATACAACCCCACTTCAAAACACTCAAACTAACCAGAGACTTCTAACTGAAGTATATGTTTCATGATCCTGGCCACAGACCTCGGTCAAATGTATTGAAGATGTGATGAAGACCTACTGGAACTCACAGGCTCCCCTCTTGTTTTCAAAAATTCATTGCAAAACCACTTTCAGAGATTGTGTTCAATAACTGGGCTACTTCAGCTTCAGAATCCCTGGAAACCCTCCGCTCGTCAGGTTTACCACACTTGAAGTACTGCCAATAACAACCAAGTCACTGTGTATGAGAAAATATGGGAGGAAACTTGAACCATATGGGACCATTCATCTCTTTAATCCTTTAGAGAGATGGTACTGCTGGTGTAATTGAGACTGAAGTGGAGCAATACTATTCAAAATAACAACTATCATGTAACCCCGAGACTTTCATCCTGGAAGAAATCTATCAATGTTTTTTTCTGCAAAACAAACATCAGGGGGCGGCAGTAGCTGGGGGCGGCAGTAGCTCAGTCTGTAGGGAGTTGGCTTGGGAACCGGAGGGTCACCGGTTCAAGTCCCGACATGGACCAAAAACTGAGTGTGAACTGGTAGCTGGAGAGGTGCCAGTTTACCTCTTGGGCACTGCCGAGGTGCCCCTGAGCAAGGCACCAAACCCCCAACTGCTCGGGGCGCTTGTCAGGAGCAGCCCCCTCACTCTGACACCTCTCCATTACTGCATGTGTGTGTGTGTTTGTGTGCATGTACCATGTATAAGTTAAACAGAGTGTAAATTGAATTTCCCCACTGTGGGACTAATAAAGGTAGATCTTCTTCTTCTTCTTAATATTTGCGAGTCTTGCAATTAATGAAAGACTCCATAGTTGTAGGATTAATATGCAGAATTTATGCAGCAGTATTTATGCATTCAGCCTGGCATTTGAACTCAAATTATGTAATTTTTTCCCTTTGTCTGATTCATGCCAGAGCAGCATAAATTGTTTTCACAGCTTTCCTGGGATATCGTTTTAAGAATGTGTGCAAGTAGCCGTGAAAGTCTATAATGTAAATGCTAATGTTCAAACACCGACGGGCCACTTGGGAAATCCAATCTATCAAGCATCCTGTGTTATTACAAATATGAATACCCACGAGAAATTTTGAATTTCTCCACGAAACAACCTGTCTATCTCTCCATTACCATATGCTCCACCATGCATACCTCCATTCACCCATATGTCTCCTCACACTCGGTGGCAGCCATTAAAGGAGTCAGCTGTTATCGGTGTAGGCCTGCTGTAATTGAAAAGCAGTGTGCAGCGTGTGTGTGTGTGTGTCCACTTGCTATGTGACAGTCTTATAAACCCAATTATATATCTCCTCCGTGATGAAACATGCCCCAGGCTGTTGGCTCTTCATGACTGACATGGAGCGTGTGGACCTTTACTCCACCAGGCCTGTCAGCTTGTCCACAGAGGAGGCGTAGCGTGAGCAGCATGTTAGCAGAGCAGCAGCATCGTCTGTGTCTACACACATGATATGTTCAGGCACAGTATTAAGTGTAGGTCACCCACGTTTTGGCAGCACATAAAGCATGAGTAAAAGGAGAGTAAAGCCAGGTTTATGCTTGCTGTAGTGTCCCCCAGCGTGAGGGCACGTGAGACAAAAATGAAATTTGTGTATGGTATGATATATATATATAAAAATTGATTTATGAGTTGCAACACTGAAGAGTTGTTTGGTGGTCCTTCTTGCAGTAATTCTCATTGACTTCTTGCTTCTTCACACAATGTTTTGTTTTTACGCCATTTCAGCGAGTACTGCCACAAGCTACGTGCGGAGCATGAACTCCTTTGTGCATGCTTGGAGCTCGCCATCTGTGGAGACCAGCATCGCTGCTTTACGCCGCCTCACAGCTGGACTGATTAAAACAGACTCGGTCAGACGCTTGTGAGACAGATGGCTGAAAAACACAGCAGAAACACGCGTTTGTGTGATTTGAAGATGTCACTTTAGGTTCTGGAAATTCTGGACTGGCATTCTTTACTATTTTCTGAAATTTCATAGACCAATAATTAATTGATTAGTCAAAAAATAAATAATCAAGTAATCAATATCATAAATCATATCATAATAATTACTTTTGTAAACTGAAAACATATCTGATGACAGAGTGAATCTATGTGTGCAAGTGAGTGATATAGCCTACAGTATGTGGTAGAACAATAGTTTCCAATATCTACTGCTTTAGACCAGCAGACATGTGAGGAGAAACATTATTTTGCCTTAATTTTATCTTATGTCCATTTAAGAAAACCTGGTTTTTCCCTTTTAGTGTGTTTATAGTTTTCTGCATCTAAAAGGTCTGCAAAGCGACAAAGCTGCCAGAGAAAAACTGCTTCTGAACAGCCTCGCTTGAAGTCCTGCCTTTTCTACTGTAATGTGGTGATGTCACCAAGTAACACATTTGCATAATACCTGCCTAGTGGATAGTTTGGCACGCCTTCAAACAAAGCTAGTTAGAGCAGAGCTGGAGTGGAGTCCAAAGAGTTTGGCTCAGTTGACCAATCATAATAGAGTGGGCCAGCTAACCAATCAGAGCAGACTGGCATAAGCATATTTTATTTCATATTAACGCATGTAAACTTGCTTGAGTAGAAACTCAAAGCACCTGAACTAAGCATAATACAGTATGTCCTCTTTAATCTTTTCCAACCCCTCAGATTTATCATGTAACCCCTCGTAGAGGCCCTGAACCCCCGGTTGAGGAAATCAGTGAGGAAGAGAAAGAAAAGAGGTGAAATGAGACAGCAAAAACATCTCTGTAAAAAGACAAATGACTCAACAAAAGTTGCTTTCTTTTTGTCTTTTCTGTTATCTTGTAAACTTTCAATCTTGTGTAAATTCAACAGAAATGTCAAAGCAGAACAAGCTGCAGAAATTACTTATTGACTTTCAGCGCTGGTTCTCTTTAGCCTTGAGTCACCTGTCAGAGATTAGCTGTCTGCCTGCTGTAAGGAGCCTTTTAAAAAGTTGAAGGGCTGAGATGTTTTAGATCGGTGGATTTCAGAGCTCTCTGGCAACGACGTGGATTCAGAGAGGAGGAAGTGACGGTGAAGAGGAAGGAACCTGATCAAAATAGTTAGTAATCGTGTGCAATCTGCTCTTTTCTGGCTTCTTAGTTCACTGAATTTGTTGTAATTATGATCAAATGTTCTTTAAATCCTTTCAGCTACATCCTTAGTTCAAAGTGAAATGTTTCCCCAGTTAATCTGAGTTTAAATTGGAGGTTTCAGACAATCAATGCAAGTCTGACCCTGTTTACGAGAGATAGGTGTGCAGGAGGCCCGAGACTTAAATAAAGACCCCATTCTGTCTGTCACTGTTCCCTCTCCTGGCTTCTTGATATTCTCTGTGAACAGCCACACACACATTAACACACAGCGACACCCACCGTGTTTCTGCCCTATCTCCAACAGAACGGGCTCTCCCAGCTCGATGGTGAAGGTCTTGTTCTTCTCATACTCCTCATCATCGATAATCTTCACCTCGATGATCTTCCTGTTAAAGAGTGAAGAGAAGGATGAGACACGGCGAGCGCATTCGAGGTAATTAACCTTTCTAGTTCATTGCAGATGTGTTGAAAGAAGTCTGCGAAAACTGTGAAAGTCTCACCCTGTCAGGCAGTAATCACACAGCAGGTCATTTCTGCCACTGCATGACCCTCATTACTATCAAATCCTGTTAGTTAGCCTTATAACAATAGGACACATCGCAGAAAACAAAAAATGTTTGCAACCCTCTGGTTTCTCTTGCAGAAGATGATTAGGACCCTCTGCAAAGATGAAGGCTGACACCGAAGATGGCACTGCTCAGTGGGGCAATTTCCCCCCAGGCCCTGATTAAGTTTTTCCTCAGCTGACAGTGATGCAATGTGCAGCAGAGCCACAGTTGAGACATTTTCAATTACTAGTACCCAGGGGAAAGCCTTAAAATGCAGTGCAAAGAGTTTTGAGGGAACTGCAGCCAGACCTTAACAAGTTAATTGGAAAAAAATAGCAGTGTGTGAGTGTGAGCAGCGTCTTAGAGAGCAGGTAGAGAACATAGGTGAGATGGCATTGTTATCACATCGTGTATTTAGAGACAGAGAATCATTTAATGTAAACTTTGATTGGAAGGTTTTCACTCATTGGACAATACTGTCAAAGACATTTGAAATACTGCGTAACAAATCAGTATATCTTCAGAAAAGATCCTTACAAATAGTGGAAAGAAAGATGGAT
This sequence comes from Pterois miles, assembly GCA_947000775.1. Classification (NCBI taxonomy): domain Eukaryota; kingdom Metazoa; phylum Chordata; class Actinopteri; order Perciformes; family Scorpaenidae; genus Pterois; species Pterois miles. The sequence goes on from CAMQGK010000008.1 coordinate 10,917,037, forward strand.
GGCATATTCTGTCAGTCTGATGCTTTAAGGATATGCTAAATTACAGATGCAGCTACCTAGATCATCCCTCCCAGCCGGCTGCCAGCCAGCTCTTAGTCAGCTTCCAGCTGCCGGGAGTCTCCGACCCGATTATTATTATTCACATATTTGTTAACAGCATAAACCCTGATTTTCAGTTGGGCAATATAACTATGTAGTAATAGTAGTAACTTAGTAGTAGTAGTAGTAGTAGTAGTAGTAGTAGTATTTCTTAATAAAAAAGTGTAAATTGCTGTGTAATTAGTGGAAACTTTTTCTCACTCAGATACTGCCGTTTGGTAAGCGCCACATGGCATCGGAAACTGACGCATGGAGGCATCCTTTAGCAACCGTATGTGACAAACCAGGTTTTCAACTAACTCCAGTGTACACCCACGTATGGCGTTATTCGGTTGTCAGAGCATTGTATGAATTTTGTGAGTCCGCTCAGGACCACCATCAACCATAAGCCACGTGAGTCGATTAATATCGTCAGTCCAGTGAGTCACGTGAGCCGTTAGTCAATAAAGTTAACGTCAACCACGACCATTTCCTAACCCTACCTAAGTGGCTGTGTTGACTAACTAACCTCCTGTGAAAACGTATTATTTTGAAAGGACACTATGCAACACACATTGACTGACACGCCATCCCTCGTCTGTCCAAAAGTAACGTAAGAGGGGTCCCTGGTGCATCGCTCTCTGATGCCGGGGGGCTCCGACCAAGCGGTGGTATGCGGTATTTGACGAGCTGGGAGTGAGAATTTGTTGTTCCGGTACATAACTTTGAATTGATGTCGGCAATGTGAATAAAGAAAACAACATCCCTAATTTTAAAATGTACCCAAATGTTCCTGACATGTATTAGTTTTGGTCCTTCTATGGAAATCACATCTGTGTGGCCTCCCTCCGGGTAAATAATCATCATCTCACCAGTCCAGCTGTATCTGACAGGCAAAGAGGAAGAGAGAGCGTTCATTTCCACCTGGTTGTGTCAACATCACATGCTTCACTGTCAGCCATGTTGGCTCTGACACCACAAATAGGCTTCGGCTCAACAAAGAAAAACAGGAGGGAGGAGGGGATGTGAGAGGGTGGTGGTGGTGATGGAGGTGTGGAGAGAAGTGGAAGCGCATTGTTTTCATTGGTGAGCTGTCACAGCAACAGCGGATGAAGCTGGCTGGATTTCTGCTATTTCCAGCATCACGTCAGGTTGAGCGGCCAACTCTCAACAGTGTGGGATAAGATATACAAGTATTGTTTAGTCAGATGTGAAACAAGAGAGGAAAAGCATCCATTTAGCAGAGGACAAAATTAAATATCTGTCATTTCCAGTCATCTGCCTGTAGTAACATCTCAACTGAAATGGAAAGATTGACAGGTGTAGCGACAAAAGGGGCGGGGCTTAGCCTGCTGTCAGCTGACAGTGAGTTGGAAGAGGAACGACACAAGTAAGAGGATAGAGTGAGATACAAGGACATGAGAGAGATGGTGGACAGAGAGAGAGTTTGGAGAAATGAAAAAAAAGACGTATAGCGATTAGGAGACGAGAGACGGAAGGAGGGAAGTGACAGAGGTTGAAAGAGGAGCATGAGTAATGGTGGCCGCTGAGATGTGAAGGGCTACGACTCAGTGCGCAGCGAGTTCACATCAACACTGGATGTGTACACACATGTTTTTCATGCTGCACATCACACACAGATTTTGTATGACCAGACAGCCAGCCACCCCCACAATCAGCCCACGCTTCACTAGTAACACACACATGCACACAAACCATTCAGCTCAATGTACACAAACATGAAAACATGCTCTCGGTAAACACTTTGGGGATTCATAAACATATGTATTCATTAATCTAGCCAATTTACACAGGCAGACAACACACGCACATACACACACGCTCACTGCAGTGCTTTTATTATTTATAACCATCTGTGCCCTCCTCTCTCCATCTCTAACTCAGCCCCGTCTTCACCTCCTCTTCCTCGCTCGCTGACATTTATTTCTGACTATCATCACACAAACCCAATTATTCCTTTCACGTTTGCTAGTCTACCCCAGCATGTGGCTTCAATTATATATGTGAACTGTAATTGATATAAACTGTAATTGGTGTTTAATATCTTCCTTGCTCAGTTATGCATTTAAAACAGAGTGCTTGTAAAAATCTCTGTGATGGATTTGGATGCTTGTGTGAACATCAGAGAGCAGCAATACTGGTTCCAGGGACTATCAGTGGTGGTCCAGGGTCTAGTATGTGTGTCTTTTTGAGGATATTAAAGGTTTATGAAGGGCCAGGGGCGTTAATTGGTGTGCCAATGGCATTCCTGCCTCTCTACTAACAGCAACCTTCCTCGGACAACATACAACTTCGCAGTAAACCTTCATTTTGATCCGAACTACACACTTGTAAAGTTTCGTGATTGCATCTTGGACGGCTGAGATGCTACCACAGTGACAATATCTGTCACTTTCCCACTACAGTAGGTGTCTCCAGGACCACATTTGAGGCTCACAAGGTGAAAACAATACCCGCCACTCGCCGTCAGAGCTGGTGAAAATGTCAAGGATGGCTAATAGTTCGAGATTTATTTCCATTGTTGTACTTTATAACAAAGATAACAAAGATGCAGGAGTCCAAGGGACTGGGTGAGACTATGGACAAACCAAAGCAGTAAATACCTGATGATAAAACATCACTAGTTGAGTCACTCCAAGACAAACTTTCTAACATTAAATTGTGAAACATGACATACAAATGATAACTAGGATGATGAGCTAACGCTTACAACTTCCCTGCAAGACATAACTTGACCTACTTTTAGTGAGAGCAGCATGGCTCCAGCGATGGTAATGTCAGTCTGAAAGTCTGTCAGACAGACTCTTGTATGGGTTCCCATGAAACTTGGTTCAGATATTCATGGTTCCCAGGGGATGAACCCTAGGCTATGTCGTTCACACCGCAAGCCTTAGTGCTCAGTTCGGATTTATTGCTCGGATCCAGTTTTTTTGTTTGTCTACTCACGTTATGTTTTAAATGTGGCCAATATCAGTTCATCCGAAATGACCCATATGTGAAAAATAACAAGAAAGATGTGAGACGCCGTTGTGCAGAAGTCACCATTTATAGTTTCATTTATATGTTTATGTGCAGTGGAAGCCGCTGACTACCACTTACATATTTATATTCACTGAGTGACTCCCACCAGAGCAGCATTTTACAGTTTTATGCACTTCTATTCGTATTTTGGGCTGGATTTTTCATTAACTGCGATCATTTTCAGAATGTACTTCTTTACACTAACTAAGTGGACGTTTCAAGGTGTTGTTATTTATAGGCAGTGGTTTAACTGTCCCACCGGACATCAGACTGGACTGCATGTGGCTAAATGAACTTAAATGAGTTTGACAGCACTGATCTAGAGTGACGTAAAAGTTGCGTGAACTCCATTACGACTACTCACACTGAGGTCGCATTGCAAAATGGAAAAGATCAGATTCCATGTGATTTGTGCCATTACCACTATTATGAAGAAAACACTGATACAAGTCACATATACGCGAACGAAATCAGCCATTTTTGCCCATCTGAACGTAGCCCAAATGACTTGGGTGTTGCTCTGTTTTTGCCTCAACAGCTGTTGGATAAAGTGCCATGAAAACTGTTACAGAAAATCACCCCTTATGATAAACTGCATTAACTTTGGTCCTTAACTTCCCATCTAGGATCCAATACTTCACAACCCCAACTGACTTATTCTGAGATCTGTACTTTGATTTTGGGTGGTTTTCCTACTAGGTGAAGTCTCTCCTGCTGAGTAATGTCCAATTTAATTGGTAATTTGCAGTGTTAACTTCATAATCTCTACCCGTAATCCAAAGAAGTTTGCAGGACACCATGAAAATGCATCAAACCGCTTCCAGATCCAGACATGCACACCTGCCACTCCTAAATGCAATACATTACTTATCTTCACTCCCTCTCTCTCCGTCTCGCCTTCTCTCTTTATATTTCTACCTTGTTACTTCTTGACACCTGCTCCCCAGAAAGTTCCTCTGACTGTACCCTCGATGCCCCGGCCTGTCAACAGACTGACACCGCCACACACACAACGACTCCACTGAACTCAGAAATAGAGACTGAAAAAGGCAGCGGGAAAAAAAAAGGTCAACAAAAACCACTGTTGATTGAAAAGCCCCAAACAGAATCAAGTGGGCTGCAAATCAGTTTAATGGATAAGTTTTATATTGCCGCAGAGTGCATGTGTGTTTGCATGTGGCCCTAAAGTTGTTATGGAAGTGAATGATTGAGCGACAGTTTGATTTGATTACTTGAGACCTCATCGCATTACTTAATGGACACAAACCCTCTTTATATCTCGGCCTCCATCGCTTTCCATTTTCTTCTGGCTCCAGCTCTACTTTTGATTTACAACCACTCGTGTGTTTGTGTGTGTTTTCCGGCACTGAAAGTCGACCATATTTCAGGTGCTGTGAGCATATCTGTGTGTGAGACAAAGCAACTTAGAGAACTGCAGCAGCAAACGACTCATTTTCTTGATTGAGGCTGATTTACACACTCCAGTTTTACTGTTTCTCCTTCTGGCAGAAACGCTTACATCTCTCCCTCTCACACACAAACACACAAAGTTGTGAGAGAATTGCTGCAATACAGTAAAATTGAGATCATAAAATATTTTAGTTGAAACTTGAACACCAATGCAAGCCGCAAGGCAGTTTTCCTTATGCAAAGGCGGCCGTGCCTGCTGTTCAACTCTTTAAAAGACAGTGAGCAAGATGGATGAAGAGGACTTATCACCTTTAGCCAACTATCAGGACTGTAATAGTAAAAACACAGGATATGATTACAGTTCAAAACCTTGTGAGATTATAATCACATTACACTTGACCAGTAACATTTAATTTGCCTTTGAATGATGGATGATACTGACTGAATATGGAGCCAACGGCAAATATCTTCTTTATACTTTCAGTTCTTTGTTAAATCTGCATTAACTGTTTTTTGGAGTACAAACACAACACTGACATTGAATTCAGGCAGGGAAACATTGGTACATTTATGTTTATGCATTGCTAGCTGTCTCTATTGGGTTTAGCAGCATTTTCTGTTAGGTTCAGTTTTTAGCTCTGTTTTGTAATAACTGCATTTTTTACATTATGTTTTCTCAATATTTCTATGGCATATTTATCTTTGTTTATGGTAAAACAGATTTTTTTCTGGTCTGCAAGCAATTTTGACCAAAAGTTAGGATGCATAATGATATCAGCATGTCATCGGTATCGGCACTTCAAGGCATCGGCCAGAGGTAAACATTTCCCCTGATATGATAGCAATATGTAGGGACTAGATCCGATACCCAGTATTAAATAGGCTATGGGATTAAATTATTAATACTGTAATATTGCTAAACGCCAAACATCAGGTCTTTTATTTGTATTTTTTAAGGGTCTATGGAGAGCGACAACTATGCATGTTGCTGTACATGTAATAAGACCCTGATGAGTAAAAAGCCAATACTCTATCAATACATCTGTCCAACAAGCACAGACACAGTGTAGAAAAGCGACATTTCAATCCGCTCTGTCCACAGCCTCTCATATGTTTTACACAAACGCAAATTATTACAAACAAGCTAAATCAAAAAAAAGCTGCCTGTTTTGCTTAGTTTGCCTCGTATCTTAAAATGATTGTAAACTGATCTGCTGGCTGAGACAAAGCAGAGAACAGGAGGAAGGACTGACACCGACTGATGTCTGTGTTTGTCATTACTAATCAACTCTACTCAGGAACATTATTTATTTTATTGACATTTTTAGATTGTTTCCAGAGAGTTTCTATAGTGACTTTGCTGTTATAAAGATTACTGTTGCTGCTCAGGATATATACATAAAAATAAATATGGCATGTTTTACATGTAAACTACTTTTCCTATTTTGCTGATGTGTACATTTTGAAACGCATAACATTTTATGTCTGCATCTGCCAGCAGACCGTCACTATAACAGTAGGTATAACACGTTAACAGGAGAGACTTGATGTTCTGGAAATATCTGTATATCAGCAAAAATCCAATACTGTCCATCCCTATTTTTAAGCACTGGGTGATACTAGTGGTATGATATATTAATGCTGGTGGTATACAGTAGGGTGTATTAATATACTTCAAACTGCAGGCTGAAAACTCAAAAAAGTTGTTTGAGTTTTCTGTTTATAATGCTGATAATCTAATAACTGAGACTACTTTATACTAAAATGCCAAAGCTAAACACAACTCCACACTGTCTACTGTCACACTTTCAGGACTTCAAAAGTAAATAAGTCAGCGTGAAAACTGCTAACGCTGGACTTCTGAGCGACAGCAGCTTTTTAGTTTTTAGTAGAAAGTGCAGAGAGGCAGAAACGCACAGCAGAGCTGGATACGATCACATTATATAAGTCGGTTTCTGTCTTTGACTTCTACTTCATGCCTCTACAGGAGTGGGCAGGCTGAAAGAAAACCTCCTCTCATCTGAGTGGTAGCAACATACACAAAACAATTTAAGAGAGGCCAACAGAGAGATGGAAAAATAAGCTCTTAAGGGGAGAGATATTAACCCTCTTAATGATATCACGGATCGCATAATGGCAAACAACACAAAACACACACTCTCCCTCATACACACTCGTGCTGAGTGGTCTCCAGCTGTGGTGAGTAATAAAGTTGCGTCCCTGGTGTTTTTGTGTGGGATGACACAGATGGATAGGTGCATGAGATGTTTTCAGGCTTGAGGAGAGGGACGGCGGGAGAGAGGAGGTAAGAGAAGGAGGACAAGAGGATAAGATGTGGAAGGGGAAAGATCAGAAAAGGCAACTGAGAAGAAACAGCCGAAAAAGAAAAGATAAGAGGTTTCTCTTGTCGCTCACGTGAGAAATTCAATAAAGGAAAGAAGAGAAATTCAATAGGGATAGGCTTGTTGAACCTTTGCACTACTATTAAATTCAGGCCTTAATTGGTGAAGGCCAAAGGACAAACCTGGACTCACGGCACAGTCAGATGCCTCCTGAATATCTGGGCAGAAGAGATCATTACTCAATTATTCGAGAAAGTGTATAAGAACATGCTGCATTTGAGGTACTTATCTTGTAAGTAGCTAACAATTAGCTAACGAGGGTCGTTTATCAGTTGAGAAAATTTTTCAAAATTAACATCCTTAATATCCATTATGAATACTACAAAAAAGTAACTGCACATAATATTAATGTTCTGATTTTAGGTTTCTGTTTTCTGCAAACCAGAACACACATGCAATTTCGAACATGACCTGATAATGGATGAAGCCCGAAGCTGAACTATAATCCAACATGCTGCATAAAAGTGGCATCAGCTGTACGGTGGGACAGCCAGAACACCTTGATGGGGAAACATGAATCCAGCCTCAATCCTCCCCTGTATTGGATATCATCACTCAAACCCATGAATGAGGCATGAGGGAGCTACCTTTTCTTTTTTTAAATCAGCCCAACCTGAGGCACAGCATGAACATCCTCTACTGTCACAGAGGAAGGAGAGGAAGGAGGGTTAGACGAACGAGAGATGGGAGAGGATGGAAGAGAGGATTTCTGGTAGAATCTGAAACACATGGAGGACATATGGTTGGCATGGAAACCATGAAGACATGAAGTGGAATATCAACCCCCCTACCCCTACACATACATACAGTAGACACAGAAGTCACTTATATACCTCGTATACATTGTACATGTACTGTACATGTCCTCAGACAGATCAGTCTTGGGTAGCACACATACGCTAATGCCTTCCTATGTGCATCACGCTGTGTAGGATTAAGACAAATCACATCATGCATACATTACCACACACAAATCTGTACTGTAATCCACAGCAGCTACTGTACTGTGTTATCCGCTGGGAGCAGGAGAGGGAAAAAAGGGATGGAGGAGAGGATGGAAGAGGATGAGGAAAAAAAATGAGTCAAGTGTAAGACAAGGAGGAGAGAATGAAGAAAAACACTGACAGAAGAAGAGACAAGTAGAAAAGAAAGGTAGAAAATCAGAGGCTGACATACAAAGAGACGAAGGAAGAAGAGGAGAGAAATATGGTGCCAAAACAGAAGACAGGATAAAAGGAAGAAGGAGAAGAAGGAGAAAAAGAGGGAGGTGTGGAAAGGCAACACAGGGAAGGAATAGAAGAGTAAAGATGAAGGAGAAAAGAGAGACAGATGGTGAGTTTGGTGGGTAATAGGGAGGCTAACAAGGTTTGATCTTGTCACCCACACAAAGGTTGCAGAGAAAGCATGTAAGCACTACTACTACTACTACTACTACTACAACTACTACTACTACTACTACTGCCGCTGGAAGAGAAGGACATGGTGGACACAGGGGAGATTTAGCTTTAATGCAAGGCAGAAATGAAGAGAGAGAGGTTTATGAACTGAATGTGCTGGCAGGAGGTGCGCTCTGGTAGCAAACAACACAAAGACTAGTAGCTGAAAGTCACTGATTGGACCACAAATGCTCACACAATAATTGCTCAGAGGAGATAAGTTGAATGCTGACATTTCTGAGCCAAAAATAAGTTTCATAAATTTGTTTCATGTCAGCGTCATATCACTGTTGCAAAAACACACAACGCCACATCGTTAGCATTGTGAAATGACTGGTTAGGTTTAGGCAACAAAACTACTAACCCTAACCCTAACCCAAAACTACTTGGTTAAGGTAAGAAAAACACATGGTTTTATGTTAAAATAATAACATAACAACGTAACATACAACATAACTTAACAGCATAACAATGTAACTTAACAATGTAACATGACGACGTCACGTAACAACGTAGCATAACAGCGTAACATGACAGTGCAATGTAACAGCACAACGCAGCAGTGCAACAGTGTACTGTACAGTGTAACATAACAGTGTAACGTAACAACGTAATGTAACAGCACAATGAAGCAGTCCAACATAATAGTGCAACATAATAGTGCAACATAATAGTGCAATATAACAGAGTAATGTAACATAACAGCGTAACGTAACAGCATAACTTAACAGGTAAAATAAATAACCACCCTTTGCACACTTTCTTACATAACATTACTTAACAAATGTAACAACATTATGTAACAAGCATAAACTCGGTGTTTACTTTTAGTTTCATCCGGGACACGAACAGCAGCCTCCTGGTGAAAGTCCTGTGTTTGCTTGATTGTTGCCCAAAGAGAAAGTCCTCAGACTCCCTTCACAACTTGTTCAGTTTTTTTAGGAGTTAGGGGAAATGCTGAGTACAGCTAATAATTGAACAAACCCCTGAATGAATTTGGTCCAAAATGTCATGAATTCATTTCTTTCTTTATGTTTTAAACAAACATTCATGTACAGTGGATTTCACTGTAGGACGAGGACTAGCGACTACACACCACCTGCTGTTAGCACAGTAATGATGATGTTACTGCTCCTGGGGCAGAGCGGCCAAACAAAAATGAAAGACAACTGCTATCTGCAGATATCTGTGTTATTTCTGGTGTCATATTTTGAGAAAACTACATGTATTTTTTTGAGCTGGAGAGCTACAGTACAAAGTGCTGCTCATCTCCGCTGCTTTATGCGTCCTAAATGATACACTCCCTCCCTCTCAGCCGTGTGTGTGATGTGTTTGAGGATCTCAAGAGGACAAGACAAGACCGCACTTAACGGTTTTCAAGAGGGAGCAAAAGAGAAAAAGGAAGCAGAAGGAGCAACGAAGCAGCGAGTTTGTGGGCATTAAAATTTAAAGGAAATCTGCAAAACTGGTAGTCATTCAACAGCTTCTACATTTGTGCATAAGTCAGCTGTATATATATAAATACATTCACAGCAATGCCAATATGATTAGCACCTTTTCCTCTTTTGCATACCCAGAGTGTTTCACCCTGACAGTATGGGGGGTTGAAGGAGTAGCTGAAGATTTGAGACTCATGACTTCAATGATATGACACAGACAGACAGCCATGCAATCAACCCAGTCTCCCTCAGCTATTTTTAACATGCCGTTTTACCCTCCTTGTGTAATTTGTGTTCATTTAAAAGGAGTATAGCTTGATCTGGGTCTAACAGTATGAAAAGGCCGTGGCTACAGAGGAATCACAGTGCCTCCAAAGGGAATCACCCAACATAACGTGAGTGGGAATCTGAGTCAGCTGACAGTTTGTTGATGTGGCTCGTTCATCGTGGGTCAGGGGTTTGACCAAACACTTTGACATTACGTAATAGTTTATGTAACGGCTTGTGTCGTCAGCCATTTTGCATCTTTCCAAGGAAGTGCCGGTTTCCAAGTTCAGTCCTGGAAAATGTTATGACATGATTAAAAAAAAAAAAAAAAAAAAAAGAGAGAGACTTCATCTGAAAGGCGACAACTAGGTTGATAGAAAAACAATTATTCATTTGCAAGGCAGCGCTTCAATCTGTGATGTGCATGAGAAACAGGCAGCTGTTACTTTGTGAAAAGTGAGCTAAAAATGAAGACGCTCTGCAGACTTTCACAGCATCACCTTTTCTGTGCTTGTAAAAACAAATGTTAATTGGATGTGCAGCTGCAGTTCATTTCTCCATTTTTTTAATCAACAAGAAAACATGGAGCATTTTTACAAACTAGACAAGTCTGACACATTAACCCGTTTGGACTAATTGGCATTTTTTTATGATTGTGTAAAAGTAAAATGTGTACACAGCAGCTTACAGCACGTATCATTAATCCTAGACTCTTTAGCTCGACAGTGTTAACGCTTGAAGCTGTCATTAGGCGGTTACCATGGTGACGACGACCAGGACACATAATGGCCACCCTGCTCGCTCCCCGTTGTTGTTTTAGAAAAAGTTGTTTAGTGCGACTGCCAGTTCTGCTCTCCCACTTCTACAAACCCTTTTAGCAGCTTTTAATAATACATCAGTTTTTGACAGCGAAGAGATGCACAGAGAGATGGGTGGATGCACAGATGGAAATGATGAGAAGATGAGAGGAGAAAGAGTGGTGTGAGAGAGAAACTGAAAAAGAAGAGTACAAATTAAAGAAACAAGCCAATGAATGTAAGGATGAAGGATGGATCGGGACCACTGGGACGCACAGATGGAGAGATTAAAGGCAAAGATGCAGGAAGGGAAATGAAAGGAAGATTTTCAGAGAAAAGGAGGGCTGAAGAGACTAGAGGGACGGGGAGAAATAGTAAAAGATGAGAAAAAGACAACACAGCTAAATAGCCAGACATGATCTTAACTACTCCTTATCCATTCTTCGTCTTTATCATGGGTGGAAAAATGCTGAAAAACAAGTAGCGTTGAAGATAAACACACAAAGAGAGATAAATAAGCAACGGGCATTCATCCTTCCTCTCCTTCTGTTGTCATCCCTTGTTCTTTTATCCCTCTCCCCCTCTCTCTTTCTCTCTCATCTCGTCTGTTCTCATGTATGTTTGAACACTTCTCATCATATATTTATGTCCTGGTCAAATAGGAAGGGCTGCCACGGAGAAGCAAGCTGTTTGAAGAATGCCATAACACACAGACAGCATCTGTTTCACTTGCCTCCGTGTTGTTTGAACGGACAATAAGTCAAAAGTGAATTCATCGTATTGCACACAATCTGACACAATCTAGTTGTTGCAACTCTTCATTGAAACTATATGATGTTTGAGTGAAATATGCAAACCCAAGAGCCATTTTTATATGTGTCTTATGCATCAGTTCATTAACACGTCCCCACAAGTGTCTTTACTGCACTCTGTTTGGGTTTCTATGACGGAGTCTAGGAAAAGCCACCAAACATCCAAAAACTAAATTAAATCAGCATAGCTGATCCATTTGAATGATGAAAGGCATCCGCTTTAAGAGTTTCTTAAACCGCAGAGAATCTGATGCAGCCCTTTTTATAAATATCTTAGAAACCCATCACAGTCCTTTTATCAGGAAATCACATAAGACCAGGGAAAAACTAATTGAAGAGAAGAGAGAGAGACCATTCAGCTAGTTTACAGCTGTCACACAGTATTGATATTGAGAAATAGATTTTACTGTCTGTAGGATTCGCTCTGATGCAGGGTTGTGCGACGGTGTGGTAGGGCTGTCAAAATTCCTCCTAAAAAAACAACACATACTGTAGATTTGAACTATTTGAATATCTGTTTTTGAACATTATGTCCATGACAGTGTCTTAACTGGCTGCGGCGATGCAGCACTGCGCAGCGCACGGTTTTGAGCTTATCAGAAGCTGTTTCTATTTATTAATGTCGCTTGCTTTGAAAACCCGCAATAGACGAGGAAGGGCTGATTCATGAAGCTGAAACGAGAAATTATCAACATGACACTTCCTCATTTCACTACAAAAGAAGTGCAGAGATCTCTGCCATCTTAACCAAACATTTCATTTTCACAATCCAATATCAATTTTCACATTTGATTATGTTTTTGTGTACCACAAGTAGACTTTATATTTAACAACTATTGTTTTCTGTCAGAGCATGTTTATGATCTTGACATTTTCAACTACACTCGAAGGCAGCTTCATTCATTTCACAGCAACTAGACAAGAAAAGACGGAGGGACTTTGTGTTGTGCTGGCGCTTCATGCAGGAAACATGCTATCAAATTCACCACAGAACTGCTACTTGAGACTACTTGAGTTTTCACCGTACTGCCGAATCTGGTGTGAATGGAGTCTCAAGGCCACTATCATGTTAGTTAAACTGCGTTTTATGCCATAGCCACTGAAAATAAGGTAGTATAACATCCACGATGAAGGTGGGGATCTACATTAAGGCATCACAATTAAACTCACTCCCTTAGTGGCGCATATTCTTGAATAAATGTTCAATTAAATTAACACAAACCACCTGACACACAGTAAGCCTGGAGCATTGAGGGCCCCTGGAGAGCTGGGGCCACGGGGCCGCTGGTAGTCATTTGAACAATATTTGCGAGTTTGTAATGACAGCAGTGTGATAAAGGGTTAAAGGTTAGTAGATAAAACCTGAATGTAGTGATCGGTGGTCCTCACAAACACAGTCTGTTGTATGTGTGTAGTAACGACACCTTGGCTTGATGGACTGGCGTTAGCAGCTTAAGGTGAGGCCCTTTAGGCAGAGGGATATAAATATCACCATGCCAACTGCTGCCAAGTAGCGGCTGCTTGCCAAAGGCTCTCACTCACATATACACTCACTCCACCCAGTCCTAATTGTCTCCCTGCCCCTGCCAAGGAAGAATGACCACTCTCTTTCCCTCCCCTCGATCTCCCTCTTTCTTTCTCCGCTATCCTTCCTCTTCCACCCATGGTGCCAATTCTCCTCATCCTCCTCCTTCCTCAGTTCCTCCTGTCCTATTTGTTTTACTTCCCTCCCTCTAGCCATCATTTGCTCTCATTCTCTCCCTTCCCACCTCCACCTGCCCTTTCTCCTCCCTCTTGTTTTTTTCTCCCAGCAATTCATCTGTCTCTCTTTCCCCTCCCGACTCTGTCTCTGTCTGTCTTTCTGTCTCACCCTCCTCCTCGGTCCATTTGTCTTTCTTCCTCTTCTCTCTCTCTGTTCTCATTTACTACCTGTCCCGAGTCGATCCATCTTTTCTCCGACACCTTCACTCTCCTCCTGTGTCCCCTTCGTCGGCCCGTCTGTCGTTTCTCTATCACTCATAATACCTGCACAAGTGTGTTTATAACCTGGAGGTCATGAGAGGTTTTTATCAGTGACCATCAGGGAAATTAGAGTGAGGAAAGTGACTGAGCCGCAACGAATATTAATGTCCATCAAGTGCTGTAATATAGCTGAATTATAAAGGTTAATATATTTGAACACCTAATTTCCCAGCTGCATTTCGTACTTTTATTAATCATGATTATCAATGTGTTTGTTTTGTTCAATGAAAAAAAGACAATTAGGAGGAATTGCATGTCGGAGCTATTTCTTGATAGACAAGAGCTCTTTCAGAAATAGCACAGTAACACAACAGGACAGTGCTTATGTCTCGTCTAGAGCGGGAATCACCTGATCCGACAGGCCATATAGAGCTCCAGCGATATTTTGCTCAGCAAGATAATCTCCACAAATGAGCTCCACTTTTATGATTTTTGAAGTGTAAATGCAATCGCCAGAAGTAAAAAGCTAACATTACTACACCAACACCAACTACACCACGGTCTCATGAACGCCAGTATAAACAACGACGCTGTGAAAGAGGACGAGCCGGTATGATAATCTCTAGCACTCTAATTTAGCCACTTGTTAGCAATTGAATTTTTTAAGACACATAAAGTGGGGTAGTTCAAAAGTGGGGTACTTACTGATGTATTTTACGTCGTAGAACAAAACATTCTCTTCAGACCTTATTTCAGGCATTTAACTAAAGACCTATTTAAAACAAACACCGACTTTCAGACCAGGCAACCAGAAGTGCTAAAATGCTAACTCATTTCTGGGGTTTGGGACTCATTCCTGCACCACTCTATTAAAAAAGAGTTATCGCACCATAGATGTGGTTCAGTAGTGGCCTGCTACACCTACTATGTTGTAAAAGTGAAAATAAATGAAAGCAACATGTTTTAACAGGCTGTAAAACTTCTTTAGGTTTAGGCAACAAAACCATGTTCTGTCTTTTGGTTTAAAATAACTATTTGAAAAGTGAAGTGAGACTTAATGTGACTATGATTGCTGTCGTCTTCTTTTACACCTTCTTTTGGTAATTTATGTGACTAGATAAAATCTAAAAATATCAATATCAACAATCTGTGCTCTCTGAAGAGCTCGGGACATTTTTAAAGCATCTCTCCGTTGTTTCTTCATGTTTTTCTCTCCTTTGTATATGCTTATCTCTCTCTAGTTTACCCTTCACCTCCTGTTCTGTCCTCTGTGTGCATTTACTGACCAGTAAAACCAAAAGTCGTCTCTGAAATAAGCTTTAATGTCAATGTGTTTATGGCACGCTGAAGAAATCAATAATCGGGAGCTATGGAGTACACCAACAGCAGCTTATAAACAGAGGGTAGGTGTGTGTGTGTGTGTGTATACAATGTGTGTGTGTGTTTTAGTGTTAGGTTTGCCCTGCCCTGACCTTTTAAAAGTGTAGACCAAACTTTCTTAAGCCCTATTTTTCTCCTGTAAATACACACTGTACACAGTAACGTGCATTTGAAAAAGAAGAGAGAATTTAAAGGAATGAAGGAGGCCGGAGATAAAGTGTGATACAGTGATAAAGATGGAGGGCAAACAATGAAGTGGTAAGAAGAAGTGATGCAGCGAAAGAGCGAGCAAAAAAGGTGAGGAGGAACGGATGGGTGAGCGATAAGACGGCGAGGGGATGATATATCATCCTGTAAAATGAAGAGGGGGACAGAGGAGATATCTGCGATGGGAAGAATAAAAGTGAGGAGACGACAGGGCGGGAAGATGGATGGAGCTGAGGTGGAGGGCAAAGAGAGATTAATAAAGGAGAGGGAAGGATGAGTGAGAGACAGATGGGTGTTGAGGAAAAGAGGAGCAGATCAGGGCAGAATATTAGGATGGAGAGAAGGAAGAAAGAAGGATGATAGAGGGAGAGAGTGAGGGACAAGGGGTGGACAGAGAGATGAAAGAGACAATGAGTTAAATGGAGTCAGACGGAGAGAAGAGGAGGAACTGTACTGGAAAGACTACTGAGAGGGAGGGTGAGAGATGGGAGTTGCGATGGAGAGCTTGTGTGAGTCACATCGTCTCCTCCGCAAGCTATTAGTGATTTAATCACTCTGACATCACTGTGTGTGTGTGTGTGTGTGTGTGTGTGTGTGTGTGTGTGTGTGTGTGTGTGTGTGTGTGTGTGTGTGTGTGTGTGTGTATCATACCAGATTACCCTGAGCTAGTGCAGTCAGGAACTGGCTCATCACTCTTCCACAGCAGCGTGCATTCATTATGTCACAGTTAAGTTTCTCAATCCAAGGGCTGAGACCCGAAACAGGTCGCAGCCTGTCACATGTAGGACTAGCGTTTATTATTATATATGTATGATATATACTGTATATATCCTCCAGAAGACGGATATTAGCAGTTTGATGAAGTAACTATAGTGCGGACACAGCAGTAACACACTGCATTTTAGACTTGTAACCTGAGAGAAAAAATGTACTTGTAAAGGTCGTCACATACCAGGGGCGTGAGGAATAAACAACAAGAAAATGTGAAGTATTCACCTGTTATTATACTTTATATCTCAGGCTTTTATTGTGAAAGGTAAGAGCAGGAGGAGTGGATCTGGTCTGCCCTGCCTTTGTGATAAGTTACCAACAACGTGATTGGTTGCATTTTAGTCCATCCGTCTGCAACCGCTTATCTCGTTAGGGGTCATCAACACCACACGACAACAGCAAAACTTTGTGGCAAAATCAGGTTATTGAAAGAGAATCGTCACCACTGGTGGAAATGCTTACGGCAAGTCATTCTATGTGACTTTTGCAGCAAATTAAACTTTGGTGAACCCTGACCTACAAATTTACGTTGTTAACAACCATCTTAACAGTGTTGGTTTGTCACCATCCACTTTTATTTAACTTCCTCTTGGGAGCATCAACTGCATCAATAGGTCAAGTTAGACAGAGTCAATGGTATAAATATGTCTTTTGAATAAACTGGGTGAACTGTTAGCAACCAAGCTAACAACCTTGCTAACTGGCAATTATGAAGGCAGTTAGAAAGAACAATATGTTGTGAAATGTTACGTTACTTAGGCTGTACAATAAAAATTACTGATGAAATGTCGAACTTGTAAGCCAGCTACACCCTTCCACCAACTTTCATGAAAACTGGGACGGTAGTTTTTCCGTAATCTTTCTGACAAACAGACCAACAAACCAAACAGAAAACACCCTCCCTGGCGGAAGGAGGCACTGAAATGAAATGAGTACAAATGAGGTCATGGTGGACATGAAATTTAAACTTGAGTGAAGTAGTCAATGAGCAAACAGCCTTCAGGCGAGGTCCGTGTTAAAGAGTCTGACAGCATGATGAAAACTTCAGTCAGTGTGAAAGAATAAATGGCACAATACAGAGAAACAGAGAGAGCAGAGAGTTATTATGTCCTGGCTAGCTAGCGTGTTAGCAGCACCAAGTAATCACTTCAAGCATCCAGGCCCAAATATTTCACAAAGACATGCAGACTAATGTCGTCGTGCCACTTTCTGGGCTTTAAGGAGGAATCATAGAATCATAGGCAGATGTTGACGGTCGCTGACAAAATGCAATGCAGCATGAATGGCTGATCACTTAGCTCAGATTTCTTCTCTGCAACACTATCTATATCAGAAACCGATATATCCAATATAAATACAGCTATGGAATTAGAGCACTGTGAATGAAAGACTGCTGATTGAATACTGTTATTTTCATCACCAAGAAGCAGTAATGACATGTTTTAAGAGACAAATTATAGGAAATTATTACCAACTTCTAAAAACCCACTTTCTCTTCCAATTATATCCCTAAAAACTGTTATCCAAGCAGTTATCACTTGATTGCATCTGATTGCTACACCGACTGTATTTGCCAGTTTTTGTAATCAGTATAGTTCTGACCAGCGTTACTCTTGTGTACTAGACAAGAGTTTGGTAAACCCCATAAGTACCAGACAGTCTGAGGATACATTATCATTTCACTTCATTAGTTTGATACTGCCATAAGAGCAGCATCCAATCATGCACAAACAGAGGTCACTGCTCTAATTTAATTTAACAAAGCCCTCCGAACCAATCAGGGGGTATTTAGTGATAATTGTTGGGCCATGCATACAGAACGTCAGCAAAGATGATGAGGAAAAGAGAGGGAGGACAAACAGATTTTCCTCTCCAAGAAGATGTGAATGGACAGAAAAAGAATAAAACTGTCTGAATGTCCATAACGGAGGAGGCTAGTCATCGGCTCAATCGATTAATCAAAATGACAGAAATTTAACTGGCAACTATTCTGATAATGGATTAAATGTTTAAGTCATTTTTCAGGCAAAATATTTCAAACATAACCTTGCTTCAGCTTTTCAATCATGAGGATTTGCCGTGATATTAACCAAAATGTGTTTTGACCCGTTGGTCAGGCAAAACAAACAAGCAGATGTCACCTTGGGTTTTAGGAAGTTGTGATGGGAATCTTTCACTATTTTATGAGAAGCAGGGGCAACGCTGATGTAATGTTAAGCTCGGACCCCCTCTGGTCCCCCTAACTATCCCCAGAGAGGTGAAATTTTAAGTCTTCATAGCATCTGCAAGTTATACGTTAGTGCTGAATGAGAATTTTTGTATTTATTGTTATAGGTGTATCAGACAACCAAACCTTGGGGGGGTGTTATTTACATAGCACTGTTCTAGTGTTAGCACTAGCACATTTGCGGTTCAGTATCTTGCTCAAGGACACTTGAAAATGTTGACTGCAGGGGCCAGGGGTCAAACCACCGATCTTCGGACAAGCAGACATTACTCTACCTCCTGAAGTCATAGTGTAATAGTTGTGCTTAACATTTTTATACAACCATCCTGGCCCCACGGATCTTCTGAAATGGTTTAGACTAAATATTGAGTTGATTAATGGAATAAGTCATAGATTAATCAGATTATTAAAGGATAATACCTCTCACAGTTAAGACGATTAGTCTACATTGTGTACCTCCTGGGTTGCTTTAAGGCAAAGACAAGGAAGGGAGCACTGTTCATCCAGCACGAATAGAAATTAAACTTCGAGCCTCTTTCAAAGGCAGATGGTGGAAGCAGCAAACAACTAATTTAAAAAGAACACTTGTTTATCCTCTTAACAGGCAAAAAAAAAGAAGAAGCATAAAAGACACAGAGGATGCATTGGGTTTATGGGAAACCTTTTTAAAAAACAAGAGCAGTGGTGTGAAACAGAGGCTACCAGTCGTTACAAACATGGCCCTATGTGTATATATTGGGGCTGTCAGTTGATTCAAATATCTAATCGTGATACCTTAAAGGGAGATTTGTTTGATTTAATCCTCTTATCAACATGGGAGTGGACAAATGTGCTGCTTTATGCAGATGTATGGATATATTTAACATTGAAACTCAATTCAACAACTCAACAGAAACCCTAACAGGTACTGCATTTAGCATAAAAAATATCCTCAAGTCACAACATGGCAAATTCAAGCCCAACGGGCATCAGTCTGTGTGCTGACTTGACTATAATTTGCCCCAAGCTGCATGTGATTATCATAAAGTGGGCATGTCTGTAAATGGGAGACTGGTGGGTACCCACTGAATCCATTTACATTCACATATCTGGAGGTCAGAGGTCAAAGGGACCCCTTTCAAAATTTCCACGCTAGTTTTTCAACCTCTGGAAGATCAGCTACATTAATGCATTCAAGAAATTAGTTGTGTTAAAACATTACATGTTATTAAAACATGTTATTATCGCGTTAGCTTTGACAGCCCAGTTTAAAGGGATAATCTCTCTACGTTTTCTAGAATAAATGTGGTGAATTAAATGTATATAAGAGGCCTGCTGTGCTCCAAGGCCACCCCATAACATACAGGCAATGGTTAATTCAGCCAGTCTGCTGAGAAAGTGTTTAAAACTGTGAGCAAAACTTGCAGTCAAACTAAATAAATGGAAAAAGTGGCATCCCAGCTGACCCACCCTGGAGCTTCTAACCCAGCCTTGTCGGTCACTGAACCCGGCAGAGAGGCCTTTAATGTGGTCATGGAGTGGCAGGGTGGGGGCTGGCGGAGCAGGGAGGCCTGGGGCAGCTGGGGAGCTGGGAGCGAAGGGATGTGTCGAGGGTGTCTCTGTCCCCCTGTTGAGGCTTTAATCATGGGCATGGAAGGGCAGGGGCAGCCTGTTGCCGACCGCATCTCAGGGTAGGTCTCTGAGCCGTGATTACAGGGTGTGTGCAGGCCACGGGGGGTTGATCACAGGGATGTGCTGGCAAGAGTCAGTGTGTGCATGTGTGGGTGCTGGACGCTGACCATAGGGTGTGTGCACGCTTGGCAGAGGAAATTGCTGGGACTGCAATGCTAAAAAAAAAAAAAAAAAAAAACAACCCTAGGGGAAGATGCAGGGCTAAGAAGTACAAAACGACAGGCACAGAGAGGCTGGGAGAGAACAGAAACGGGGAGTGACAGCGATGCTAAATGGCAGAATTGTATAACATAGAAAAGACAGAGGCATGGAGGGAAAGAGGAAACAACAAGAAAGCAGACAGCCAGACAGAGGCGGCAGGGTTAGCATTTCAACGTCACAGCTGCTTCAACTGAACCGTTTTGGATTTCAACATCACAACATCCTGCCTTTCTATATACCTGTCTAAACCACTACTGTAAAATCCTTAAATGCGACTCTAACTGTCAGGCTGCTGGCGTCGTCTCAGACCCACAAATCAATACAGTTATTATGCGGCTAAACAGCAGCAGTGCAAGACAAAGACACAAAGAGAGAGAGAGAGAGAGAGAGAAGCCAGAGGCGAGGATTAAAAATGGGTTAAAACTGTGTTTAGAGGAGGCCAGAGGTGTCCCATGGTTGTGTGTGAGAGGCACTGTCAGTTGAATTACTGTAGTATGGTGGAAAAACATCAATGGGCAAACAACAGACGGCTGCTGCCACATCGATTTCAATACGCAGCCGGAGCGTAACACACAGGGTCGCACACGTGAAGAGAAACGGATGAACACACACGGAGAAAGCCTCTAAAGTTATTAAAGATGTTGACTTAAGCTACTTAAGTTTGACTGCTGTGACATTAGAGAGGATGAAGAGAAAGAGAGGGGATGGAGGAGAGGGAAGGGAGGGGCAGCGGGAGAAAATAAGAGAGCGGAGAAGCATGGAGAAGGAGGAGAAACAGGAAAGAGAAGAAGAAGAAAAGGGAGGATAAAAGCATGTGTGCTTTCTATCTCCGTCTATATTTTCATTCATCCTGTTTTTAGCTCTTCCCGACCTCAGTCTGTCTCTCCGTCAGACAGACCATGACCATGCCCAATGTGATCTGACTCTTCAATCTTCATAATCCCTTTGGCCAATGAATGTTTTCCTTTACTAATTAAAGAACAAGCAATGGACGCGCATCTAGAGCGGGTCTTCCTTTAACCGCAAAGTCGGAGGTTCGATCCCCGGCTCCTGCAGTCTGCATGTCAGTGTGTCCTTGAGCAAGCCCATTGAAAATACTTAGGATGGTTTAAACACAGAGGTCAAATTTCATGTGTGTACTTGTATGTTTATAACAAATAAAAGCTTTTTTTTTCTTTTGACACATGAACACACAAGCACTCAGTGGTAGACGCTTCTGACGATAAATGTTAGAGATGAAATCAGTGAGAGAGAAATAACGGGGGGAGTAATCATATGTTTAAACTTTCTGTGCAGACACGCGCCAGCAGAGAAACAAATCAAAAACCAAGCTCCCTTACCAACGCCCATAATTTCTCCCTTTTGTTCTTTATCTTTCTTTCCATTTTTCCGTCTCTTTCCGTCGTCTCCTCTTTGTCGTGCTTACAATGGGAGGGATCAAAAGTTGCTAAGGCAACAAAGGAGGGAAGGAATGAAAAAAGAAAAACCCTGTCGCCCTTCTAGAGACGGAGGAATCCTGATGGTCTTCAGCAGAAGGAGAGAAAGGGGGGAATGGATGGAGGCAGAGGGGGGAGTTGAAAGTGTTTATCTGCCCATTAGCAGGCTGCTGTTTGAACCTGAAGGGATGATGGGAGTATAGAAGAGAAGAGGAGGATGCAATGCAACTGCTCAGTAAATGCACTACAAGCCTAATGTTCAGTGTTACACAAAGAAATTGTATATATTATATTATATATATGTATATATACGTATACATATATACAATACGTATACGTATATATGTATGTATATATCCATCCATCCATCCATTGTCAACCGCTTATCCCGTTAGGGGTCGCGGGGGGGCTGGAGCCGATCCCAGCTGGCATAGGGCGAAGGCAGGGTACACCCTGGACAGGTCGCCAGTCCATCACAGGGCACATAGAGACAGACAACATATAGACAGACAACCATTCACGCTCACATCCACACCTACGGGCAATTTAGAGTCATCAATTAACCTAAACAGCATGTCTTTGGATGGTGGGAGGAAGCGGGAGTACCCGGAGAAAACCCACGCTTACACGGGGAGAACATGCAAACTCCACACAGAAGAGCCGCAAGCTGGAATCGAACCTGCAACCCTCTTGCTGTGAGGCGACAGCGCTAACCACTACACCACCGTGCAGCCGTATGTATATATATTTACATAAATTTTTTTACTCTATTTTCTACTCTATTTAAAAGAAATTTAATTTAAACAACTAAACAAAAATGCTTAATGTATTATCACTCCTTGTGACAATGAATCACCCAAGCCTAACTTGGTGTAATTAAACCTATATAAATATCTACATTTTATAAATTATCTGGGTAATGTCCAGTAAGATTCGTCCTCTGAGGACCTTGAATGTCTTTACAAGCTTTCATGACAATCCATCCAATAGTTGGAGAGATATTTCAGTCTGGGCCTAAATGGTGGACCGACCGACTGGTCGACTGACTGACATAGGCCTATACCTATAGAGCTAAAAATACTGAAATCATGTCTGTCCGGTGATCCTTGGAAATAAAAATACACTAACAGCAACAAAAGTGCTAGATATATATAGCCAGAAACTGTTTTTTTTACCGCGTTGAAGGGGTTTATATGGATATTTTCTAAAACCCACTCCGCTGCATGAATATTCCCAGCAGGAAGTCATATGCATACTAACTAACCCGACTGCCTACTGTGTTTGTGACAAATATCAACCCACCGCTTGACAGTTTTAACGTATGACAAGAGATTAATGCAAAACAGCATGCAAAAAAAAAAAAGCTTAACTAACATATTTCTGACTATTTGCACCATTACCCATGATAGCACTTAGGCTGTTTTATTCTATCACGTCTTGTAAACAACATACAGTGTGCTTAGACTTTTTAACACAATGACATTGAGGAATAAAATCCAAGCTGCTGTCTGAGACCAGTTTAATCTCTATATGGTGATAAACAGTTTATTAAGCGGAGAGCTGATAAGCAGGAAGGGCACAATGTGGAGACGTGCTGATTGGAGAACGCTAAAGATGCAAAAGTGTGTGTGTGCATGCAGGAGTGAGAGAAAGATGGTAGGACGCTTGCTATATGAGCAACAAACATGACTGTGAGGAAACACACATGCAGCTGCAGCAGCAAGTTCAAACACAAATGCAGCTGAGCGAGTGTGCACAGTAAGACACACACTTGAATGCACACTAGGCGCTCACGTACAGCGCACAGCTCTCGGGGATTTGGAGTTCAAAGGATGTTTTATTTTGGGAACAGCTTTGGGTTAGTCACCCTGCTTTGGTGACAGACGGAGAAACAGGTTGCAAATATCAAACACATTACAAGCACTGTAACACACGCAAACACCCGCCCACATCCACACTCACACAAACACGCACAAGCGCTCGCTTTCCTCGTATTTCCTCCGTCTCTCTCTTGATTCCAAGAAGCATCTCGCCAACGGGACAATGTGTTGTTTAAAACTTACAAGATGACTTCTCCTTCACCAGCAGCAAATAAATGATCACAGCTCTTCTGACAGCTTTGTTAAAAACACTAAGAAGTTGTGTTTGGGCCTCATCAACACATGACAACATGGCAGGATGCCTGGGATTACTGTAAAACTCCATATTGTTAAGTGGTAATGCAGCTGGTGCACTTCAGGGGCTTCTATGATCCCACTGGAAACAACAATAACAGATTAAGTCTCCTTTAAGTGATGAGCAGAAGGTTAGCGGTTGAATTGTGTCATTGTCTATGATAAATTATGAGATTTCTATAAATTGACTTTTCGCTAAAACCCTCCCCAGAACAGCGATTGTCCAATCACAGCTTAGGACCGCACCTGGGCTCTGCAGGTCTGTCAAGCTTTGGACTTCTACATTTGCAATGTGCATGGGTCTCTAACAGGGATGCTACTTTAGATTTTTTATTTTAACCAATAACCGACCCTCGTTATCCAATCATTAACCGTTAACCCAGAGGTCCCCAACCACCAGGCCGAGCAAGCAGCAAAAATAAGTAAAAAACAAACGTCTTTGGAGAGCTTCTTTGGAAAGGTGTAAAAGGCCCAGTGAGGAGACAGAAGAAGAAGCATTTAAAAGACAATATCAGGAGTCCTACTTAAATACAGGTTTATCACTACAGGTGATTCTCACCCGCCAAGCCTGCTCTGGATAACATGTGGCGACAGGCTAGAACATGAGGCAATGAAGCCTTCAAAACTGCTTCGGCATACGGAGACCTTTAAAGGCCTTAAAAGTATGTTTCAGACATCAGCTCTGCTGGTGTTCTGGGTTAAAACCTGAGATCACCAAAAAAACACTGAAAACCCTGCTTCCATTTCCAACATCCTGTCTTTGTGAAGCGGGGTTTTCTGCAGTGACAGCGACCAAAACTAAATGACGGAGTAGACTGGACATAAAGAACACACTTTGGGTGTCACTGTCTCCCATTACCTCTAGATTGAACCAGCTCGTTGCAAAGAAACAAGCTCAGGGCTCCAACTAATTCACTGTAATGGTGAGTTGTATTTTTTCTGCACTTTATATTTGTTTTTACGCCAGCAGTATCATTTTTATTTCGTCATATTTATCCACCCGGTCCGTGAAAATACTGTCTTACATGAAACCGCTATGTGGTGCAAAAAATGTTTGGGACCGCTGCGTTAACCGACAAGATTAATGCGTCGCATGTAACAGTGCATCAGCTTTAGTGTGTATGCAGCATTTTTCCCAGTAAGGTTTACCTGTGCAACAAAACTATGTGGTTATGTTTAGGCCTTTTAGTCCTTGGTTAGGTTTAGGAAAATATCATGGTTTGGGTTACAATAACTGATTGTTCCATAAAATAAATACAGTATGTTTGTTACATAACCGGCATTAGTTGTGTACATATCTTACATAACAAAAGTAAGACAGGAAACATTTACTTCACACGGGGCACCAACCGCAGTCTCTTGGGTGAAAGTCCTATGTTTGTTTGGTGGATACGTCCTCCCCTCACACCAACCATACTCAGACTTTCTCTCTTTATTCTACGTCAGTTGCTCTGACCATCTAATGCTGATGCGGATGGGTTTACAACGAAGTTAGGTGACAGATGCTAAAGGATGCGTCGCCAAAGGGCACTGACCTAGTGTCGATATTTGACAAGTCGGGAGTGAGAACAGGTTGGTTGAGTCTTTAAAAACTTGCCTTACTGGGTGCTTCAATGGTCATCATTGGTAACTTTTTCCATATAGTGGTGGCTCTATACAATCTGCATCTGTTCTGAGGTTTTACACTAGTAGCCTGCTTGGCAGTGTGACTATATTGGTCTCTCACAAGATGTATTTGCGAGTACAGACAAGTTGGTTGTTTACTATAACAGATATTCCTAAAGAAACTCAATAGGTTGCATGCCAGCCTATCCTCTACTCTGAGCTGTGACAGACTGGCATGTATTCTCTCTACACTCTGTCACGCCTAACGGGCAGGGCGGTGCGAGCCTCGCAGCTTTATTCTGAGCTATCTGGAGTTTAGACAGATCTTTTTTCGTCTGCACCTGACCAGACTGCTGAACACTAAGGTGATATACAAGACAGACTCCAGCAATGTTACCTGAGATAGTATTATGTTTGAAAATATGAACAAGTACGTAAGCAAACATGCAGCTTTAGCCTCAAACTACTGGCACATAACATGTTTGTAGCCATCAAGTGGCCAAGTTTACACCAATTTATGAAGCTATAACATTAGCTTATTGAGCGAGGTAGCTATACCTGGTCAAATCTGCTAGTGGCAGTTGTCATTTCAGCAAAATTGCGGGTTAAAAATTAGAAGGTGGCTTTATCTATCTTTGTCTGAAATCAGTGAGCCATTGTTTGGCAGAAACCCTCATCCATGCAGACGTCACCTCCCATTTGGACTACTGCAATGGAGTTCTGTTCAGGCTTCCCAGCAAAGCCCTGGACAGGCTCCAGTATGTGCAGAACTCAGCTACCAGGGTTCTCCAAGGTTCTCCAGGGTCAGCCAGGGTTCTCCAGGGTCAGCCAGGGTTCTCCAGGGTCAGCCCCCCCACACAGAGCTCTGCAACGCCCCATCATTGTACACCTTCAAAAATCTCCTTAAAACCCACCTCTTCAAAAGGCCTATGTCCTTTAGCTCCTGTCATGCTCTGATTGTTGTGTCTGTTGTGTCGATGTGAAGAATCCCTTCTGAAAGACGTTATATAAATCCAAGTCATTATTATTATTGTTGTTACAAAAATTTCTATGAACCCTAAGGAGTAAATCTGTCACCGGAATCAGACTGACAGGCAAACAGACAGATCGAAGAAGGGGTGAATAAACGGTAACTAAAGAGGGTGGAGCTTAGGGAAACTTCAATACATACAGTCGGCATTCATGGTAAAGCCCACAAAACGCCACATCCAGTTTACGCCATGGGGTGAAAACAAAGCATTTGCTAACATGCCCAAAACCTGCTATGAAGCTTTCTGCAAGTCAAATAAAAATCTGAACCTAAAGTTTTATATTTTACCAAAAAGACAGCCGGGATTACACTATCCCTCTGGTCTGATGAGACTTTAGTCACCCTGCAGGATGGCTTCACATCACAACCAAACAGATAAGAGCCTGACCTAGATATTTTGTGATGGAGTACAACCACCATAGGTGGTCACTCTGTGTGTAAATCCCTGTGTAATGCATATGTCAAAACACAGACTAATGGTATTAAGTAGCATTAGCGCTGCTACTGTCTTGAAACTGCATGGAGTTCAAATATTCAAGTCTATTACATCATAAAATTATATGGTTGTAGGGTATTTATTTTATAAAGTTATATCATCCTGGGAATAAAACTTTAGTGGCAATTAGTTTGGTCATTTGTCCAGTCTTTTATAAGATAGGACACTAATCTACTCAGATTCTGTCTAATTTTTGTATGTAACTTTCTTTGTCGAGTGACAATGTTATAGCAAAAACTGGCGATCTGGAAAAAGGTCCGCCTGGTGGGATGCAGTTATTCTTGCAATCATGCATACAGGACAAAAAGATCAAATCTTTTATACTCACCAGTAAACACCCTTAAGTCCACCAATCATTATATTTCCATTGATTGGTAAAGGTTACATAAGGCATGGTGGGGGTCTAGGGACCTCCAAGGGGGGATATGTCCTCATATAACTGGTCTCCACCGGACAGAAATCTGGTCTTACAAAACAGTACAAAAACACTGTCTGTATGGTATGACCTGCCAAGAATCTGACCTTTGCTCAAGTGTTTTTGAGAATATGTTGAACTGACCCAGCTAACCCCCCTAGAGTCCCTCACACAGACAGGACAGTCATGGGACACTGACAAGTACAGAGGTTGGATAACCAGATGTATCCTCTTTTGGCGTATCCAGATAGAACCTGAATGGTGGAAAATGACATAAGAGTCTTTACTGGTGAATACAAAAGTAAAGATATTGGCTGTTAAGGTTTGATCTTTTTGTTTTGTATGTATGATTGCAAGAATAAATGCATCCCGCCAGGCTGACCCTTTTCCATATCGCCTCTTGTTTTATTTTTGCTACAACAAGGACAAGGACTTTCACGCTTTCCCAGTGGTCGCCATCCTTTTTGCACCATGTAAGACAATATTTTCATGGACCGGCCTTCACAGTGTGAGAGATCAAAACAACGAAATAAAATGATACTACCGGCACAAAAACCGATATTAAGTGCATGAAAAATTCAATTTGTGTCAAGAGGCAGAGAGGCACAGGTGGATTTTTATCCATTCTTTCTGTGTGACCTGGTACCAAACAATGCAGGACCGGTACCGGTCCACGGCCCGGTGGTGACTGCACCCTTAACCACATTCCCAACTATGACACGACACCGACTGTATGTATCACTGTAAATAGTTGTGTGAAAATATGAAAAACATATCCTGTAACTGCAATATCTAGGAACAAAGTAACAGTTAAATACAGCTTAATTTGCAAGGTGACATACCGAAAAGTTTATAGGACTCA
Source organism: Pterois miles (assembly GCA_947000775.1). NCBI lineage: Eukaryota > Metazoa > Chordata > Actinopteri > Perciformes > Scorpaenidae > Pterois > Pterois miles. The sequence goes on from CAMQGK010000008.1 coordinate 10,945,157, forward strand.
AAAATATTTAAATAAAAATGTTGGAGCTGGTTTGCTATGTAAAGAGAGCGTGTGCACACACACACAAATACACACATGCACGCAAAAGGGCAAAGCGGTAACTGAACAGGCGTCGGCACAGTTTGGCGGCGACACCTGTTTGAAATTTATAATGAGCAGCCAGGGGAGAGGACCACACACACACACACACACACACACACACAGTCATATACACACTGTCGCTGTCTTTGTCTCGGATGTGACTCTGTGCTCAGTTGCAGGTCAGAGAAGGGCTAAGAATAAACTGGCCCTGCTGAGCCTCACACACACACACACACACACACACACACACACACACACACACACACACACACACACACACACACACACACACACACACACACACACGCCCTCGGATTAACAAAAAGACCGAGACAGAGAACGCTGCAGACAGATAGAGAAAACCAGAAGAGACTCTCAGACTCCGCCGGTGAACAAGAGCGGGATGAATAAAAAGTCTGAACTGAGAGTGAATAAATTCATTCCTGCATCTGCGTAACGTGCGTCCAAATAATGAATAAATATAGATGACTGCACTGTATATATGTGCAACTTCCCACAGAGTGACACTGAATAAATTCGACAAGTGAGAGAACACACTGATAATAACACACTTACATATTCACATCATTCTAACACTCTTTCTCATCACGTCTGTCCACAGTTCATTATTAAGTCATGAAACGAAGACATCCTTTATCTTCTCCACCTCCCATCTTTCAGTCTACGTCCCCCGCCCCTTTAAACCTCCACGACTGCACATGAAAACACAGTTTCTCTACTTCCACTACCATCCAAGCTTTACCCATCAGTGCTATTTCCCCTATGATTTGGATGGCAGAGTAGCCGCTTGGTTGGCAAGACGTCAGAAATGACATTTACCCTTCGAAACTTGGGTCGTCCAGCAATTTAATGCTGCACTTCCATAAAAGAAGACATTAAAAAGAATCTTCAAAGTCAAAGCAGCAAAAAAATTAAATATCCTGACTTTTAGTATGAGTCGAGCTCCAAAACTGCTGGTTCCTATATTTCCCATAATTCACCAGGATGCCATCTTTTGTTACATCCTCCCTGATCAATGCCAGCGGGTTACCTCTGAATCTGAAAAGTGAAGCCAATGCTGAAGTGTTTTAACCCTGCATTCTCTATAATATCCAGCAGGGGGCGACTCCTCTGGTTGCAAATAGAAGTCTGATTGTGGAGAAGTATATGAGAAAATGAGCCTACTTCTCACTTGATTTATTACCTCAGTAAACATTGTTAACATGGGTTTATGGTCTCAATCTCTAGTTTCAAGACTTCTTCAATACAGCTTGATGTTCATTTAGTACATTATGGTCCCATTTAGAGTCAAATAGACCATAAAGTAGGGGATACTTTAGGGCGTGGCTACCAAAATTGTCCAGTCTGGGAGTTGTCCATATTTTCTTCTTGCAAGTTTAACCCTTTCCAAGTGTTTCAAGTTCAGGAAATGTCTAATTCAGTGTTTGGTGATACATAGCTTTTCCTCTCGCATAACTTCTGGTTGCAGAAAAACAAGATGGCGACGTCCAAAATGTAGAACCCGAGGCTTTAAAACGGCAGTCCACAAACCAACGGATGACGTCACAATGTCTACTTCTTTTATACAGACTATTCATCTCTCAAAAGACTTAACCCCAGTTTATAATGTAGGCTTTTTTGTATGAATTTGTAGTCTCCAAGCTGAGATAACCCTGCTGACGTCATAACGATGTCATCAGGGTTATGTCTTCTGAAAGCTCGCTCAGAGACACAGTAGACATTATGCACCTGTTTCCACAGGCTGAATAATGCTGGTTAATTGGGTGGAGTGCCCCTTTAAACACTCATCCACCTTGTTGAAGTATAAATGAGCAAGATGTCAAATTCCTCCCAGCTCCAGAGAGACACCTGACCTCTGACCTCTGATGAAGGGAAGCAACAGAAAAGGAAATTTCCTTTGTGGAATCACATTAGTTTGTATGAATCAGAGCTCTCGTCTCCTCCTCTTCCTTTTCCTCTCCTCTCTTCTTGTCAGTTCGGCTCCAATGCCTTTTAGATTTTCCCTGAGAATTTTAAGCAGCACCTGGCCTACCCCTTCTTCATCCTTCCCCCCGTCTTCCCGTGATCTATACCGACTTTTACCACTTTACTTTTTTTGCCAAACTTTTCAGAAAGCTCATTCTGGCAGACAGGATAAACAAGAAAAGTGACAGATTAATGTGGGGTTGCTTAAATGCAGGAAATAGAAATGGGTAAACAAAACTATTACACAGCTTGAAGGAAGACATAGTGGGACAAGAGAGAATGGAGGGAGGTGTTGATGGTGAGTTATGTCCGGGTTGTGATCCAGCTAAATTGCCTTGGCAGTAAGTCCCTTTTCTCTGAGTAAAGGGTTAGACAGAGATGGATGGATGGGGAGGATGAGGAGAGGGATAAAATAAAGGAGGCAGAAGAGAAGAGCTGAGAAAGAGAGTGGAACAAGACAAGGGAGTCAGGCGGCAAGGAGTAAAGGCAACTACGGGAGGAAGAAGAGGAAGAAGTCTGACAGTGTAAATAAGAAAAGGTGAGAGGCTGAACGGAGGAAGATGCAAATGAAGAGGAGTCGAGGGTGCGCAGGAGTTTGGTGAAAAGGGAGGGAGGAGAGACATGAGATGACAGGGAGGTGAAGGTAGAGGAGAAGGGTGAAGAAGGGAGAGAACGAGGGAGGAGGAGAGGAGGGGGATGACAAAATTCATCCTGCGTGGAAGATATCTAAAAATATACCAGAAGAAACAGGAGGGATGGAAAGAGAAAGAGGGAGAGACATTAAAGCAGGTCTGACAAACGAGAACGAGAGAAAAAGAAAGGACAATACAGAGCAAATCCAAGGTCAATGAAGAGCAAAGGGAGAGAAAGGGGAGATGGACGGAAGAGAGACACAAACGAGTACAGCGGATAAAAGCAGGTTTACATTAGTGGGACATTTTTGACGAGGAGGCTCAAAGGCACAATGATGAAAAGAGGAGAGAAAACAGGCGGAGAGGGGCAGCAGCGAGGAAAGACGGAAAAATAAAGACGGGGAGAGATATTATGACCGAGCACATCCTGTTTGCACAAATTCTTTCTCTTTTTTTTGTTCTGGTTTGTCCATCTTCTTAAAAAGCCTTTAAAAAAGAGAAACCACACAACTGTAATGCCAAAGCATCTCTGACATTATTACTGCTGACTGGGCGCAATCATATTTAATATGTATTTTTTATTATTTAAAAAAGAAACAGCACAAAATATGATGCCCCACTAGAGTAACTATTTTTAACAAGCAGCAGTTTGTTTACGCAGCAGGTCATTTTTACCTTTTTTAGTTTTACCTTTGCTGAAGAAGTATTTTAAGAAGTATTTTAAATGCAACTCGATATCATGTCAAAGTGTTTAATAGATCCATGTGCACAGCCTCAACGAGACGTGAATATTATTATTATATGATGGAGCAGTACCAGCAGGGGGCAACAAAACCGCTCACTTAGCTTTAGGCAATAAAACCACTTAAGTCAGGTTTAGGAAAATAGTCATGGTTGGCCTTAAAATAAGTACAAAAACTATCGTAAAATACATACAGAAACAACAGAGCAGAAGTACAGAAAATACGTCACAAATGTGACCCCTTTAATGCAGCACCTTTCTCCTGGTTCAAAGTCCTGTGTTTGTTGGACCCACCCACTCCTGTGGTCTTTCCCACTTTTTATTCTACGTCACCAACTCTGACCATAGCATATTTTTGGTGATGCATTTACATTGCAGCCAGTACAGACTACATGGCGTACAAATGATACGCCTAAAGCAAGAACGGCGCTCTTATTACACGCATTTGCCTTATCATATAATTCATGCGCCTTTTCATGCCACCGGCCTGTTTAAATGTGTTGAATCCGTTGTGTTACTGCCAGAGAAACTAATTATTTTACAACACATATGCTGCTGCAAGCTAAAAGTGGGTGAACTGTCCTAATCAAAAGTGAGACTTAGACCTATTTAAACTAGGGATGTAAAAGTTAAAGTGATAACATGTTAACACAAATGCACTTTAAAAACACTAACTTTTTAAACTGCAACTTGCCAGTTTTAGTGTGTATGAGGCTCAGTTTTAAAGCCAGAGTGAAGATACTGGCATCATATGAAATTAGAAAAACTAAAGAATCCATCGGTACCAATGACGTCAGACTAGCTTGTCATGAAGGAGGTTAAATAATGCTCCAAACTTGTGCTACATTTTGGCAATGAAAAACTAGCATGGACATTTTCAAAGGGATCCCTTGACCTCTGACCTCTAGATATGTGAATGTAAATGGGTTCTCTGGGTACCCACCAGTCTCCCCTTTACAGACATGCCCACTTTATGATAATCACAGTCACTTTGGATCAAGTCATAGTCAAGTCAGCACACTGACAGCTGTCGGGCTGCAGTTTGCCATGTTATGACTGGAGCACATTGTTTTATGTTAAATTCAGTACCTGTGAGTGTTTCTGGACAATATTTGTCACAGTTTTGTGTTGTTAATTGAGCTCCAGTGATAATTTTTTTTTTTTATATATATATATATATATATATATATATATATATATATATATATATACATTTGTATGAAGCGACATATCTGTCCTCACGCATGCTTATAAGTCTATTAAATACTTGATAAATCTCCCTTTACATTTTGAACAGCCATAGTGAGCTGTTATTGAGATTGCCATGTTATGATTTGAGCATTTTTTATGCTAAATGCAGTACCTGTTAACGCTCCCAGCCAAATGTGGGTGTTGTGTCCTAATCAAACGGTGAGACTTTGACCAATTTAAACTCTTTGTCTGATCCTCAGATGCTTCATAAATCCAAGCCTTGCACTGTTAATCCACATCCAGTGGAGGAAGATGCTTATTGTTTTCTCTTGACCCACAAAGTTTCAATCTCTTAAGGTCAAAACATAGTGCACCCACTGATCTCGGTAATCCCCTCGTAGCAAACACACCAACAGTATCTTAACTCCACTTGCATCGGTCTTTAGTTTCTGTACTACCAGCAACCAGTAGCAGAGGAGATACAGTACATCTCCCTTATCTCTCTCCTCTCTCACCCCTTCCTATCCTCACAGCTCACTAGCTAGCTTTAGCAATTACGTCACCGATCGTACATCGTTTCACACGAACACATATGTATAAACACACTCTGCCCTGGTAGTGACACTCATAAGCTGGCTGGTATCAGCTGGCAAGCATCTCGTTCATTTGTAAAAGCTGGTCTGACACACACACACACATTTGCACTCCTATACTTATGAGAACCCTTATTGACGTCATGCATTTCTATGGCCCCGAAGCCTTGATCACAACTACAGTACGTTTAACCTTAAGGTCCTGACACACCAAAGTAGCCAGTTTTTTTCAGTGTGGCCCGCACCGTCGACTATAGTCCACCCGTGATGGAGGTTTTTTTGACTGATTCGGCATGTTGAATTGGCTGTGGAGCCCGTCGGTGAGAGAAATCACCCTGCTTGGCTGTTCATCTTAAACAAATCAGCGCACGAGAAGAGACACGGAAGTGAGGAAAGCAAGGCGACGAAAAAAGTCAAAAGGACGTCGCCATCTGGAATGAAGTGGTGAGTGAGAGTTATATTTCAGTACGTATGATAACAACGGCTTACATACAGTAAATGGCGTCCTCAGTCTTCCAGTTTTCCTTTTTGAATGACAAATACAGACTACCACCACCTGCTGGTGTGGAGAGTTATTTCCTCTCATGCAGTCGCAGAATGTAAGCGCTAATTGGCCGTCGGCTGTAGTCTTTGCAGTGTGTTTGAGTGCAACTTGTCTGCTAAACAACACACACACTCCATCTTGTCAGTCTGTCAGAGAGTGAGCCACAGATGAACAGCTTTTAAATGGCCTTGCCAACATTTGGTCCCCCTAGACACACAACCACACACACATTTATATTATTACTTGTGAGGATACTCATTGACAAATATGCCGATTATCCCCATGACGCAACACTTAAGCACTAACTATTGTTCAGTCCTTACCTTAACTCTAACCTATGTTTAGCCTTGTCAATCAAACAGCAACCAGAGGAAATGTCCTCGCTATGCATGGATGTCCTCACACATATACAAGTATAGAACCACACACACACAAACGCAGAGTACTTGCTTTATAGGCCCCAGGAGGCACTGAGGAAACTGCATTCCCAACTGCTTTATGTATTGGTCAATTTAACACCGCTAACATCAGCATATTAAAAATGCATGTGCCCAAGGACACAAGAGCAATTGTGTGTGTGTGTGTGTGTGTGTGTGTGTGTGTGCATGTGAGAAAGCATTTTAATGCAGAGTAGCCTACCTTGAAGAGTGGCATTATTACGCTGTTATCTGCCTAATAGAGCTATTTATACCGGGAATGCATGTTTAACACTCAATTAACCTAAGCAGCCATTTCTGAATGGGAGTCAATCACACAGAAAGGAAACAGAGAGAGAGGAAATGTGTCATTGGCAATCCAAAAATATGTCACCTTTTAGTGATGAATTAAAGGAATAAACTGGGGGGTTTAGATATTGTGCCAGGGGTCAACTCCCCTGGTAGGTAAGCTGCTAACTTACAGATTTTCAGCTGCAAAGTCTGCATAAAATATGCAGTGAAGCAGGTTAAATACCAGCTACTCACATGGTCTCGTCGTTCTGAAACTCCAGCTTGCCAGCAGCCAGTTCGTAGTCCTCCCCTCCTTTAGCGGTGCCGTCCACGGTTCGGTAAGGGACAGCTACCAGGCCTCGGGCCCCCGAAGTCCTCAGCACCTTAACCTCCATCACGCCTACACTCTCGCTCACCTTCTGGCTGGCACTCTCAAAGGTAAAGATGCCTGAGAAAGAAAGAAAGAAAGAAAGAAAGAAAGAAAGAAAGAAAGAAAGAAAGAAAGAAAGAAAGGAACATTGTTTCACAGAGGAGAAACACTAGAAAGATGTGAAAGATGAGGTTGATAAACACCTACACTTTCACTCACTAGCTTGCTCTCCAGTGTGTATCGTATATATAGTGAAGGGGATAATAGATTACCACCCACTCTCTCTAGATAAAAGATAATAAGCATCAGGTAAATGCCCACTATCCACTCAGCCTCCCTCTCTTTAATTCTCTTTGGATGTTGGCAAACTCCTGTTACTGAAAAAGTGGCGACATTGAGGGGACATCCTGGATATCCTGGGACTGCGCAGCAAAGCAATAGACCTACGTGGGTTCAACATTGAGCTGGCGGGGTGCAGACATTTCTTTGTCTGTTTTGCATGTTCCATCTTGCACAGAAGGTTAAAGACAAACTTAAATCAACATGAATTTTTCCTTACATAGAAAGTGAGGAGAATTTGTGGGGAGCGAGGAACAAGGAGTGTTCTGCATGGTAAAATTACTGTTTTTGTGAATGTGGTCTGGTGGCTTTGAAGACAGAAATATAACGGCTGCGGTTCCTCAACGGATGGGGCAGCCTTGGACTGGTGAAAATATTCTAAACATAGTGTATACTGATATTGCATATGTTTTTCTGCTGCTTTACCTCGCTGTCAGACAACCCTTTGTTCCATTGTTCCAGTTCCATTTGACAGGGAACTGAAGTCGTTATATCGTTCTCTTCAAAGCCACCAGACTACATTAACAAAAACAGCAATTTTAGTAAGTAAGCATTAAAAAAAGAAGTAATAAAATCCAAACCTACAGTTATTTCCAAACTTAGCATCGCTAACTTTGACTCAGCTAATGCTAGCATTCACATTATTCATAATATTATTTATTAGCTTCAGCTACCTTACTTTGGTAACCTACTTCACTGCTTTTTGCTTTTGACTGGGTGGATGTTTCCATTTGAAAAAATGACCAAATGTATTGTGTGTTAGTTATATTAAGATAGTCAACTCCTGCTACATTATTCAGAGATTCCTGTTACCTGCGTGGTCATCATCGTAGATGGTCACCGTGGCGGTGTGGTTGTCGCCAAGCACTGCTTTGGGGGTGGCACTGGCGTCCAGCGGGGCGGTGCCAATCTCAGGGTAACCAACCACTCGGGGGTTACTGAGGTGGACATAGAAATACTCGTCCTCCTCAAAGATGTCATCGTCAATCACTCCGACTGTGATCTCTGGTAAAAGAATTGCCATTGGTACAGATGATTGATGTTGGTACAGAACGGCACTCATCGTTATGCAAAATTATTTAAATATTAAACTTTTAAATCACATTTTTGTTGAAGCCAGTGGGAAAAAGTTGGTGCTGCAGATGACCTCTGCTCTTTGAGCCTCAGTCTCAGGGATGTGTTTTTTGAAAATATGCCACAAAGTATTGCTTTCACTGTTATTTTTTACCTTTGAGGGTCTCGCCTGGCTTAAACAGCAGCGTTCCCTCTGCAAACTCGTAATCGGAACCTGCGTTTGCCGTACCGTCCTCTGTGCGATAATCCACCTGGGGGAGATATGAGAGAGAGGCGGGAAGCGGGGTGAGACGAGGGTGAAAGAGCCGTCAAAAGATGAAACACGAGTGAACAGATATGAAAAGGGCAGATAAACACAAAGGGAGAGCGAGAATACAGAGAACAGAAAGAAGAGAGAGAGAGAGAGATAGAGGAGGATGACAAAGAAATGGAGGAGAAGCATTTGGGGAGATGGGAATAGAGGGTGAGAGAAAACAAGAAGAACTGCTTCATTAAACTGAGCCCTCTGGTCAGATACAGTCTGATAATAAAGACTTTGAAGATAGTACAACAAAACTTTCACTGTATCCTCTCCATTCTCTCCGTCCTCTCTCCATCTGCCCAGTTTATTAACCCTCTCCATCCACAGAGGCTTACAGCTTTACCCTCATTGTTTATAATCAGATAACAGTAATCAGATTGTGTCGCCTGTTATGTAAAAATGGGAAGAAATTCAGATTACTTCGAAATAATCGGAGGCTGTCTGTAGGTGAAACTGAATCACTGACTCAAGTGTTTTTCCAGTCACTCTCTTGGCTCTGCTCTATTTTTCGCTCCTGGTGAAATGTGTTTAAGTAACAGCTATTTTTATTTTTGATCCATCTATTACATTAGCTAATATTGCTGGGGCTACTGTATACTGAGAATTCATAATATAGATGTTTCAGATATGAGAGGTGCTGCTTTTAAAATTTTATGGTGTTTAAAGGTGCTAGAACGGGATTGGGAGCATTTCCACTGCCTCTCAGCGGCTCTCAACGTGGCAACAGCAAGCCGACGGCTCGCAGCCAACAGTGAAAACAATAGTTAAAGTGTTGGCAGATATAACCGGAGGGTGGGTGCTACACTTCAGCAATGATGCTGCTGGTCGGGATGGTGTTATCAGCTGTAACCGTCGTATGACAGCAGTGCAAAACGGCGGCTGTGAGCTCGCCAGTGGGGCATGGTCACATGCACTAAAAGGCATGCTATGTCAATAAAGCATGAAGAAGCTGGGATTATATCACACACAGAGGCAGTGACTTCATTCTCTGCTCAAGCAGACATTACTCCTCTATATCTTTACAGAGCAGATAGTTGTTTGCTGCTATATTAATGCTCTGGGTATCGTATAAAGCTGCTTTAAAGCAGCAGTGGGTAGAACTGGAGCAAGTATGATTTAAAAGGTTAATTTTTATAAAACAGTCAGTATATCCTGAGTTCATGACACAGGTAATCTGAAAAAAATCATGCTCCTCTGTGTCCTCCGGTGCTCCAAATGGCATCTACAAGATTTCACGGACCAGAGGAAAACAATCAATCAGAGCCGAGATGGAGTCTGCCGTCTCTGAGCAGCTGTCAGTCAATAGTTAAATATCAATATGTCAATAATCTGTTACAGTAATGACTATTTCTCTCTAATGTTTTCTGAAACATCTTGTAGTTACTGTTTAGCTGTAAAATGAGAAAGTTTGTGACCCGGCAGCCATGTTGAGAACAGTCGAGGAAATACCAAGGCACCGCCCACCAGCCGGAGCACAGCCAATAGGAATGCTGTCTCTCTGAAATGACCTCTGATTGGCCAAAGTCTCCCGTCATGAGGTAGATATTTTAAATCCTGAAAACAGAGCCATGAGGTGGTGCAGAAGTGTAGTTTTCTCTCAGAACAATTGAAAAACAATATGCTGAAAGGTTATTATTGGGTTTTTTTTTTGCCCAATGATGCCAAAAACTTTGTAGGTTTAATTGAAATGTGGGATATGATATTGTACTGTGATTATAAAAGAAGAAACATTATAAATTGATGAGTTGCCTTTAATGTCATTTATATTTATCACACGTCTTCTACGGTCTCTTTCTTTCTTTCTAGCAGACAGTTGCTATGTGTGGATGCAGATCTGATCTTGAGTCTGGAGGACCATTTGTGTCAAATTATTGATTTCTGAAGTAAGCTGTAAGCTATCCCTTATATAGACAGCCAGCCAGCCAATAACATAACTTGGCCTTAGTATCACTGTGGGTTCATTCAATTTAATTATTTCCCATAATATACCATATACAGTATACTATAATACAGCACATGAGCAAACTGTATGTAAGGAATGCATCTGCTAGGAATATGTTTTCTTACGGTACAGATGGTATAGCAGGAATTTGGTATCCCCAAAAATGTCTTGCCACATACTAATATGCTGTTCTACTGAATATTAAGCTGCTATAATCAATAATTTTATTTTCATTTTAATGGCTCAAATGACAATGTGAATGTGAAAGTTGTCGCTAATGCTGACAAGCCCACAGTGAATTATCATGTGACTCTGCTGATTCATTTTTTCCCCCACAGGACATTTCATCATTGTTTTAGCATCTGCAGGTTTCATCAAGTCCAAATTAAGACCTTTTAAGAACTTTTCACGACCATTATGAATGCAATTTAAGGCCAATTTCACGTCCATTTAAGATCACTATGAATGCCATTTAACACCTACTTCTCATCCATTACTGGCAAGAAAGTACTAAGGATATGAAAGAAAACTGGAACATCAATATCATCATTGCTGCGATATGACTGATGCTTCGTTTCTGAGTGTAAAGTCCAGATCAGCTCAGCTTTTAGTGGAGGTGGAGCTCCAAACGCTGTCTGGAGCAGTTGATGCTCTAGATCCCGACGTGGATCAATACTGGCTGACTGCAGTCGTTTGCTGCTGTTTTTTTTTTTTTTTTTTTTTTTTTTTATGTTCTTCTGACTTGGCATGTGACTCCAAAGACATGATGCCAAATGTTCCAAGCAGCGGGCTTCAACCACGCACTAAATTCACGCTTCGCTAACCAGAGCTAACTGAACTTTTACCCATTTTTGTACCCGGTTTTAGATTTTATACTTTTTAAAGACTTCCCTGCGGGAACCCTGATTTAGCTCACTCCTTTGGTTTTCCAGTCGTCAACTTGGTTCACTCCAACTGCTCTTATCTACATTGTTTTCAGAAGCAACAGGTAGCTGTTTTCAACTAAACACCTGCTCAGCACCAAATGGCAATCTCACAAAGTCAGCAACAATAGCTGATGAATAAAGTGGAGCATTTAGCAGCTACAAATATCTCTAACAGGAGTTATTGGAGTGCAAAACAAAGCAAAAAGCACAGAGAATATTGGAGTTAGGTACAAATGCGAACTCCAAATGAAAGCTAATGTGTCTCCTTATCTGCTGGACGTGTAGGTAAGCAACTGGTTTCTAAAAAGTTAGCCATATTATCATAAAAGGTGATGTCAGCTTGTTCACACAGCTCCAGAATGGCAAAAGAAATCAATTAATGCCGCTTTACGTTTGCAGTTTAGCATTCCATGATTTATAAAAGATGTTACACCTTTGCTAAACCTTTAGTATATTCAAAGAGGCTTAGACTGCAGTCTCATGAATACATTCTTGGGATGTGTCAACAAGTGTGTCATCCAGTAACGTAGCCTCATTGATAATCTGTAAAATGCTGCTCTGACACGTCTGAAGAGCATGTGTGTTTGCTAAATAAGACACCTCACTTCACAAAAATCATCCTTCAGCAGATGGCAGACTGAGGCCATGCCAGCCCTCTGCAGACAGCACTGATGTTGCGTCATACTTTCATTTGTATACAGGGAGAGCAAGAGAGGAGACGCAGCCTTGCAAAGCCCCGATAGCGAGCAGATCAGATATCACTCCACTGACACAGACTCCCTGTGGGAGAAAATCTCTTACTCAGAGTACAAGCATTGAGCCGCAGATCAATGAGCCTTTGCAAACGGATATGTGTTTTCTTTGAGTTACAACCTGAGCTGAAATCTAAAAATCTGGAGAGTATGAAAGTATCGTGTCTCAGGGCTCTCTTTAATCACCCACCTCTATCCCTTTACCAGCATCTGACCAGAAAAGAGAACGAGGAAGCTCTCGAGAGGTGAGAACATGTTTGGGGTAAGATCAGACCGAGACCAGGAGAACTGCCAAAGAAGTGAGTGAAATCAGTTCAGAGATTCGTTTTCTGTGGTGTCTGCTTTTGTATGTCTAGGAATCTTTTGGCTTCTCTGCCTAACACACACACACAGTGTTACATACACTCTTTCCTCTGAACTCCACTATCTTGCATTAACGCTACACACACCTTGACAGTGACTCCAGCGTCTCCTCCACGTCTGGCAACGGTCAGTTTCAAGGAGCCACAGTTTTCAAAGCACTGGTACAAAGAGGGTTCAAACTCCATCCTGATGGTGTGAGGGTCGTCCTCCTGGGCCTGGGTCTCATGGCTGCTCACCACCTGGAAAAAAACAAACGGAAAAAATCAGATCAGATTTTTTTCTATCTTTAAATTAGGGCTGTCAATCGATTGATATATTTAATTGTGATTAATTGCATGATTGTCCATAACTTATCGCAATTAATCAGACATTTTTTATGCATTCAAAATGTACCTTAAAGGGAAATTTGTCAAGTATAAACTGTTATCAACATGAGAGTGGGCAAATATGCTGCTTTATGCAAATGTACTATATATATTATTATTGGAAATCAATTAGCAGCACAAAAAATGGCAATTATTGTCCAGAAACCCTCACAGGTACTACATTTAGCATAAAAAAATGTGCAAAGCACATGGCAAACTGCAGCCCAACAGGCAACAACAGCTGTCAGTGTGTCAGTGTGCTGACTTGACTATGACTCGAACCAAACTGATTGATTATCATAAAGTGGGCATGTCTGTAAAGGGGAGACTGGTGGGTACCCATAGAGCCCATTAACATTCACACATCTGGAGGTCAGAGGTCAAGGGACCCCTTTGAATATGGCCATACCAGTTTATCCTCAACAAAATTTAGCACGTTTGGAGTGTTATTTAACCTCCTTTATGACAAGCTAGTCTGACCTGGTTGGTACCAATAGATGATGCCAGTAACTTCACTCTGGCTTTAACACTGAGCCTCCTACACACTAAAACTGGCAAGTTGTATTAATGTGTTAAAGAAGTTAGTGGCGTTAAAGTGCATTTGCGTTAACGTGTTATTATCACTTTAACTTTTACAGCCTTAGTTTAAATACGTCTCACTTTTGATTAGGACAGATCACCCATTTTTAGCTAGCAACAGCATATGCGTTGTAAAATAATTACCGTAGTTTCTCTGGTAGTAACATAAAGGATTCAACATATTTAAACAGCTCGGTCACACGAAAAGGCGCATGTATTATATGATAATGCTATAATAAAAGGCAAAAGCGTGTAACAAGAACGACGTTCTTGCTTTAGGTGTGTCATCTGTATGCGACATGTAGGAGGTCAAAGGTCAAGGGAGTCCTTGAAAATGACCATGCCAGTTTCTCCTCACCAAAATTTATTTAATGTTATCTATCACCCCTTCAAGACAAGCTAGTATGACATGAGTCATATCAGTGGACTCTAGTTTGATATGATACCAGTATCTTCACTTTAAAACTCAGCCCACTGCAACCTAAAAATCACAAGAAATTAGTGGCTTTAAACCGAATTTGTGTTAACATGTTATTATCGCGTCACCTTTGATTGAATAATGGTGATGGTAGAGATTATGTGCATCTCACCTTGCGAGCCTGGTCGGCAGCGTGCTTCTTGAGGATGTTGCCGGCTCCGATCATCATCCTGGTTGCCTGGATACGGTAGAACGCTCTGCTCTTCTGCTGCTGCATCAGGACCTGATCAACAAAACCAATCAATTTAAAAAGTGATCTATTGTATTCATCATCTCAATCTATAATTTAATGTGCTTTTAACACATCAGTCTCTTATTTTAAACTGACAGCTGTAATCTAAAGGTCGACCCATGAATCTCTCTTGGGAAATCCCTCTTACATCTCCATGGGGAGGTTAGAGGTCAAAGGTTGGCTATAGATTAGTTGAGTTACTTAAAGGCACTTTAAAAGGGTGAATGCTTGATGTTTGAACCCAGATCCTGAGGTTTAAGATGAGGGATGTCTATTTCTCTGGTGTTAGTGATGCTGGAAGTTCACCCATGCTTTAAACAGCTGTACCTGTCTGTGTGCATTGCCAAGCCAGTCAAAATAAATGAGTACATAAGTGGAATCACGTAGTATAGTAGTAACCTCTTCACAATGAACAAGACTGTAGTTGCGTTTTTTCTTAGCTGCAAACTTAATCAATATCAGTGTCAGTGAAAATGCAGGACTGCATAGCAGTTTAATATCCTCCAAATAGAAAATGAACAAATTTGACACTCTAATTGTGGATATCATTAACATTAAATGCGGCCCCATAGCTGGAAACACTGTGATTTATTTAAATTCAGAGGAAGAAAGCTGGCAATTTCACTCTCCTCATAAAATCTGCATCTCTTTACAGGGACTGAAGCAGTAATTGTTAGTTTAGTTAAAACTGGTTTTACTGAGTAAGCTGGTCTACCTTAATGAAAGTCCAATTCCACCTCAGGGGACCAATGATTTATTTTTAAGATAATGATTCATTATGACCACAAAAAACGTTAATTTATCCGGTGGCGTTTAATCCCAGAGGCAGCTGTCATTTTTATTTACAGCACGTCGCTGAAGGAGTTGCTGCAGGGGAGGGAGGCTTGAATGCAAACAAACATCTGGAAGTTGCCCAGAGCACCTTGGGGTGCCTGCTAGACTCCTTTCCTTCCCTTCCTCGCTATTGAAAAACAAAGACAGAGAAATGACTTGGAGACGAGGCAAGGGAAGGAAGAGGGGAAAGCAGAGAAAGGGAGAGTAGCGGAGACTTGGACAGCTTCTACAGCATTAAAGGATGAAACCGGATAAAACAGAGGTAATCCTTAATGTGCCAGTTTGATGATAAGTATTCATAAACATTCTTTTAAGCAAGTAAATCTTACAACAAAGAGACGTATGTGTGTGACAGCCATCTAGTACCAGGGATGAGAAGAGATTAACCGAGTAGTCGATTAATCTCTGTGACGCATCAACAATCAAAACTCAACTAAACTAATTACAAATTTAACCATAAGTTAAATTTAGGATCAAGCACTAACTTTCAAAGGCTTATAAATATCAACTGACAAATCCTAAATCTAAATTCCACCAAAAAAAATCTTAACTCAAGGTCCACTTGCTGTTTCTTTGTGAAGCTATTGACCACATCTCTGACATGTGGACCTTGCGTTACAAATTTTTTGTTAAGCCACGACTTCCAAGGCCAAGAGGGAACTTTCTCGCTCTCATAGCTACTGTTCAATACAACTTACCGGGTAAAATATCACCAGGATGTCAGAGGGGTAGCATGTTACAGAGCTGTCAATCAAGCCAACCAGCACCTTCCTCTCTGTAAACTCGTGGTTTTATCAGCACATCATAACATTACATGAAGAGCGTACTGAAAAACTGTATTTATGTGTGAGAGAGACTGTGTAGCTATCGGATACTCAGCCAACAATTAACTTCTTTAAAATGATGTTTATATTCGGTTTCCATTTTCTATGAATAAATGTGCATGAGAAGGAGTGAATGAAGGGGTTAATATTAATCAGATTTATGATGGCAGGTGTAATTTGTTTAACAGCTCAGAAGTTGCTCTGGAACATTTTGAAATGTCCTCTGTATAGCAGCTGTGTGCTGTCCCATCTGTTATTACCTAACCCAGGTGTGTTAGGTGACGGCAGCACAACTGAATATGTCACAGTGTCATCCTCAACACAAAGTCACCCCCAGGAGTCGCATAAGAAACGCTGTGCATGATGTTACGCTTCATTTTGTTGGATCTCTAGTTCAGAAACTGAGTAAAGAACGAACAAAGTTGAGATGGAGTGGAGACAGAGCAAACAATCATCCAATCTCATTCATACAGATGTTCACACCATTCATATACTTTAAAGACATACTGACCAAAATCTAACATCTTGGAGTAGCTTGACATTTTGGTAAATAAGTGTATTTGCTTTTTTTGTTGAGAATTCAATAAGAATTCTGGTGGCGCTGTCATGTGGAAGAGATTAACTTAGCAAAAAGCCTGGAACCGAGGGGAAACTGTTCGTTTGGCTCCCTCCAGATGTTAAAAATATGTCTACTAGCACCTCTAAAGCTCAGGAATTAACATGTCTCTCATTCGTGTAATCCATAGAAACAGAGAAGATCACATTTAGAGGGAGTTATATGCTGTAACATAGCTGTTTTTTGGCAGTCAGTGGTAAATGGCAACTCCTTTCTTTCCATAACAACCACAACGTTTGGAGAGCCAGGCTAGCGGTTTCCCCCTGCTTCCAGTCTTTATGCTAAGCTACGCTAATTGCCTTCCTACTCTAGCTCCCTACGTAATGCACAAATATGAGAGCGGTAACGCTATTCTCAATTGCACAAAAAATAAATGTATATGATAAGCATATAAGCATAATAATAATAAGCATATTTCCCAAAATGTAAAACTACTCTTTCAAAATTATGCACCCAGTATCAATAAATCAGTGTGTACATACAGTATAAGCACACTCCTAACCTGATAATTAGCCATCTCAATCAGCTGCTCCATGTCTTTATCCGGGTGCCTCTGCTTCAGATCCTTCAGCGTCCTCGCCATGTCCCTTCTGGCCTCATCCTCCTCATCCTTCGCTCCTCCCTCCTCCATCATTCCTCCGTCCATCCCGCTGTGACAATTCAACGCCATCTGTCCATCCAGCTCCAGCATATCCATCTTGGTGAAGCCCCCCGGGCCCAGAGCTCCTCCTCCGGCCATCCCTAACCCTCCGTCCGCCCCTCCTTCCGTCTCAATGATGATGCCGCGGTGCTTGTCGGCGCGGTAACGCTTGCGGACGTACTTGTAGAAGAGGAGGCGGCGGTCGGCCACCCAGGCCTGGACCACGCAAAGTGGGAAGAAGAGGAAGGTCAGCACCGCCTCCCATACCTAGAGGAAAGAAGACAGAGTTAAGCTTCCTTTTTCTCCCTACTCGTCCTGTCACTTTTTTTTTGTCTGTCTTCTCACCTCCACCTCTCCAGGAGAAAAGACACTCAGAATGAGGTAAAGCCAGATGTAGGCGAAGACACTCCATGCCGCCGTGACAAAGAACACCCGAAGATGTTTGATTTTGCGCGTCTCTCCATCAGGAACCACGTACACACACAGGGCGATGATGACGAACATGTTGAAGGCGGCGCTGCCCACGATGGTGCTGGGACCCAGAGAGCCAGCCTCGAAACCGTGACCACACACCTATCGGCGGGGTGAAGATCAGATTACTGTGTTCCCATTACATTCTGTATCAGCTAATCTAATGTGAGGCCTAACCACTGGTTCGTATTGTGCTCACCTCAATAACTGACAGCAGTATCTCGGGGGCACTAGAACCCAAGGCCATTAAAGTGAGATTAGAAACAGTCTCATTCCAGATCCTGACCGTGGCGGTGGTGGTCTCACCATTTGGCCGCTTTATAGTGATTTCTTTCTCCTGGGAGGTTATGACCTAGAAAGGAGAGGAGAGGAATAGGCAAGGACGGTAGTGGGTGCACCAGATATAAAGGATAGGAAAGGCAAAAAGGAAAGCAGCAAAAAAACAAGAAAAAAAAAAGACAAGCGGAGGAGCCACCAAAAGGAAATGAGGAAAGTGATGAAGAAAAGGAAAGGAAAGGAAAGGAGAGAGGAGGATGCACCAAAAGGAAAAGAAAAGACAGTGATGAGAAAAAGAAATAAAGCATTTTACAAAGACGGCACAGAGCCATCACACGAGTCATATTACAGTAAATTAGATCTATTATATTTCCCCAAACTGACGATGACTGGCGATAGATAACTGCATTAATCTACCATGAAGTCATGAAGTCAGATAATGGAACATCTCAGTTGTAAAAGAAGCGTGTGGTCATTCATCTCGAGCCTACCTCTATAGAAGACATGAACCGGTCCGCTATGATGCTCATGCCCAGGAACATATAGATGAGTGCTACGAAGTAAACAATGGCCCGCGCCACTTTGTCGCCTACAGAGGGGTTCTGAGGGTTCCACACGGGCAGTACCACTCCTGAAATACAAACAAACAACAATTATTCAACTAAGTTTTGCAGCAAAGGATCACAAGAAATATTTGATTGCAACAATTTTGTGTGATAAGCTCACTAACCTGCTATGATCTTGCAGGTACAGTCACTGTGGGCATTTAGTGAAAAGCTCAGCAGCAATACAACCTGATTAAGGATTATAATAAGTGGAAGGTTTTCCATATGGTCCCATTTGTCTTAATAAAACTTATTGAACTGGATCAATGCGCTCTAGCTTCCAGGCAGTAAATTGGCACAATCAGCTGATAACTCACCAGTGGTACATTTTTGCCCAGGAGGCAATCAAACACTACCACCTTCGCATGGTGTGGCGTTCCTGGTGTGGGCACGTCGTGAATATTCTGCTGACATTGTCCAACTCTAACTATGCATTAGCGACTGGCAAATAAATCTCTTTCCTGTTATTTGCAGAACTTCGGCACCGGCCGGTCGCACAGAATGAGCTGGCAAAATATGCTGCAATAAATGCCAGGAGGTTATTTATAGGCAAGTCCTGAGACTGATATACTGGTATCACAATACATACTATGTAGTTAAGCTGAGCTGTAAATCCAAAGTATGTTACTATATGATATGATAAAGAACAAAATTCAGATTTTAATGAGTACCCGTGCTTTTTTCCCCCCTTTCTTTTAGTGTGTTATATTGTCACCGAATTACACATTTGCATAGTAGCTGCTAGTTTGGCACACCCTCGAACAAAGCCAGTTAGAGCGGAGCTGGAGAGGAGTCCCAAGAGTCTGGTTCAGTTGACCAATCACAAACAGAGTGGGCCAGCTGACCAGTTAAAGCAGGAGGGAGCTCAAACAGAGCGTTTCAGTCAGAGGTGCTGCAGCACAGCCGGTATGAGAAAAATAAAAAAATTTTAAACATTAAAGCATGTAAACATGTTCTAGTAGAAACCAAAAAATACAACCATGAACCTGAAAAAAATTAAATATTATAGTAAGTCACCATAATGAATGGATAATACAACCAAGACAATGGAGACTTGGCTATTAAATCTGCTGGATATTAACACAAGGTAAATTTATATGATGCATCTACTGCCTCCATTATAACCTGTAATTAATGAGGACGTTCATGCCTTATTATTGTTTCGTGCAAAAGAAGGAATTGAATTGCAACTTTAGAAATTAAATACTGTAAATGAGCCAAATTTAAAGTGCTGGATGCAGCGTTTCCCTTTAAATTAGGCTGTGTGTTGTGTTTTTAGTCAAACATCTGCTGGGTTTCACTTGTCAAGCCATTAAATAGGCAATATAAGTTACTATAAGTACCACAGATGTGGGTCAATAGGGGCCTACTACACCAGCTAGTAGGTTTTATCATCCATTCACATGGTAGATCACCCAAAAAAAGTTTAAAAGAACACGACACCGACCTAGTGGCCTAATTATGACAGAAGCAGAAGTGGAAGTCAGGCGCTGTAGTTTAGACAGTGTGAAGCTCTATAAACACTGAAGGATGGGGATGATGGATGGGACACAAAACAGAGTTTTCACCCAGGAGACCAGGATTTTTATCCTGTGTGATACCAACAAAGTGTAGTGTCTTTGTGCTCACATGCGTTAAGTTTCACTTACACTTACTACTTTAAGCCAAAACACAATGTTTATCCCTAAACTTAACTTTTGTTGCCCAATAAATTTGCTTTATTTGTGTTCAAACTCCAGCCTTTCACTCAATTTCACATTAAAACGTGTCACTTTTAAGTTTTGTTTTCACTTTTACAACATTGTAAATTTCCCCACTGTGGGACTAATAAAGGAATATCTTAGCTTATCTTATCTTATCTTATCTTAGTAGGCCCCTACTGACCCACATCTATGAGGCTTGTAGTGAGTGATGATGCCAATTTAATAATGGCCCGATTAACAGTTGAATCGGGTGTAGCGGTGAAACGTTTCTGACCTAAAGCAGGATTATGTTCAGCTGTGATAAAGACAGGTGACATCAGTAGTTTACATAGCTGGCATGCAGAAAACTAGAGGTTTAAGTCTTCTTAACCCTTTCCATAACCTGCTGTAAGACATCTATCATATGTAATCCCAGATTTCTCACAGATAATAAGACCAACCCACCTTCCTGACAGGGGTCTCCACTAGCTGAACAGTTTTTCTCAGATGAACCGGCGTGCACCGATCCGGGACATGACAGGAGCAGAAAGGCGGAGAGGACGAAGAACAGGAGGGGTGAGGAGAGGCGGGAGAGGTGGAGGGAGGCGAGAGAGGACGGAGGCCCAGACATGGCAGCCGGAGCCATCTCTGCTGATGCAGCCGGGCCTTCGCTGGACTCTACTGACTTCTACTGGGTCGGCACAGTGAGGAGTGACGTCCAAATCCTTCAGGGAGACAGAGACAGAGAAAAAGACTCATTATTCAACCTTTCAATCAATTGGTGAACTCCCTCATGAACTATTCCTGTTGGTTTAATCGTATTCACTATAAAACACCTTCTGCTGCTTTTAAATCAACTCAAGAGCCTTTAATTGAAGCGTGTAGAAACAGGTAAAACTTGACGTTAATAGCACGGAGCGAGGAAGAGCATGTGCAGCAAAAAAAAAAACATCACATTTTATGTGACTGAAAATAATGTTCTCTCTCATTTTTAACAGAACTCAGTAGAAGGTGGTTGCAAAGTGCTTTATGGTGGATTATAAACAGGTAGAATGAAATGAAGCAGCAATAAAAGCAATAATGAAAGGTCATTACAGTACATAAAAGCAAGGCTAATAAAAAAAAGGCTTCAGAAATGCTGTAGATGATGATCCACTTGTAGCCGACCTCTGTAATAAAGTTAAAATAATAAAAGTCTACAATAAAGCTGAAGTAGATGTAGCCTGACTGAGCTCCTCGGCAGCCAAGATGAAAAGAAAATCAATTGCCTCTTGTTTTTAATCTGGACTGTGGAACAATCTCTTTTTAGCTGCACCACAGAGCAGACAGTAGACACAGCACTCTATTTGTAACGGGGACTTTAGCGCTATAGGACTGTTTTTCATTAGACTTTGCAAGAGAAATCTTTCATCCCTTAAATGTGAACACAGGACTCTTGGAATCAATTGTGATGACAGATGAAAGTGGGCTGTTATTTTTGTACACTGAAGCTAACTGCCGTCACCACCACACCAATCACTATTCACTCTGTCGCTAGTAAGTGAACCACCTCTACATCTTCATACATATTCATAATTACAACAAAAACTGGTGAATTCATTGATTTATTTAAGACTAAGCCTACGGGCCTAATAAATGGTTAAATTTAGGCTTTTATGGGTGGCACTGTTCATATCTTTTAAATCCTGTCTCTAAACTGCATTCTCATTTACATTTCAAGGGAAATGTATTTTCTCCTGGATTACGGTTGCAGTTTTTGTTATGTTAGTTAGTTGACTCCTATAGCAGTATCAAGGGGGAGAGTCCAGTGTTTGTTGGACCCATTCACTAACGTAACAACACAATCGAACAACATAACTAGCATAAATAAAAACAACCATCCATAGCGGACTTTCTTGCACACGGTTAAGTAAGAACATACATAAAATCAACGTTTAGTTTTGGTTTTACGCGGGACACAAACAGCAGTCTCCTGGGTCAAAGGCGTATGTTTGTTGGACCAATCCACCAACATAACACCAGAACGAAACATCGCAATGAAACAACACCACTTGTATAAATAAAAAACAACCACCCATGGCAGACTTTTTTGCTTAAGGTTACATATCAAGCATAACGACAAACTATGTAAAGTTAAGGTTTAGTTTTGGTTTCACACAGGACACAAACAGCAGTCTCCTGGGTTAAAGGCCTGTGTTTGTTGGACCCATCCACCATCCCACCCTCGCACACACCTGTAGTGGACTTTGCCACTTGTTATACTCATTATTACACCATGTAAATTTCATGAACAGTCGCTCAGTATACGGCGTCACCTGCTTTACACGTCTGTCGTTGCACTACAATCTGTGACAAAACACCATCCAAACATAACAGAATGTCATTTAGTTGTATGGGAGCCTAATTTTTAGGAGACAGGGCTGATATTTTTATATGAACAATGATTATGTGTAATGTGAAAGGGAACTCTACAGAACATTTTAGCATCTTTTCAGCTCATTGTTTTGATTTTACAGGCCACAACTTTACCGTTTCGATTCAGTCCCGACGCTCTCCTCAGTGTTAAAACCTGCCACAGCTGTTTACAGTGAAAAAGCTCTGATACGCTACCTGCCCTGTACCAAACTGCAGACAAAATTAGCGACTAGCTGGTGAACAGAGTGGAACATTTTGCTGCAGCCAGATACTCCTCATGGGAGTTGGTGGAGACCAAAAACCAAGCTAAAAGGAGAGTGAAAGTTGGACTTTCAATCACCAGAGGTGGCCAAAAACAAAAAAGAAACAACTGTAAATGTTGCTCCATAGCACCAGTTTGCCAACACTTCTGCTGTAACTACTTTAGAAGGTCATAATGTGCCATTAGCGTGTTTACAGCTTGTCACGCTGACCCCAAATGCCCCAAAAAAATCAATTCAATTTTCTCTTTCAATATTAAAGCCATGCTACCGGAGAGGTTATGCTCAGGACAAAAACTTCCCCATTCTCTCTGCTCATAAATCTTTCGGTGTGAGTGCACAGCGAAGGGCAAAACGTTCAAACTTTGATGGCTCTCTTAACTCACCGCGTTCACTCATGTGAACACGATGAACATGTTATTTAGCACAAACCGTCGGTGTCGGTGGACAAACTGAATTTCCCTAGTGGAAACAACGGTCTTGAATCAAATCTTTCATGTGTGAATCTTTACCCACAAGGCATTATGGACCAGTGTATGTGTGTGTGCAGTACAGTGCTGCAGATGCCTTGCTGCTATACGGTGCTTGTCAGTGAACATGAGCTGAGATACAACAGAAGTGTGTTTCCACGATGAGGAAGCAGAGCAGCTTGATAGTCACGGCAGAGTTCATGTTGCTAGAGAAAACAGACCCCAAAAAAAAGGATGAGAAACCGTTTGAACTGGCAGTGTTAGGTCACATCAATGAAAACACACACACACACACACACACAAACAACACACAAAACACAGAGACAAATATGCAAACACAAACAGTGTCAGTGAGCCATGTAGTGCTGAAGTTGCTGACCTTGTACTCGTATACTCTCTCTCTCTCACACACACTCAGGGTTAGTCAGCCTTGGGCGAAAAATTGCTGACCCTGTCTTCACACAAACACATGCACGCATACACACACACACACACACACACACACACACACACACACACACACACACACACACACACACACACACACAACCACAGTTAGTCATCTGTCGTGACATTAGCGGGGAGTTGCTGACCCTGTCTTCATCTGTCTTCCAGGGTCTCGCTGCTCTGACAGCAACCTGTCACTTCAATACTCGGCTCGCTTCTCTCCGCCGCCGTCTATCCCGCCACCGCCACCGCTTCCCTCCACTCCTCTTTTCCGCCTTTCCTTTCTTCTTTCCTCCACTTGAAACTTCACTCCTGTAGCACATATTGCTGTAAGGTTTTATCTTAGAGTGATTATGTAATAATGCAGTTGTCACGTTGAAAGAGTACTCCACCGATTTAGTATTGGACTCCTATAACATTGTCAAACACTGTCATTGTCAAAAGACAAAGTTTCAAAATTGAAGCTTAATCCATGCATCCTTACATTACCCACAATGCACCGCTACTGCAGACAGTGGTAGGATATGGTAGTAGTCGTAATTTAGGGACGTGTCTAGAAGGTAACCCACAAGCTGCAAAGCTCTTGAGATGGTTGTGGTTAGGCACTGACCTCGCTTTCAAATCAGCCATTTGTTCTCAGACTTAAGAGAAGTTTGAGGTTTCCAAGGTTAAGAATGAGTTGTCATGTTCAAATTACTATAGAGTATACATTAGTTTGGGCAACATTCATTTTTCTCATGATTTTGGTGATTTAAAATCTATTACCTGTTTTGACTAAATGTAGTCGTAATCATCAGTCCGCTGTACAAACTCAGCAGTAGCCGTGTTTCCATTCAACTGTTGTGAATGGAAAATGCGAATTAGGCGCATTTTCATGATCTGGTTTAGAGCGAATAAACTCAGCTACAGCGTTTGGTCAGACAGTTCAGAGAGGAGGCGGTGCAATCAGTTTCCTGTATCTGTGTCACATGATTTTCACCACTGCCCCGCCCCTTTAGGAGACTAGCAGCTTGTCCTGAGTCTGTTAACTATTAACACAGGTTATGGCCGATTCTTTCGTCCCGTATAGTCACCAAAGTAAATCACAAGCCACATATCTTCTGAACAGTCCGACACTAAAATGTCATTTTTCAGACAGACAAATCAGGAGGAAATCAACATAGTTCAAGACGTTTCTGTCTCAGGAAGACAATCTCGCAAGATCAGTCAAGTAACGCCTTTGAACGCCTTCGCTGACTAACTTTCTTAATGCTAAATATGGCTGTTAGCTGTGTATATAATGAATGTTAGCAAAAGTAAATATAAATACATCATGCAAATATCTGCTTTCAACCATCCACATGGTGTTGACAAGACATAGGAAGAGATGGGAAGTTTATACCCTTTCAAAAAACACCTCAAGCAAGCATAAAAGTCGCAATTTTGGAAGTTTTATTAAATTGTGCCATTTCCATAAAACTTTTCTAATCTGATAGCTGCAAAATGTGCACAAAAACATGTGAATAGAAACTCTGCTCGTGATGATGCACCTCCAAAATGACCCCACGTAGCACCACTCAGCCTTCTTCCTCTCTTCTCTTTGTCTTTTACCTGTCTCATTACATCTCCTATTTGCTTCCCCCTCACTCTTTTCCCACCTTGTCCATCTCCACCTCCCTCTTCTGTCTGGTTCTCTCTTCACTTCTGTCTGTGTGTCTACGTAAGTTTAATGTCCTGTCGTCCTCTGCCTACACATACTCACCACTTCATGTCTCAAGCACCTCTCCATATCGCCTGCTCTTTCACACCTCTGATCCGACCAGCGTCATTGCTCCTTTCATGTCATCCTCATACATTAATCTGTCCATCTATTGGTCTACAGTATGTATGTTTCATGACACACAAGTAGAAGAAGAAGAAGAAGAAGATCTACCTTTATTAGTCCCACAATGGGGAAATTCAATTTACACTCTGTTAAACTCATAAATGGTACATGCAGACCTGAAACACACATACATGCATTAATGGAGAGGTGTCAGAGTGATGGGGCTGCTCCTGACAAGCGCCCCGAGCAGTGGGGGGTTTGGTGCTTTGCTCAGGGGCACCTCGGAAGTGCCAAAGAGGAAAATTGGCACCTCTCCACTAGTTCACACTCAGTTTTTGGTCCATGTCGGGACTTGAACCAGTGACCCTCCGGTTCCCAAGCCAACTCCCTACAGACTGAGCTACTGCCGCCCCCAAGAACACAATCATAATAAAAAAGGGCTTTAATTGAATTGGATAGTGACAAAATAATGCACAGGAGGATGTAAATAAACAAATGATGCAAATGCACAAATACAGATTTAAGTGGCTCTGGTTAAATATGGATGAATTGCTGAAAAGATGTGAAAAGGTATGTTTTAATTTCCATAGATGCATTTGTGCTAAAAAAAAAAAAAAAAGAAAAAGCTATTAGCCTTTTCTTGAGCTGAGTCAAGACAGTCTTTCATTTTTCAGACCCGACTTGAGTGCAACCCTTTAATAAAAATGTGCAAGGCTGCATGACAGTAAGAGCAAATCTATACAAAAAAAAACCTAAAAGTGAAAAGTTGCAGAATATTAGCTGCGAAAGAGCTCTAGTGTGAAAGCACAGAGGATTGATAGGAGGATATGCATAAGGTGCTACACTGATTAATTATCATTAAGTCAGGCGGGACTTTTTTTTTTACATTTGAAAAAGATGGAAAATAGTTTTATCTTGTTGATTTATACATCCCAAGAGAGTTGCACATTTTGATGTTTTCAGCAGTGATTTACTGTAACACACATCAATGGGGGAAACTTGTGGGATTCGTATGATGCTAAAAATATGTACGGTAGATTAAAACACATCTCTATTGTCTATGTAATAAACCAAACGTTGACACCAGTTCAGAGCTTGAAATGACTCCTTAATCCTATATGTTCCTGATTTCCCCAAGGCTTTCCCTTGTCCAACATGAGTCACTCTGACAGATCACACACACCGTGACCTGTCCTGACTTATCTCTAGACTAACGGCGATGCTAACGCGCATGTGTGTACGCATGCACTGTATGTTAATGCAAATGCATGTTTACACTCCCAACACACAAACCGTACAATCACAGAAACACTCAGCTGTGAAAATGTTCTGCTTTCCATCAAGCCAACAGGTGTTCACAGTGTGTATGAATATAGAGGTAGATAATCTGATGATTGGATGATGCACATTTACAGCGTCTTAGCAGGTGAAAGGCTGGAAGACAGTGATAGAAGAAGAAGTGTTATTATCCATTATGCATAAATCTTTTCCTTGTTTTTATTAATGTCATTAATATTGTTATTTGTTTCTAATTTACTATCAATTTCACTTTTTTTCTATGTAAGCAAATGTACATTTTTCCTGCAATAAAGTAGATTAAAAAACAGTTGATGATACTGATGTCTACTTAAAGTTATAACCTATAAGATTGTTTTGTTATTATTTATGGTCAGCGTATGTATAGCCATTCATTGTGCTTAAACTCTGTAAATGACCTCTCTCCATAATAGACTGTTAGTGGCCATCGTTCCCACACTGGATTCAGACTATAGTGACACACACACAGGGGATTCACAGGAAACAATGCACGCTTATCCAGCCTTACTGTGTCACTCTCCTGACGCCGTGTCTGAGCAGAATTCAGTTACTGCTAATGCAAACCCAACATTATCTGCTGTTTCACATTAAAAGCATTCAACTGGCTAATCACAGTGTCTTTTATTGTGAAGCAGTCACTGGTGTTCAATCGTTTATCAAAAATTGCTTCTACAAAACAAGAAAATAGTCTTTTTTTCAGATTTTTTTTCAGATCAGTTTAAATATTGCAGAAAGTGATGGACTTTGGAACTTGTGCACAGATATGCATTGTAAAATAAATTAAGTGGAAAACATTTTACATTTGCATTTTTCCTCATCCTTCAAAAATCCTGATTTGACTTTTAATGAACGTGTGATTTTTCATGTAGTCTAAAAATGTCAAAGTTGTACTGTTAGATACTTTCCTAAAGTATGTCTGCACCAAATATCAAAGTAAATATTTGGCACAAAGCGGTTAAAACAACACGGGTTTGTTTAGCAGCAACGTAACAAGATGCCCCAGTTGATCTTCTGGTCTACATTTGGACAAAGTACCAGTTACCACCAGTGACAAACAGGGTATTATAAAGTTACAGCCCTGTGACTAATGGAGATAAGAATGAAAATCTCTTATCTTAAAAGCAATATAAAAGAAAGGACACCACAACAATAAACAGCGCTGACCGAAATAAATGATCTGCCTGGAGAAGCAGCAGCGGAACAAACCGGAGCGACGATGTCTGCATCAAAAATGAATTTGGAAAATGGTAAGCATGTGCTAGAGGGCCTGGAGGATGAGATGAAGGCAGGCAACGCACATATTCACACCCACTGTAACGCACATCCACACACACACACACACACACACACACACACACACACACACACACACACACAAGCTTCGACCCGACCCGTTTACTGAAAGCAGTAAGAGCATTGACCATGGTTGTTGACTCATATCACATCAGCTGTGTTTCACTGCTCTGCCTCGTTTGGCATCATGAATCACCCACACACACACACACACACACACACACACACACACACACACACACACACACACACGCACACACACACACTGCAGGGGGCTAATATCTCTGGTTAAATGACATTAGACTCGCCACATCTTCATGGGCTCAGCTAGCATTCCTACTTGCATTATAGTTCACACCGCTGTTTCCTACATCCTTCACTCTGCTAACACCACCATAACATGTCAAAGGACCAAATATTGAGTAACTAGAATAACTGAAGTGAGATCATATCACTGTTTTGAGTGCAAATCACCTGTGACTTCCAGAGGAAAATGTGAGCTACAAAGAATTAAGGAGTGTTATTGTAATATCTCTTTGCCCTCCAGATAGAGTTTACATAACCATATAACAATAGTGGTTGGACCTGGATTTATACACTCTCTGAGGACCACACATATATTTTTTTCATTGCTTTCTGTATTCTCTTTCTATTCTCCATGTTGCACCACTGGAGTGAGTCTTGAATTGTGGAGACGGCGGCACCAGGCTGTCATCTGGAGGTTCACGTTCCCAATAAATGGCCGAGAATGGGGAGTTAGAGCGCATTTTAATGATCCCTTTGCAACCACAAATGGAAGATGAGGTAAGACAGAACCAATCGACTGTATATAAGAAGTCGCCGTGACGTCATCCACTGGGTTGTGGACTGCTGTTTTAAAGCCTCGAGTCTTGCATTTTGGTCATCGCCATCTTGGATTTTTTGCAACCAGAAATGACATGAGAGAGTGAAGCCCAACAACCAACTGCTGAGTAAGCCATTTCTAGGTGACGAAAATGTTAAACATGGACTTTCATGAACTGAAACTCCCAGTGGTAGCGACCTGTCAATCCCAAGGTAGCCCCACCCTAAAGCATCCCCTGCTTTATGATCTATCTGACTCTAAATGGGACCATAATTTACTAAATGAACATCATGCTGTATTGAAGAGACTTGAAGACTTGAAACTAGTGATTGAGACCATAAACTCATGTTTACAATGTTTACTGAGGTAATAAATGAAGTGAGAAGTAGGATCATTTTCTCATAGACTTCTATACAATCAGACTTCTTTTAGCAACCAGAAGAGTTGGCTTCACTTTTCAGACCCGGAGGTTGATCACTGCAAAGAACTTTATTTATCCTGAGGGAAATTCTTGTGCAATTGACTCCCATATATTTCATTCACTGTCATGAGTGCAACCTGAGATCCTGGTATCTTTTAAGACCAAGACTCTGCTGTTTGGGCCCTTCAACTTTGGAGTGACCTACAGGAGGAGATCAGGCTCCATTTATCTTCCTTTAAATCAGAATATAAGAAGAACTGTGTATTCACTCTTTCCCTCTCTATCGCAATCTCCGCCATCTTCCTCATCTCCATCCGTCCTTCTACCTCCTAACTTCTCCCATGACTCCTCCTTTCCCTCTCTTCAATATCTATCTCTACCTCCCTCTCTCCCTCCATCTCTAACAAAGTTATTATCTCTCCTCCACAGAGAGTGAAGGGGAACAAGATGAAGCCAGCGTGACTGATCTTGCTCATATCTTTAGTGTGTGTGTGTGCAGACTATTCCCTGCAACTTTACTGGTGTTGTGTGTGGTGTGTGTGTGTGTGTGTGTGTGTGTGTGTGTGTGTGTGTGTGTGTGTGTGTGTGACAATTTGCTGGTTGTAAGTGTGTGTGTGGTTATGTGTGTGTGAA
Source organism: Pterois miles (assembly GCA_947000775.1). Lineage (NCBI taxonomy): Eukaryota > Metazoa > Chordata > Actinopteri > Perciformes > Scorpaenidae > Pterois > Pterois miles. Next base: position 10,975,206 of record CAMQGK010000008.1, read on the forward strand.
CGTGCATGCGTGACTGATCTCTGGCTGCAGCCGTGGAAGCTCGAGGCTGGGGAGGGGAGGGTTCGGTGGTGGGAGAGGCAATGAGGCCATGAGGCAAACCCAAGAGGGAGCAGTGATTTAGGGAAGGGGGAGCAGTGGCTGGCTGCCGATGGTACACACAGCTCAAAGAGCTTGGTTACTTGGATAGGACAAGATTAGAGGAGGGATGAGGAGAGGAGGATGATGCAACAGAGGGGGGTGGACAGGGAGAAAGGTAGAGAGAAAAAGAAATGTAAGCGCCCTGAGAGATAAAACCCAAGAAAAGCAGGGAGGAGATGCACAGAGATAAAGAAAGGATGAGGAGAGAGAGAGAGGCAGTGCATGAGTGTGTGTGTCTCTGGGATTACAGCAATCGAACCGCTGAAGAGCTGATGAGATGCGTAATTAGGCAGATTTAAGGGCGATAGCGAACGCGCCCCCACTGGGCCGTGGATACAGCTGTCCAAGCATGTTAGAGAGCGCTGCAAAGCGCAGCCCATACTCCAGAGCCCAGTGCAGATTTAAGGCGATGGCGAACGCTACCCAGTGGAACGAAGAGAAAGACATCAGGGATGCAGCCTGGCTGTCCCCTCTGAACGTATGCGAATGCTGCACATGCATCAGTGAGCTCTCAGTTTATCAAGAGTGTTTGTGTGCATGCAGGAGTCTGAAGAGGACAGTGGATGTAATCTGCAGACTGACTGACAGCTGTCCACTACATTCACTGCATCTTTACAGTGACATGATACACATAGATTGAGCAGTTGTGACAAAAAAAGCTGATTCCCATGAAAGATTCAGACATTTCAGACAGGTTTAAATATTTATAGGTGTCAGTAAAAGCACCCCACTAAGTCTAGACGTTCCTAGAGGAAGTTTTGCGATGTTGCATAAACTGTAGAGCACAGCACAGATTTACCAACACACTCGACAGAAAAAATGTTGGCACTGTACATTTCTGCAAACCATGGATACGTTGCATGTTGACATTTCAGGATCAAAAACATTTTTCATAAATAAGCTACGTATCAGCCTCATATCACTCTCGCAGAAATGCACAATGCCAACGTTGTGAAATGATTGGTTAGGCTGGTTTAGGCAACAAAAGTACCTGGTGAAGGTTACAAAAAAACATTATGGTTTGTGTTACAATGACATTAACAACGTAAGGTAACAATGTAACATAACAACTGTATGTAACAACAGTTAAATAACACTGTAACCTAACAATGCAACAAATATGATATACTAAATATTGATATGTAACATATCAACCGTGACGTAACAACATAACAATCGTAGTGTAACAACTGTGTTGAAACAACATAACAACCATACCATAACAACAGTAACATAACAACCATAACGTAACAACAGTAACCTTACAATGTAACATGTCAGTCTTAACATAACCATAACAACCGTAACACAACAGTAACCTAACAATGTAACAAATCAACCATAACGTATAAGCCACAATGTATCAACCGTTACGTAACAGTAACCTAACAATGTAACATACTGACCGTAACATGTCAGCCGGAAACTGTAACATAACAACATAACAACGTAACGTAACAAGTGTAACGTAAAAACTGTCGCGCATCAACAGTAAGCTAGAAATGTAACATATCAACCGTAACAATGCATCTAGTGTAAATAAATGACAACCGCCCTCAGCAGAATCTAGGACCTGAACAGTGGTCTCCTGGGTTCAGGTCCTGTGTTTGTGTGACCCATGCACCACATCTCCCACCCACCCTTGGTGGACTTTATCACTTGCTATAGTTCAATAACAGTCGTTCAAGACACAGCGTCTGTTGCGCTGACCGAATGGGAAAAAAAAAAAAGTTCAACGTACCCGTGGTTTATAGAAACCGCAGCGACTGACACACCTACTCTCCTTTTATTCTGGGAGGAAAGCCTGATGGTAGGTAGCTACACAGTTAAGTAAAACAAGGTGCAACATTCCTTTCTGCGAGTAACGTCCAATTAAAAACATAACATTTAATATTTCCAAAACAAAAAGATATGCAGCTGGAGATTTTCCCCAAAGGTTATTAAAACAACAACAACAGTTGCGGGCTGTCAGCTGTGTGGTCAGTACTCTGGTGGTCGCTCAGTGCTTCTCCCTGCAGGACTGCCCTCAACATCGATCTGCCACCGAGCTCATCCATCACTCTGAGGACAAACACACACTCACTCACACTGTCACAAGACGCATCATGAATAGAACTGACCTGACATAAAACCATCGACACGGGCAGAGCACAAAACAAAACACGGTCTGCAGAGTCAATACAGTACTGCAGTACATATACATGTACACAGAGAACACTGCATGTAGAATAGTCTGCTTTGTCATATGATGCACAGAAAGTCGGATCAAGGCTCTAGCTGAGGTCACAAAGGTTAAGACAGAGAGAGAGAGTATAATGCATATAGTGTATAATCCCACAGCTTTTGTTCACAACCTTATTCGTACCCTATCTTTTTGCTTTCTCCCTCAACAGCCACCTTGGTGAAAATACGTGTTTTTTGTCATGTTGCTGTAAGGAAGATGATTCATCTGCCTCAGAATAATTTAAGGAACAGGAGAAGGTGAAGTGAAGTTCATGAGTAGAGAGTAGGGAGTCCTGCTGTTCTCTGCCCCCAGAAGAGTCTGGCTCCTTCAGCTGCAGCATACAAATGTCACCACAGGGTACCAAGTCAGTCTGGGTTAATGTTATCCTGCCTGAAGCAATAAAACTTCTCCGCTCTCTTCCGTTCCCTTTATGTCTTTTATCTTTTTTCAGCGTTTTAATGTTTTTTTAAATCATCGGTGAGGAAATGTAACATTTTAAAATGCCGTTTTGCGTTCTTCCGTCAAATAAAACTGTCAAAGGATACAGGCCTGCAGCCAAAGTTCTCACTCTTCCCTCGTTTTCTGTCACTTCATCCTGCGTGCGGCATAAACATGTGGAAGTTTGAGTGGGCGAGGACATCAGCCAAATGGGGTTAAAAGGGTTTAATGGACTGTGACATAGAAACAAAAGATGATGCATGATATGTGTGTGTGAGTGTGTATGTACTGTATAAGAGGATGCTGTTTTTAAGGGGTGTGAGCAAGAGGCCAGGAGCATGAAAATCAGAGAACTCTGGAGGTGGTAACTGATTTGTTGGTATACTTAACTCAGGAAGCGTGCATAAATAAGCTTGATTTTAGGCAGTAGCAGTGGTGGGCATGCATATACTGTATGTGGAGGTGTGAGGAAATGTGTGTGTAGCCAATCAAGCAACATGAAAAAAATAACACAATGCAATTTTGTGTTTTGAGTGAAGTGTGTGTATTCTTGAGGGGCTACAAAAAAAAATGAAAAGTACATTTCCTCTTTTTTTAGATATTTTAAAGGTGCTGTATGTAGGATTTGGTGGATCGTAGCTGCCTGGTTGCAGATTGCAACCGACTGAAACTTTTCCTATGTGCCTTGAGTGTAGAACTACGATGGCCAACGCAAAACAAAAAAGGCATCTAGAGCTAGTGTTTGGTTTGTCTCTTCTGGGCTACTGTAGAAACATGGCCGCCGGCCTCATGAAGAGGACCTGTTCCCTATGGCTCATTGGAAAGGGGAGACTCGTGGGTACCCATAGAGCCCATTTACATTCACATATCTGAAGGTCAGAGTTTTTGCCAGTATCTTCATTCTACAGTATGTTTAGCAGCCTGCTACAACCTAAAAATCACAAGTTGCATTAATGCGTTGAGGAATTAGTAACGTTAAAACGATCACATCATTATTGCGTAAACTTTGACAGCCCTAATAAAAACATTGCTCCATAGCACTACTAGTGGTCAAAAACACCAAATGGTATCTTTAATTGGCTTGTGAAATGTAGGCTGAGGAAGAGCCCAGCTGAAGGTACTGTAGCTACATAACTTTCAACCTTTAGAAACATGGATGTATGTTTGATAAAACTTAAAAAAGATCACAGGTTGAAGCTGTAGAGGCTGCTAGTGACCTGACTGAGCATAACCAAGGACTCCAGTTACAGCTGAGAACAGGGCTGTCCAACATGAAGTGAATAAAATCATGCATGAGCCTGTAAGGGTGAAGAGTTTATCATCGCATCCCTCTCGTCCCCCGGGCTTGTTTTACATGGATGAAGCAAGTTCCTCTTGCTTCCATTCCTCTTTCTTTCCGCTCGTCTCACCCATTTCGCCCCCATTTCATTTGCTCTCTCCTCGCCTCCACCACTTCATTTATTCTCTTTCACAATCCCCATTTTCTTTTACACGTACTCCCTTACTCTACCTTCTCCTCAAACCAAAATCAGTCTCCGAACCTCGTCTTTCAGCGTCAAACCTCTTCATCCCCTTTCTGCGTTTAATCCAGTCCTCTCTTCCTCCCTCCATCCTTCCATCCTGCCCTCTCTCTTGTGAGACAAATAACAGCAATCTTAATAAAAAGGCTAAAGAAAATCCCCTTGTCACTGAGAGCTTAGAGGAGGGACAGAGGCCATTTACCCCTACATAGGAGGAGGAGAATGGAGGGAGAAAAGGGGTAGAGAAAAAGAGAGGGAAAGATGGAGAGAGAATAAATACAACAACAATTATTGGAAGCTGCATTAATCCCTCCTGATGTCTCTCTTATATCCCTCACTAGTTAAGTAAGCACTCAAGCAGTATACCTGTCACACACACACCTCACCAACATGCATTTTCCTCTCTGCCCTTTAAACACAAACTCTCATCTTTATCTTTTTACACAGCATCACCCACGCTCTTCATGCTACACAGTTATAATTACTTTGGTGCCCCATTTGTCGTCGTGGTAACAGCATAGGCCAATCATGTTCTTTAAGCCACCCATTTTTCACACTCTCATGCATATTGTTGTCATTTTCCAGTGTCTATATATGGACTGTATCTATGTTCTCGGTTTGTCTTTAGTTCTCGCTGTCCGTCTATGATTTCACTCTTTGCCCGTCACCCATGGATGGATTACTGATCGGCACCAGGGACCCACATTCAGGCACATGGGTCCAAGGTGTTACAGGGCCCCCTGGTCATCACATTCAAAATGTCACAGAAAGAAACACAAAACCAGCAAAAAAAGAGGCTCAAAACAACCACAAAGAAACGCTTAAAACGGAATGCAAAAGGATGCAAAATGACCACAAAGAAACTCAGAGATGCAAAATGACCACAAAATGATGTGAAACAATCACAAAGAGACTAAATGATGCCAAATGATCACAAAGAAACACTTGATGACCACATAATTATACAAAATAATCCTAAAGAGACTCATCATGACCACAGATAGATGCAAAATGAGTGCAAAATGATGCACGGCACAGACTAAAGGATGCAAAATGACCAAAAAGAAACTCAAAGATGCAAAATGATGCACGGCACAGACTAAAGGATGCAAAATGACCAAAAAGAAACTCAAAGATGCAAAATGACCACAAAATGATCACAAAGAGACACGATGACCACGAACAGATGCAAAATGACCACAAAGGAATATAGATAAGTGCCATTTATATATTCATTCAAATTTCTTGTTTTTTTTTTTTTTTAAGTAGGCTCTCACATAAATTGCTTTGTGTCAGTGATAGAAAATCCAACAGAAATGCATCCATAAAAACTGTTTGCACATTTAAGTGGAAACAAGTTTTTGTCATAAAAATGACCAGCTGCAGCGTGATACAGCGATACACAATATTTTACCACTAACGGTGAACAATGAGTTGGACAGCACTTATCTTGAGTGCAGTGTAAAAGGAGTGAACCCGTCACGCAGTGTTTTATTCAAATGAAAGAAGGGATCATTAGACCATTAAAAAAAAAAACAGAAGCGTGGGGAGCAGAGACTGAAGAGGCCCTGTGCTGTTGTGGCGTTACCACAGTGATTAATGGGATGGGAAAGTTATTATCATTATTATGGGGATGAAATGAGTGGGTGATGCACTCAGTGTGTGTGTGTGTGTGTGTGTGTGTGTGTGTGTGTGTGTGTGTGTGTGTGTGTGTGTGTGTGTGTGTGTATGTGTGTCGACCAGATGGGAGAAACCAGAGTAATGTTAGAAGATTATTGATGGGGATTATTCATTAACTAAATCAATTAGATAAGAAGGTTTTCCTCATAAATTAGACTGTTAAATGGAGATTACAATAACAAGCTGAAGCAACCAGACATGCACACAGTGGATTTCCTGATATAAAGAGTGTTATGCTTAGTAGAAGTGTAAAAATCCTGTCTGGACTGTGTGCTGTGGTCCTTTTATTTTGGTAGCATAGAAGGTTGAAAGGCTTGAGGGCAAGCAATTCACATTTTCAATTTGACTCCTGGTGTAAAGATCAGTGGTTCAAGTCGCTGAAAAAGTATGGATCAGGGAATATAATGAAAACACTCTCCATGGAAAACACTATTGAACTGTTTTATTCTATTTTTAGTATCCACTTTCCCTAAAAAAAAAACCTCCCCGACACATGTATCTGCGCTCGCAATTTGCCCAAATCTGCTAATAAAACCAGTGACAGCAACCCTGCTGTAATTGTGAGTGGGAGGGTTTTGCTCTATTCATGTGTGTGAGAGGGTGTGTGAGTGGGTGGGCATATGAAATGTGGGATATCAGAGTGAGAAGAGAAGAGAGGGAGCACACATTAGTTGTACATGGCATGAAGTAGTTGTAATGAGCCTTTACAGGCATTATGGAGAAGGGAATAGTCATCGCTCCTGCCAAGCTGAATATAGGGCTGTAACACGTACACACACATCAGTTTATATCTTCCTCACATGCGCAGACACAATGACTGTAAAATGCAAATGAATGTGGATAGACCTGTACTGTCAGTGTTGTAATGACGAGGAATGGAGTTGGCAAGACTTAACAGGTACAATTAGCGCAGTAACGCACGTGCACACACAGCAGCACAGGCTTAACCACAGATGAGCGAGGCTGGCGGTTAAATCCAGTTGGAGGAGAGACGGCGAGGCCCGGGAAGAAAGAGACAAAGATGGAGAGAGGGAAAGAGGGGACAAAAACGCAACAGGGAGATAGATTTAGATTAGGGGGGGGGGGGGGGGGGCATTTTCGGAGGCTTGGCAGCGATTCAATTCACAGCATTACTAGCAGCGACACCACAGAGAGCCTGGCAATCAACAGCTGAATGGACCTCGTTACCTCAAGGTCACACACCTACCCACACACACAGATGGAACTGGACAGCAGCGTGAAAATCGTGTACGTGGCACCATTTCACATGAATCCCCTTCTCTTCAGATTCATCCTCACTTCACAATGCTCTGTCTTTATTGACGATTCGGGGAGCTCAGTGAGCTGGCATTGATCAGAGAAGGGTGCAGGCCTTAGATAAGACTCCGCCCCTTTAACACCTTCAGGTGTGTCACGTCTAGATGAAATCCAGGAACAGTGAGCTCACTTCAGGTCGCACTTAGCCGTTAGCTTGAAAAATTCAAAATTCACAAGTGGGGAATTTACAGATGTATTTTATATTGCAAAAAATCTCTTCAGCTTGTGTCAACCACAGACCTTATTTCAGACATCTAACTAAAAACCCACTGGCTTCCAGATGAAGGAACCAGAAGTAGTAAAATGCAAACTCATTGCTGCAGCGCTCTACTGGCACCAAACCTCGACAATGGACGTAAATCTCAAGGTGTGGAATTATCCAGTATGGACATAATTTGTTGGGATAGTGGACTGGGGAGCTTTAATGTCAGTGTCACTTCAGAGGCACTTCAGCTGCTATAACAGATGTAAGCACACTTGGAAGGAGAACAAATTGCATTTTAGAGAGATGGATGTATGAATATCTTTTCAACATCTGGTTAGAATGTGTTTCTGATTGGAATCCTGTCTAATGCTTCTCATACATATATCTTTTTAATATCATGCAGCTATTCAAGACATATAAAGAGTAAATGGTGTGCAGAAATAGTGTGAGAGAGAAGACTCTGCTCTCCTCTGTGGAAACCTTTCTCTGAAAGACATTTCTGAAACATAATTTCCTGAGGAATTCCAGCTCACCCCTTGATGCTCTTTGTCTATGAGGTAATGGTTGGCAGCAGAGCCGGCTAATTTTCCAGACGTTTGGTGCAAAACCTCTTTGGACTCTACAGCTACAGCTCAAATCAGCCGCGGTGCCATGGCGAGGCACTGTGGTCTGAGTACGGGCTGATTATTTTGACCTTATGTTTGAAGGTCTGTCTGAAGCATCCCAAGAGGTTGTTTCTACAATTGGAACAAGCTAATCAGTGTTTGGCTCATTACGGCATAAATTCTGTTAATTAACGGAAGCCACAATCGATAGAGGACGAGGCTGGAGAGGAGAGGAGAGGAGAGGAGAGGAGAGGAGAGGAGAGGAGAGGAGAGGAGAGGAGTTTTTATATTTACGATGTGGCTGACAACAAAAGGAAGGAGAAGGCATGAAATGGAGCAGTGAGCAGAGGGAACAAGGGGATGCTATAAGAAAGGAGGAGAAGTCAGGAGCTAAAGGAGATAGATAGCCTGACTAATATGCACAGTGTGGATTTCCATTTTAACCTTGAAGAGGTATAAAAATCCTATACACACACCACCACAGAGACAGTCGCACACACACAATCTCATGACTCATATATAAGTCTCTGGTAAGAAGCTATATCCTGCACGAAATCCTTAAAACCCTGCAATGATCTGTGAAGAGAAAACCATGGCACGCAATTTACCACATTACTCTCCACAATTCTATGAATTACTCTGATATTGTCTCGAATTTCTTAAATGAAATATGTGGAAATACATCTGGGCAAGATGCAGCAAGTATAATCTGCGAAGTGGCAGGGATCCATTTCAGCAGCGGCCATGCGGGGCGGTTTGACCATGGCCTTCGTAGTGGCTCCATTAGCCCAGTCTGGAGTAGGCAGGGGGCAATTTCACCCAATCTGTCTGGCCAGTAATGCATTCATCTCTGGATAGCAGATGCACTTGGGATGTTTAATTTTAAAATGCACTCCAGCTAAGATTACCCATTACACAGCGACAAAGTGGAATCAATCCTGCAACCTCTAGAGATTAAAGGAAATCAGGTAAAAAGTCAAATCAGCCCACCTCAAGTTACTCTGGGAATACTTTGCCTCTGAAATAAACTCAACAAACAGAGAAAAAAGCTATTTACAGACTGGAATAGGAATTTCATTTGTTACTAACGTGGCTTTTATGTACTGTACATATGCAGGACTAGTTTTTAGCCAGTCCAGTGGTCAGTCCACCACTTTGGTGCAGACTGAAATACCTCAATGAGTACAGAGTTCTCCAGGTAGGCAGTGTTTTTGTAGGCCAACCAGGAAGTTAGGATTTTGGATTATTGCAGAAAATAAGCTCTGTGGCGAACAAACGTTTACTTACTTTACGATACTTTTGTTCAGCAAGATAATCTCCACAAATGAACTGAAGTGTGAATGCAGTCACCAGAAGTAAAAAGCTAAAAGCTATAAACAAACTACGCCATGCTCACACACAACGAGGCTGTAAACGAGGACGAGTCGGCCTGATGATGTTTAGTCGTCTCATTTAGCCACTTGTTACAACCGCCCTTTTTAAGACACAAGTGAAATATTTATTGACATATTTTATGTCGTAGAACAAAACCTAAAAATGAAAAACACGTTGACTTCCAGATGAGGCAAGCAGAGGTGCTAAAATGTTAACTCAAATTTCCAGGTTTTGGGACTCATTCTTGCACCACTCTGTTGGATGGATCACCATGGAATGCGCTCAGGATGAATTGTAATGACTTAACTCAGAAAATCTGTTACGAGACTTCAAAAATGTGCCATTAACAAGTATTCAAAATGCTTGTGAAACATAAAAAAATGTCACAATATATTGCATTGTAAGCCCATGTAAGTACATATCATATGACCAGATTCAACACACAGCCCGACTTCATAGGTGATGTTAACATGTACCCTGTTTCTTCTGACAAATGTCTTTGAAACGCCACAAGCATTTAGGAGAAAAAGAGAAATAGGAGTGAAGCATTATAACAACTCCCATCAAATGAAAAGGCCTCAGTGAGAAATACACCGATGTCAGCGCAGAACTAGTCGGCGTTGCCTCAATTCCTGAAAAGAGTTTTCTGCCTGACGCGTGACGATGCGGAGACTAATTGTCCATTATGTAGGTGGGAGCGTCTCATCCCACCTTGTTCCTGTAATGATAATGGCTTTTTGCAGTTAGCTGTTAATTACTGCTGCTGCCCGCATGTGAGTGAGTTTGTGTGTGCGAGTGTGTTCGTTCACTATGCTGAGCACGCTCGACGAGTGTGTGCAGCCATGGTTGAAAACAGCCCTCTGCTGCAGACAGACAAAGAGAGAGGAGGAGAGGAAGGACAGAGACAAAGTTAGATAAAGACTATAACAAACAGGTGAGGCCGAGTCACCCTGACCCTCTGACTGGTCCGCCAGCACACACATATACAGTATAATTATGCACACACACACACACAGCCGGCGTAGCGAGGTGATGTCAGAGCCGTTGATTTCAGTGGCCTCCATTTGACACCACCATTTGGCATAGCTGCGAGGAATTATCATTGTTACTATTAATGTTAGAGGACCGCAAAATAACACAGCAGCAGACTCAGAATAAGCCCAAAAATCCGCACCGTTTCTATAGAAACACAGAAGAAACATTTACAGTAATTACAATATCTGACAGTGGCCTCATTAATACACACATAGTCCTACGCATGAATAATTTATCCGTGTTCACATAAATTTAAAAATATCCCCCTCGAAATCAATTAAAATGCAGATTTCTCTCTCTCACACAGATCCCTAAAAAATCTCCGCTGCCTCCTCTCGCCTTCGCCCAAGAGAGTAAAATATACGAGTCTCTGGAGCTCTCGGCCAAGCCCTGCATTAAATTACTGGCAATGAAATATTAAATGCAGGCTTTTGAGGGAGAGTAAACATCCAAATATGGGGCTGAGGTGCCTGTGAAGGTCCCACTGTTTGCTGGGTCTGTGCACTGCACTTCCCAGAAGTCCCTTGTCAATCAATTAAATAGTGTTAGTTGGTTTTCTGTAGGTTGCACTCAGACTGTGTGTAAGAAGTGGATGTAGTCACTGCGATGCCACCCACTGGTTAATGGACTGTTGCTTTGAAGCCTCTAGTTCGGCATTTTGGTCGTCGTAATTTTGTTTTTTGCAACCAGAAGTAGTAAGCTTCAGCAGGCAGAATGGTTTTGGCATCACTGGGCAAAAGTTGCATAATAACCTTTCAGCATATTGTAATTCGTGTTCTGAGAGAAAACTAGACGTCTGCACCTTCTCATGGCTCTGTTTTCAGGCTTTAAATAAATCTATGACGGGAGATTTTGGCCAATCACAGGTCATTTCAGAGAGAGAGCGTTCCTGTTGGCTGCGCAATAGTGGGCAGTGCTTGGTATTTCCTCAGCTGATCTCAACATGGCTGCCAGGTCACAAACTTTCTCATTTTAAAGCTAAACAGTAACGACAAGATGTTTCTGAAAACAACTGAGGAGAGAAACAGAATATTAATTCATGTTGACCAGCGCTGCCTAGTTTGACCACTTGATCAGAGTTTGTGAGTGACGACAGGCTCCAGATCAGCTGTGATTGGTTGCTTCTTTTCGCCGCCTGCTGGCAACTAGAAAGAATGCAAGTTTAAGGCACTGGCTTCACATCTCAGACCTGGAAGTTGCCCACTAGTTGCTCTCATTTTCTCCAGCATTGTAGGCTGTAATACCTGATGCCGACACTATGGTTCATTCCAATCCATATACTGTTGCAGCAGGTGACGGAGAAAAAAAAAAGCAATAACTTGCCGAGGATTGTCCCCAAGAGAAGCCAAATCTGTGTCTCAACTCCACACTCAGATGCAACAAGGGGGGGGGGTTCTCGCAGCCTTACGATAAATTAAAATAACTGTGAGACAGCTCAGGGGCAATCTTGGAAAACAAACAAGTATTAAATCAGAACATTTTTGCTTGCTCAGTCCCACCAGAAAGCTGGCATCCCACCACCCACTGTTTGTGTGAGGATTACAGTATGCGTGGACCAACTGCTGACAACCAACATATCCATAGTTGTGTCTCTTATGAGCAAAGTGAGCCATCGTTTTTGGCTGTGACCCCCTCCGTGTGTTGCTATGGTGACCTACTGTATAAGCGACGTGGGTCTCATATTCTGAATTCACAACAAGTGAAGCAATGGATATTGGTTCATTCAATGCTGTACTATATAAATGAGCACAGGGCAACAAAATGGACATCTACATAGTAATGTCACAGATTATTACAGTAACTTTTGTCTAGAAGGTTGATTAAGTGTACTTACTTCATACTCATAGTTCTGCGTTGTCGGCCTCAGGACTTTAACGTCTCATTCAAGGGTAGTGCGCATGTCTCCATCTCTCTCCATGACATTTCAGCCTCTCCCGGGATTCAAACTGACAATGATGCGGTTGTAGCCTCACCTTATAAAACACTGAGCCCTGGTCGTCTCTGCTAGAGTGACTTTTGTGCAACCGTATTGCCAGCTGGTGCTGGGGATAAATGTATTTAATGTAATATAAAAGCGACTTCAGGTTCACCTCTGTTAAACTCCATTACTCCACTGGCGTGAAGGTAATGGCACTTGTACATGTCCATGCATGACAGTAGAGTCGGAAGCATTTACCAGGCTGCCAGATATGACCCACTGCATTGAGCGCATGTGTGTGTAGAATATGCAATAGATTGACTAGAGGTTCTCTAAGGTTTCTCCACTTCATTCAGCCGTGAATGCCTATAAGAAAAGCCCTTACCTGGACACACACAGTATACAGTACATGCACCCTAAAGGCAGCCATGCAAGAGACCTGAGTTTCAGCCTTTAATATAGATCTTCCTTAAGTGTCACATTAAATAAGGCAGCGTGTCTCTGATGAGCAGATGTCAAAGCATACTAAGGGCAAGAACTGGAAATATGAGCTGGTTGCCAAAACACACAAGACATAAAAAATACAGGCAGCATATGAAGGATTAACATTTGCTCTTTACTTATGTTTGAGACAAGCTTTTTTATATACATAAAGCGAATAAGGCTAGTTCTTAGGGCTTTTTCATATTTTGTGTTTAATTGCTGTGGTGTTTTAACCCTACAGATCAGTCAAACACTGAACAGGACTGTGGTGTATAATATTTACATGGAGTTTTTAAAGTTTGTCTGCTCAGCCTTTGCGGTGATGCTCACGCTAACCACCCAGATCTGTTTCATCCAACAAGCTTAAAGGTGCAGTGTGTTGTATCTGGCACCATGTAGCGGTGAGGTTGCAGATTGCAACCAATGTGAAACTTCTCCCGTGTGCCAAGCATATCGAAGAACTACGGTGGTGTAAAGTCAAAAAAACACAAAAATCCCTCTCTAGAGCCAGTGTTTGGTTTGCCCTTTCTGGGCTACTGTAGAAACATGGCCGCTGGCTCCATATGTAGATATAAACGGCTCACTCTAAGTTAACTAAAACACAACAATTATTACTTTCAGGTGATTATACACTAAAGAAATACTTATTAATACTTATTAATATTCTGTTGATTTTGTCTTTAAGGGTCTACAGCCATGTAGAGAGGGGGTATTTTGTAGCTCAGTTTGTGGGGGGTTGGGTTGGGGAGGGGGGGTCACCGTTCAAGTCCCGACATGGACAAAAACTGAGTGTGAACTGGAGCTGGAGAGGTGCCAGTTTACAGCCATGCCTAGCAGCAACCGCCCGGGGCGCTTGTCAGGGGCAGCCCCCACTCTCGTCTCTCCATTAATGCATTATGTGTGTTTCAGGTCTGCATGTACATGTACGAGTTTAACAGAGTGAAAATTGAATTTCCCTATTGGGGGAATAAAAAAGGAAGATTTTTTTTTTTTTTTTTTTTTTTTTCCAGCATGCTAACATGCTCGCAATAACAATGCTAACATGCTAATGTTTAGCAGGCATCATGTTTACCATGTTAACAATCTTAGTTTAGCATTTCAGCATGCATTTGTTAGTCATCTTGGATAATCCTTGTCTCAATGTGATCTGTCTACGGGTTAGCCCACGCTAAAATGTAAAAGAAATGAAAAAGACCCCACATATACTGACATGTTACATTAAATTTAATGGTAACATTTCATTTTACAGGTCTGCAAGTTTCTGGGTAATTAGGTGATAATTAGCAAGTAACCTATTTAAAATTTCTTTGGATTTCTGCCAAATTCCCCAATAATTACTTCAAAATAAAAAAAATGCTTTATTATAAACATTAATTAACAATTCTATGCTAAAATAACACAGAATTATTTAAAAAAAAAATAATAATATAACGTGGTATAATAATAAATAATAAAGCATATCAATTACACATGCTTCCTAGAAATGTATTAAATAAACCACCAGCTATTGGGAAATAGTAAAATATAATTATTAAATACTGTTTATAATAAAGTAATTTTTGATAAATTTTGAGGTAAATATTGGGGTAATTTTGTAGTAATTCCAAAGACATTTCAAATAAAGTACTTGCTAATTATCACCTAATTAACGTGAAATTTGCTGACCTATAAAATGAGGTGTAACCAATTTAACGGTTTTGTTTCTATAGTGTGTGGTGAGCAACGAACAAAACAGCAGCACATACTAACAAATTTAAAGTCATAAACAACAAGAAACTAAAACTGGAAATCTTGTAAAATCACTCGCAATCAAACATGACTGTAAACAAACATGGCGGACGACGGGCGGGAAGTTGGCCCTCCATCTCTGAGCTCCATCTTATAACCACCTTGTGCAGCATTTTGCATTCGTTCATGCGTTAGCTGCATCTGACATGATGGTGGTTGTTGTCTGTCCACTTCAGTCAGGTTGGTTCTTTCCCAGGTGTCAGGATCAATATTGAACATGCTTAATATTTATGATTTTAAATCAGTGCGGCAAGGATGGCCTTCCAAGCTCTTAACATACCTCACACCACAGTAATATCTGAAAAGATAATCTTTAGAAACATCAAAAAAATCAGGGCTTTGCTAACGATTGTCAGGAGGAAGGAACCAGGCCCAAAACTGACTTGACTCTCATGCAGTATGTACCCGCCATTAGTCAGTATTACACTAGTATTTTTTACCTCTAGTCTTTCTCCTCCTCCTTACA
Organism: Pterois miles; assembly: GCA_947000775.1. Classification (NCBI taxonomy): domain Eukaryota; kingdom Metazoa; phylum Chordata; class Actinopteri; order Perciformes; family Scorpaenidae; genus Pterois; species Pterois miles. Next base: position 10,990,397 of record CAMQGK010000008.1, read on the forward strand.
TTGCACTTCTCTCCTCTTCATAACTTATTTTTTCTGTCATTTTGATATAAATTGTTATTCTACATTGTTTTGATCCTTATTTTACTCTGATGTCCATGTTTATTCTCATCTTTCTCCATTTGTTTTTCTGTTCAAGCCTCACTTAATCCATTTCAACCCCCACTCAGTAGTTTCCTAAAAAATGACCCTGGTTTGAATCAGTGTTATTCTTCATTAAAGAGCTGCCCGGTTCCATTCTTTATCTCCTGTATAATGGTTTCCATCTATTCGTTACACCTTACAGAGTCATTATAATGTTCTAATTAGGTTTAATCTTGTCCCACGCTCCATCTTCACAGCAATCATCCATCCGTTCCCCACCTCCTTCAGCTTGCCTGTGCTTCAGCTTCTCACCTCTTTCACCTCTCCCTCCACCTCTTCTCTTCTGTCATCTCTTTCTTCTCTACACTCTCACTCCAGCAGTCACATCGGTCTGCAGTCAGTCAGCCTAACGTTGCAACGTTTTCCTCACCACATCACTCTCCTCCTTTATTTTCCTCCATCTCTGTGCCTGTTTCATCAGTTTCTTTTCATCCCTCCATCCCTCAGTCATGTCCATCTGCCATGCATTTCCAATTTCTGTCTCATCTCATAATGACAATGTCGCCTTGCATCTTCTCTGTCATTTTCAACTGCTCACTTGTCTTTCTTTAGATTCTCTCTCTCTCTCTCTCTCTCTCTCTCTCTCTCTCTCTCTCTCTCTCTCTCTCTCTCTCTCTCCTTTTCTTCTCTACATTCCCCTCTTTCTGGCTCTATTGATTCACACATCCACCAATGCAATAAAACAGCACCATCTGCACACATCAGCATCTTTGGAGCTTTGCTACAAATTAGACAGTGAGTAAGTTGAGATCAGCCAAAGTAATAACGTCAACACTGGAAATACTGAGGTTGCCATGCAAAGTGATTTAGAACCACGGAAGTAATTTGTAATTAAATAAATTACAGTAAAATTGCAGTGGAAAGTTTTCATCCAGGAGACAAATGAAGGCAGAACAGAACAATTTCAATTTCAATCATGATTGTAGCTTCTGACGATTACAAAAATCAACATAATCAACATAAAACTATTATTGTGCCACATTCCGGCTTGTGTTATAAATCCACCTTTACATACACCTTTCCATTACAGCGGTGCTCTTTCACCCCACTCGGTGAGTCAGTGTGGGAATTGTTTACTAACGTTCTTCATAGTTCTAAATGTATGATGTCTCCAAAGTCAATGAGTAATCGTGTTAAACAATCATGATCTCAATATTGACCAAAATAACCATGGTTATGATTTTTGCCATAATCGAGCAGCCACGGAAACAACCAAAGAACCAAATTAATCAAAAAGCAAGCAAACCAAGATAGGGATTTATGTACCAACGAACCAAAAAAAAGAAGACAAAAAAGAAAGAAAGAGCCAGAAGACCCAAAGAAAGAACCAAATAATCCATGAGCCAAAAAGCCAATAAACCAAGTAACAAACCAAAGAGCGAATTTAGGTACCAAAGGAAGAACCAAAGAACCAAAAAATTTAAGATAAAAAAAGAAAAAGAACCAATAATGATGAACCAAATAATCAAAGAGTCAACAAACCAAGGAACAAATTTAGATAACAAAAAAAAACAAAAACATAAAGAACAAAAACAAAGAAAAAGCCAAAAGAACCAAAGAAAGAACCAAATAAACAAAGAGCCAACAAACCAACGAGTGTATGTACCAAAGAAAAAAAAAACAAAAAAAAAAAACAAAGAAAGAGCCAAAGAACCAAAAAGCAAACCACAGAAAGAACCAAAGAACCAAGCAAAGGACAGAAAACACGTCCTCACTCATATTACAGGCGCTAAGGACGTTTTTAATTATTCTGCCCTGACGGTGTTAGAAGGACGTCATTTGGATCTGACTCACCTCTCACCCCCACTGTAGGAATGCATTTCAATTACCTACTCGCATATTCACTATTGATCCTGCAGTGAACCAATGCAAGGATTCCAATAATGATCAGAGCCATGATCCAGATGAACAAGGCGAGAGCCCGCTAGTAAAAAAAAAATAAATAAACACCGGCTATTAGAAAGCAGTTAAAGGGCTATTTCATCTAGTGCTTAAATGACCTTTGACCTGCAGACAATGAGCTGACCAAGTGGACTGACATCTCCATCGCTGCTGGTCTACTTTTACTTTTGTCTTTCCGTGTCTTTGTCCCTTTGACTCTTTTATTCAATTCATGACATCGGTATAAATTTTGCATGAGAAATATCAAAATTGCACAAATTCAGCTCTTACAACATTGATGTCTTTTCTCTCAGTACACACACATACATGAACGGTGTGTGTGTGTGTGTGTGGATCTATAGTGAAGAAGCAGCGGTGCGCTGCGAACTGAGCGAACTCCAAAGGTCAAACAGAAACATGGAGCTCACTTTCAATCACACACCAGCGCACACACACACACACACAGTCTCCATGAACGACACGCTGTTTGACAACACCAGAGACACGTAGCGTACGCCACACAAACACAGAGATGCAAAAAAATAAAAAATAAAGAAAAAAAGCAAACACATGGCTGAAATGTGAAATGCAAGCCCACATATACAAGACAAGTACACACACACACACACACACACACACTCAAACCTGTGAGTCTTGTCTAAATGGCGCTGTATTGAGTCGAAGGAGACTCAGTGACTCACTGTTGCAGCTGACTGCCTATTTGGCAGTCTGCATTGCCAATACACTCAAACACAGAGTCAATAACCTGTGCACGCTCTCTCTCTCACACACACACACACAAGCAGACTGAATGACTGGGTGCCAAATGTTTTCAAAGATGTGTAAGTCGGCTGAGGGGATGACTCATACCTGTCTTCAGACACTGCTCACAACTGGGTGTTTGACCTTCTCTGTGAGCTCTCTGGAGGAGGACGTCTCGCACTGAGCTCAACGCGGATGATCTGAAATCGCAACGTTCGCTCCATGTGAACCAGTCGAGAGAGAGATCGCTGTCATGATGTTGCTCAAGTGGAGTTATTCTGAGATTAGATACCGCAGCTTAACGGTGCACCAGCTTTACCTCGTCTTAACATGCATATTTTTCAAAGGCGTTTTGGTAATCCGTCATCCGACGAAGAAACGCAACGCACAGAAACCTTGCGCAGTATGATGTTTTTTATCATTCAATTTGTTGTGAAAATTTGCAGCAAAAGACAAAACTGAATTCATTACTTGGGTGTAATAGATAGTGCCAGTCCAAAACAAGGCTAATGAATGATCCTTTAGCTGCCTAGAGTCAACCATCCAAGCTGTTCATCACCTGTCCATCTATCTTTCATTTCTGCATCTCTGTGTTATTTTATGTCTTGACTGTAAAGTGTGTTGTGCTGGGAGACAAAGTAAATGTATATCATACCATTTTGGATGACGGCCAGTGTCTCTGATTAGTCAAACGACTCTCTTTTGTGTTTTGACGGTCAGCAAAACTGTTCCAAAACCTTTAACGGACAAAAGTTGGCGTGTAAACGTAATTGATGCACCATGAGGTCGAATTTATTATTAAACATGGAAACAATGAAAAATACAAACATGTCTCATCTGAGTATTTTTGCTAGCTCCAAAAAGCAACTAGCTTAGCTTAGCATAAAGTATCTGCTGCTCCGACAGAAAATACGTTCCCATACAACAAACCACAAAATACATGTTCAGAGAAACATGTTTTCTCCCATATTACGGCCGCAGTTTTAAACGTGATTGTTTTAAATTGAAATAAAACGAAAGTGCAAAAAAAAAAATATTAAGCTAGGCAACAAAACTACTGGGTTAGGTTTAGCAAAAAAAAAAAAAAAAAAACATCACGGTTTGGTTTAAAATGACTTAAAAACAAAACAAAATTCAATAAATGACTAGGTATAACATGGGACAGCGGTCTCCTGGGAGAAAGCCCAGTTTTCGTTGGATCCATCCACCTCCCCTACCATCCTCTCGCTTGTTATACCTGTTAAATATTCAACGTAGTTTCTTTCACGGTTGCTCGGTATACTACGTCACCTGCTCTGCTCGTTGCTTGTTGTACTATGTGACTAACTGCAGCTGTCCGACTTACATATTTGTGATATGTTAAAGACAAACATGTTCCACAACAAAACACATTTCTTTCCGACCGTAACTGAGGATGCATTTTAGCTGTATGGGAACGTAATTTTTAGGAGCTTCCGCTACTACATGTCGTCATGACAAGATCGGCTAATCCGGAGCAGTATCTGGCAAATATGCCTATTTTCCAAAATGTCAAACTTAAAGCTTTTTTTGTGGGGGAATGGCAATATCTTACACTGTTTTACCAAATGCAAATGAAAACTGATATCAGCCAGTACCTCCTCCTCTCATTTGGCCTCCTGTGCCTGCAGGAGCACTAAATAAGCAGCCAGGCGGGTCGGTGGATGACAGGTTGCTTCAGCAAGACCAGGAGGCTTAGCTGCCTCACCTCAGCCCACTCACTTTCTAATCATACTGATGTGTTTTCTGCAGAATCACTTTGGTTTGCTCAAAGTGGAACTAAACTTCAGTGTTGAACTATTTTTTTCCGTGAAAGCCACTGAGAGACAGTTGCTTCTCGCTGTTTCTCTGAAGGATTTATAGGATGTCAGCCCCCTTTACGAGTTGTAATCATTGCCTGTGTCACTCTGTCGGGTCATTTAAAGTGACTGGATGATGGTGACCTTGCCTTGGGCACCAAATAAGCAGAGTCACAGTCAGCAGCAGAGTCCGAGACAAAAGCCTTCACTTAGTCCGAACACATGTCTGAGGATGTTTTATGTCACAAAAACACAAACACCACCACAACGATGAGCCTAAGTGTCACTACGTCTTTCCAAAGGTCACGTCCAAAAGCTTGGTGATTCACAGCAGGTGAAACACAGGATTGATATTCCACCACAACACCAACCGGCCAGACAACATGAGCTCAAGACTGATAAACAGCATCCCCACAGCACTGAGGAAAGGGAGAACTAAGAATGAACCCGCTGAAAGAAAGCTGCTGAAAAAAGGACACAATCATCAAGCCACATTGGTGCAACTCAGCTCCAACTATCGGTCTTGTAATGTTAAACTGGCCCCTAGCACAGAAAACACACGACAACCTTCGTATATAGACTCTGTGGGTAAAAACAAGCGAAGAAAGGCTGCCGCCAACTGGGATAAATAACTTCAACTGGCCAACAACGCTTGGCAGCTACAGCTATCTAAAACACAAATCACTCTCTTGACTATTGGAGTGGCATGACTCACTGAACTCCCTGGCAATAGATATGTATACAGATATCAAGAGGTTTAGTAATTGATAGAATAACAGCTTACAAGGCCGAGGCTTAAGGCTACTGTTTGGTTAGACTTCTTCATCCTCACATAATCAAATGTTGCTGGGATTTCTGGTCCAAAAAAATCCATTTTTACAAAGAACAACAGCTCAGAAATTCTTCACGTAATTGAAATTGAGGATGAAAATGCAAGTTAGCTGCCTGTTAGGTCTCAAGGTGAAAGAAAAAAACTATAAATATTTCAAGTAGAGAGTGGAGTGAAGCGCTGTGAATTGTATTTCTTTTTAACACCGATATATTCCTGCCCTTTTTAAATAAAAAATGAACATAAAGAAAGAAAAGCAAAGGGGGAAGTGAAGTTAATGAGTCTCTGAAGAGGCTCATAAATGTTATTTCTGTGACTGGAGTGTTCATTAAATCTTCTACTAAGAGTCTGGACTCAGCTCTGTGAGCTTATCGCGGCCTGTGGGCCAAGAAGTGTTTATAACCGACACCTAAATGACATCCGCCTGAATCTACAGGCTTACTAAAAGGTGATTATGTTTTGAAGTGAACAAGCTTGGACAGACAGGTGCGCCAGCTCTGCCTGAATACAAAAGTACAGGAGTAACTCTTTAAATACTGATGCAGCGCTGAGCACACCGCCCTCGCTGTGTTGTGCTTTGGCTGGTAGGAAAGTGTGTTTAAATAAACCCCCTCAGGGTGACAACTGCACATACATACACAATGAGCCGCAGGGACACACCATAAATGAATCATGTAGCATATACGCTCCAGTAACATTCGAGTTCCCATCTGCTCTCACTTAAAGACATCTTGAGCCGCTCTCACCTGCTTTGCAGTACAGAAAACACACACTTGAGCTCTGCATTCATACAACCTACATAACCACTCTATATTATCTATAGTAATGTGGATGCCTCTGGAGCACACACAGTGTAACTCATGGCCTCGGGGGGGTTTACACACCTGCCACAGCTTCCAGCAAACACTCCGTTGCACCCACACACTCACTAGCTTGTATTCCCACACACAAGCACGCATATAACTATTCATAATGCAGCAGCATATCCAGCGGCAACAAAATTTAAGCAACACAGAGCGTGCATCAGCAGTCACATTCAGTAATATCCAATACTGTAGATGTCTGTATAGTGGAGGAGAATGGAAACATAATCTCCCAGTGTGTGTGTGAGAGAGAGAGAGTTAAACCAAGACAGGAAGGGAGAGAAAGTAGGTCCAATACTGTTGCCATGGTGATTAATGAGATACAAAAGTCTTTAACGTTATCATTATGGGTGTGAGAGGAGTGTGTGAGTGAGAAATCCTCTGAGTTCAGTCCAAGCCCCCCTCCGGCTGCTTTTCCATCTTTGGATCGATAATGTTTTCTCGTCTGTAACTCGGACGGCGTTTGACAGCGAGGGTGAGGGAGGTCAATAAAAAACACACACACACTCTGTGCGCATGCTAGATTTCAGAGAAAAAACAAACAAAAAACAACAACACAGTGAAATCAGCTTTGCGCCTCACCCTGTCGTTTCTCCTTTAAAATATGAATTAAGCTGCCGCTTCTGAACCAGCAGCTCCGGGCGACTCACCTCTGAGAGCAGAGGAGGTCACCGGGGGACAGAGGTGGCGGCGAGGCTAGAGGAGAGAGGGGGGCTTGTGACTGGAAGGTTGCCAGTTTAAATCCGACGGCTGGCTCAGGAAAATGTGACTAGAATTGCAGCGCCCTGGACTGCATTAGTACTCTGTGAGAAACAGTCATAATGATGAAGCTGGTGAATGAAACATTTAAGACTGACTTTCTATCTCACAGGCATCCATTGTTTTCCATTAATTATACTACGACCAATAAAAGTCAGCTCAACGTCTGGTAACCTTTAATTTCATTTGTTAGATGGCAATTCATGATCATTTAGGTGTGTTTTCAGAGATGTCCCTTTGTTGGATTCAAGCGCTGTTTGACGTTGACGATATGAGAGTAAGCTGCTTTGTTTCAGCCTGTCGTCGTGAGCGCACCGACGAGCACTTTTCAGAGCTGTTCGCAACTGCATTTACAATAATGAAAAAGAAAAACAAATTAGATTGGGCAAGTCTCTGCGAGTTGATTTGCATGCCACGCTGAAATGAACTATAAGTAATGGCTCCCCCAAAGCTATCAATCTAAAACCTTAAAGCTGCACTTAATATTTCAGTACGAGCAATGGATCAAATCACTGTAATGTGAAAGGGGCTGCTTGACAAACTCAGAGAGTTATCACCCATCTCTGCAGTTCAGCTTCACAGAGCAGTTTAGCCTCTTTCAGCTCATTGTTTTGGTTTAAGAGCCTGCAGCTTAAATCTTCTGGTTCACTCCAGCTGAATTCATCAGCATAGTTTTCAGCTGTACCCTACCAGAGGCCTGTACTAGGAAGCAGGATCTGTGATCAGCGAGGTAACTTCATCTAGACTACAGAAGAATGCAAACATGTTGGGACTGAAGATTAACATTAAGAAAACAGAGGTCATAGAGCTAAATGGACAACAGTTGACATGTACGTCATATTTCACATACTTACGTGTTATAGACGTGTTATTGGCTATTGGTTATTGGCTGATGATTGGCCCACAAAAGAGCCTGTCAATTACAGCTTCTCACATCCCTAAAACATACGTGCTTGTGCATTACAAAGTTCACTTAGGGATTTCTTGCTTCCACAAAGGAGTCCAGTCAAGGCTGGTAAATCGATCTGCACATCCAGAGGTCAATGTGACCTAACTGAGGCAGGCAAGAAAGAGCTTCTGAAGCGTTCCACTCTCGCCCCCGACATCCTTCTTAACCGCCACATCTGAGAATAACAAGCATTCATCAAGCACAGAAAACCACACACGGGTTTGTCTTAATGTTCCCACTTTCATGCTCATGCATATTTTATGTATACGCATGTTAGTTGTGTGTACTGATTGAGTGTGTATGTGAAATTTCAGAGATGACACACTGCACAGCGTTTACTAGTAGTCTTTGAAGCCACTAATTGGCCGCGGGCTCATTGTGAGGGCGTGAAGATGCTTGCATGTGATGCCCACATGCGTGTGTGTGTAATATCTACTTTGATCCATCTAAAAGCATGTTTGAAGCTGTGATTGAGATCCAAGCGAGCAGCAGATTGACATGCTGGTAATGGTGGAGGAGAGGAGCAGAGCAGTGACGAGGGAGGAGGAGGATGTTAGGAGAGAGGAAGGGAAGGAAAGGAGCAGACAATAAGAATAAAAGAGTAATGGCAATACAATACAGAGGAGGAAATGAGAAAAGTGTCCGTGGGCCCTTTAGGCTGGAAAGGCCACAGAGGTTTGTTGGAGTATCAGCAGACAGATGAATGGTGAAGTGTGTATGAATGTTTCATTCTACCTCTAGATTAGGCCTATATTACAGGGTGAATTAAATGAACATGGCCCTGAGGCTGGGGGTTAATAACTACTCTGCCTTTATAAAAAGACATGATCAGGGATCAGAGGGGGAAATATGTGAATGGACCCAGCCAGTGGGAAAGGACTCTCTGTGGATTAATGATCATCCCAGAGCAGCATCAACAGTAAAACTGGCTAAAAAAAGTTTAGCCAGGGATATTACCCTACATATACTCAGTTATATAGAGAGGTGTGTGAAACATTGGTGGGCAATCGATTAGACACACCGCTCAGCAATAAAACCTTTATTTAGCATTTTGTGAGCAACATTTTCTACCAAAGTTGGATAAGTTATGATTAGCTCCATAGACTCTATATGAGAAGTGAAGGTAGTCACTGTGACGTCCCCGACTGGAACTACCAGAACTAGAACTACCCAATGCTGAATAAGATGTTTTTAGGCAACCAAAAGATTGATGAACTGAAAGCTGAAAACAAACATAACATCCAGACCGGATAACGCCAGTCAGTCCAGATGTAAAGTCCTGACCTGCCAGATGAACCCTCTGAATCCATTAATGCTGCAGTTCATATCTAAATACATACTACTTTAACACCCTTTAAAACATTGTATTTTTCATTTTGTGTGACAAAATGTTTGATAGCACAAATATAAGATTTTTGAGCTATCACACAGAGATCGTTACTAATATCGTCATAACATGACCTTTTGTACAGAATCAACTGCTGATACCACAGACTGTATTTAAGAAATGGACATAATCACCATCACCTGTTGGTTTGTGGACTGCCGTTTTGAAGCCTTGAGTTTGGCATTTTGGCCGCCATCACCTTGGTTTTTAAGCTGTCTTCACCTTAGCTTCTGGTCTTCACCATCTTGGTTTTTGCACTATTTTTCAGGCCATTTCAGATAACAAAATGCCTAAAATCTGTACATCATTTAGGAAAAACGTGATAGTTGAAATAGAAAATAACAGCAAGCACTTCTCCAAATCTTGAAAAGTACTGGGTGCCAGGCAGCAGCAAGACCAGAAGGAACAAAATCTCCGGCACTTGCAGATAAAGTGTCTTCTTTATTATATTGGGCAAACAAACAAACACGTTTCAGCAATAAGCCTTCGTCAAACACGTTTGTTTGTTCGTCCAACATAATAAAGAAGACACTTTATCTGCGCTGATAGTTGCCAAGCAAAAAAGTCATCCTGTCCACACACAACAAATGTTAAGGATGACTAATTTTTAATTTGGTTACTTGCTTAACCCCACTGTGGGATGCGCTCCTTAGCATGTTCACACAAAAACTGTACAATAATCCAGTCCTTATAATGGCTGCTGCACTAGCTTGGTGTACTAAAAAGCTAGTGCAGATTCATGACTTCACATGACTGTCACATCAACAGCAGTCCAACCGCAAAATGCTGGTTAGGTGGTGTTGTAATGTTTTAATGAAACGTGCCACATATCCACTCTTCTTTAACATAAAATCCTTCATAATCTGGCTGAGCTTTGGTGTCGCCACCTGGTCCCATTCTTCTATTTCTTTAAACTATATCCAGCATCAGCTGCTACTGTATGTCCTTTATCACAAATTATACAAATTATTATATTACATATATTATTATGACAGGATGGCATGATACATGTTGTGTACTAGTAGAAGAAGCTTAATCACTCTTCTAAATAAATGCTCTATTTAATCATGAATCCCATGTGATGCTGTGTGCACTCTCTATGCACGCCTATAGTAATGTAATAATGTAACATAGCATCCTAATGAGCTGCTAAACAGACTCTGTATAATAGCCTCCATGCAGCTGTGGACTGCATGCTGTACAGTGTAAGCCTGCCGATGACTGGCACTGGCAGTTTGACGGGTTTCGAACTGTGGCTTTAGATAATCCCCCATACAGTAATGTATGCAATCTCATAATGCATATTACACGTATGGTATTACGCAATGCTCATTCGGCATAATCTTGCCCCTCGGCTTTCTATGGACATGGATATGTTTTGTTGACACATACACGTGCACTTCACTCTGCCCGAGCGCAAGTCATATTGCAGATGTTCATATCCAGTTTCTGCCAGCCTCTGTTTGTTTTTGCTCTTCTACGTGTGTGTGTGTGTGTGTGTGTGTGTGTGTGTGTGTGTGTAGTGTATGATGTTGAGCGGTGCTGGCAGCACGGTGCTCAGACTTCCGTCCCTTGCTAATGTCACACACAAAGAGGATAGCAGAGAGCCTGAGGGAGCTAGCTAGATAAAGCACATGCACACACACACACACACACACACGGTTATCATGCATAAATAAATGAACGCGAACACTGAGAATGAACATTTAAACTCACAACAGCGCACCATGCTTCCATGCAGGCTGCTCCATATAATGTTCCTTCACTCGTATGGATTTCTTTTTGGTACAGTGACTTGGTGACACACACACACACACATGCACACACACGCACACACACGCACACACACACACGCACACACATCTATGCAAGCTGTTCATTTAACGGTTATGTTTCTGCTGCTGGGCCCTGAAGACACATGCACTCACACGGAGTTCACAGCTAAAAGTCATCACACCGTTTGAACACATTACACAGACCTATACATAGAAGCACTTTCTGCCTCTCCAAGACACACACAGTGAACACCAGCCATCCTGAGGGAACCTCAAGTCTTTGAGTGTTTGTACTCTGCGCTCACCCCGGTTGCCTTTACACCTCTACCCATGTCACGGCCACTCGCAGCGGCTGAGGCGTTTACTCCAAGTGACTCGCGTTGTAAGTACAAATTGTAAAAGAAATCCAGATTTGAGGGGACCAGCCGTCACTTTATGAGTAAAGCTTCACAAACAGGGGATTTTCAAGCTGACTTGGGTATGAATCAGTGTCTGCAACGTGATGGGACAACAGCAGTTGTACGAACAAGGAAAAGGGAGTTTTTTCGCAAGATGGGGGCATATAGAGAAAATGTTTTGGCATAATTGAGCAAAAATTTCATAATAACCTTCTGGCATATAATTCTCTCTGAGAGACTTCTGCACCTCCTCATGGCTCTGTTTTCAGGATTTAAAAACATCTAACCTGTGACGGAAGACTTTGGCCAATCACAGGTCATTTCAAAGAGAGAGAGCTCCTGGTTGTGCTACTGGTTGTGCTCCGGCAGGGAGGCGGTGCTTGGTATTTCCTCAACTGAACTCAACATGGCTACCGGGTCACAAACTTTCCCATTTTACAGCTAAACTACAAGATGTTTCTGAAAACATTTAAAGAGAGACACAGACATTACAGTAACAGAATATTGATTCATATTTGAGTTGGAGTTCATGAGTGATTGACAGCTGATCAGAGACGTCAGGCCTCAGCTTGGCTCTGATTGGTTGTTTTCCTCCAGGGTGTGAAATCTTGCAGATGCCGTTAGGAGTACCGGTGGACACACCTGAGAGGCTACCTGTCTCATGCCCTACTATGAGGATATAGAGATCATTTTATAACTTTTTAAAATCATATTTGCTTCAATTCTACGTACTGCAGCTTTAATGCTATAGAGAAGACATGTGAGGACATCAGATTCAGTTAAATTAATCTCCTCCAGCCATTATTCATGAGGAGTTGGCACTCGCCTTCTCTATTTCTCCCCCAATTCTTTAATTTCAAAAGTAAATACCCCTGTAGTGAAGAGAAATAGCTGCTCCTTCGAATGAATGCCAAAAAGAGGAAAGAGGTGAGGTGTGTGTGTGTGTGTGTGTGTGTGTGTGTGTGTGTGTGTGTGTGTGTGTGTGTGTGTGTGTGTGTGTGTGTGTGTGTGTGTGTGTGTGATGCCAAGAAGCAGTATAGTTTGATAACAGAGCAGATGGATAACACAAGCGCGTTTGATTTGTTTGTGTTCAGGAAATGGCAGCGGCAGAGCTGTGGTAAAACTAATGCAGTTAAATGGAACTGAGTCTTTCATTAGCTCAGAGCTTTCCTGTATGGTGAAAAACCCCACGCTGCCCTTCCTTTATTTCACAGGGGCAGCGCATATTTTTCAAAACAGGGCATTATTTTTCAGGTAGTAAAAGAAAAGATTAGAATAGCTTTACTTTCAGGTCCGTGTTGACACCGGTGCCCTTTTGAGATGGGTCGCACTGAGGTCACAAAACGTCCACAAACACAGAGACAAACCATGAAAACTTGAAAGCAAGCATGAAGAGATATTGCACTGAAGTGTATTTGCAGTGCTGTGTGTGTTTGGAAAAGCTGAGGATGTGCAGTGTGTGTGAAAAAGAAAAATAGAGAAGCAGAGACGATAGCACGACAACAGAGTGGATTATGGTTATTCAGGGGCGCCTGTCGTTCACTCCTGCGTCATTATATTTTATTGTTTTCCCGTTTATCGCTCTATTGCTTCTGATCCTCATCCCTTCTTTAAACCAATCAGACACGACAATCCTTCCTCCAAACACACACAGAAACACACCCGCTCCAATGACACTTGCAAGATTTCACGTATGCACACCGTCGCACACACACATTGCATGCAGAAGCGCCCCGCAGCCATGCATGCAACGTGGCTGGACAGCTTGTATTTATATGTGTGTGTGTGGACTCTTATCAGATTATATAAGCTAGGTTTGGGTTTATGCTGCTGTGACAGATTACTGGGCAGAAAGGAGGATAGAAACAGCCGGGACAGGAAAGCCTAGGACAAAACAGATGAGTAAATTAGGAAATATAATGTAAGATGAAGTGTTATAGGGCAGGACAGGGTAAGATCTCTAAAGAATAGTGAGCAGGGTAGGAAGAGACGGTAATAAGGACATAGGGAGTGATGGTGGACATTGGGCAGACAGGAGACAGGAGAGGGTAAAGCAGAGGGGATAAAGGCACCAGGTGAGAAGGCCACAGAGGCCGAGGCAGAGATGTGGGGATGTGAGAGGACAGAACGAGAGAGAGACTGATCGAGAAGGACAGACAGGAGTGAGCCTGACGAGCGAAAAAAGACGGGAGAAGAGGTAATCAGAGAAAAGATGTGGGAGTAGGGGGGTGATCGTATGGGAGGGGAACGAAGGAGCAAGGAGAAAAGAGGTGGAGGGAAGTGAAAGTGACAGTAAAACAGGAGACGACAAAGAAACACAAAAAAATACACAACTTTTCTCGTTCTACTGTCATAATAAATCACACACCAACGCTTTTTCCTCAGGAAAAAAGGGATTTCGCTTCTAAAAGTTTGATTTCAAAGCTGCAATATTCAATATTTTTTATTACTATGTATAATATAAAAAGTCACTCATAATTATAAACCTACAGAGAAATATAACTCTGTCATGCTAATGCATGTAATAGACCCACCTGACCACCAGAGGGTAGTGTGTTTTTCCTCACCAGGGCGTGAATACAAGGTGCAGTACCAGCAGGGGGCAACAAAACCATTCACTTAGGATTAGGCAACAAAACCACTAAGTTTAGGAAAAGCATCACAGTTGGCCTTAAAATAAGTACGGAAACTAGGTAAAATATGTTCAGAAACAAGGGAACATAGGTACAGAAAACATGTTGCAATCATTATTAACGTAGCTGACAAAACTACACCAGTCACCTGGTTGAAAGTCCTGTGTTTGTTGGACCATCCACCTCCCCTCTCGCCAGCAAATATCAATCTTTCTCACTTTTTATTCTACATCACACATCTGAGCATAGCAGATGCATTTACATTGCAGCTATTGCAGACTACATGATGTTCAAAAGACACGCCTAAAGCAAGAGCGGCGTTCTCAATTCTCCTGTGTTTTAGCATATCTCAGCTTATTTTTGGTTTTAAGGCCTGCAATGTTAATGCTTCACTCTCACCGCTCTCATCAAACCTGTTTTCCTCTGAAAACAGCTGCATCCATATCAGCTCCTTTGATAAAGGAGTTTGCATGTTCTCCCCGTGTTAGTGGGTTTTGTCCGGGTACTCCGGTTTCCTCCTACAGTCCAAAGACATGCAAGTTAGTTTCACTGATGACTCTAAATTGCCCATAGGTGTGTAAGTGAGTGTGAATGGCTTTCTGTCTCTATGTGTCGGCCCTGTGATAGTCTAGCAACCGGTCGAAGGTGAACCCCGCCTTCGCCCAACGTCAGCTGAAAAGGATAAGCAGTTATGGTTGATGAATGACTGAATGAACCTCTGATAAACCCACTGTACGCTACGTGACCAGCGCTAAACAACAGACAGAAAGTTAGGGACTAGCTGGCGAACGCATCGGAGCATTTAGCAGCTAAAGAGCCACATATGTCCCTCAAGAATTGGTAGAGACCAAAAGCAGAGCTAAAAGCAGAATGCATATTGGATTTATGTTAATCGGGTGGCCAAAAACTCCAAACGAATGCTGTCTGCTGGATGTGTAATTAGGTAACTGTTTGCCAACAGGTGACCCATATCAAGTTTATATAATGTTGTATTCTGCTGCCGCTAAGTGACTGACAAAACAGAATCATCTGATCATCCTTTTTTTTCAGCATCTCCTCTTACCAGTTTAAGTATGTGAGAGTGGTTATGTAAGGATATTACTGTGTGCAGTGGGGCAGAAAAAAAGAACGCAGTGCATAACATAGTGTCATTTTAGCTTGTTTTGGTAGTTTGGGGCACAGAAGCCTTGTAGATGGATGTTTAGTTGCATGCACTTGATACTCCACCCGTTTCTATGCTGGCTCTGCACTCTGATTACCCAATGGAGGCCAGCTGCATGTGTGATTAAGCCATAGTTTTCAGTCACAGATGTTGAACTCACCTTATTCTCAAAGATATTTGCCTGTAGGCTGCCGTTTTAGCATGAAATCTAATTGGAAGAAAGTGCTGCATCTAAAAAGTACCGTAGTAACAGCATTTCAAGGTTGGCAGTAATGAAAATTGGATTGTGTCTTTGTTTTAGAACGCAACAGACACACATATGAAGTAGCCCAGTGTGTGCTAAATTATGATCAGGACATTATATATGTATATCCCTGTAAAATCCAATGTGGACTTTTATTTTTAAGGGTACAGGTTAACACTTAATGTTAATTTTGTGGGAGCGTTGTAATTTTTTTAATTTGTACACTTCACTAAAAAATGAATGGTCTGTCTTATAGCAGAAAGTTTGGCAATTGATAATTACTTTAAGTTTATTTTTCTGTATGCACTGCATGGTATGTGTTGCAGAAAGCAAGGTCAACCCACTGGCACGACCCACGTGCAAAAAATCCTGGGAATGGGAGTATTCAACCCTTATTGTTATGAAGAAGAAGAAGAAGAAGATAGTCCTTTATTAGTCCCACTAGGGGAAATTCAATTTACACTCTGTTGTTAACTTATACACGGTACATGCAGACCCGAACACACACATGCACAAACATGCAACAATGGAGAGATGTCAGAGTGAGGGGGCTGCTCCTGACAAGCGCCCCGAGCAGTTGGGGGTTTGGTGCCTTGCTCAGGGGCACCTCGGCAGTGCCCAAGAGGATTTTTATGGCTAAACATGTTGATTTTAATGGCAACATAGAGAAAGAGAGAGACTGATAGACAGTCCAACTAGAAGGAGGACAGAGAGAGAGACAGACATGGAGAGCTGGAGAAAATTAAAGAGTGAAAGCAGTTCAAACAGGGTGGAGAAGGAAAGAGGAAAAGAAATAACAGGGCAGAGAAGGGAGAGAAAGAGGTAGAGGGAGTCACAGAAATAGAGAAGAAGTAAATCTATGCTTAAGAATCCATAAGTAGCCACTAGTGATGCCACAAGCACTGAAACTTCCGTACCAAGTCAATGCCAAAACTCTGAAAATCAGGGATCAGGACTCGAGACTAATGGCGTCCCGGGTTCAAGTCCCAGCATAGACCAAGTACCCTGTCTACGGGTAGCCCCCTCGCTCTGACATCTTTTCTTAAATAATTTAGGTCCTGTTTGTGCATGCATGTATGTATTTTGGGCCTGTGTGTGTAATTTGTAAAAATAACAGCAGAGTTTCTTAATCTCCTTAAATTGGGTATCAAAAATGATGGAAATTCACTGGTATTATCTGGTATCGTGCCATCCCTAGTAGCCACTCCAAAGATGCTTTCACTCTCCTCAATTTTACTTCAATGCTTCAGAATCCTCCTCCACAAAATGCTTTCTGCGAACCGCTCACTTCACATGTGGCCCATTCAAGCCTGTCCATTCAGAAAAGCTTTAAAGGTCAATGTATTCTTCATCAGTGCCCATTTTCACAGTTGATTGGATAAGTCTGTGTGATTGTCCTTTTCACATCATGCATCCCATTCATGAATTCAAAAGAGCAGATTGTGCTGAATCTGGCCTCCAACAGCGACTGTGAAAAGGACAAAAGCAATGTGTGCTTTTTCTTCCTCTATCTTTCAGAAATCATAACCACCTTAGTCACTTTTCTCCACTTAGCACGGCCTCACGCTGCCAAGCATCAAGCCATCCCTGAAATGTAATTTAAGGCAACAGCAACATCGGCGACAACAATAACATCATCTCCAGACACAGACAGCTACAGACAGAGAGAGACAGATTTAGACAGTTACTAGCTCTCACACACACACTGTGTGTGAGAGCATCTCAGGTGTGTGTCATAGACGGAGGTTATTCATAAAACAAATGGCTCCCCTCCACCTTGGGGCTTTCTATTCTCAGCAGCAGCCGGGCGAGCCTCTCTGCATATCAATGCCCAGCTCATCTTTAAACATGGTGACACAGGTGACGCCGCCATCAAATGTGTTTACGTCCGCTTGTAAATGTACCTGTCATCTGTCAGTTTTAGGTTGCATGTGGGTGCGTGCATGCTCATTTTGAGATTTCCAGGATGTCCGTCTTTGTGTGCTGATTGTAATTACATGTGGACCCAAGGACTCGGGGACACTGAGATGACAGTGCAGCTGCAGCAGCCATGTGGGATTGTAGCTAATCTTTAAAGATGAATGAGATATCCAGGTCAAGGGGTCCTGCAGACAAATGGTCCTTCATGCCTGATTCTGCAGACAAAATCCTCAGTCAGTCATGCATAACTGGAGATTAACGCATTGCATCTACTTTTCCACTTCTATTAAAGCATTAGCTAAAATGCATTTATCAGTTTGAACACTCTTTTGGAAAGTATGGGAATATAGATTTGATTGTTGCTTAAACATTTTCATGAAAATAAAAATTAAAAGTTGAATTTACGAGCTATAAAATGCACCATTGCTCAGTTCAACACGTTGAGGGCTTTTGCTGCTATGGCCTTACTTGGTCTTGTATGACCAATAGCTTTAGGTAGCTAATGTTTGCTAATATAGCAAACTTTAGACACACTGCTGTATAACTGACATTTGCAGACTTAAAGGTAGGGTTGGTAAAGTTGAAATTCTCGACAACATTCGATAAATCAAATGTTCTGTGGCTGTGGAAGGACTGTAATATGCCAGCCATTCATTTCATTCAGCCCGAATGCGACTATTGTGCTAGATTTAGGCACTTTTGGAGCTAGTTAGCAGCTAGTGCTACTAGCCACTTTCATTGGAAAAGAGTTGGTAAGAATGGCGCCAATCAGAGATCATTTCAGAGAAAGAGAGCGTTCCTATTGGCTGTTCATTCAATGGAAGCAGCTGTCAATCACTTGCAAACACTGCTCCAATCCTACCTACTGCTGCTTTAGGTGTCATACAATTACTTTCTCTCCACCGACATCATGTACTACCTTTAGTGATTCATGCTTGAGAGAGTCACTTTAAAGCCAAACAGGCCTCGCTGCTGCACTGCATCCTAATCTACTGAGGCTGAGACTGTACATGGAGGACCTGCTATCTCCGACTGAGATGGATTGTTCCTTCTTTGATTGATGATCATTGGTGTAAACAGACGCACCTGGAAGCAACGTTATCTACATTTTGTTACTCGCCTGTGGGGATAAGTAAAATATGGCATGACATAAGAAAATTCAGGTATGCAAGGCATAATGCCACTGTAATGAAGATATTAAAGTGGGTCTCTCCTTTTGCACTCCTCTCTCAGCAGCTACATTCAGCCCTGCTCTCATTCATCAATATATAGAGACAATCTGCAGCTTTACAATCCCATACGGTTTTAGTAACAAACTACCTTCATGGCTGTGCATGATAGAGAAAACATTCTCTGCTGAAGATAAATATACTTTGCAAGAAGCTTGCAGTATGAGTTTACACATGTGCGTGATAAATGGAGCTAGTTGAAACAATATATTTACCACTTCTAAGTGATGCAGTAATACTGCAAGATGCAACTGTCCTCTTTGGTTTGGTCAATATGAGGACTAAGCAGAAATGGTGCATGCAGCATTCAGAGCTACAGGCTATTAGCGACTCATTTCATCATTTGCAACTTCACCTCCGAAGGACTAAGTGAGATACACGAGTACGGGGCGAAATCAGTCTGCCATGCAAGTGGGATCCCTGCTGGTTCATCAGAGGCTGACACCCAGCTTGGAAATCACACCATTTGGCAATAAACGTGTCAAATGAATCTCTGAAGTGATGCTTTGGGAGTGATTGGACACCAGGTGGAGTGAATGATGTGAGAGGCCCGACCAAACTGTTTGGCCCCATGAGAGAAATCAGGGTGATATCAGGTCGCCACTACTCATCTTTATTGGTTTCTTAAAGTCGGTGGGTGCTACAATCTGAACAGATCTGAAGCCCATATTGTTCCAGCCCTCTGTGTAAGTGATTATTGATTTATTTCAGCAGAGTATTTAGTTTCCTGTGATACTAGAGGTGCATTACTTCTGATCTTTTAAGGCCCTAGGTCACATTGTAATAACCCAGTGAGACCGACTTCACTGTCTTTCAGAGGCTGTAGCAAGGAATCCATTAGTAACAACCATGTCATGCTATCCTGTCGGGAAGGAGGCTAAATTAGCCTCCAATTTTTTGGCAAAGAAAAATAACCATTTTCAAAGGGATCCCTTGACCTCTGACTTCAAATATGTGAACATAAATGGGTTCTGTGGGTACCCACCAGTCTCCCCTTTACAGACATGCCCACTTCATGATAATCACATGCAGTTTTTCGGCAAAAATTAGGCAGTACAAATGTTGTTTTCACCTATGCTAAAAATGTGAATATTTCTGCATACTGGGGTCCCTAAACAGTTCTTGAATTACATAGATTGGGTATCACTGTAAAGCTGAGACTCTTGTGGATTCATGTGTGATGTTAGTCCCCATAGTAGCTGTATGAGGTTCAGGGATAATCACAGCCTCAGGAAACATTACAGCCATAAACTAGAGACCTGGATCATTAATAGGATGGATGGAAAAATGCAGTCCTTGCAGAAACCTCCAAATGTCAAAGGTTTTTCATCCCACATCATACCATGGCTTTTTCTATGGTGTTCCTCAAAGTCTTAACACACAATGCAATGAGATGAGCAGCATCTCAGATTAATCTCCAGGTTCTCAGCTTTCAGATGATGTACACCACTTCTATGTGACATCTACTGTTGACCTGCTATCTCCCCTTAAAGACCCCCTGGACCCCCCTAAAAAGACCATTGTGGTTCTAAAAGGGTTAAACACACTTCTCTTTTATCAAACAACAGCGTCTTGCTATATCAGGCTTTAGGTCATGTTATATTTTCTCATTATATATAACAAATGTCTGCACTGACTGTAATGTTTTGTGTTTTGATAGATGAGTAGATAGTATAAGCACAACGCCTGGATTTCATTCACAGTCAACTCTAGTCCAGCAAGTGTTGAGGCGCCAATATGTGATGTGGCATTTGGGCAGAGCAGGCGGCATGTTGGGCTCTTTCCATGAATGGCAAACACTGTATAAAACAAAACAGGACAGGCCAGCGAACTTTGTGCCACAGCCAGAGAAGAGATGAACACTATGATCTATCACTGACCTCTCATTCTATTGTTATAGAGACTCGATTAATCAATCTGTAGGACTGAGGGGGGGTCACAGTTAGGTCGCAGTAAGATTAAAATGCCCCTTGAAATTATCCTGATTAAAGTGGTAGTCCAAACGGACGAAAGAGGTGGAGTGGACTATTTAAAATTGAGATTCAGGGGCATTTTTCAAACAAGAAAAACAAGAAAAAACTAAATTACAATGTAGCTGGCAACTCTGTCGGAAAGCTTAAGATGAGAACTGAAGGTTTAATGATCTTTGTGGGGCATCAAGCAAACAGAGTACTAAAGTACTCAGTAGTAAAAGAATAAAAAGAAATTATGATATAAATAATGCTGATAAATTGCGTAAAAATAAATAAACCAATACTTTGTAAGATAATATATAGATCATTGTAACTCAACTAATTGTTTTAATATTTTTTCCCAAAAATGTGCTTTTTCAAATGTCTGTTTTCCTTCCATAATTGCATTTTTTCCCAATTACACTTTATTTCATCTCACATTTTGTCATAATGACGTATAACCTTTCAGCCAATCACATGCCCCCTGCTTTTCTTAATCAAACAAGCTCAACAACTGCTATCCAATTTAGTTAGCGCCATGGATATATAAAGAAAAACGGGATACCAATTACTGAGTAGAACGACTTCCCATCTTGACACGAGTTCACGAGTTCCATTTGAAGGCACTCGTAGTCACCATCACTGGTTTGTGCATTGACATTTTCAAGCCTCAAGTTTGGCATTTTGGCCATCACCATCTTGGTGACCAGAAGTGACACCAAAGAGTGGAGCTAAGTACAACTGAACGCTGAACAAGACATTTTCAGGCAATCAGCATATCAGAATTAACTTTCATTACATTCACCTCCTTTAATCACTGTCCTCATCATGACACACTGACAGTTTGGGAACCCTGCAGAGAGTTTTCCTTACAGGAAACGTATGGTTCTCTGGGACTACTTTAGTTTTGAACCAGAACAGTCTCCATCACCACAGCCTTCACATCTACCTGCAGGCTATCATCATTAAAAATGTGGAGCTCAGATGACACTTTGGCCAGGATGGAGACACTGGGTGAAAGACTGACAAGTACAGACAGTCCGGAGGGAGTTATAAGATGAGCGAGAAGTTTTAAGAAATTCACAATTTTCACCTAATTGCAACACATCTGATGTGCACGTAAGTATGGAGGGGCTATTTTTACAACAGTCTGGTGCTGGTGGCATGTTCGAGCATAATTGTGGCGTGACAGCGTGCACCACAGCCTATTCTAGTTAGGAGGTACGTCTGCAGGCTCTCTATACATACACTTATCTTGTATATACAAATTTGTATATCATGACCTCAATATGTAGGCTGTATTTCTCTCAATAGCCACTCTGTAATAATGAGTAGGACAGAACATAATAAAGTTAGAATTGTTTTAATTGTAGTGAAAACCAGGACTTTTGCATGTTTTACAGATATCTGTAGGGATTGAATCAGGACAATCAGGGACAAACAGGGACATCTGGTCATCATAAGTTAACAGCAAGTACACCTCTGGCTTAACAACGCTAAATCATTTTGAGAAGAAACAGCACCCTGAGCAGCTGGGGGTTTGGTGCCTTGCTCAAGAGGTGAACTGGCACCTCTCCAGCTACCAGTTCACACTACTTGGTCTATATGGGGACTTGAACCGGTGACCGATTTGTTTGAATGATTTCTTAACCATTTCACAATTTATTGGTTCATATATCTATTTTATACAAATTATTCATATGACATTTATCTCCATTTTCAATTTATTTAATATTGAACACTTCAGGGTTCCATGCTGGTGATGGACAATGTGAAAATTATGATCAATAAGGTCATCGCCCTGAGGAAGTGCTTTATGCCCAGAGGCCATGAGGGGACCAGAAACTAATTGGTTGGTGTTGAAATATTTGAATGTTATGCGTCATTCAATTAAAACCCTAAAATGATCATAAATGTCATTTCTCCTCTGGTAACCTTTATAGAAGCCTCCTGGCTGCATGACTCCTTCTTCCTCTTCTTTATTTCTATTTCCCACATCATCTTCCTCCTGAACACAGGGCATCTATCTCTAACAACCCCCCCACTGATAGAAGCCTACTACTAACAGCGTAACAAACGCACACCGGAGAGAGGAAGATTATGACCACGGGGACTTTCCAGCTATTAGCCAGACATGCTATGTTGACAGTAGCGGAGATCCCAGGGAGGTCAGTATTGGTAACAACACAAGTAACCAGAGACCGGTGCCAGCGATACACATAACCAGATTAACATGGGATGAGAATAGAGGCAGAGATGTAGATTACCACCTTCTCCAGCAGGGGAAGTCAGTGTGTTGTTTAAGCCATTAATGGATTAGCTGAGGAAAGGAAGCCGCAGACAGAAAGAGAGTAAGTCTTGGATATTTTTGGCTCCGGCACAAATACACAGAGACTTAGCAGGTACAGAGGCAGCATGCATTATGTGCATACACAAAGCACACAGCTATGAATGTGACAGCCTGACCAAATCAACATCAATGTTGACATTTCTAGGATTAGGCCTCTGGCAAAATAAAAAAAAAAATGCATGTGGTTTTACTTCCAAACACCTGGTTTGTCTGGACATGCAGTCATTAACGCACACGGCTCACCCAGGATGAATAAGCGGACTGATGGAAGTAAATCAACAGGGGAGCCCAAAATTAGCTTGGAACACAAATATACACACAAAATGTCTTTTTTTAAATATAAATTGAAACTCTGACACTGATGTAAATTTACTAAAATCCCCCACAAAGTTTCATCTTGTCTCAAGAAGTTGTTTCTGTGTCATGGCCTATAAACCGAGACTACACTCAACTCAAGAAAGTGACCTTATATTTTTCCCCTTAATCATTAAATCATGTAACCTTGCTGCCAGGAAACATTGGAATACATTTGCTAGTCGCTGAAAACAGCTTTGCACGTCTGAATAGTCCAAAATGTTCTATCGCCACCCTGCAGACAGTCTGTAAATGCCCACAGGATAGCAGCAGACAGCTGGACGGCATCAAAGCTGCTTAACACAGAGACGTATTGTTGCTGATGGAAGCTGAAAAAATGGTTTGAGATATGCAAATGAATCTATAGCCTCCTTAGACAGCTTGGGTTTTTGAATTATTGAGAGGGTGACATATCTTGGTGTGAATTATTTATCTTTGTTGAAAAAGTCCTCATCATCACCATCATGAGTTCAGCTATTATTATAAAACTACCACCGTCATCATCAAAACCATATGCCAGCATTTCAGCAGTCACTGGCACCGATATCACTGAAAAATACAACCACAATCATCATCATCATCTTCTTTAACACCGAACATAATCTTCATCACCGTGATTACAACCATATGCCATGATTGGGAATTTTTACTGGCACCATTTTCATCTTCATCATGCTGCCCTAAGCTCAGCTGTCAACATCATCATCATCAAAACTACCATCACAAGCGTTTTTATCATCATAACCATCCACATCATCATCATTCTGCTCCCCCTCCTCATCATCTTCACCATCAAAACGCCCATCACAGACATTTTTATCATCATAACTACCAGCACCATCATCATTCCGCTCCTCCTCGTCTTCATCAACAGCATACCACCAATACCTATCAATTAATAAAATGTTCTTTGTACAACACCTTTCCTACAGGTCAGTGTGATTCAGAGTACTCTACAGCAGGCCCACAACTAACCATAATTTTCATTATCGATTAATCAATTGATTATTTTCTAGATTAATTGCTTGATCTGTAAAATGTCAGAAAATTGTGAAAAATGTTGTACGCATCTCCACATTTTAGAGGCTGAAAATCTTCTGCCATTTTTGCATGAAAATTACTTAGCGATTATTTTTCTGCTAATCAGCTGATCAGTTTTGTCGACTAATCATTGCAGCTCTACTCTACAGAATGACTGACAAACTGATAGTTAGACAGCATAAATGCAAACCAGAATAAAACCACTGAAACAGATATCAAGCGATGACATCACCACCAGCTAACATGTCAGAAAACGGTGAAAAATGCCCACAATGATGATGTTTCATCAGTCCAGACCCAAAGCCATTCAGTATAATGTGATAGCGAACACAGAGAAGCATGAAATGTCCATATTCAAGAGGCTGAAAACAGTATTTTCGGCCATTTTTGCATGAAAAAATTACTTTAACAATTAAGCAATTATCAAAATAAATAAAAAAGTAACAAAACAAATTAAAAATGACAATGTGATAATAAAACCATTGAAATAGTCCAAGATGATGATGTTTTCTCAGTCCAGACACAAAGCCATTCAGTATAATGTGATATAACACAGAGAAAAGCATGAAATGTCCATATTCAAGAGGCTGAAAACAGCATTTTCGGCCATTTCTGCATAAAAAATACTTCTAACGATTAAACAATGATCAAAATAAATTAAAAAATGAAAATTTAATAATAAAACCATGAAAATAGATATCAACCAATATCGTCACCACCAGTATGCATCATTATGAACAGCATCATCATCATCATAACTCCTAGCACTGCTATCATCATCACTAGCACTACAAATATCCAAATATTTAAACATAATCATAAGATAAGATATTCCTTTATTAGTCTCACAGTGGAGAAATTCACAATCATCACTGCATAAAATAACGTGTATGAAATAATCCAACAGCTATTTTTATGTAGTCAGTTTCATCATCATTTCCCCTCATCAGCATCACATTCTCATATTATATGTGGTTGCAGTTCCTCCCATTGCCTCTCCATTCCTCTCTTGCACCCTGACCCGGTGCGCAGCGCCTCCAGACCCGGATGCGCTCACTATCCCTGACCTTAATCTCATCATCCCTTCCCGGCCACCGGCATCACAGCCTGCGCGGTCCACAGCCCCGCTCGGCTCGGCTCGGCTCGGTTATACCCCGCAGCTTTGGGGACATGTCACTCACCGTTCTCCAGCGAGGCTCTCCCTCTCTCCCCCCTCTCTCTCTCTCTAGCGGAGACTGTGCGCCGCTGGGTGAACGCTTAATTGGAGCGGTACTTGAAGTGAAGGCGTCTCCCGGACAGGGCAGGGCTCTGCGGTGTAGTACCTGAGAGAGGACCCCCCCCCCCCCCCCCCCCCCCCCCCCCCCCACCCCACGGTCAAGTCTCCTCTCCCGTTAACCCTCCGCCTGATCTCACCCTGACAGGTTCCGCGCTCCCTATTTACGCACCGATCTGTGCAAACCACACCAGCCGCTGCAATTAACGGGACTGTCAAAGTGATGATCGCACCTCGCGTTTCACACACTTCCACACACACGGTTCACATATGGCAAGAAGCGGGTAGAACAATCACAGTAAATTCATATATATAACAACAGTAATACACACGTTGTTTGCGTCTTCTCACCGGTTCGGTACTCTGGAAGAAGCCCGGGTCGGGATCCGTTCATTCATTCATTCATTCACTCATCCCTCTATCTGTTCATCCTTCCCTCCGTTCAGTCCCTCATCCAGAAGCTGAATAAACGGCTCCTCTCCTCTGAAGCGGCGGCGCCACAGGGAGCACGCGCACTTCACCCGTCGCGCGCCCTCTCTCTCTCTCTCTCTCTCTCTCTCTCTCTCTCTCTCTCTCTCTCTCTCTCTCTCTCTCTAGTGCAGAACAACAAGAAGGAGAGAGGGAGGCTGAGGGAGGATGAGCTGACGTGTGAGCAGGAGGCACTTTGACAGCGGCTATTACTGTGTGCGTTCGTGCCAGTGTGTGCGAGTGTGTTGGATGAATGTGAAACCAAAGGAGCATGCACTTCCAGCAGCATCACCCTGCTCTGATAAACGCACATCAGTAGAGGGAGAAATGACAGCAGAGACATAGAAGAGTCCAAAAGTTCAACATTATCAATCATTTTCTCACTAAATCACTTCATTGTTTAAAAGACAAGCAAAGCAAAGGATGTCTGGGCCGTGAATGGTCTGTGAATTTGTGGCAAATAGTCTGTGGTCATGTCTATAATCTTAAATCCAGCACTACATGTCCACCAGATCCAGTGAGGACACTACGGGATGTACCCTATCGTAGAATGCACCTGATTGGTCCCCGGTTTTCTGCTTCGCGTTTCAAACAGGAAACAACGTGGCTTGTAATAACTTTCTGTTATTACGTCTGAACAATCCATCAAAATCTACCTCTGAAGACATATTAAGCGAGATATAGGCCTCACTACAGTTGAATCTGGTTTCCTTTTGGATCAAAATCGCCTAGTTTGACAGCTTGGTCAAAATTTGTTGTGGCACAACCCAGCGGCAAGAGCAGCACAAACCATGTTTCTCTGCGAAACCCCCATTAGGCGTGTCACTTTCACACCATGTTGTCTGGACTGGCGTGCAGTGTATATGCATCCACATTAATATGCTACACTCAGAGGTAGTGACAGTAGTGACTACTCCAACTCTACGAGTACATTGTTGACTACCTAAAGCCAAAGCTCATGATTTATGTGCTCACGATGTCTGGTCGGATTGTCAACCACGACCTCAGTGCTCACACTATACATGTAAAATAGAACGGGGGCCATTTTGGCGATTGACAGTTATCAATAAAGATTGGTTTGAAAGCTCAAATGCAGGTAAAATTTGTTTGCTAGCAGAAATCTGTACACATCACAATGCTAACAAGACAGAAGCAAGTTGTCTTCGTCATCTGTGGCATCCCGTCTTATGAAATGCTTAAAAAATGGCCTGTTCATTTTATAGAGAGAACTGGTCAGCTAGCTTTGTTTTACCATATCTATTGTGCATTGTTATCTTGATAGCTACTCTCAGATCACTGTAAGAAAAATAAATTCATCTGACTGTCCGACAGCCGGTCGGGAGGACTTAATGGGTCCTCATTTCCCCTGTACACTGCAATCAACGTGAGACGTTCAGCTCAAAATTCGGGTTGTAAACGGGGTAAAATCATACAGCTGTGTGCTCAGCTTTAGCAACATTTGTGACATGTTTTCTGAGCTATTACGTTGCTTTTGCGTGTAGTTTAAATACGTATTTTAAGCCCAACCATGATGTTTTTCCTAAACCTAAGTGGTCACTGAATTCATCATGCAACCTCCAGCTGTCTGCATCTGGGCCCAGTCCCTGCATCACCAACCCTGACAGAACTAGTGCTGATTCTGTGAAGGTTCTCATTCATCCAGGTATATTATTCTGGAAAAAGTGGAATGGAGGGAAATGGAATTAGAAAAAAAACCCAAAAAAAAGGGAAGGGCAAGAAAAAAGGGGCAAACCCCCAGGTCAAGATTCAGTTGTTTATTAACATAAAAGGAAAAGGCTCACTCTTTGGAGAAAAAAAAAAAAAAAATGAGGAAAGGGAGGGAAGGAGGGAAAAAGGAGAGAAGGAAGGGAAAAATGTAAAATGGAAAAAAAAAATAAAAAAAGGGGGGGGGGGGGGAAACAACCACCCCCCCCAAAAACTATGCATTTTTAGGGGGAAAAAAAAAAAAAAAACAAAAAAAATAAGAAAAAAAAAACAAGGGCCCAAAAAAAAAAAAAAACACGACCCTAACAAAAAAAAAAAACAAAAAACTTGCTTGGCCCATAGAAACTATAACAATTTGTGGGAGGGAAAAAAAAAAAAAAAAAAAAAAAAAAAAAAAAAAGAGGAAGGGGGGAGGGGGGAAAGAAAAAAAGGGAAAAATCCTCGTTTAGGGGGGGGATAGGGGTAGGAAGAGGAAGGTAGAAAGAAGGGGAGGGAAAGAAAAATACAATTTTCATTTCTTTTAGTCGCTGATTGCTTTTCTGTCGATCGACTAATCGTTTCATGCAAGTTTAGAACAAATGTACAGTGTTGAGGAAAAGTTGGAAAGAAGTTGTTCCTCAGAAAACTTCACCAGAAAGAGAGACGCGGATATTACTTGAATTGTGAGACCTAAAAGTTGTTGTTTGGATGGGCTTGCGGACTGGACGAGTGCTGTTCAGCCTCACCTCTCTACAGAGGAAGAGGTGAAGAGGGATAGCCTGCGATGAGATGAGATATGGGGGTGAGGGGGCGAGAGATGGATGAGGGGACACAAGGGCCGTGAGAAAATTGGAAAAGTGGACAAGGAGAGACTAAAGAACAGAGGAGGAAAGGAAAGGATGAAGGCCAGAGAGTAGCGATGAGGAGGAGGAGGAGGGAGAGGGTGGAAGTGACGGGTGCTATGAAGACAGGAGAAAGGGCGGGAGGAAGAGGAGGAGCGCCGCAGTCAATGTAAATAATGAGAGCAGGGAGACGAGTATACATTATCCGTCTTCTCGACACAGTTGATCAGAGTTCTGTCTCGGCGTGAAGCATGGCCTTTACACCGCGAGCTAATTCACATCCAGAGGGGGCATCTCACACTCAAACACACACACATTAACACTGAACAAACTACGCTGAGTGATCACACACACACAACCATCCAAATGCGCTCCAGCTGTATGCATAAATACAGACAAACTAGTGCATTTGCACACACACAACAGTACAAAACATGCATGAAAGAACAATACACATGAGCATATGTGCAGACAGATGCCAACACATCTACAGCGCCCACACAGATTTCTATTACGGCTGCTGCTGATATTAAAGCATGTTATTAATGAATAATATAGTGGAAATATTCCTCTTCAGCATAACTACAAAGGCAATGATGCGTTCTCTTTCATCTCTGTTATTTTGAAAGATAAAGCTGGTAATAGTCTCTATTTTAGACCCAAAAAAGTTTGTCAGCTTGTCTCTCAACACTTTCAGACTTTCATGCTCGTAGTACAGCAGTAGCAGGATGTACTGTGGGATCAACTCATCACAGCCCCCATGTTTACAAAGGGACTTGTCACCCACTACAACAGCGTGACTCCCTATTGTGTTTTTAATAGTTGCGGGGCGACAACGGAGCAGGCGATACTTGTCGAAAGAGTGGGGAAGTCAAGGTGGATGCATGGGTCAACAAAGCGTTGAACATTAACATGGGAGGCTGCTGTTTGTCACATGTTTCATACAATCAACGCGGGCTCCTTTTATAGGGGACATATGCTCATGTTCAGGTTCATACTTGTATTTTGGGCTTCTACTAGAACATGTCAGTAGTTCGTTCCACTGCAACGTCAGCACACAACATCGGAGCTATGAAATCATCTACTGGACACCAGCAAAACATCCAGCTACACAGTACAAAAGTAAAACTAAATTATTTCTGTTCTATTGTCATAATTTTTATGTCTCTACCACAGTGTCCTCTGTTGAACAATAAAATACTATAAATATGCACACTATTATAGCCATTTATTTACTTCATTTTTTTAAACATTTTGCCCAGCGGAGCATAAAGTGAGCGATGGACATAAATGGAGGTTAGAAAAATTGAGAGTCGGAATGGTTTGCTGAATCACAGAAAACTAACTGGGCTGTGTTATTTCATAGTTTGTGGGTTGGTAGGTGCTCCAGATACCCAAATGTATGTGCACAAGCACTAAAAAAGTGAAGTTTTTCATGATATTTCCAATTTAAATGCGGCCAGTCATTCCCTTACTTTAACCCAAGTCATTATAGTAACCATGACGACAAATGTCCCCTAACTTTTATGACGTAAACCACAAAGACAATGTTTCCCTAATCCTAACCAAGTAGTTTTTGTGCCTAAACCTCACCAAATCTTAACCACAGTGGTATCATTCAGAAAATGCTTATATGTTTTGTTATGAAAGGCACAGTCCAACAGCTTATTTTGTATCTTGGGGCTCTTCTGTGTGGAGTTTGCATGTTCTCCCTGTGTTAGCGAGGGTTTTCTCCAGGGTCTCCGGCTTCCTCCCACAGTCCAAAGACATGCAGGTTAGGTTAACTGACGCCCTGCGATGGACTGGCAACCTGTCCAGGCTGTACCCTTCCTTCGCCCAATGTCAGCTGGGATCTGCTCCAGCCACCACCCCCCAAAAAGAAAAATGGAGCAACTTGTTCCCAGAATTAAATACAGGCTTTAATTATAATAGCTTGAATTGCCTTTCTTGCCAAAAACAGCCAAAAAATGTTTCATGTTAACAATTACAAACAATTGCTACATGTCATTGTTTAACTGCTCCAAACTTAACCACCGAGACAACTCAAATCATCCAACTGAAAATACCAAACTGCTTACTGCTGTAGGGTGAGTCTCGATTGATTGGAAAGTAAAGGTGATAAATCACCAAAAACGAGTATCTAACACTCACAGTAAGAAGGCTTCGAACACTTCTGATGGATGAAATGTTAGTTAATGAATGCAACTCACTTGTAAATTATTCAAAGTAGTGAAAACAGCAAAAAAAAAAACCATAATTATGCTACAAAATTCTTATTTAAAGTAAAAAAAAAATCCTTAAAGGGGACATGTGCTTATTTTCAGCTCTATACTAGTATTTTGGGTTTCTACTAGAACATATTTACATGCTTAAATGGTGAAAAAACATTTTACATTTCTCATACCAGCTGCTGTTTTCACCCTCTATCCTCCCCCGAACAGCCCAGTCTGCTCTGATTGGTCAGCTGGCCGACTGTTATCACTGGTCAACTGAACCCAACTCTTCAGACCCCATTCCAGCTCCACTCTAAATAGCTTTGTATGTGGGCGAGTGAGTTTTTTATGCATCTCCTTTAAGAATCATGTTTTCAGTCACTGTACCAGATTCCAACAACTCCACCACATACCATTCCCAACGCTGCTGTACTTCCTCATCATAGCATTACAGATTCAGCGCCTATGAACCCTCCCCCATCGCCTCGTAGTATGGGTATGCTTGCCTCACTACTATATCGCTAAACAAACCACAATATCTTGAGAGGTTGCTGCCTTTCTACCCAGTTACTATGGTAATAATAAAAGAAGTGAAGCCTTCCACTGTAATATAGCTGAAAACATTGAGGTATATCACAGCACATAGGCGTCTTTGAAAGCAGCAGTGTGAACCGTTTCAGCCTGGAGCGTAATTGGTCTTTTCTGTGAAATATTAACTTGGTTCTTCTATCGCAGGATGACTGAAGTTTACGTTTCATGTGAGTATTATTATTTTCAGGTTTAATGGTATGAGATTGGTCTAATATACACATGTGCATTATATACATGTGCAACTGGATATACAGCCTTTCTAGAGTCCATATTTAATTTGATTTCTAGATAACCGTCTTAGCAAACTCTAATAAGAGACCCATTCAACAACCGCACAACACTCCTTTTGCCCTCATGTTCTGTTGTCGCTGATGCTGACAGTTCAGTTTTACATTTCCTGAGTATAAACAGCCTTTTATCTGATCACAGCCTAATGGTAGTGTGCATTACATACATGCAGTAGCCAATTTGCATATGAGACTGTTGCTCATGACCTCAGGTTCAAGTCCTTTTTTACCTTGCTTCTCCAAGTTGTGCGAACAAGTCATTAGTCCTCCTTGACCAGTTCCTTTCATCTCAAGAAATAATGAGAATATCCACATGTGCAATAAAGATATTACCTCCAATATGAGCATATTTTAATTGGCAGAGGTTAGATTAATTTTGACGTTACACTTATTAGTTGGTACCGAGATGACAACAGTCTTCCAAATGTCCATGCAGATATACAGTATGCACACCCAAATCCAAACGATTAATTAAGTTACCTCGACCCTAGTGGGAAAATTAGAGGTTGTGGGAGAATAAAAGCCCTTTGGTACCAAAGCTGCAGGCTGTGACAAACACTGCTGTAGAAACACTTCTTAAGAGCCGTAGTTGTCAAGCTGCATTTGGACCGACTCCCTGGATGAGCAATACATGCTACTCTCCGTCATGTATTCCACACTCTGGCACAAAAGCCAGTTACAAACCAGGCTAGTTCTTCACACAAACACAGGCCTGTTAGTTTTCCTACACCCGTTCCCTTTGTAGTCGGTATAAGCTGCCATGTACCTAACATAAGCTCCAACATGTGTTTCCTACTCAACATATTTTTATTCTATAGTGGGGAGGATTATTTGGAACCAGTACAGCAGAAAATAGTGGCTGTAGCTACTGTGCAGCTCCCAAGTGTAATGACAAAAACTAAATATAAAGCTACTCAGTTAGCTTAGCTTAGCATGAAGGTGTGTAATTCCTGTTATGCAACAACACTTCTGTCCCCATGAATTACTGCCTCGTATTTTCGTTAAAATGTGTCAATACTGTCAATACTTAAAGTTAACTTATACTTTAATCTACAGATTAAGGACTTAATCTGTAGATTAAGGTAAAATGCTTTTTCTGTTACTTTATTGATTCTTTTTTGGGTACATGTGCTTGATTTTGCCATGTTCCCAGTGCAAAACCAACTTCAATATCAGGGGGGCCACATGAGAAACCCAAACAAATACTGTCAGAGGTAACCTCCATTTTATCACTATAGAAAACATACTGAACACTTATTGTTCAGCATTTATTCTACTGAAAATCACTCCAAACAGCAGATTATTAAGAAAATGACATTATATACAGGAGTCTGTGAACCACACAGAACTGACTGTTTAGGGTAGTAATGTTTCCATTAACAAAACATTTAACTTAACATTAACACTTATATTTCCTTCTTTGGTTGCTGCAGCTTTGTAAACAGTCCTTGCTGCTTCAGTATCTCAGCCAGCAGCCCCTCGGCTGTCCTCGCCTTCTCATCTCCAGACAGGTTTCTGGATTTTTCTGCATGTTTGTCTCAAAGTGACGGTGAATACAGCCATGTTGGCTGCAAACTAAAAATTATTTGGTTTGTCTGAGACCTCTGAGACGTTCCGGGCCGGACAGAACCATCAGTTCTGAAGAACCACAAGCCATAAAATTATGAAATACTCAAAATATCATGTTATCAGCCATGTTAAACTTTCTCTGATTATATTGCAGTGTGTCCCTGAAGTCATTTCCCACCATAGTAGTTTCTTACATTCAAAAAAAAAAAAAAAAAAGGAGAAAAGTAGGGTGATCATAAACTTTCATTTAGGTCTTTTTCTCCTGCTCAGCTAAATTATGAAGAAAACTGGTCCAATCAAAAAATTATTATTCTGATGCTGATGCCAGTATCGGAAAAGCATCCAATACCAACTAGTTAGTACCAAGTTCAGGATTAATATCGGCGAGCACATCCCCAGTGTATGCAGCAATCCAAAATCATAAGTTAGTAACCCAAAATTAAAAATAAAATTGTTTAACCAGAAATTAATTATTCATCACTGCATCAATGTAGTTCAGGTATCGGAATCAGTATTAAGATGGAAAAAATTGTCTCTACAAGTCTGGATCAGTCACATAGCTCTTTTTTTCTACCTTGTTAGGTCCATGGACCGAAATAAACCAGTGCACCCATATGAATTATTATTTGAGTGCCTGAGATTGGTCAATATGTTTTCCTGACTGTTAAACATGTTTATATAACACAAAAAAACCATAAAAATCCATCTTTTTCCTAAAGCTTTGAGGCCAAAATGATGCTGCATAACAGGAATCCTACAAGCACCTCCATCAATCAACAAATTATATTTTCTTTTTTAATCCATATAAAAAACAAACAAAGTGTGTGAATGAAAAGATGTGGTTTTATAGGGGTTGTGTGCCAGAATGTTTCTTGGCCAGGCGCTAAGCCAACCTGCTGGCTTTAGTTAGATAAATCTGATGTATAGACACAAGAGTGGTATCAAAGAAAATGTCCAGAAAATGTCCTTTATGTTGAACAGTTCTTTAAAAGCCAAGATGAACAACTTTTGACCTGGTCAGTTCAACTATTTCACAATAAGTGGAAACAAAAACATGTACTTCTAGTTTCATATTGCAATCACATCACTTTCACTTCTTGGAATTTCATGTTCTCGTGCTGTTAAAAGCACCTTTATTTCTAAGAGTTGTACTACATACCAGCACACTGGCTGATATGAGTTTGTAGCGGGGTGCTGCTGTAAATGAGCAAGCATGATTATAGAAACTACCCTCAGTAAATAAAGGCTAATAGAGGCCAAACTCCCAATCCCATCTCAGAATCCTCTCATGTACTCGTGAAGACAGCTCAAATATTGGAGATGATTACACAGTAGCCCACTAATAAAGCCATTCTGCTTTATCTCTGATCTTCCGAACCATTGTTGGCTCCTGATTATTCATGAGCCACCTCAGACTCATTGTGCCAGGCCACCAAAGCAATTGTAAGTCATGCTGAGTGCGGTCCACAGGGGAGCCGTGAAACACAACTAAATGAAGATGAGGAGGATTGCCAGCAAATGAGCCTTGATAATTTGAAAGGGAAAAGAAGAGCGCCACTGCTACGCTACACTGTTTCTCTCTCACACCAGCTAAAATATGCACGATAATGCATCCTTTTCTGGTTGTACATACACCCACAATCATGTCCGGACACGTGAAACCACCGCACACATGGATTCAGAACCATAGAGACACACATGCTCCCACACCCGTCACTTGACTGTTTTCTGTCCACTCAAGGTTATTACAGTGCTAAAGGCCATATGAGTGCATCAAAACATCTGTCGCTGTGGCGTCCTGGCATCAGGCACATCGTCGATCACAACACAAGTCGATGGCTAAGTGCTTAGCGACTCTGGGGACGACTGTTTTCTGCACTCACACACTCTGTGAGCTGTAGCTGCGTCCATGATCCACTGAAACAAACACATGCAAGTTTAGCATGACCTGATGCCCCAACATGCACAGACACACTCAAACACACACATAAAAGATTCAGATGAGATGTAGACCACCTCCATCAACCTGCTGGGTTATTGATCAGCATTTAAATGAAACCAATCAGATTTACGACAGACACACCCTCACAGACGCAGGATCCCTGCATGTATCCTGCCAGATCTCACTGTAACTGGTGCACATGTAAATGCACCCTGAAGACCTGCGTTACCAATGGTGGCACATCTGAAACCGAAAGCCAACGGCAAAACAAGAAGTGTTTTCTTATAATCGGTCACCAATCTGTGACGTACATCTTCAGGAAAATATTTATTTTGTGCAATTTGACCATAAAATTCATAAAGGGGAAGTTGCTGCAAGTCATAGGTCATAGTTCCACTTTACAGTTACCACTTTAGGACTGTGGGAACATCTGCAAAATGCATGTTTGCAAAAAAATGTAATTCAAACGTATTGTGTGTGTTAAATGTTACACACTGGTCTACACTCACAATCTGTATGCTGTAACCTGAACCGCCAGATGGTTTGTTTACACAGAACCACCTGAGAAGCCGTCATAGGAAACTGTTGGGCAGACCACTGGACGACCACCTGTCAATCAAACGCTTGCCAACGTCAGACTGGAAA
Source organism: Pterois miles (assembly GCA_947000775.1). Lineage (NCBI taxonomy): Eukaryota > Metazoa > Chordata > Actinopteri > Perciformes > Scorpaenidae > Pterois > Pterois miles. Next base: position 11,026,377 of record CAMQGK010000008.1, read on the forward strand.
GGAGCAAAAAACGTTCTCTCCATGGATAAAAGCCTTCAGTGCCGTTCTTTGCTCTTCTTTCAGTTCTGACCTCTTCAGGAGCCACTGTTGTCGTATGCTGTAGATCATACAGCCGCCACTGTTCACACTACGAGCAGCACCGCAACATTCTCCATTTTCAATGGAAGCCGATGATATGAAGCTACAAACGCCCAGCACTTGTTGCTTGATGCACTGCAAATAAGATAAGATAAGATAAGATATTCCTTTATTAGTCTCACAGTGGGGAAATTCACAAATAAAGTTGAGCTGGTCTCAGCTTTCTTCAGCGCTCCAATGTGAAATCAACCCATCACATGTTGTCGTTTCACCCTCTAGAACGAAAAAGAAAATAACAGCGAGCACGTCTCCAAATCTTGAAAAGTATCGGGTGCCAGGCGGCAGCAAGGACAGGCGGAACAAAATCTCTGGCTCTCACAGATAAAGTGCCTTTATTATTATACTGGGCAAGCAAACAAAGGCGTTACAGCAATAAGCCTTTGTCACGCTGACGAAGGCTTATTGCTGAAACACGTTCGCCTTTCGTTTCACCCTCTGCCGTCTAAAAAAATCTTTTAATCAGTTCCCAGTGCTATTTAACGACTACGTCAATGAGCGCTTGAGCAACACTCCAACACTGACTCGCCAGCAATGTAGCTGACCATTTTGTCACTCATAATGTGAAAGCAGTCACGCCTGTATCTGCCAGTAGCTCCTCGCAGGATGCTGACTGGTCCGTGCATTGGCTTGCTGACCACAAGACAAGAAAAGATGGATTTTCATGTGATGCGTGATCTCGTGACATCGCTAGAACCCAGCTGCTGGGAAGGCTCAGTAACATATATGCACAAAAACTAAACTTTGTCTCTGTTCAGACTGAATTGCACACACAAATATTAAACAGAAACATGCATACAGGTGCAAAATATCTTACCCGCATGTACAAGTTTGCATGCACCTACGCTCTTTCCATCTGACTCACACACACACACACACACACACATTCACGCTGTTCAATATAACCTGGAGTGTTGCAAGGAAAATGGTCCCAAAGTGCAATTCATCACTTCTGTCTCCTCCTGTTTCTTCTCCCCTCAAGCAATACTGACCTTTCCCGATGATTCATATGACTCCACACAAGCGCACATACACTAAAACACAAACACATACAAGCATACACGCACACCTTGCATTTTTATATACACATCTTATGTTAACATCACAATTTTGGGGCTTTTATGGTATAGTAAAATTGTGATCCCCTTTCTGCAGACATTTTGAGTTGATGGAAATGTCCGACAGCCAGCAGCAGGGACTGGACCCACAAGGATAAAGTTGAATAATATAACGGGTTTTAAGGAGCAGAAGTGGAATGAAAAATGCAATGGGTTATTGGCAAATGTATTTCAGTTCCTCTCCTTATAATGATGGCCATCTATCACTGCCTTTATTTTATTATTTTTCATGCAGATTTGTATTGTTATGCTAATGTTACAGTTACTTATCCCATTGCTGTTCTGCTGACTGGGACTTGCTGGAGCCAGCAGTCAGTGTACGTTCTCATTAGCGTTCCACGGTTTGCTAATGTAATTGTGCTGCTCCCGCAACAGCGTTTTACAGCACTTTCTTTCAACTTTGTGAAGAAAAGTAAAGTAAAAGTTGTACATACCGTGAGACTGCGAGGTGTACTCACGAATGAATTATCCCATGTCGTGTCGTACTGATGGAAATCACAGTCACCCCAAAAAGTTTACGCTGCCGCTTGGATTTTAGCTTGTTCTTGTTTTTTGGTCAGGCTCTTAAGATTTTGTTCCCACCTGACTGGGTCCAACAAGCAGCTTGTCTCCAAAACGCATCAATTAAACAGGAGCAATGACGCCATCAGCTAGCAACCTCGACATGAACTAGTTCAGTCAGCAACCCAGATACACAAAGGGGGGAGGAAAAGATGGGGGAGAGAGCAGAGGGAGGCAGAATTGAAGCTGCGAGAGAGGGAGGTATTGGGGGAAAAGATAAGACAGAAAAAGGCAGCGATTGACAAAAAGTGATGGAGGCATAAGGGCAGAGAAATGGAAGAGGCACAATGATTAAAAAGGGGGAAATGCTGAGACTGTGAGCGGGCGAAATGAGAAAGATGGGGGAGAGGATTAAGGCAATGAGTAAGACGGATCTACTAATGCAGATACCATGTATTCTCATCTGGGCTGAAAATGCATCTTGTTTTGTCCCATGTTGCGCCTCCACACCCAATTTCCTGCCTCTCATCACTGTCAAAGCAAAACAAATAAAATCTTTAAGGAGGATGGATTACCTACTCTTCTTGTGAGGGATGGAGAGGAAAACAGAGCGCTTGGAGCGGAGCCACTAGACGTGTCCCCTGACCGAATGATTGCTGCATTTGCTACGATACAATGGCTGTGATTAGCAGGTTGACAGGCACCCTAAGGACAGTCTAAATATACAGTATCAATAGTATGCTACAAGAAAGCAAGGGTTTCTTTTTTTAACCTAACGTTGTTAAATCAACATATCAATAGCTGAAGTTATATGATTATGTAACTTGGCAATGACAAAAACTGAGCTGCATGTCTTAAAGCTAGGTTTGGTAATCTTCTTTAAAAACATTTTTTGTTATATTTGTTGAGATCACATTGTAGAGATCAGATTGTAAATTTCTCCACTGTGGGACAAATAAAGGAATATCTTATCTTATCTTATCACTGCATCCCAACAGCAATCAATAAAACATCAACGCTCTGACAAAAATGTTCACTGTTTATGCTCATTATGCTAATTTGGAGGGAGCTGCATTAGAGGGACGGGCTGCCAGGGTTTAGCAATTTTCTCGCTAAATTTAGCGACTTTGGGGCCTAGTCAGCGGAAACTGTTACGAACTACTTTCATCGGAAAAGAGTTGAAACAATAGCTGTTTTTTTTGTTTTTATTGTTTAAATCTAGCGTACTCTTGCTAGTTGCTCAAAATTACCAACCCTAGCTTTAAATTTAGACACTAATGCTTAGGCCAGACCAGCCATGTGAACAGCGAGTGGCGGCTGCGTTACCTCAAGGCTACGTGATTCATGCATCCATTGTTCACACCAGCTGCATGTCAGCTGCGGTTCTACATAAAGTTTGACTCTCATAATGGCCATTTCATGTCATTATAAATGTCATAATTATTTTAGACAGAGAAAGGTCAAGAAACGTGGTAATTTGTAAATAATAGTAATAAGCCACAATTAAAACCCCGTAAAACCCCAACCCCCGTGAGCTGAACAACTTAACTTAGCAATCTAGCTGTCTCTAATGCTAGCTTGCAGTTGAAAAAAAAAAATCACACAAAATCAATTTAGTTTGTATTTGTATTACTGTCATCCACGATGTCATCAGCAAAATTATTAATTTAGGGTTTTAAAGCTTTTGATTGTGCAGCATTTCATTACCTTTTCAGCTCCTTTTACCCCAGCCACAGAGTAAGGACAAAGTAAAGAGGCAGAATTGCATTGCTCCTCCTAAAATATGACAGCAATTTAAGCTTCTTTTCTTCTTTTTTACACACAGATGTATCTTTGAAGAGAATAGTGCTAAAATGCAGATAGTGCTATATCTATTGCATCCACTGGGTTCTAAACATGGCGACGGCTAACGGTGCTAACAGCGCTAACAGTGTCCGGAGGATGGGCATGACGCTTCTGCGACAACATTATCAGCTGTAACCGCTGTCTGTGCACAGTGCAGAGCGGCAGTGGTGAACTAGCCAGTGAGACACACTCACATGCACTAAGATGCACATGCAGCCAGCCCGGCAATATCAACAAAGCACAGAGAAGCGCGAAATACAGCACACACAGAGGGAGAGGGACTTCAGACTCTGCTCAGGTAGACATTACTCCTCTATATCTTTGCATAGCAAATAGCCATTTGCTGCTATATTAATGTGCTGAATGTCGTATAGATCACCTTTAATTTAATCACTTGCACTTTTGCCCAAACTTCTTCAAACAACTTCTTTAGTCCATGATGTTCAGTTAAAGTAATAGATGTATTTTGTCTTTTACAACTGAATTTGCCATGCATTATGTTATATAAGATAGTGATAAAGGATTTCAGCATTACAGTAAATTATTATATAATTGGCCAACAGTATTGAAAATGGCTTTACTGTAGCCTACTGTCTACCATGATAATTGAGCGCAGGATGAAAACATATTTTGCTGCAGGCAGAGCTTAACAGTGGTATACATAAACTGATTAGCCAACAAAAGCTCAATTAACCGCAGACAATTAAAGCAATGTTGTGATAATGACTATATTATTGTGATGCTAGCCAATGCATACTTAATGATCCATTATTTACTTGTAGCAAACTGTGAATAATTAAATCATGTAAATATATATCTATATTTCAGGCCCTGAATTGAATGTGAAGGGTCTGAGGAACAGGAAGTTACATCCAAATCATGATCTCGTTTCCGCAGCCTGAGCCAGCCAAAGACGACAACTATTCATTAACTATCATTAGACTACCTAATGACAGGCATGTATCTCACAGTTCACATATGGAGTACATATGTTTCAGACCGGTGTGTAAACATCTATAGTACTCCATTTCAACCACACGAAAATGGGCCAACCATAATTGATGATATTAGAGGGTTAAAAAGGGCTGGACGAGAGTGTGTGTGTGGCTTAGAAGTTGACAAGACAGAAACCAGACATGGGCAGGAGGGAGTGTGTATCCACTGAAGTCAAGGCAGAGGTTAATTACAGTTTTTAACCTGTTTTTTAACCTTTAGCTAAACCAGGAGTCGGAAGACAGACGTTCAAAATATATGCAACAAATATTGGCAGAAAAAGTGATTTTGTCTATTTTTAATATTATAATCACATTAGTCTAATTCTTTGAAGGAATAATTTAAAAATTTTGCTTTCTTGTCAAGAGTTAGATAAGAAGATTGATACCACTCTCCACCAAATATGACGCTACAGCCATAAGAGAGCTATCTTAACTTAGTTTATAGCTTAGCTTAAAGACTGAGATGTGAAAACAGGGTAAACAGCAAGTCTGGCTCTGTCCAAAGGTAACAAAATCCACCTACCAGCACCTCCAAAGCTCGGAAATTAACATATTATATTTTGTTTGTTTAATACATGCAAAAACGCAGCATAAAAATAGCAAATTGTTGTTTTACAGGGGGTGATGTGCCAAACTATTTCAAAAAGATATGAATGGTAAATACATATATTTTTGATCCCAAAGTCTGAAAAAGAAAGAAAATTTGCATGCCAAGAAAGTCGTAGTTCGTTGTAAAACTGCTGAGGTATCAGACTGTGAAACGTACGTAGTTAGACACACTACAACTGTACACCCAAAAGTCGCGTAATGACGTCTCTCTGAAGCTACGATGCCTGTGTGTTTCCTACTGGGATGAACTCACATATGTGAGGAGTCTCGCTCGTTCTGTCTCTTCCTCAGGGACAAAAAAGGATCCTGGATAAAATGTTAGATAATGTTAGATAATGTTAGATAACATTCGATAACGTTTCCTCAGCTTGCGAGCTAGTGTTGGTGACGTATATTGCCTAAAACGAGAGATGTAGTTCATTGAGCGGTTTCACACAAAAATAAATAGACAAATTGTGACTTTCTTGACTTGAAAAATTATGTTTTAAATCAACAAATATATGTGTGGTTCATGGCGCAGGGTCAAAAATATTTGTTTCTGTCCATTGTCATATTTTTTCTAAAATAAGGTCCCACGGAGTCCACCGGAAGGAACGTGACTTTGGTTCTCTATAACATACACAACGTTCCATGTTGTAACCAGGCAGCATTAACGTAGCTTCATGTTTAGCATAAAGATAATGTCAAACTATTCCTTTAACATTTGGGAATATTCAAGAGATAAGAGCTTCTTGAAACACAACTTTATTTGCACTGGGGAAAGGAAAGTTTTCTCAACCCACTGACAGATTTCTCACTTGTCATGAGAAGAGAAAGATTTCAAAAAGTCTTAGATCAAACGTCTTGTTGAGATCATGTTTTTTTATCCACAGGAGAAAAAGTCAGCGTCCCATTTTTAGTCCAAAACTTTAAAGTTTAAGAAGAGCTGGGTTGTACGGCCGGCAGGCTGCACCAGGGTGGGGCGGATGGAATTAGAAAGCTGCCATATGTCGGCCTCGTGATCACAGAGTGACTGAGTTATACAGCGAGGGAGCGGTCCGTGGATAATGAGCACGTTCTGAGAGAAATGACGAAAGGACTCGAGTTGAATGAGGGGAGTGTGTTCACTCGGATGTAGGTTAAGTTTGCCCTCTCCATGTTCCTGCCTCTTACACCTGCACAGACTCGTCTTTATCCTGGCAGTCCTCCAAAAGTCTCACATTGACTGCCACCTTTTCTGCTCTTCCATTACCTTAATTCGTTCTCTGCTCTCTCAGACACCTCTCTCATGTCTGTCTGCCTTCACGTTTGATCCTTCCACAGTCGCTCTTTCACTTTGTCTCTTCCTCTCTCCATGTCTGGTACACACTATCTGTATTTCGGGTATGCGTCTCATCTTTTTGGGAATTGGGAAATCCACTGTTTTTTTTCCACACCAGGCTTTCTTTTCTTCTCTCTAAGCTCTCCCGCTTCAAATAATTCAAAACCTGCTCTGCATCTTCCTCGGCTGCCGTGTAGACTGAACCGGGTTCTGCAGAGAGGAGGGGAAATGCTTGAAAGGGCCCGAGATTTAAGTAGCAGCAGCAGACAGGCAGTGTCCTGGCATTAAATTGGAAGGAACGTTTTGGGAGCCGCTTGGAAGCGCTGCTGCGTTTGCTCTCAAACAACCACACACACACAGTGGTGGTTTAGGGACAGTGTGGGAGTGCATACGCCTCCGTTTCCCAAAATAACCACCAGATGAGGGGCAGGGAAGCAGGGCGAGGTTGGTACAGGAAGATATAAATGGATGCTAATTGTATGGCTCCTTCAGATTACACTGAAATCCAACCGACTTGTACACAAACTCCCCGTGTCTGTGTATGTGTGTGAAAATGATCCTGCTTCTATTGTGTTAAGATCAGCCTTTATGGATGGCAGCTTTATGGCTTTTAAATGCTACGTACATGGCTTCACTCACACACAGCACATACAGATTATAATGGATAATAATCATATGTTTCTCAAATGGCACCCAAAAAGAGAACTCCCATGTATTATTTCTATAATCCCTCCAAAAATAGAGTTCAAAAGACGCGAGTCTCAACGCTCATTTTCTAGAGCTGCTCCATCCTTACACCAAAAGCTGACTGTACAGACTCTGCCTGTTTGTCTAAGCTTAGTAACTCACATTAGTTCTGTTTGGATACACCGAATTAGAAGAAGCTGCATCACATCGCCTCGAATCCCCTCACAGCTTCCAACAAAAATAGTTCGCTCCTCCTACTCAAGTGTCACTTTACTGACTTTGCAAAATAGACTCATTTGGTTTCTAATCTCACAAGAGGCTCTTAATGCAAAAGAGAGGGGAGAGAGAGCGACAGATGAATGATGTAGAGGAGGAGAGGAGGAATGGAGGCAGCTCCAGATATAAATGGTAGATAATTACATGGCTGATGCTCTGGCGTTGATGTGAGCAAGAGAGCAAATCAGTGGAGGATACACACCACTTATATATGCAGTAATGCTCTAATGATTTTATACAAACAATAAGGAAATGTTTTTTCTCAGTCAAAAGCTTTATTTCAGGAAATGAGAAGCAGTATATTTCCCACTGACGTAGATTCAAGAATGCATTTTGTCATGGGCAACCCTGATCCTGACATCATGATTTTCCACATGTTGCACAATATTTTTTGCAATTAAACACATGAAACTGGGATTTTTCTTGTTTCGCAAGAAACCGCACAACCTTTTGACAGGAGATGAAGCAGAGTGACCAAAGAGGAACACAAGCTCAGCTAACGGTCACAAAAAGATCAATTTGTAGTCCTGCCTCACCACCTGCTGCTCGTACAGGGAATGACAACAAGCCTCTCCATGAACGGAGGGGGCAGAACACAAGATTCAACACCGTGTTGACACCTTTCCTCCTCATTATTATCAGCTCGGTGGATGTTTAACACAGCTTACCACAAGTATAAATTAAAATGATTTTCCTGGATGATTATTTCGTCATGTTGAGTAAGAGAAATAATCTGCGTGTTTACACTTGCATTCCTTCCCCACCCTCTTCTTATCTGACAAAAGCAAATCTCACATAACTGTTGTGTAACATGGGTTCTGCCGTCTATTTCCTTGTGCTTTAAAGAAAAGTCTGTGAATGTTCTCATTCATCCATATTCATTCTGGCAACAATTACAGTACAGTCTGACTAGTCCCCACTACTCTGACAAACAGTGGAGTTAGATCCAGGTTTTTAAGTGTCAGCCCACTATTCTCCTAAGGCAACAGCTTGTTAGTGGAGTTTCACCTGTCCATTGTTGGGGGCGTGTGAGTCCCACTAGTGAACGACAGTCATTAAGGATTCAATGGGGCTACAGGTGGACAACAGTCGTTAGGCGTGACGTGCGGTTACCAGTGAATGACAGTCGTTGTGTTCGCTAGGGACACTTGAGGTTAGTTTCGGGCTGCCTTTGATGTTGAGTCTTTTCGGTATGGCTGAAAGTGCAGCATTGTAAATGGGGGATAGGTGGTGTCTCAGACCCTCCTCTGTTTAAGGAGGGTTTTTCCACTTAAACATAGATGGCTTCTTTTACTCCTCTTTCAAACCATCTGTCCTCTGTGTCTAAAATTTTAACATTGCTGTCCTCAGAGGAGTGAGCCTTTTCCTTAAGGTGTAAATAGACAGCTGAATCTGGACCTGAGGAGTTTGCCCTTCTATGTTGGGCCATGCGTTTATTTAAGGGTTGTTTAGTTTCTTTAAAGACAACCTAACATGACCCAAGCCCAACCAAGTATTTCCACAAATATCTGTCTGTATTTATGAATGTAAACTATATCCATTCTTTTTGTTGTCAGCTTCTCTTTCTAAGGTCAGGGATGAAGAATGAAACCCAACTTTTAAGCTAACACAGACATCTGTAACTCTATCTGCTGAGGAAGATCATGTGAGATGATAAAGCACAAGCACAATTACAGCTTTCAGTACACTTTAGAGCAGGGCTGTCGAACAAACAGCCCAAGGGCCACAACTGGCCCGCCTAAGGGTCGAATCCGGCCCACTGGATAATTTTGCAAAGTGTGAAAATTGCAGCAAAGTGATTCATTCCAACTTTTCCCTACTATTCCTGTCTGTCCACGGGAGTTTCATGATGTCCCGATGTTGGACACCTCACGTACTGTCAGGCGAAGGCTACTGTTCATGCAGGAGCCACCAGTGGAAAATTGTCAAAAATGAGAATACTGGACACAGAGTGTTGGGCTTTCCAAAGAAAATGGACGTTTTTTAATTCTTCGCAGAGGTAAATGGGAAGCCAGTGTGCTCAGTGTGTTCACAACACCGTTCAGTGTTCAGGGAATATAACTTTCAGCACCACTATCAGACTCATCATTGCAGAAAATAGAAGAACTTACGAGGACAACGGTGAACAGCGAAGGGAAATGAATTATTGGCAGATATAAAATAGTAATAACAAAAGTCCAGAGTCAAATCCCAAGTCAAGTCAGCCAAACAAAGTATTTTTTAATAAATATTGGGATAATTCAGCAGTAATTCCAACATGGAAATAAAGCAGATCAATCAACTTTGTATTATTTTCCTGGAAACATGTTAAATAAATTACCAGCTATTTATTACTGCTAACTGGGAAACAGCAGAAAAAAATTAATAAATAATATTTATAATAGATAATAATAATAAAAGTCTGGATACAAGTTAAGACATCCAAATTATTTTTTTAAGAAATGTGAAAAAGAGGTAAATACATTAAATTAATAATAATAATAATAATAATAATAAAAATAAATAAATTATAAGTTCAGACAATATATAGTATATCCCTAAATGGGGCCCACTGAGTCTCAGTAAGACTTATAATGGGGTATCCTATTATAAAACTGTGGTATTACTACTTTAACTTCAGTATGTGATCAGAATCCCAGCACTGGTACATGAGAAATAACATTAAATCCTGCTGCGCCTCCACACTGGCCGTTACGGTAAACCGGTGAGACAAACAAAGCACCAGCCCGGTCCTCGCTCGCAACAGTGACGTCAGCGCGCAGCGGCGATTGGGCGAGCAGCAGCTAAACTGTACAGTAATAAGACCAGACACCGACAACAAAACAACAGCTGCGGCCGCATGAGGCCAGCTAAGGGCACGCTTGCACTTTTCGGGCTCACGCTGTAAAGATTTCGGGTAAGGCTAACCTGTCCGTACTCTTATTTGACGTACTTCGGTAGCTGATTTAGCCTCCTCGGCTGCTTCCGCCCTCTAGGAAGTTTCTTTTGTCCTCTTCAGTCAACAACAAAACAAGCGAGTCAGTGTGCTGACCGCAGAAGGAGGTGTGCTGGCCTGTTTTAACATCAATCTAATAACAAGTCGATACTGGTATCAAATACGGGTCCATGCTGTCAAAACAAGTCGGTTATGTCGCGGATTGTTACACTGTGAATACCTTTGGACTGGCTAATATCAGGGGCAGCACACAGATAGCCTGCTGGGTGTGTTAGGGGCAACATGAGTTACACAATAGGTGATGCCATTTTATCACTACTAATGTGCTGTTTGACAGTGAAATGGTAGCACAGTTACTTTTATGTACCTTGCTCTTCATAATATTTGCAATAGAGATATAAATACATGCAGGTCAAGCAGATCAAGTGCAGGGCAACACTACAGTTAACCTCCTTATGGTGCATTTCCTTGTCTGCAGCTTACAGCAATTTGGTGGTTTTTGTCCACCTGTTTCTAATTTTCTTGAATCTTATTCCTCCAGATGTCACAATGGCTGCACACTTCACTATTTCCGACAGCGAGTCCGAGCCATCGGAGGAGGTAGAGGAAGGAGAGGACAGCCAGTCATTATCTGTGCAAGAGCCTCAGCTTCCTCAGCGCCACTCCCTCACGCTACCTGAGCTCAGACTGACAGGTAGGAAAAATAGGGGGGAATTTATAGATGTGGAGCTTTTAAAAAAACAACAGAAAACTTGGCAACAAGAGGCACAGGAGTATCTAAATCTGCCAAGTATGTTTGAGCATCCTTTACCACAGTGTGCTCCAGATGGGACTCCAAGTTTATCTTGCATTATTGCTGCATTTACATTTATCCAAACTCGCCCCATCTGTCAGCAGCCTTTTTCACAAAAGATGGGCACACACAGAAATCTCTGTCAGACAGAACAAAACTGAGTTTGTTGTATTTCTGCTCCAGTTGTCAACAGCATTACTTTGTTATTCAAGATCCCCAAGTGTTCCCACTGCAGTGGGTGTCAGCATACGACGACAACATGGTCACATTCACCAGGGCAGTGATGTATATGTATGTACAGTGAAAACCTAAACCTAAACCGCACAAAAAAGGGGAAAAAACATTTGATGTTAGTACATCAAACCACTCATTCATTGCTGTCTCCAGCGCTACTGTCCATTTATCCCCCTACGTTGTCCTGCCATGTCTTAGGCCTCATTTTGCACAACATATTGCACACAGGTTTTAGAGTGACATACTTTGGGACTTTGGTTAGTTGGAATTTAAGCTATTCAACTTTGCATTTAAGTCTAACTGTATTCAAAGTAGTAAGGAGAGAAGTTGTTTCTATTTTTAACACACTGATAGCCTATTTTATGTCCTTATTGCTCCCTTTCCTGTGTCTAATGTTGATCTAATGCTGCTCCTGTGAGGCATCACAAAGCCCTCTTACCTTTGTCTCCCTTAGCGACGGGTCGACTCAGGCTGAACTCAGAGTCCAAGGCTTCCACCGTCTCCAGGGACGAGGAGCTCCAGGTGAGGGGGGAGGACGAGGCTGGCACGCCCACTGATGGAGCTCCGTTCCGGGGACGGTCCAAGTCGGCTCCTCCTGCTCTGTGGGCAGCCAAGAAATACGGCCGGCAGCTCCGAAGGATGAGCGACGAGTTCGACAGCCTGCTGGACAAAGGGGTGAGAATGAGGGGTCAGAAGAGGGACAGTGGGTTTAAAACGGGTTTTCCTACTATAACCGAAAGAGGACCTATTGTGCTTTTGTGCTTTTTCTCTTTTATTTAGTGTGTTATATAGTTTTTGCATATAAAAGGTCTGTAAAAACAGAAACACTGCTCCTGCAACTGCCCGAAATGCCTTGATTGAAATGCTGTCTTTTCTTCTGTAACATGGTGATGGCACCAAGTAACACATTTCCATGATAACCTGAAAATGAGCAGAATAGGTCCTCTTTAACTCTGCGGATCTATTTTGCACAGGAAATGAAGAAGGTGAGGAGCGCTGGGTCAGCCAAACAGATGCATCACTCGAAAAGCTGGTGGAGCTACCTCTTCAGTCACCAGGAGACGGAGGGGGAGAATACCCACCATGAAAACCACACTCATCGCACTGAATAAGAACCGAGAGAGGAAATATAGAGTGGCACGAGGAATGGAGGAATCCACGGGGAAGGGGACGAGAAGACAGCAGTGGGGAAGCCAAAAGAACAGTTGTTGTGAACAAAAAGACCTGCTCTGAATAGGGATGGAAGAAACGTTGATTTGATCAAAAAGACAGACACAGAGGATGTCCCATCCCAGTCGTGTCATTTTTATACATCACTGGTAACTACAGTTAAACAGTTTTTTTGTATTTGTGTTGGTTGTGATGTTAAACGATATTGCTGGGCAGCCCACTGTGAAACAGTGAAAGTCAGTCAGGCATGAGGATAGACAGTTGGACTCCACAGAATGGATCAAAAGATGGGCCCAGAGAGGGGAGACAATGAAAACACAAAGAAAGACTAGCATATACAGAAAGTGGTCAGTGACCACTCAGTTAAAAGATGCTTATACTACTTAAGTTTTCTCTCCCATCAACACTATGCAATATGCTGTAGATGGAGAGATAAAAAAATCACATCACCTGACTGTCTGAGGCCACCTTGAATGCTGTTAGAATTTCCTTCCTCATCTTTGTGAGGAAATCAATGTGTTACTCATGCTTGTTTGCTCCAAACGCTGTGCTTAACTAGTGGAAACCACTGTAATTGTGTGCCAAAATAATCTGCAGGCAACAGAGGAAAGAGTATAGAAAAAGGGAAGGATTTTTTAAAGTATTCAACTCAGGCCTTCGTCCTGTTCTACTACCTGCAAGCCGGTACCATTTAAAACAACTGTACTTGACTATCATTAACTGCTTTAGATATCAAATTTATCAAAAAAAGAACAATCTTGTACAAGGACAATCGCTGATGATGCAGAAATACTATCTTTTGTAAAACTTCAGGGTTAGATTATATCTGAGGACATTAAACACATATAAAAAGCACAAACCAATATGAATCTATCTTTTTAAAAGCCTTGGATGAGCAAAAAAAAAAAAAAAAAAAGACTTTTGAACTTTTATGTGTAAATATTTTGTTAATATTTTATCAGATTGCAGGGGTGGGGGATTATAAGCAATGTGGTTTAGCCAGATTTTAAGATTAATTTTGGCCGACCTAGCAATAGGCAGTGTACAATCCATGGCTGTTGTGATAAATGTTATGTGCTTATTTAAAGATGTGGGTTGGGGATGAATTAACTGCTGTACGAGGAGCCAACACACTAGGCCCGTTTATTCAGCCCTCAAAGCATGATGTAGAAAAGTCACATTTAAACACAGCTGGAAGGGATTTAAACTTGGCTTTTCCAAACTATTTGTGGAGTTTGTTTAGGAAAATCAGTCCTGCTGGGTTTATAAAACACTTTAAATCTGCATTGGGATGTGAATAAAATGGGATCTTAATCTATCAAGATGTAGGAGTGCTGATCTGATGCTAGATTAGCTCTCTATGTATTATATCCAGACTTTTAATGGCACACACTACACACAATATGGCATATATTGGAGTTATTATTGTTCATATTAATGATTATAAACTAAGATCAGCCCTTCTGCACAGCTTGGTGAATATGATTAGGCTTTTGTGACTTGTTTATCTATATGTGATTATTGGAAATGGTAATAGGTTTGTTCTACTTGTGTCTTACTCTCTTCCTCTCGACTTGTAGGGTTGAGTTGTGAAGTGCTCGGGTGGTGTGCAGGCTAGTAAGCTGCTGCCTTTGTATTGTCTTTAAAACTTTTCTCCACCTTTTTTTATAGCTTTTCCTAAACTTGGTTCAGGACCATTTTTTAAATCAGAGAATTCCAGACAATCTGAATGACACCACTGTTTTTTAAGATTCATCTGATATGTTTGGTAACATGCAACCCTGACTGTGTAAGACGGATTCACTGAATCATACTGGTGATCTGTAATAAAGCTCCCAACTCAAGTTAGACTATGCTGTTACACTGAAGTAATTGTGCCGTCATAATAAAGTGTTTTATGTTATAAAAAGTCACTCCTAGTAGACCCGTACCTGTACGTCGACACAAGTAGTACAGTTGAATCAGCCGGCAGAGAATATATGTACATGGTGTTGAGAGCCTGGGGCCAGATGTGAATTTAGAAGAGTATAATATTGTCATGAACTGCCTTGAACATGCTGTAACCTGTGATGTGATGCCACACAACCAGCCTTGTCTGTTTAGCCAGTTACCGCCTTAAACTTTACAGCTCGCTGCGCTCACGATAAACAGCACAATAATGTGGCGGCGCGTTCGCTGTCACAACTGTGAAAAACATAATGGCGAATGCTGGGAAAAAAAGCTATGTTGTGGTTTTGGCTTTTAAACATTTGTGACAGTGAACGCACCCCAGAGGGAAAACATGCCTGGACACCTGGAGTTTTGCAACCATCCTCGATATTACTTGAATCTGAAGATGTGTGTGGAGAACTTCTAATCTTATGTTGGATTCTTTTTCATTTTTAAATGAATTTTGTACATTTTCTCTACAGCTGTGAAACTTCTGGTATATGCTGTCCTAAATAAATGATTTTAAGAGTGGTTTTAAAGCGAGTCTTGTATTTCTTTAAAATTGCACAGTATAAAAGGACACTTTGGAAATGTCAGATTTGTTTTAATTGAAAGTTTGCATTCAATCAAAGACAATTCAAATGGGAAAGCTAGAAGAAAAAAGCCATAATATTAGTTTTACTATAGAATTAGTCTTAAAATGATGGCACATTGACATATTTGTGAACAGCAAACATTTTTTGGTTAGTAGGCAACACATCTACTGAATGAAAATACTGTGCTTTATGGCAAAAAGGTCACAATAAACAGGACAACTTATTGGCCAATGCTGTCCAAAATGTTACTTGAACTCAGTACATAGCTAAAGAACAGCACAAGTTTTATTTTAACCTGTTTTTATGTTCATTTATTGTCTATTTTCCCTTATTGTGTTGTTATTATTCTTTCAGACTATTAATGATGCATCCCGGACATACTTGCGCCCACAGTCCAAAGCTGACAGCCTGTCCATGTCTGTGTCACTCAGTGTGAAGTCAAAAAGCCTCGCATTGTCCTTTATTCTGTCTGGACTGGAAGATTTTGGGAGCACTGGGACGCCCTGCTGCACAGCCCAGCGCAAAAGGACCTGAAGAGGAACAAAAGACCTAATCGTTTTCCAAGTGTTTGTGTTAAAGGTTTTTATTGGTTTTATCGGTGAGTGATGTCCCAAAAATATGTGAATACGTGTGTGTTTACCTGTGCAGGTGTGCGTTCACAGTTCTTCGCCACCTCGATGACCACAGGGTCAGTGACCAGGTCTCCTTTCCCTAAGGAGGAGTACGCTTGGAAACACACTCCATACTCCTCACACACTCTCTTCAGCTCTGTCTGACACAGCTTTGGGTGAAACTCTACCTGAAGAACCAACAACAAAAAGCACTGCATTGGCTTGTTCTGAAACTGGGAGAATAAAACCACCTGCCTTTTGCTCATCCTTTGTACCTGTAGCAGAGCAGGAGTGATTTTGCAGCTCTGCATCAGTTCTCTCATGTGTGCTGGTGTGTAGTTGGACACTCCTATGGCCTTCAGCTTCCCCTGAGCATGCAGCTCCTCCAGTGTGGCCCAACTCTGAGCTCGGTTGCCTGGAATCAAATATTAATCAGCACCTCATCATCAATGTTATTCACTTACAACTACATTATGGAGGAGGAAAGTGAGAAGACAGCTTGAATCTTTAAATTAGTGGAGCTTTATTTATAATCTGCTACACCAGGCTGAAGAAAAGAGTTACTTCAAATATTTTTTACATAAATGCACATGCAGGCCATACATACACGGTTATTCTAAATATAGTAACTCTTTACTTGAGTTGCGTTGGTCAGCCACGTCCAGACCCTGTGTGCCAGGCCAGTGGATCAGGTAAAGATCAATGTAACCCAAGTCCAGCTGAGACAGGCTGCTCAGGGCTCCTTCCATGGCTCTCTCACCCTGATCCTTGGAGCCCAGCTTACTGCAGGAAGAAAGACAGAGAGGTCATTGACAATTGTACACCAATACAACAAGTGTCACTTATTTACAGAAATGCTGTGCTCTTTTGGAAGAGCCTATGAGCCCATTTACATCACCTGGTTATGAATACATCCTCTCTGGTTAAGCCGTGTTTGGGCAGGAGCTCCTTCAGGGCTCGGCCCAGTGCTGCTTCATTGTTGTAGACGGCTGCGCTGTCAAAGACACGATAACCAGCAACCAGCGCTGCGTCCACAGCCCGGTGGACATCTTCAGGAACCACCAACTTGTAAGTCCCAAAACCCAGGAGGGGCATCTGAACCCCCGTATTTAGGAGGACAGAGTGGGTAGTGGAGAAGGAGGAAGACATCTGATCTGACTTGTTTTCTTTGTACCCTGTTTGGACTGGTTAGTCTACCCAACACTGTTAAAGAGGGAGAGAGACAGCTCAGGACAAACAACAAAGGGGAGATTTTCTTGATTATAAATTGGTTCTATCGGGACTGGTGCACTGATTTCTACAGGTTACCACCAGTTTTTTTCTTGTTTCTTTTTTTACAGAGAAAGGTCGTAGTGTTGTAAATGAGCACCAATGATGTAACGTTAAACCTTTGAAAAACCTACAATGATGCAGTATTAAGATATCATGGCGTCACAATGCAGCTAGGTGTACAACATGGCTGTGTGTGTGACAGTGAGTAGGAACATGGTGGGAAGTCAATATGTAGCAAAGGCAGTGTTATATGTCACAATGACTGGCTTGGGAACTGATTTACAAGTACAATTTCTCTCCCCAGAGATGTTATATTTGGAACAACTGTAATATTTTATATAAGGGCATATCTCTATTTAATGATAAAAGGTTTAACAATGGTATTATACTTGTGAGTCAGCTGTTCATAATGACAGACTACTATACAATTATTATATAATATTTCTCAGCAGGTATAATATACCAATAACCCCAAAATAATTTTCTATAGTTTTTTGACGCTATCTCGTCTGGTATGTACATGTTATTTGTATTGACCACTCTCTGCCCTTGTCAAGGTCGCCCCCTGACACAATTTAATCTCTATTAAGTTAAGTTTGTTTTTCTGTTAATATTAAGTATGAACTCCAGGATAAGGGCCTTGTTTCGGGACAACATGGTTTCTAGTTAAAACCGTTTTCCTACAAACAGGCTATGATTAGACAAAATGTTTGTACCTGACACTTTTGACTACTTGCAGTCTTTCTCAGAGGTGTCAAGTGATGTTAGTGTAACTTCACCTGTGGGAGGTTAGGTGGGGTTTTCCTCCCCCCCTGGTGGTGCCGTCAGGCAGTGGGCGCCTCTGCAGGACTGTGTCCCGGGTGTGAGATAGCTGTTAGGCTCCCTCATCCCGGATGACAGTCTTTGGGGTCCACTACTGGATATCAACCGCCTCTCCGATCCACCGATGGAAACTGTTGCCTTCAGTTATAATGACCTTGGGTGCTTCCCAGTCCATGAGCTGGTTCTCTCTTTTACAGCGGTCTGAAAGTTTTCCCATTTCAGGTGGGATGAAAAACTCCATATAACCACCCACAGATTAAGACAAACATCACTTGACACCTCTGAGGAAGACTGCAGAAGCAAGTATTCAATACTGTCATAGCCTGTCTATATGAAAAAAAGTTTTAACTATATAAAAGCAGCTTAATGAACCTTTTTCCAACATGGTCTCTACTCTCGCAGCAACATTTTATTGCAGTTATTTTGTTAGTGAAATTAAAACAAAAGTTCCATCTAACAAACAAGGTAAAATAAGTGTCATTTAAATCGATTCAACGAGTCTATCCAGTGAAATATTTCTTACAAGAGTGACATGTAAATTGCTCTCTCTGCGAATCACATCATGAAACGTTACCTCATTAATTTTGATCCTGTAAATTTACTGTACATATGAGCTGTGGAAAGATGTTTTATATTTGACATTTGCGCAGATTTTACACTGTACTATAGAAATACTACATTTAGTGGCTGTTTACAGTGACAAAGACAGTGATACATTTTTTCTTATCAATCTCATTTTAACTCATGAAGTTCCACATTCACGAGAGTAAATTTATATATTTAAAAAAAAGCCTAATTTCTTAGAAACACTGTTACAGTGATGCAGCGTTAAATCCTGCAGAACGTTACGGGCCTGTGCAATACACTGTTAACATGAAGCTACAATGAAGCACGTTTAAAAACCCTGAACACAGCTAAGCTATGTAGCATTAATACGCCTGAGAGGAGTCTGAACGCCACAACACGAGACCAAACAACCACAAAGACGCGCTGTGAACACTCGTTAGAAGTTGACGCCATTAAACGCCACCGTTAAAATAACTCATATTTTCATCTCACCTTTTGGGGCCTTTCAGCCGAAATCTTTAGAACTGTCACTGAAAGGAAATGACACCTGACATCTAACTTTCACCGTTGTACCGAGAGGAATGTTTACTTCCTGCTGCACGTGGTAAGCTAAGTCATGTGACAGCTTGGGCGCTGCTGATTGGATGATGATCCAGCTACTCAAGATATCAACTGGAAGGCGGGAAAGAGAGAGATGATATGAACCAACAGCCCATCAATTAATAAATTATTACATTATAATTAATTATTATTATATTGTTGCCCAACGCATTTAAATTTTACTTCCTCAAAGTAATCATAAAAGATGTATTTCACTCTACAGCTGAGAAACCTCTGGTACATGCTGTCCTAAATAAATCATTTTAATTTTAAAGTGAGTCTCTTGTGTACTTAAACTCTTATATACTATTTAACTAAAAGGACACACACAAAATACAAAGGACACTTTGGAAATTTCATAATTTCCTAATTTGTTTATTGCAAATTTGTGGTAACATAGACAATTCAAACTAAAAAAGCGAGAACACAAAGGCCAAAATATCAGTTTGTAAGAGTTTAAATAGCAGTATGAGGCAACAAAGAATATGGAACTAGTCTTAAAATGTTGGCATATCAAATAAGTTTATGTTCAGTACCCAACACTCCTGTAGGTACTGCCTGAAAAGGCTCGCAGTGTTTCATGGCATAAGGCATACTTGATCTCTGATATCTGCACACACTTGATCTAAATCATTACAATCACCCAGTGCATTTGTTATGTAACTGAGCTGTCTGTCCACATTTTCTGGTACCACAGTTTCACAGCCAGTCAGAGCTAAAGAGCAGCAGCATTAAAGAGGCATCACGGAACGCAATGTGTGCTCTACTAGCGGTCTATCAAGCCACATCCGATGGATCCCAGCAATACTTGTGTCCACAGTCCAAAGCTGACAGTCTGTCCATGTCTGTGTCACTCAGGGTGAAGTCAAAAAGGCTCGCATTGTCCTTTACTCTCTCTGGATTTGACGACTTGGGGAGGACTGGGATGCCCTGCTGCACAGCCCAGCGCAAAAGGACCTGAAGTGGAGCAAAAGACAAATGTTTTCCATGTTTTTGTGCTAAAAGAAATTACTTATTGAACACTGAGCAGGTGGTTGTCATAGGCTGGCCCAAAAAGCCTTAATTCAAGATGCTTGTGTGTTTACCTGTGCAGGTGTGCGTTCACAGTTCTTCGCCACCTCCATGACCACAGGGTCAGTGACCAGGTCTCCTCTCCCTAAGGAGGTGTACGCTTGGAAACACACTCCATACTCCTCACACACTCTCCTCAGCTCTGTCTGACACAGCTTTGGGTGAAACTCTACCTGAAGAACCAACAACAAAAAGCACTGCATTGGCTTGTAAAAAAACAGTGCATACAACTTTTTTTTTTTTTTTTTTTTTTATTTATGTACCATTATGTATATTATACATTACCCATGCTCCCCCACTGACATGCATTCTACCTGTAGCAGAGCAGGAGTGATTTTGCAGCTCTGCATCAGTTCTCTCATGTGTGCTGGTGTGTAGTTGGACACTCCTATGGCCTTCAGCTTCCCCTGAGCATGCAGCTCCTCCAGTGTGGCCCAACTCTGAGCTCGGTTGCCTGGAATCAAATATCAATTAGCTCTTCATCATCAGTGTTACTCACATACAACTACATTATGGAGGAGGAAAGTGAGAAGACTTGCGTCAATTAGTGGAGCATGTACATAAATGCACATACAGGTATACACAGTTATGTTAGCTGTGATATTTTGGTACATGACGGAAAACACTGAATTCATCTGAACTTGTTACCTGGGTTGCGTTGGTCAGCCACGTCCAGACCCTGTGTGCCAGGCCAGTGGATCAGGTAGAGGTCAATATAACCCAAGTCCAGCTGAGACAGGCTGCTCAGGGCTCCTTCCATGGCTCTCTCACCCTGATCCTTGGGGCCCAGCTTACTGCAGGGAGAAAGCCAGAGAAAGAAAGAGAGAGAGAGAGAGAGAGAGAGAGAGAGAGAGAGAGAGAGAGAGAGAGTTGAGACTTGACTGAACTTCAGTGCCTCCATATAGTCTCTGAGAAGAAAATCATATGATCTGGGTATGATACCAAATACCAAAGCTAGTATAGGCATGCATTTATCCAAAGTAGCTTACAATAAGTGGATTCACACATGTGGCTTTGACCCATATACATCACCTGGTTATGAATACATCCTCTCTGGTTAAGCCATGTTTGGGCAGAAGCTCCTTCAGGGCTCGGCCCAGGTCAGCTTCGTTCTTGTAGACGGCTGCACTGTCAAAGGCCCGATACCCAGCAACCAGCGCCGCATCCACAGCCCGGTAGACATCTTCAGGACCAACCAACTTGTAGGTCCCCAGACCCAGGAGGGGCATTTGAACCCCCGTATTAAGGCGAACAGAGAGTGTAGAGGACATCTGATCTGAGAGCACTTCTTCTTTTTGTACCCTGTTTTGACTAGTTGGTCTACACAACACTGTTAAAGAGGGAAAGTGTTGAGTGAGGAATAGATGGGACAGGTTACACTGATTTCTACAGGTTTGCCATTGCTCTTTTCCACCTGGTTCATTGTAGAAGATTGTCATAGTGGTGTAATGCAATGATATGGCTTAAAAGAATACACTCCTTTTATACTTTTAAAGACACTGATTTTAAAACATATTTGACTAAAACTGAAAACGTAAAACTAAAAAGAAAGAAAGATATTCCTTTATTAGTCCCACAGTGGGGAAATTCAGTTTTACACTCTGTTGTTCACACAGTACATATACATGTCAATGGAGAGATGTCAGAGTGATGGGGCTGCTCCTGACAAGCGCCCAGAGCAGTTGGGGGTTTGGTGCCTTGCTCAGGGGCACCTCGGCAGTGCCCAAGAGGTAAACTGGCACCTCTCCAGCAACCAGTTGGTCTTGGTCCATGGGGGATTTGAACCCGGGTCCTCCACATCCTAACCCAAGTCCTTACGGACTGAGCTACTGCCGCCCCCAAAAAGAATCAGGGGAGAGCGCGAACGCAGTCCCCCACTACCAGAAATTATGCAGTCGAGATTCCCACATTTGGGGAATTCGCAGAGGTCAGCTCAACCGGAGTGCAATGGCTGAGCCTCGCCCTGGGTGAACCACCTTCTTGATCATGGTATCTCCCCTGCCAGGTAAGTATGCTAAAAGTATGCTAAAAAATGCTAAATTGGCAAAAAAACTGTTTATTTCAAATTCATTCAAATTATTTAGTAGTTTAGCTTTTTATTCATCCTTTTCCTTTCCTCACATTTTATTTGTTGTATAATTTATTTTATTTTAAACACTATGTTTAAACTGCTAAATATATTTGCTGAGCTCTTTTCAATGAAACACAAATGTGTGTTTGTGTACTACTAATTAAACTTCAAAAAACATTATGGGGAAAAAACTTCTGTATACAGTCTTACATTTGATTTTTGGTTTGATTTTATTATTATTGTGTCATGCATAAATAATAATATGCACAGCCCAAATGGGCTTATAAGACAACATTATTTGGAAAATAAAGAAAAGACACAAGTGGAAACCAGAGTAGCAGTATAAAACACAAATAATCCTAGATTAAATAGCCATTCCGTTTTAGCAGCATCTGAGCAACAAAACATTTCGGGATTCAGAACAAATACAAAAGAAAATGTGATTTATTTTCAACTTCTATTAACACAACCTGTGCGTTGTCCTCCTGGGTGGACCAAAGGAAGGATTCTTGTTTTTAACTGCGCAACTAAAGACCTCTGACTCCTTGATAAGTTTGCTAAAACAGAAGAGTCATTGCCATAATTGTACTTGATTTGAATATATGTGAAAAGGACGCGGTGTTAAGCTATAGTGCGTCACAATGCAGCTACGTGTACGATGTGGCAGTGTGGGAGACATGGAGCAGACCACAAATACAGTATAAATTCTGCCACCGGGAAAGATAGTGTTTCTCACCTTTTCAGCTGAACGCTACTGAGGGAGGAGCACGTAAAAATGACGCAGTTAACGTTATAAAAACGGCAAACGTAGCACTACGTCGAAGAGAGGATTGTTTACAAAACGTACTTTCCGCTACAAGAGGTCAGCTGACAGTCATGTGACCAATTGGGCGGTTTTCTCCGTCACCATAGTGACTCCTGCTCTGACGCCGCTGATTGGAAGACGATCCGGCGAATCAAACGAGGCCAAGCGACCGGAAGGCGGGAATTCGGCCGTCCAGCGAATCTCGAGGCGAGCCGAGCGTTTGATTGACGGTGGCGGGTTTAACTGTTGACGTCCTGGCGGGGGGAGAAGTAAGCTTACTGGACGACCCACCAATTTCAAGGTCGCCATTTCCTCCAGACATTACGGTAATTTCAATAGCTATATAGTTATAGAGAATGCAGTTATAGCATATATGCTATCTGAAGTTTGCTAGTTAACTAGCTAAACCAATTCAACATTTTCAGTAATGGTTGCCTTCTGAACCAACAGTCCGTCATTTAATAACTTCATATTTTCTGACTGTGTTGCCCAAACCAAATTAGGTCAGCCATGCCGCTGCGGGCCTTCTCCTTCCCTTTTCCTGAAACTCGATTCTTCAGAGCTGGTAGTTTAACCTACAAGTTCAAGATCAGAGGAGGCAGCAGCTTCAGGCAAGACAGATATTGTTCTTAACATCTTCACGGCCTCGTCTTTATACTTCATATCTAGTCATCCATCCTATGGGGCTTAGTTGTGGAAGTAATGGTTCCTTCATATGAAACTTGTGAGCTCTTGTTTACAACACAGGAAGTCTTGTACGTGGTATGAGGGGTGTTCAACATTGCTGCTAAGCCATGGCAATATTAGCGTCACTGTCTGCGTCTAAAAGCCACAGATGCTAACAGTTTAGCAAGCTAGCAAGTGGGTAGCATAATGCAGTAAAGATGAGCTTGTTGGGGATATCAACATTACCAACAAAAACAATATATGACTAAAATGACAACATATTAAATTATACACCAAGAAATGAACTTCCATGGACTCCACCATTTCTCACAATGTCAACAAACGCGTCACCAGTTGTGAACTCTTTCAGCTTCAGAAACTTTCCACTACGAGGTTGTGAATACGACACGAGGAAGGCGTTCATATGGACTCATCTCGTAAACACAGTACACCCCATTTCAAGGAACTATAACTTAGTAGGCTAGTAATTACATTTATATAAAATATCTCTCATTCCATATCTTGGTGACCTTTCTCCAAATTGGGATGAGCATACTTTAATGAGATAAAAAATAAATTTAGAGATGACAAAGTTAATGCAAAACAATTTGTTTTCATGCCACTTATTTCTTCAACGCATTAACGCAACTTACTACAGGCACCATATGAAACTAGAACCTAATGACTCCATCGGTACCAACCATGTTGAGACACTGACACACTGACAGCTGCTGAGTTTGCCATGTTATGGTTGCAGCATATT
Source organism: Pterois miles (assembly GCA_947000775.1). Lineage (NCBI taxonomy): Eukaryota > Metazoa > Chordata > Actinopteri > Perciformes > Scorpaenidae > Pterois > Pterois miles. Next base: position 11,050,748 of record CAMQGK010000008.1, read on the forward strand.
TTTATGCTAAAGTCAGTACCTGTGAGGGTTTCTGGACAATATCTGTCATTGTTTTGTGTTATTAATTGAATTCTAATAATAGATATATACATACATTTACATGAAGCAAGCATATTTGTCCACTCCTATGTTGATACAAGTATTAAATACTTGACAAATCTCGCTCAAAGGTACATTTTCACCAGATAAAAAATGTGTGATTCCTTTGCGATTATTCATGATTAATGATGGACAATCACGTGATTAATGATGATTAAATTAGGGCCAATTGACAGCTCTAATTTAATTTACCTGTGGCCAAGCCAGAGGCAATTCCAAGTGCAAATCCTACAAGACATAAAGTAGCTCGAGGAAAAGGGAAAACATTTTGAGACTTGACTTTGGATTAGAGCAATTCCTATTCTTTTACTTGAAAGCAGCGTGAAACAGCACAAAGCTCCAAACTCATAAGCCAAACATGAGGAAGACTATTGATTGCATCCACTCTTGGCTCCATCCGTGCTTCCCTTCCCCTTTTTCTCCTCGAGATTCATTTCTAAAAAGCATTGTAAAATGTTTAATCTCAAAAGCTGGGGAGTCAGGGAGATGGCTGAGCTTCAGGCAAGAGAGAAAGCATTGATCGTCTCCGTTTGAACTCCATCCTCTTAACACTACTGCCTATATACATGTTCTGATGTGTGTTATCTAAGTTTGTCTTGATATTTTGCTTCATCTGCAAACAAAAGTGGATCTTCGGCACTGCAGGATCGGCCTGGCTTTATTCAGGGATAACCTCGTAGAATATGAGTCCCAAAGACTCGTATCATTTAAAATATACCTAATATTTTAGGCTTAATAGCATTCCTGCAATTAATCGTCTTACTGTTTGACAGGTGCTCAACAGTCAGCAAAAGGCATGATTAAACAATGCCTTATAATTTTATCAGCTGTACAGTATTATGACCCAGCCCACTAAGGTAAAGGGAAACAACACAAAACCAGATTTTCTTGGTAAATTAAGTTATTTTATTTACAAGGAGGTTTATTTTCTTTTAGTAGCAAAAGGTATAGACTGATGGGAAAGCAGTCTCGCGAGTCAACACATATCCATCTGTTAAAACAGTAGCAGCACACAGCAAATTTACTTTTTGAAGTCATCTGCTTTACATCGATTGCTCCACTTATCAAACAATGCTCCCTTTTCCCTGGCAAACTCAAAATAAGTCTGATTTGGGGTCTTTCTGTGATTCATGAATTTCTGTCGGTAGGCTCCAGGAACAACTAAGCATGCAAAATTGCAGCTTTAACACAGTCATATTTTAAGCTGCGTTTGAAAAAAACCTGAGCTACTAATACTGCAGAGCAACATCTTTTAAGATGCAAATGTGTTGTGAACGTGTTATAATGTGTATTTCATCAGAGGAGAGGAGGTTATGGGAGGAAACTGCTTCAATCAGGAACTGGAGGTAATTATGGATACTGCTCGTTCATCAGCAGTCATATTTGTTGTGTTTTCATTCACACTATACTTCACAGATTCATTCTTGCTTTATTTAACTCCTTCTCTTTCGTTATCTTCCTCTCTGTTTCCAGGAAATTATCAGGACTGTTCTTGGCAACCTGGACAGTCTCCAACCCTTCTCTAGCATCCACTTCAATGTCTTCCCTTGTATCCTTTACATCATTTCATTCATGTATCATTGTCTATCTATTCATCCCCATATCAATACTGCACATGTCCATCACACTTCCAACCTTCCTTAATGTGATACATGGGCACAAGTTTGCCAGTTTTCACCAATAGTACTTTTACATGTTAGATTTTGGTTGTAGTATCAGGGAATAAGCCAAAGTGGGGACCCACTGGAATGACGGTCACAACTAATATTCACTGCTAAGATCAATATAGTGCTTGCTGCTGCTTTAATATACCAACCTGCGACCTCCAGCACTCGCTGGATTGGTTCGCAGCTGAGTGTGAAGTGGCTAGGATGAGGATCAGCACCTCTAAATCTAAGGCCATGGTTCTTAGTAGGAAACCGATGGATTGTGTACTAGTGAGGGGGACAATGGAGTATGAGATTGGCCGGAGAACTGGAGCAGCGGGGGCGGTATTGCATCGCACCATTGTGACGAAGAGAGAGCTGAGCCAGAGGGCAAAGCTCTCAATCTACCCGTCAATCTTTGGTCCTACTCTCACCTATGGTCAAGAGGGCTGGGTCATGACTGAAAAACTAGATCGCAGGTACAAGCAGCCGAAATGGGTTTTCTCAGGAGGGTGGCTGGCATCTCCCTTAGAGATAAGGTGAGAAGCTCAGCCATAAGTGAGGGACTCGGAGTAGAGCTGCTGCTCTTTTGTGTTGAAAGGAGCCAGTTGAGGTGGTTCGGGCATCTGGTAAGGATGCCCCCCTTCTCGGAGCCTCCCTAGGGAGATGGTCCAGGCACGACCAGCTGGGAGGAGGCCCGGGAAAGACCCAGGACTAGGTGGTGAACGCCTCGGGATCCCCCAGTCAGAGCTGGTTAATGTGGCCCAGGAAAGAGAAGTTTGTCGTCCCCTGCCGGAGCTGTTGCCCCGCGACCCGACCCCGGATAAGAGGTGTACGATGAGTGTGTGTGAGTGTGTTCCCAACCCGTGGTCAAGGCAATCTCAGGGGGATACGCCAGGATTTGTCTGCTCTGAGGTCTTCAAAATTAGATTTGCTTATGTATAACTAAAATCATAATAACACACTTACTGAATAATTTTTGCATAAGTCGGTACATCAGAAAAGTCAGTCCATATTTTCACTGCTGTCAGAAACCTATTTGCTCTCCCGTGCGACTGCATTAATGGGGCGGTTTAGCAGCAATCTAACAACCTCATAAATTACATTTATTTAAGCATAATAACAAAAAATGTATTTTGGCTTTAACATTATTATAGTAAATCAGTTAAGTCGTGTCGGGTGACTTCAAGGAGAATAGGTTGGGAACCACTGCTTTATGTGTATTATCTTTAAATCGCTATACTGCAAAATACTTGCACACCATTATGATACTGATACTTAATCACGAGAAGCTCCCTGTATTTTGTTAACTGTATAACTACCAGATAAAAAGCGGTGGAAGGAAGCATCCAAGGCGATGTGCCGACATGGTGAGAGGAAGCTGAGAGCCTACCCCTTTAGTATTATCCTCTACCTGGAGAAAAACACGCAGAACGGTGAGGACGAGCGCACACAAGTCAGAAACTCACAGCTCGTTCAGTCACAAAATGCATCCTGTACTTGTAAGGCATGACACGTTATCAGTACAAAGACATGCTCAAGATACTATTCTGGCATGTTGACGTCTCACATGTATTTTACTTGCAGAGGAAGCAAAGCAAGCAGCGGAGAAGTTGAGCCCAGTGAGTTCTGTTACTCAGACAAAACAGTGAGAATTCAGACTGGACTGTTCAGGTTTTACTATCAAACTATCTTGTCTGATATGGTGTAGTGTCACTGAAAGGACAGATAGCTACAATACAGTGTACCCAACATATTAAGTTTAGATTGTATATGAGGCAATAAATACTGATAAGACAGGCTTATTCAACTGGTGGCCCACTGGACCTCAATGGTATCACATGAAACTAAAAAACACAAGCCATGCTATGTTACCTTGTCTGGAAGGAGGTTAAATAACGCTCCAAAGTCAGGCTAACTTTTTTTGTGGAAAACCTGCAATTTTCAAAGGGGTCCTTTGACCTCTGGCCTCAAGAGATGTGAATGACCCTTTACAGACCACTTTATGATAATCACATGCAGCGTAGGATAAAAATCATGCAGTTCTTTGCATGCAGTATAAATGTTTCATTAATGAATTAATTGCTGACTTATCTATCTCCCCCATCACCCACCATAAAAGACAAAACACTGTGTTTATTCCTGTTCATCAACATTACCACTCACACTATTGACGCTGCCCCGGACTGTTAAAAGCGACATCATTGCTTACATTCTAAATTCATGGGTGTTTACATAGTTAGATTACCAGAAGATCATTTTGTTAGTAGGCTAATTAGCCCATTCATTAGTTATGCCTTGTTTTAACCCAGGCTGTTTAAGCAGAGGGAATTTAAGAGGCAGACTGATAAATGCAATGGTGTTTATTAAAATAACAACCTATTAATATTAAAAAGGGTTTCACATTGAAATTCTTTGCAGATCAGACATCAGCCAGAAACTGAATAAGCCTGATGTATGCCTTACAACATAACACAATACAATACCCAGAATGCAGTGCCAGACAATACCATATAGTTGAATCAACACCTCTGTGATGGTGTCAGTAGGAAGTGAACATTACCAACTTCACAAATGTACAGGGATGTTGTTATTGTCTTATTTTAAATGCGTCCAGCCCATGTCATGTATCATGTACCGTACGCTACTACTGCACATTTTCTAGGAGAAGGACATAGCACAGCCTTTCCCCACTGTGTCTCAAATGCAGTTAAAGTGCCACAGAAGAGACTCACCACTAGAGGAGGCCATACTAAAGGACTTACTCAAGGACATGGCGGCTGAAGACAAGGTGTCTGTGGTTGGGTGAGTGCTGCTCTCCTCACTACTGCATCTGTCCTGCATTTACACTGTTTGTCACATTTTACCTTCCAAGGAACCATGACAAAATGTTGAGAAATTTTTTTGCAATGTGACAAAAATGGCTCCCATGTCGATTAACTTTGTGATAATGTTTTTAAGCGTGACTGTGTCTGGCTAAGGAGGGTCTATATTTTACCAAAACGTACTGTGCTGTAATATATGTTTACAAAAATATCCAAGTGTAAATCTGTTATCATTACTTATTTTCTTTATTCCTCGTCAGTGTCAACAGCATGTATTGTTGTGAGAGTGTTAATTGGGAGCAATAAGAGGAAGCTTGTTCACTCTCGCGTCATATATGGTGTATGAGTTGAAAATAATTGTTCTTATTCATAAAATCACTAAGACATCTATTCTGACATCTGCCCTGTTTCACGCACACATGCTCCAGTGATTCTTGCAGTTATGAAACAGACCAGAGGCGAACGGGCGCCATCTCAATCACCCTGACAGTCAGATCAGTGGGGCGAAAATTATGATTTAAAATGCGCACGCACACATACTTCTATATTACATTCTTATATAAACAGAGTCGTCTCGTAGTTTCGAACTCGACAGATGCACAAACTGCGTAAACATCCAGCAAGCAGCAGCAGGGCCTCAAGCATCGTTACCAGTTCGCAGGAAATCAAGTTTCATTAAGCAATTCTCACTGAATTATATTCACCACATTGACCATTACACTTACATGTGCTTAGAAAGGTGCTACACAAGTATAGCACACATTTTTATTCTCAGAGGTTTCCTACAAGCTGCTTCACTGAGTGTTTGTGTCTACCTGATCCCCTGGAGAGACAGATGGTTTGTTTTTCTGTTAAACCTGCTGGAAAAATGGGAACTGAAAAGAATGAGTTATTATTGGTGTCCAGCATTTTAATCCACCGACATGTAACTAAAAGCCTTTGGAGGCTATGCATTAGGAAGCATGACACCTACCAATTTAAATAAAACACACTGACATTAACAAACAAGCACTGGTTGTCGTTGTATGGCGTATTTTTCTTCAGTATACCCTATTCCTTTATAAACCTGAATGGCAGAAAATGCTTGAAATTTTAAAGGGCCAGTGTGTAGCATTTCAGGGGATGTATTAGCAGAAATGGAATATAATACTCATGTTTTCATTAGTGTATAATCACCTGAAAATAATAATTGTTATGTTTTTGTTAGCGTAGAGTGAGTACTTCATATCTACATGAGGAGCGGGTTCTCCTCAGTGTCCCCCATGCTGCTCCGCCATGTTTCTACAGTAGCCAAGGTGGACTGGCTCTGGAGAGGGTCTTTTGCGTTTTACGTTACCTGAAGGCCAAAGTAGTTTTACAACGCGTTTGTGAAATTGCGGTAACATGAGCCGCAGAGTGTAAAATCATGGTACCGCCAGCCACCGTCTGACTTCCGTTGCTCTTAAAGTATAGTTTTTATGGTAAGGACATCCTCTGAGCGAGGTGAACGGCTTTACCATGGTTTTCCACTCGGCTGGTCCCGTTACCGCAGTCTTGGAAAGGGAGGAGTGGCCGGAGGAGTACTCAGGCTACATCCACACCAATACTCGTGCCAGTGTAAACAGGAAGCAGCGGTGAACACAAGAATTGATGCAAAGTGCTTGAATAATAGTTTGCCTTCTGCACATATAGTAGCTTTATAAAATGCAGAATTTAACTGCACAACAGCTGCTAGCATCAACAAAAATGTCAGCAACGTCAGAAATTCATTCTCCATGTTGAGGTTAACAACATGTGGTCAACGCTGATGTTTGGGGTTCATGTGATGGGACGTGACCAATCAGGGAAGGACACATCATGACTGATAAGACCCAGTCAAGATCCAAACCTCAAAGTCTTCAGAGGTCTCAGTTTCTGTCCGTCCAGGAGTTTTAAACCTAAAACAGTGTCTCCATTTTAGGGGCTTGAGAACGCCGGAGTAGTGTGGACGCTAGGCATGAACGTAGCAGAAGTTAAGCATTTTAAAACATAATAGTGTGGATGTAGTCTCAGTCTACAATGTGTAATCCTAACCACTAGATGCTGCTAAAAACCTTACACTGTACTTTTAAAGTAAAAAGAGAAGTTCCTCATGTATTTGTAATTATCATTCGTAAAACAATTAATCTGTTAATATAAGAATAAACTGTGTTGTGTCCAACTTTCAGGACGCTCTCCCCGCATTGTCCACATGCAGAGAGAGAGGTCAAAGAAGATCCGGGACACGTTGACAAGGTGATTTCTTTCAGCTCGGTCTCTTACTCATCACATTTAACTGATTCTGTCACTCTCCTGAATGTGAAATCAGAAGTCAGTTGTCATTTTAGCCCGCAGTTCTTCCGAATTAACTGATTCCAACAATTCGTCTTCCAATTTCAGTCTAATAATTCCCTTTAACTTCCTCTGTACCACTTATATAAACACACACTTGTAGCATCTCTGTCTGTATTGTAGCCCCAGGCTAACATTAGTGCAGACAGGTAGGATAACAAGTGTGATTAAGGTTAATAATAGCATTACATCAGACACTGAGTGTATGTGTTTCTGGTGCTTCAGATTGATTAGCAACAGAGTCCCAAAATTACCCCTCGCCCCGCTCCCCCCGGCCTTTCATCTCCTCTGATCCTGTTGTGCTTTTTTTACAGTTGTCCACTCTTTTTCCCCTCGCATTTGTTTAAAGTGGAAAAAATGATTTAAACTAATTATGTCAGCCCATTGAGTTGCAAGCCTGCGAGCTTTAAAAAGGATTAACTCTGAACAATGGAGGTGATCATTAAGTCGTGATGGCCTAAACAAATTCAAGGGAAGTGTAGTCAGAAGTCCAAGAAAAAAATATTGGGCTATAAATACAAGCTCATAAAAAGACACTTTGACACTGAAGCAAATGGAAGAATCCAGTTGACCGTTAGTTTAGCCCCCCACCACTTAGTGCTGCTATGCTAACCTTTCCTTTCTAGCAAAGCACATATGTGGTTTGCAATGATAACACTGGCAGATTTATGACTCAAATTCATGCTAACCTCCAGACATAAGTAGACAAAAACAGGGTTCTCATGATCAACTATATCATTATACTAACTATGCTATATTTGCTAGCTATCTAATTTAGCATCAATCATGAATTGGGTGAAAACTCTGTCTCCGGCTGGGTCTTTAGTGTGTTTTGCTTATATTAATGGTGCCTTCCAATGGGGGTCGTGTTTATTGGGTCCATATGAACGCTCCCCTCATGTCGTATTCACGACTTTGTCAGTGGAAAGTTTCTGAAAACTGAGTTCATGACTTGTGACGTGTTTGTTGATGTTGTGAGAAATGGTGGAGCCCATGGAAGTTCATTTATCGGAGCTTAATGAGTTAATATTGTACAGTATATTGTAATTGTAGTTATATTGTTTTTCTTGGTAATTTTATATGTCTTAGGAAAATGTTGATATTCTCAATGACCTCATCTTTCTCCTCTGTCATTATGTCTTTACATTTCCTGCATCATGTTACCCGCTAGCTAGCTTGCTAAATTGTTAGCCTCCGTGGCTTCTAGCCTCAAACAATAACATTAACGTTGCTGTTGCTTAGCAGCGGTGTTCTTCACGACTTAACCACGTGAATGCAACGCATCATGAGAGTTCACAGCTTTCATTTGAAAGCACCATATGTTGCTGAGGGGTGTGTATGAAGGAGCAAATTTAGCTTTTTTGTCTCGTGAGCTCCCATTTCTGCGCAGCAAAATTTGAAATATTGCTGCAAGACCGCTTTTTGCAAGCTGTCTCGGACCACAGTATGGTTATGGCGTTTACAACTGCTCAAATGAATCGCATTAGAGTTAGATTAAAACGGACTAAATGTTGGCTTGTGAAAGCGCGCTAAAAAACTCCAGACTCTTTTTATATAGATTATCACTCTTACTACAGCCCCAAGTCACTAAATGACGTCATCGCTGAATTTATATTATTGACAATGTGCTTGAAATTGTAATGGACACTGTAGGAGAGATGACTACCGTCATGCACCGCTGCTTGTTGAACAGAGTAAGAACGATTCGTGCTTTCATGTCAGAATGGGGTGAGGGGTCTGAAAACTTGCTAAATATAGCGACAAAGTCGCTAAGTTGACAGCAGTAAAGATGTGGAGAAATCCAAAGCTGCAGAAGTTGCAAAATTGCTATTCAGTGGTTCAGGAATGGTCATTTCATTTCATATTCTCTTCTATTTTCACTGTTTTTCTAATTTCCTCTGATCCACTCCCACAGAAAGCTTCCAGGGGGTTTGACAAACACCAGCAGAAATCAGGTGTCAACACGGTCAGAGGAAGTGGGACTCCAGGTGAAGTGCATCCTGGGACAACACAGCCCATGGGAGAGGAGGAGGAGGAGGAGGAGGAGGGGAGAAAATGCAGACTCTGTCACTGGGTCACCTGTGCAGCCAGGGATTCTGACTCGACTGGCCAGGTTGGTATGATGGCCCCTTCACTCTGAGCAGCCACACCAACAGTAAACAGTGTGTCGCTAGTATGCTACAATCAAAAACTGAAAAACGAACCCGACAGCAGATCAGTAAATTAGCACACAGTGTGGGTGGGATTCATACCTTTGGAGATGATGGCGATGCCGCTGTCTTACTGTAGACATGATTGATTTTTACACCCACGGGAGAAATGAGAGCTAATTGGTACTGCACATCTGAAAGGATAAAGTTGACAAAGATTAAACTGGATCGGGGAAATCCAGCTATTACAAGAACAGAAATTACAATATCCCTGTGAAACATCTGTCGAGAAAAGCTGAGATGCCAGATGTCCTTCGGCACTTAAAAGACTGACAAGAGTACTTCCACGTTGACAGAGCACGCCAAACATGTAGTCTTTTTGTGGTAATCATGATATGCAGTAGCGGCCTTATGGGATGAGCAGTAACTCTCTGTGTCTTTGCAGCCATATCTTCCCCCTCTCCTTGTTCTTCAGAGACTCCTGAGGGCCGTGGTAGACAGACAGGAGGTGTAACTGGATCCAGTAGTGGAAACTCACTGGGATTTGTTTGGTTAAAGTTCGGCAGCATGAACAAAAAGGTTTTCTGGAATCATATTTCATAGTTTGTTTTCCGTCATCCTCCATTGAGCATCTTTTATATTAGCATCATTATTGTTTTTCTTCCATTTGACTGAGATTTCTCCTGTTCACTTATCATTGGAGGGTCCAGCTTTTTGTTGGAGCTTATTCTTCTTCTTCTTTCTTCTTCTTCTTATTATTATTATTATTATTATTATTGATACCAAAAGTAAATAAATATTATTACTTCTTTGTTTCCATTGGTTGTTTTGTGATTTTATGTTATTTTATATCGTTCCATTATGGATGCAGACCTTGCTATTCGCTAACCTTATATCAGTGATTTCAACATGGGGTCCTGGGACCCCCAGGGGTCCTCAGCAATCTGTCAGGTGGTCCACGAAATAATTTTCCATAAATTATAACACTGTGCTTTATCATTACACGGTGCTTACCTACAGATAGGGACCATTTGTAGGAATAAAACAATCCTATTGAGTCCGTCACTTCCACCCACGTTAGACGTTAGCTTTGACTGTGAAACGCAGCAATAAGTTCATTATTTTTAAGTTGAAGCAAGTTGTTTAAACATCTGGATTTATCAGGACTTTGCCAGCCTTGCTGCTGTTCATTATCTGAAAGCTTTTACGATCAATTACAAGGTGAGTGCAAATGCAGTTTGAGTAAGAACACCCTCTGTTTAATTAGTAGTAATATTTTTATTCTGTCATCACACATAATACAATAAGTATGAACAGTACAACCAGTATTTAAGTCTTTGTAGTAAGTAGTCACTGAACAGGCAGAAGAAAAATGCTTAGATATGTCTAGTCTATATACTCATCAAAAAAATAAAATCATTCACACTTGTAACCCTCAAAAACAGTTTTGCAAACCGTTCTTTTAAAAAAGTGAATTACACATTTTTAATTTTCTGTTAGCATTATTCCATAATTTGACCCCAGCAACAGAAATAAATCTCCTTTAAATACCTGTTTTACCTCATACCTCCCGGAGTGAAAAAAAAAACTTGTGTACACCATCTGGGAGTGACTTTGATTTGGCTCTCAACATTATTTGCATTATTTTATCATTAAACTTCATAGCATGGGAACTAATAAACTGTGGATTAGTGTGATCACAGTAACCAGCGTTATTGATAATATGTATGGCTCATTTTTGTTGTAAAACAAATTTATAGTCGTTTAAAAGTCGACCCCCACAGTTCAACACAGTAAGAAATATAAGGAAGTATAAGTGAACAATAAATTACATGCAAGACCTTATAACTAATGTATCCATAGATTTATACAAAATTAACACTGACTTTGAAATTTTACCTTTAATAGAGTCAATATGTTTCCATGTTAGTTTAGTCTCAATTTCAGCATCACAACTTTAATTCAACATCTCGATTAATTTCTTCTTGATTTCCCAAAACCATGAATTTAGTTTTACGAAAGTATATAAGAGGAATTAACATGATTTGATTTGAATACCAATAGTTCCAATGGCATAAGTATACAAATTGCAGTAATATGCTTTAATCAGGGTTTAAATAATGAGGGGTCCTTGGAAAATTTTCTCTGTCAGGGGTCCAAAACTTTTGATAACAGCTGCCTGTATATTACTGTTTTCATAGCCTCACCTCAATAACTGCATCCTCACTTTTTCCTTTTCGTATACTTCTCTTCTTACTAGTGTTGTGGCTTCAAAGATGTGGATATTATTTACTGTATATATGAGCCAACTAAACAGCAGTGTGTCCCAGCTTCCCATCTTAAATCCTGCTTTCATAATCTATGACCCCATCTGCATTTGATTTTATTTTGTTTACTTTGTCTGCACACTGCTTTAATATCTGTTTGAACACAGATTTCCTCAGCACGCAGACTGTCAAATGAATTCACATTAACACACTCTAAGGCTTTATTCTGGTAATTGTTGTAGACAATGACGGCTCCCTCTTAATATTTCCACTCCAGTGTGTGCCTCCTCTTGAGTGTACACCTTGAGCTTCGGTATCATGTTGTGGAAACTCCACTTTCCTCCTGTCAATCTAAATTAGCTAAGTGTTCTCTGTGTGCTTAACAGACTGAAATATTTTCAAATGACTTGGGATTTTATATGCACCAACACACAAACGTGCATATTTAGAGCTGATGTTTGTCAAAAAAATCAATTATATAATCCAGTTATTGATTATCTTTATGAAAGGTGAGTGTGTGCATATGTCTGTGTGTGTGTGTGTGTGCGGCTGCATGCACGTGTCCATGCTTGCATGCATGTGTTTATAAATGGGGGTAAATGGGTCAACCGGACTAAAACATCATCTTAGGAACAGGAAAACTTTGCCTAATCCTCTCCTTATATTGTCATAGAGCCCAAAATAACACACGTATAATCTTACACTTACTTACACACTTTGACCACACACACAATATCCTGTCAGGCGTAATGATACACACACACATACATATATAGTACTTGAAATAGACACACACATAACATCATATACTTTCATTCACACACACAGGCGCGCACATGTACGTACACACTGAGATTAAAATAACAGGGCACAAGTGGAAGCGGACACATTAATGATCTTATAGTTATTCAAGACGCCACGGTTTCCACGGCAGCCGAGAGCGACGGGGCCACTGAGCGATACAAACATCAGTCACCCCGCTGAGTCACACTGGAGAAATGTGTGTGTGTGCATTTCAACGACAAGAGAGTCTGCAGTTTAACAAAGTTCATTCATGTCTAATTTTCTCCTGATGAGGTGCTGCAGGCCACTCACAGTCATAGTCTCTCTCTCTCTCTCTCTCTCTCTCTCTCTCTCTGGTTGGCATGGCATCAGAAGAAACACACAACTTGCAGTCAACACACTAATAGTTTTGTGTGTTTGTGTGTGTGTAGGTGGGGGGGTTTAGGTGATGATGTCACACATTCCCTTTTCCATTGACATAACTGGATTGGGAATGTTTGGGATAGAGGGGCCATAAGATGATAATTGTGTTTTCCTTAGAAGGTGTGTCAGTGTGAGAGAGTGAGAGTGGAGCCACAGCATCGATCCTCATTCTGTAAGTACGAGAGCGCTGCAACCTGTCTGACGTAGAATAGTTGTGCCATAGCATCGTAAGACTTTGGGGGAGATCATGCAGTTCGGTCATGTGTATCTGTCTGTCTGTCCATGGCTAATCTCGCATACTACTAGGGATGGGGGAAAAAAATAGACTCACCTATGGATTTCTTTTTTTATGATTTTGAAATGGGTTGCAGATTCGAATCCGGCTTTTCTCCGGGTTCTCTGGCTTCCTCCGACAGTCCGAAGGACAGGGACAGGTCACCCATCCATTGTAGGGCGGACACATAGAGACAGACAACCATTCACACTAATATTCACACCTACGGGACATTCATCAATTAATCTGCATGTCTTTGGACTGTGGGAGGAAGCCAGGGAACCTGGAGAAATCCCACGCTAACACGGGAGAACATGCAAACTCCACACAGAGGAGTTCCAAGTTGGATTCGAACCTGTAACCCTCTTGTTATGAGGCAACAGTGCACAACCATTCACAAGTTAAATCCAGCATGGTAAACACTGCATATCCAGTAAAGGATGGAAACACTTTGGGTTTCACACATTGCAGGAAAAGAGAGTTAGAGGCTAAAGCTGCACGCTAAGTCTGTCACGGACAGGAAACACTATCTTATTGCAGTAATGTGCAGTCCAGCCATCACTCACATCTCTGTGGTCAAATCAGAGCACCCATATACTTTTTTTTACTGATATATTTGACTTCAGGACATCTCTGACTACATACATGCTGAAAACCAAACATTTTAATGTATTAATTTAGATATTTTCCAAAGTAAAAGTCCCTATAAGTGTATCTTCACCATGGTTTAGTGTTGTAAAGTTAACAAATATCACCATAAATCGTAATATCAAAATGCAATTCTTGTAGAATCGTACTACTTAAAAATTGCAATGCATATCAAATCAGCACCCAAATATCATGATACTGTTGAATCAGGAGTTACATACTACCTAGATATACATAACACTGGACGCTTCAGCCTGATATTTTCTGTGTCCATTTCTGACTGTATGGTCAAGGACCTCTCGTAAGTCCTCAACAGCTGCTTGAGCTGCAAAAAGCATTGCCGGCAATCTAAGAACAAGTCTTACCTAGTCTGTTGCAGGTCACACTTTGTCATGGCTGACATCCATAGAAATCTGCAAATTAGTTCCACTAAAGCTAGACACAATACAAGATGAATAAATCCCTGTTTTTGTTGTCTTCGCCACCATCTTTACTGTAAGGGTCCCCGGAGGGACAATTTAAGATTCACCTCTTCTTGGTCTGACAGACACACCTGGCAGAGATTAGCACTCTACTCAGTGCACTTTAAGCCTATTAAAGACACAAATCTTTAAAAACAGGTCCTAAAGACGTGTTTTAATTCCCTGAAACAGCCGGTCACTGTAGTTTTTCAAATGTTATCAGACACCAGTAAATAGTGAATTTGATGGGAACTATTTTCAGCAGTGGATTAATACACATATAGTGCTCTAGTGAGTATTTACAGTACAATAGGGGTGTGTATTGCGATTTTTGTTTTTACAATTTTGAAATTGATTGTTTTTAAATGCCAGAATGGATGAAATTGCTTCATTTGAGTCTATGTGGAGGTAGAAGGAAGTTACCACTTTTATTGTTGTAGTCTGAGTAACACAATGTCATATCTGTTCCGTATCCATCAACCAAAACAAACCACAGCAAATGGTGGAGGGTCAGCGTGGATACAACCTGCACTCTCCCATTTTAACTTGACTTCAGGACATTTCTACATGCTGAAAATCAAACATTTTACCGTATCCGTTTATTTTCCAAAGTAAAAGTCCCTAGAAGTGAATGATTCAACTTTTTTCCATGATCTAGTGTTAAAAAAGTTAACAAAAATGCTATGTATCATCATATTGAATCGCGTCTAAGCTCGACAGTACAGCCGGATGTACTGAATCAAAATAAACTGCAGTGTGTGTTTGTGGGGATGAAGGAACATGTCACCCAGTGCAACAGTGTGGCTCATTGATGCGTTTTTAATAGTTTTTTGGACAGTAGAGCTCTGTGGCAGAGAGGAAGAAGATATATCAGGCTTTGGCTGAAAAGGCAATATTGTTAAGTGGGAGAAATTCATTTTATGTATTGTGATTTTAATGGGATTTGTTGACAATAAGTCTTTGTCTGTAAAATCTTTATGGTTTGGTTTTCTTAAAACAAGTGACAAATTCTGCCAGCAAAGTTAAAATAATCCAACCGTTTTCCAATCCAACTGCTCATTTCTAGAAAAAAAATACACAATAAGTCCCCCCCTTTCTTCTGGAAGTATTCTCTATTCCACTGATTCCACTCGATTTTTTTGAGGTTTTAGGACTTTAAACATAGACATTTTTTGCAGAGAAATAAGCTTAAGGGCATCAAAATCTATTGTTTTCTGGATCAATTACTTATTACAGCACTTTTCTTCCGGGAATTTGTTTGGAGGGGTTCAGCTTTTGTCATTTAAGTCGATCAAAGGTCATAACGAGCGTCTGCAGTTTGTATTTCTGGAAGAATTGCCTCCAGCCGTCCTGTGATGACCTGCTGAGTCCTATACAAGATATAAGACAGATGTGGAGCTGCTGCTATATAGCTGAAAACATACAATAAGACAATGATGATTATAACATCTGGGATCTAACTAAAGTATAGTTAGAAGAAAATGTGACGCACCGGTTCACCTCCCGCTACTGTTTTGTGATTTTATCCTAATGTGAGGTCTTTGACTCCTGGCAGTTGGTCAAACTCTTTTAAAGACAAAGATTAAGTCAAGTCATTTCTTTTTATGGCCCAATGTCAGTGGGCTTTAGTGTCTCAGTGGGCTTTATAGAGCCACAACGGCAATGACTCCCCAACCCAGCCCAAACTGTCCGGGGAGAACTCATTGAAAAACCAAAAACACTGAAGTGACCTCAGGAGATTCTAATTCTCGCTCTTCCCGTAAGTAAGACATTTGTTCTTTCACCCCGAACCCCAGTTTCTTGTGGACGCTCACCACAAGAGAACAAAGGACACCCAGTTTGTGTCTTTTGGCCACGCTTTTTAAAAGTAATGCGGTCTGATCTGGCAGTTCGTGACCTTTGTGACATGTCACCAAAAGTGTCCAGAAACGGCCGCAAGTGTCCAAGAGTCCATTAAAGGGATGTCTTTACCCGCTGTAGTTTGGACAGGGCGGTTGCTAAGCTGGCTTCCTCTGCTCAAGACAAGAAAGACGAGAAGCAGAGCCAGGCGTTCCCCCGCAATATACCCATCATGTGCCACACAGAGTTGACCCAAACCAACAATATCTTGTGACCCGACCCTGCCCTTCCTCCTGCAGCCACAAATGGAAAATCCAGGCACACATTTGTGTGTGTGTGTGTGTGTGTGTGAGTGTGTGTGTGAGGTCTCCCATTCAGTTTATTTATTAGTTTACTGTATCAACTGGCAGCTGAGGCCTACAATATTATTTTTTGTGTGCTTTTTTGTGTGTGTGTCTCCATGCACACGTGTGGTAAAGCTGTGTGTGTTCTTACTATTGTGGCGGTGCGTTGATGGAAAACCTATCTAGTTTTCCTTTGTGTCACAGCAGCGGTCCCCCTAAAGGTTGAAAACAGAGAGCGAGGAAGGGGAGGGTGGAGGGACACAGAGACACTAACATGCTCCAGGAGGAAGACGTTAAAGAAAGAAAGAGGTTATTTTAATTTTTTATTTTGATTTTTTTTAGATAATTTTACTTTTTTATGCAGGAGTGGCGAACATAGGAATCTGTCTCACACACTCTCAGCTCTCTAATTGTGGGTGTGTCCAGAGCTATAAGTGCCTTCGCTCTTACCTGTGTTACTTATATCCCTGCATGAGGCTCAGAGCAGACACACTCACACACACCTGTCAGTCGACACACCTGCCCTGCTCTCCAGAAGCTGAACTCTCTGCTCCACGTCTTCAGGTAAGACTTATGAATGAAACTTAGTGCATCTGTCTACGTGTTGGTGGAATAGCCCTTTAAATACTGAGTGTTCTGCTCACTGAGGCTGTGCTCTTGAGATTGTTTCTGTGGTCTATTCTACAAGTCAGATTAAGTTGTAAATTTGGGGGAAATGCACCTTTAACCCTTTTATATCTCTTTATATTTATCTGCAGACTTTTTGCATGTATGTTTAAATTAATTATAATATTATGAAAATATGTAAATTGCCCATATTAAGAGCATTATTTTGTTCTTGAAATATGCAAACATTTTGCAGCTTTCTGAGGGTTTTATTTTGAAACTACTCCACTTCTACTTTCATGGCAATACGATTTTTTGTACAACCATTATTTTGTGATTTAGACAATAGTCTTTATAGTTTATTGTTTATGGATTATACTGGATTATTACATGACAACAGCTGCTCCCTGTAAGGCTGTAACCCTTTTGCCTTATCTGTGATGCAACTATCAAGTAGAATTAATAGAGGTTTCAGGCTCTTGACATTGCAAAAATGCTGATTTTACTTGTGTGCAATGATGCAGATGGTCCAAACTACATCTATATAACAACAATTTTATAGCTTTTATATATAATAGATAAATTGTCAAGGTCAGCACCTGGCATCCAGAAAGAATTGTTCAATTAAGAGAACAGAGGATGATTTGGGTGACTAACTATTTCCTCCTCTCACTTGTCTTGACTTGGTTTAGCACTATTCAGTTTTCAGTCTTTTCACTTCTGAATGTACTTTTGAAGGCAAACTAGACTCATTTTCCAAATTCATACAGTATATGTCATTCCTATGATCTAAGGCAGTCCAAGAAATATGCGTGAACATGAACAACTCTGTCCTAAATCCAAAAACTAGAGTGATACAACTCAAATCTGTCATGTCAACTGCTCCATAGACAATGAATGGGGAGAGATGTCCTAGATCACACTGAGAGCTCACAGGGGAATGTTCTGAGTATATGGGAACATTTTCTGTTTCAATACTGATAATAATATGGTAGAATGAAAACAAATAAAGTCAGTCTCCCATTCATTGTCTATGGAGCAGCTCCACACTTTGTCAGACAAGTTTGAGACTTCTCTGGTTTCTGGCTTTGAGAGAGAGGAGCTCATGTTCACAAATAGTGACTGAACTATGATTGAACCATGGAAATAACATTTTGCAGATCTTAATTTAGGTGGTGTTCCCCTTTAAATAAACATTTTTAGGGTATGCTGAGTAGACCTGAGGCTGAGCTGTGTCCATCTATGCACACTTTTAATATAATTTCTGAAGGCAGCACTGATAATGAAGGTATTTGTGTGTGTGGAATATTTTACAAGCACTTTACAGATATTTTTTTAGTGTTTGTATTCTTTAGGCTACACTGGTGGTCCTGAACACCAGCCCTTCCACTATCACTTCCCCAAAGCGGTGTGTAGCGTACTACAGCCCTCTATCCTCAAAGACAAACCTTCAGGCATGGAAACCCCAAATAAGAGGAAAAAGCCGAGCATTTCCCCTTACCCCACCAGCTGACACGGGGTTAATGGCCTCACACACCCACACACACACACACACACACACAGTCCTGACTCGTTAATTTGTTCGTACGAGCAGCATTAATGGCATCCCCAGGGCCATTCCACCATCGCTGCAGAGGCAATTCCCAACGCTCCGGTCGGTGGGAGGAAGCGGAGCTGGAAAGAGCTGCCATTTTAGAGGGCAAGGGTCAGGATCACCCAGTTCCCCGGAAAACATGACTTTATTGTTTACACACGTGTTGGAGTGTGTGTGAGGAGGGGCAGGGGCGTGAGCATGAGCGTGCATGGACGTTCACTCAAGATCGTGCATGCATGCGTGCACGTAAAGTTCATGTACGCAGATGCCTTTTCTCTATTTTAAAGAAAGCCTTTCATTCATGTATAGTTTCTGAGTGCGTTAACCGCTGTCATGTGAGCAGCTCCGTGTACGAGTCCGTGTGAGCTGTGCACGTATACGTGTGTCGGCAGGTAGCTGTTAAATGAGGCGGATTAAAAAGATAAAGACAGTATTGTTTTTATTCACATTAGCTGTTGCTGTCAACGGAGTGACAGAGGTGCAGGATGGGAAATCACCTCGGTGGATGAAGGAGGGAGCTCTGGGCAACGCTTTGAGTTCAGCGGGAGGGGATCATCCCAGACTGAATGAAAAACTGTGTTTAAGAAGCTTCTTCAGCTTCTTCAGCTCAGAAAACATGTTTAATTAAGATCTTTTAAGTCGCCTCAATCACTTTTGACTTGTGACACTTTATAGCCTAGCAATGCTAACTCGTGGCCTCATCACAAGTTAAATATGTCTTTGAACTGTGAGCACTTAAACCAAAAAGTGCTGTTCTTTAAAAGTCTAAAGAGGTTAAACTTTAAAGTATTTCACATGGCCAAAAGCAAAGATTTGAGAAATTAAAGCTGGAATTATTTTTGCATGAAAACCTCCTAAAGACAGATTACAGTAATGTCTTACATACTTGGATCCTCCAGGCTGCCATCCAGATGTCGCCAAGCATGACCTCACATTTCTGCCTGCTGGTCCTACCAGTGATGTCACTGCTGCTGGTCTTCTCCCCTATTGGTTGGAGCTACGATGGCCTCACCCCAGGGTGTCACCTACACCGTAAGTAAAAACACACTCAGTTTTAAAATGCATTCCCTGCGTACCCCAAAACACCATCCATAGACTGTATATAAAGCTGGACGACATCACAGCTCCCCTTAAAGTGAAGTAAAAACTTCTGGATGATATACATGTGTTATTTGATCATAAATGTAGTTATATGGATATTATGTTTAGTTTTGGGGGCTCCAAATGATGTTAACATCTCAAGATGGCAGATCCAGGATAGTCTGGATTCACTTTTGTACAGTGGGGGGAAGGGGAGATGTGACGTCTATCGATATATACAGTCCATGACAGCCTCCATTAATGTGCATATATTCAGGAAATAACAGGGTTTATGGGAAATGTGGTCTTCAGAACAGCAGCATTAGTTATCAGTGTCAAGTTTCTTCTGCTTATATCAGTATTCACCCATCGCTCATCCCTCCATCTTCTCCCCCTCTCCAGCCTTCAACGTGACCATCCGCAGTGACCGCCGTGGTACGTGTAAAGGTACCCACCTGGTCTACGCCTGCGTGGGCTACTGCGAGTCCAGCGCCTTCCCATCCAGATACTCCGTGCTGGTGGCCTCCAACTTCACTCACAACATCACCTCCGCTTCACGATGCTGCACCATCAGCAAGGACGCTAAGGTGAGGGGAAGTAAAAATGGGGTTAACTACAGCATTTACAATTTTTGGAAATTCATGTACGCTGCCTTGACTTTCCTCAGGTCAAAGTTCGCTTGGACTGCCCTCGAGGTCGCCACCATGATGAAATAGAGATCCTGACGGCGAAGGCGTGTCGCTGTGACATGTGCCGCAAGTCCCGCTACTGAGGCCTCAAGACAGGATGCTGCAAATGTACACCGGGACAAGAACCAAATTATTTAGTTAAGCGGTACAAAGTTTCATTAATGCACCAGTAGCTCTGCTTTTTCTCTCTGTGTCGACTTGTTTTGAATGTTGAAGAAAATCCGCTTTAACTTATTTAACTGAAAAAGCAGCTTTCTACCAAGTTTCTGTCAAAAGCAGTGTTTCCTGTCATTTGTGTTCTCAAAGAACGAAAGGAAGGTGGACAGAAAACACTCAAAACATAGAAAGGTGTTTGCAAATCTATCCATGTGACTGAGATTTTCAACCGAAATCAAGTGAAATTCATTCAGGAGTAAAAACTGCTCTGGATCAGTCACCCAGTGCCTTAAGATTCAAATTAAAATGGGAAATTCACATTTTTTTGACATCTATAATGATTTGCATGAGTGTTTGTTTGTGTGTGCTTGTGTAAAATGTGATATAAGGGAGTATTTTGTTGTTGAAAACTTGATCGATGCACATGTGTTTAACGGCTGTATAAACCATGTCACTCACAAACAAAACTGTTAAATGTTTTTGCTTTTAGGCTTGGCAGATACTTGACTTTAAGTAAGCAGCTAGAAATAAAGAAGAAACACACCACCCATCATACTTAGTCACTCAGTAGCAAGTGTAAGTATGCAGAGACTCAACGATTATAATCATATAAACTCACTACCCCCCCCCCCCCAAAAAAAAAGACTGATTTCACCTCACTTTCACATTTTGAAACATGCCAAAAACGAATGAGAGCATTACATTACAGTAAGTCATCTCATTGACTTTGTTCAACAAAAAAAGTCAATATACTGTCAACCTTTACAATCAAAACTAAGGTCATGTATACAAATAGTTTCATTCATTTGCAATAACCACTAAACACAGACAAAAGACCAAAGAATGTACAAAATTTATTTATATTTATGAATTTGAACTAAAAAACATTGTGTAAATAATATCTATTGATGAAACCAAAGAATGTTGGAAATGTCGATGAAATGAAAAGAGAAAGAATGCACTGTACAGTTTGTGATGAAATTGTATTTCAATAAATTTCTATTCTGCAACTGTAAAGTCATTAATGTGGACATTTGATTTTCACACACATGAACTTGTTTCCATCACTTAAGGGGACATTACGTTGACTGACATTCATCCCCTGAGGACTTAACCTTAACCATGACCTCTACATACCTAACCCTTACCCTTACCTTCAAACAGGTCTTAAGCCTTAATTTAGTGATATACAGTATGTTGTGGGGACCTGCATTTTGTTCCCACAATGTACATGAGTCCCCACAAGGTAGGTGAGTCCCCACGAGGGAGGCAACTCCCCACAAGGTAGGTGAGTCCCCACAAGGTAGGTGAGTCCCCACAAGGTAGGTGAGTCCCCACGAAGGAGGCAACTCCCCACAAGGTAGGTGAGTCCCCACAAGGTAGGTGAGTCCCCACGAGGGAGGCAACTCCCCACAAGGTAGGTGAGTCCCCACAAGGTAGGTGAGTCCCCACAAGGTAGGGGAGTCCCCAAAAAGGAGGCAAGTCCCCACAAAGTAGGTGAGTCCCCACAAAGTAGGTGAGTCCCCAAAAAGGAGGCAAGTCCCTACAAAGTAGGCGAGTCCCCACAAGGTAGGGGAGTCCCCAAAAGGAGGAGGCAAGTCCCCAAAAAGTAGGTGAGTCCCCACAAGGAGGTTAGTGCCTACAAGATAGGTGATTCCCCACAAGGGAGGAGAGTCCCCATGAGGTAGGTGAATCCACACAAAGGAGTGAGTCCCCACAAAGTAGGTGAGTCCCCACAAAGTAGGCAAATCCCCACAATGTAGGCGAGTCTCCACAAAGGAGGTGAGTCCCCACAAAGTAGGTGAGTCCCCACAAGGGACTGTGGGTCCCTACTGACCTCACCACCACTGTCTCTCTGTAATGTGTATGGATCATATCACCTTCAAGTAAACAAATTAAACAGATGATATAGAAATATGTGCCATGTGAGTGAATATGAAGTGATGAGTGAATATAAACTTGACTAAAGAAGATACTGATTAGGTTTTATTGTAAAATTGTTTTTGAGAGAGAGAGATTAGAGGGATTAACACAGGGTCCAGTTAACAAAGGACTTTGTCATTTCAATTTCAGTTGAAATTACAATTTAATATATACTTACTTATAATACCCCCAAACAAAATTGTATTTTATCTAATAACTGCAAACTATACACAGAATTAACCTGGGGGCTTTGGATCTCTGAGGGCAGTAGTCTGCTTTGATTTGTAGTTTGAATACAGAATGTATATAATGCTAACATCACAGATTTTAGATTATAATCACATCTAATCATAGCCAGTGTATAAATACTGCAAACATATTTATTTAACATTTTATTCTTGTTAAATTCAATATTACTAACATCATGGCAAATAATCGAAGAGCTCTTATTTTGAAATGTAATGCTTGTCAAGTATCACACTTAGTCAGATGTCTGGATTTCATCATTTTATTCATTCATATCAGTGAAACTGTTGTTAACATGGTTTGCCGATAGCCCATCAGAAGGTCTCACACTCCGTGTCCTGTGTGGAGCAGACGGCACAGTGGCAGTGGAGAGCCACGGGGTAGTGGTAGAGAGGGGACACGGTGGGCTGGCAGCCCGGCAGCCGGGCCGTCATGTGGCGGGTGCGACTGTACGTGCACACGCGGTGTTGTCGGTGGATGTAGGGGGGATCCGGCACAGGTTTCTGCAGGGTTTGCACAGACACAGGTGGAACATGGGTTACTTTGGTCTCCACTGATGACGCATGACTAGACAGCAGTGAATGACGTCCTGTCCTCACTGTAAGCAGTGTCTGTCCTCGCGCTTCATAGCTCTTCCCTGAGCTTTCACCACATCCACCACAAAAAGCTAGTAAGTGGACTTTGAGTTAAGATTTTAAACTCTAATACTGACCTTCTGCCATGTGCCTGAGTCAGCTCCACTGTTGCTGATTCAGAGCTCTTTCTCCTCTAAAGGCTTTGACTTGGACTGGTTTCCCCTAAACTTGTTTTTTCAATTAACTCAGAGGTTAAATTTGAATCCCTGCAAACTAGAACGAGTTCAGTAAAAGTTCAGTAGCCCTCCCTGACTGAGGGATTTAAGCACTTCTTACGACAATGACATATGGGTCAGAGCCGAGAACTGGTCATTGGCCTTCTTACGGTTTGGGCTGAATCCTGAGCCATTAATCATTTATTTGATGTTTCACAATTACAGCATTATGGAGGCTTTCAGAAATAGCAGCAGAAAAGAGTGGGAGTCCTGCATTGGCTAAATGTAACAGTGTGTGAACGTTACCTCCCAGGTGTGACATCGCCCCCAGCAGGCCTCGGTGGTGATGCGCAGTCCCCTGCAGCCCGGCTTCTGGGCCACGAAGGAGAACTCCCGCACGGCGCAGCCTCGGAAACCGTGGAGCGTGGTCGCCACGGCGACACACACCTCGCTTGCCCCAGCAACCAGGAGGAGGAGGAGCAATGACAGGGGCAGAGGATGGAGATGCATGCTGGGAAAGATGGCTGGAGAAAGATAAATAAAGACATAACTTTAATGGAGGGTTAAATTGTTATTGAAGTCTATTATTCCTCTGTGACCTTCTACCTGGGTGGGATGCAGTTCACCTTGAAATAGAGATGCTTACAGATTAAAATATCCAGTTTGGCCTCTTAAGAAGAGATAATGAATTGCTGAAGGTTTTATTGCCAATATTTTACATCTACAGGGGAATGAACATGCTCCACAAAAGCTGGCTGACTTTCAGTGCAGTAAACGTGACTCACAACTCCCTCTAGTGTTCATTATGGCGACTGCAGCCAACAGTACCAGTGACCTATACACTGTAAAATAGAAATGTACTTCAATGGGTAATTAATTGCTTAAACTAAACTTTCAACATAAAAATGAACAACAACAAAACTTTTTAACCCTACTAATCTTAAGTTAAGTTAATCAGTTTCAACCCAGTGGTCATTTTGGAGACATCTGCTTAATTACTCTCCAAGCAAACCACTTAAAGTGTACTAAAACAACTGGAGTCACCTCATCTCAGCCAGACTGCAAAATGCTTCACTTGTATTAAGAAATATAACACTGAAATAAAAATTCTTTCTGCATGAACAGAATGATGTGAATACTTTTATAGGCAATGAGACACTGACTTCACTGTGAGTATGATAACTCCACATATGAAGCTACACTAACTGTGGTATAAAATAGCCTGCTAACATAATTATGTACATTTTTTGTGCCTAAAGCATCTTAAAAAATAATTAGTAGTAGAATGAATACCTGCCCTAGTACTTAATAGATAATTTATAAAACAATTCTCACCTTTTCAGCTGAAGATCTTGCAGAGATTTGAGCTGCTGGACTCCGGTGTCTCTCTGCTCGGACAACAACCGGTGAATGGAACCAATCTGTCCTTGTTGTTGTTTTTAGAAGGCCATTAGGGCGGACGGACACTCTGACATCATAGCAATTACAATGAAATACCATTAGACCCCAAGCCAGAAATAATGGAGACTCCCTGGAAAATACTGATGCTTGTCTATGTTTTCTTAACCTCAGCCTGTATCTCTCTGTGTGAGTGTGCAGCTCTTTATCCAACTTTGGTCGACTCTCAGTGATGTAAGGATTGTCAGTACTCAACGTGACACTTACTGCCACACAGGATTGGTAATATGAATACAAAAGACAGAACTTTTTAAACTCTTACTGACTTTAAAAAATACAAAAATTAAGGGATTGAACCAGATAATGTGAACTAGTCAGGGTGATTTTGTTCTTAAACCCCATACCAATGTTTTTGCACCTTTTAGCCCATTAACTAAAACTTACATCACAGCTAACCAATCCTCAAACCGTGCTGCTTTAGATGTTTGGACGTCTTTTTGCTACCATTTCAAGCAGCCATTGGTTTCCATTCATTGTTCCATCATAATGCAAATACTAGGTAACTCTAACGCCTTTTTTAAAGCAGATTTTACGTTAATTGCAATGAATCAAGCAACCCAAGCAAGTTTCAAAAGTCTGCCAATTGATTTTGACAGCATAAGGAAATTAATAGAAATCAATGGTTGTCTGAAACAGCTGAAATGCATCAAAAGTGTGCTGCACAGTAAATAGTGTGAAAAAGGTGCCTTGTGTAATTTAAACACACTTATAAGCAGATTAAAGCAGCATTTTCTTTTGCCAAACACTGACAAACTATGAAGTTGATATGGCTAATCATGCTAATGCTAAGCTAATAGTTGATTATTTATGCATGCAGCAGAGACAAAGCAAAATTATCATTCATTTGAAGGTGCCAGACAAATGTTAGTCCAACATTTATTCTCCTTTTATCTCTGCTTTGGTCTCCTCCATCTCCTGAGGGGAATATCTGGCTAATTAACTGTTCCATTAGCTAGGTGCTAACTACCTGCTGTTTGGTGGTAGGCGGGTAGTGCACAGTGGGTTTCCTGTCCAAAACAGGAAATGCTGAATGTGGGACAAGAAAAACAAAAACAAAACAAAAAAACAAAAACAAACAAAAAAAAAAAAACAATCACATACACAAGAGACCCCTATCACGTTACACATTGTCTATATAAGAATATAAATCGGCTCAGCGTTAAAGGTGCTAAATGCAAGACTGGGAGTATTTCTGTTGTCTCCATACAGCTCTCAACATGGCGACGGCTGAGCTAGTGGCTAGCAGCTAACGGTGCTTCATTCTCTGCTCAGGTAGACACTCCTCCATATCTCTACATAGCAAGCAGCTGTTTTCTGCTATATTAATGGATCTTTAAGTTATGTGTATTGTGCCTGTTCAAAATATCAATAAAGGAAGTGAAACTGATTTTACTGAAGAGTCAAAAGAGGTGACACAAAAAACAGCAGACTCCCAGAGTGTTTTCTCAAAGTGAAGTTTCATTTTTAGCACATAGTTTGTTTGTTTTTTTCCTCCATTCTACATCCCCCTGTAATGTTACGTACAGTAGTAAGCCTCTCTACATTCAAACCCCCCCACCGCTGTGTTGGTCCCCAAAATATACATCTTCTTTTTCTGCATCGTCTTTATCATCTTCTCTAAGGTTTTTCTTCAACACAACAAACACAGACCATTGGGCAGACAGTGCAAATCTAGAAATTCAGTGAAATTGCTACGTAATGCAGTTGTAGGTTTCGGTAACATTATATTCTCATTCTGTTACTGTTGCTCTGACTTATTGCCATTCTATCGTGTCTAACTCTACGTCTTTTCTTTCCTCTGTCTTTCTCCTCCTCGGCTTTTTAATCTTTACTCTGTGGTTTCATCAAATCCGTTCACACTGCCCCTCTGATTTAAAGCATTTGTCTCAATTTGGCCACGTTAAAATGGCAACGGAGAGGAAATGCGACGGTGAGTGAAACCAGCGTTTGATGGCTGTCTGTGAGGCGAAACCAGAGCTCTCTACGAACACTCTCTCTTCTCTCGCTTCCTGTTCTGGAGCCAGTTCTAGGATGTACGACAGAATCGTAGAAAGAGGAATATTACTATTGACCAATATGGGTGAGAATGGTGGGAGCTGAGGTGCCATTTTGCCCGATTCAGCTGACCAACCGACAATAACAATCAAGAGGGTTTGTGAGTAAGCTAGCCTAAACAAAAATCAGAAAGTAAGCTGAATTTTACATCAGCGAGGTCAAGTTTTGTCTCTTTTTTGTGTGTGTTTTTTGCCTGAATCAAAACGTTTGAAATCCAACCAAACAAGAGTGTTTTTGCTTTGCCCAGCCAGGTGAAGTATGAAGCTGCTATTACACCTAATCCACAAGTGCATTTTTGGCTCTTGCAAATTTGTATGCTTTATGCTCCTGTCGTGTGCAGAAACAGCACAAAAAACAAACACATCTGCCTGAAAGGGAAAAAAACACATACAGCATTGAAGAGAGCCTTACGTAGTGGTTCCCAACTTGAGGGTCGGGGCCCCTTAAGGGATCCTCAGATAAATCAGAAGCGTCATACGTTAATTAAAATGACAAAACAACAAACTAAAACATTTACACAAATTAATTGTTTTTTTGTATTTTTACTGATTTGTATTTTTGAGGTCGAGCACCCAGTTGGAACGCACACTTTTTTTCTTGTGAAATACTTTTACCAACAATCACAACTATTTCACAAGGAAAAAAAAAGCACTCTTTGGTTGAACTGCTCGCAAATCATGTGCACAGGAAGGCCAAGGGGTTTTGTTTGAAGGGGTTAAAAGCCAAAAGGTTGGGAACCACTCACTAGCACATGTTTAATAATGTGAACTTCAATTTCTAGCTTTGTCTGAAGCTCGTATCTCAAGGGCTGCGTCCAAAATCACATACTACACCCCACATTTCTAATATGTGTAATATCGTTCAGCACGTTTGTGTGAATAAACTGTAGTATGCATCTTTTCAGATGCACTGAGCAGTAATTTACCGTCACTTCCTGAAAGCCTTCTTGCCGATTGGAGACGTGTAACCATGGTAACCTTGCAACCAAAACAACTGTGAGAATCAAATTCTCAGCTAATTTTAAAACTATATATAATATAATATAATAAACCTAGCAAAGTGAAATCTTACAGTTAAACTGAAGCATTACTGACATAACAGAGCTGTCTGTTATGAACAGTCATAACTACCGCCTTGCATTGTGGGATATTTATGCCACCGTACTGTTTGCATACTGTGATATTTCACCGATTATAGTATGCAATATACATACTTTTGGTTTCATACTTGGACGTTCTAAAAAAATCATATTTAGCATACTACATAGCATAGTGTGGAATTTTGGACGCAACCACAGTCTTCATCAGCAGATATGGTGCCTTCAAATGAAACTTGTGAGCCTGTGTTTACAACATTGGAAGACGTGTACACAATATGCATGGCAAACACTGCTGCTAAGAAACTAAGAAATATAAACGTTACTGGCGGCATCTAGAAGCCACAGAGGCTAGCAATTTAGCAAGCTAGCAAGCAGGTAACATAATGCAGTAAATGCAGACGCATAATGACAGAGGAGAAGCATGACGCCATTGGAAAGATCAACATTTTTTTCAAAACTTCTATAAAATTAGGGAGAAAAACAATATATGGCTACAATATATTAACTTATTTTGCACTAAAAAATTAACTTCCATGGACAACTTCCCACTTATGAGGTTGTGAATACCCCAAGAGGGGGGTCGTCTCATGAATATGGTAAACACGACCCAGTTTGAAGGCACCATTAGAGTTTGCTCAGTTGAGATGGCTCAGGTGATGATACATCCCAAAACCCTGAGACCAAAGTTTCATACTTCAGCCACACGGTGAATACTGAGCAACCCCATCCCCTGAAGAAGACCATGACATGTGACAAGCTGCAGAAAATTTGACTTCTTTTATGTCAAAGTACTGTTTCCAAGCTCAACAATCCCGTGCACAAATCGGACAACATTTGGTTTGACTGACAAACGTGGTGGAGGTTGTAACCTGGATGGTGAACGCAACATGAAATGAAATGTGTCAACGTTTGAAAGCAACAAGGTCTTTTGTACAAAGACATGACAGTAGATTAGGTGTGACTGCAGCCAGAATGCATCAGAACAAGGCAACCAAACTTGAAGCATTCAGGAAAAACCTGGACAGTTGGGCCGGATGCAGATTTATGACTCTGCTTGAAGTTTAGAGGCTCAATAAAAGAGCTGCAAATCAAATGGATTTAAAAACCTTGTTGACTCAGGCATGATTCGATTCGAAGTGAGAGTTTTGAAGAACTGCTAGTCTGAAGGGTTTTTGAATGTTTGGTTACGAAGCAGATGACAGGTAGCTCTGCGTCTCAGGCGTCAAGAAAACAATCAATCGATTTGTTTTGCGATACATTCGGATTTAAACCCTGTCCCTCAGGAAGGAGAGAAGGAGAGAGAGAGAAAAAGAAGCAAAGAGAGAACAGCTTTCTCTCATTCTCTGTCACTCTGTCTACACACATCTCCTGCTCACTGATTCACTCACTGGATACACACCAACGCTCACACACACACACACACACACCACACACACACACCACACACACACACACACACACACACACACACACACACACACACACACGCACACACACAACCTGACCATCATCTTCAAATAAGATTACATTTCCTGATCAAATAGAAAATAAATAGCATCAGTATCAGTTTTCCACAAAATGAACAAGATCATACAAAAACCAAGAAAAAAAAAAAAAACAACATAATTACAAAGCAAAAATTATTTTTCATCAAAGAAATTTACACAGAAAGTACCTTTAAGACAATGTGAATATCAAGGACGCAACAGGAGTAAAAACGAGAGAGGGGCGTGTTTGAGTGGGACACCCACTTCCTGTTCAACCCCCTAAAACACACAGATTATCCTGAAAGAATGAAAATATTGCTAAAATATTTTTTTCTGCCCCCCCCCCCTCCCCTCCCCCTCCTTTATCCCATCACTCTATCATAATGATCAGACAAGAATAAACAGATTTTTCTTGGTTCACAAAGAGAAAAAAAAAGTTATCATCGTCATGGTCGCCACCTAGCAGCGTCAGGTCTGCTGAGCCTAAAGGAACAGACGCTCCGGGTGCAGAAATCCAACTGGATCACTGGGTTTTTCTTTTGGTCTGAAACGCTTGTGGTGCGCTTTATTTGTCCTCCAGTCACCTCTGTGTTGGGTGGGGTTTAGTAGTCTACTTGGATACAATTTTGGTCAGATATTGGGAGTTCTTATATTCAACTTCATGACTTACATAAATGAGTAAATCTGTTAAACTTGAACCAAAATAAATCTTCACCGTGTGCCACATCGTCAAAATTAAAGGTACCCTGTGGAGGTTTTGACTACTAGTGGCGTTAGAGAGCAATGGTTTTTTTGGAGTGGGTCCCATTTATGTTTGTGTTGCACATAACGTTTCGTACGTAAACGTTACGTTTATAACATATGTGATGTCCATCATGCTGCCGGTTTCCTCTATTGATCGACAGTCGGTGGCGGTGATGTGCAAAGAAACTTAGCGATATGCCAAAAAGGCAGGGAAGAAGATGTGCAAGTAACGTGGATGTAAACTATGCCAGAGTTAAAATATATTTCAAAACAGATGTTTTATGATGAAGGAAATTAATGCGTTTTGGTGAATAACACTTTATGTAAACACAACTTGCTCCACAGGGCACCTTTACACAAACAAAGAAAAAAAAATCTTTAAACGTGGAATGTTTTTGGATTTTTACAAAATGCCCCTTTAAAATCCATCGCGCCGCACCGCACCACAAACATCCAAAATTTCAAAATAAAAGAAAAACAGCCCGCCGCCAATCCAGTTCATTCCTCCCCTCTTTAAGGTCTGTTAAAGGGGAATTCCGCTGAATTTCAGCACTCACATTATGGCCTCGTACAGTTAACATGTGATGTGAATTCAGAATTCAAGCCGGCTTTCCCCTTTATGGTATCTGCTACACTAGTGTTTCTCCCATAATACACTACAGAAATATCCAGAGACATATGTATATATATATAAAAACATTATCATCATCATCATCGTCATCATCATCATCATCAGTAGTACTTAGAGTAGAGTAGTAGTAGTAGAGTAACAAGTAAGAAGAAGGAACAGTATTGTACTTTATATCATTATCATCATCTTCATCGGTGGTTATTTGACCTTGAGAGACTCGTCCTTTGGTGGAACCCAACAGAATGGGAGAGGAGTTAGCGCCAGAACCAGCTCTGAGTGTGTGTGTGTGTGTGTGTGTGTGTGTGTGTGTGTGTGTGTGTGTGTGTATGAAAACAACTGTATGAAATATTTTGGTGCATCAATCAAGTGTTGGTGTGTGTGATTTGTTTGACCTGGATACACTTTCTCTCTGTAGCTCTGCCGTATTTACAGTAAATATCTACCTGCATCTGTGTGTGTGATGGTTTGTGTGTCTGGCCTTTGCGGCAATAGTTTAGGGACATTTGTGTGAAATTGCTTCTTATGTTTATTAATGTATTGTGCTATCCACAAATGAAATAAGCATCTCTGACCGAAAGATAAATACGAGGCCACAGTACAGACTCTGACTCGGTTGGTTAAATATCAAGACAAGTTAGACACATGTTAAACTTGGTTAGTGTTGCACCAAAAGAGAAATTTCATCTCTTATTTCAAGGCTGATTTGAAGCAGGCCAGCTACCAATGTTGGATACTGACCTGCAGTTTAATAAACCAGCCATTAATTAAAATGATAGTCTGCACTTTTGGACAATATTCATCTTCTGATCTGCAACGTAATGTGTGTACAGCAAAGAGTGAACCAGTTTCACACAACTCCATCAGAAAAAAAAGGTGCAGCCTTTACCTCGGATCACTGAGTTTGTGCACTTTTTCACAAAAAAGCCACGCCCTCGATGGTACGAGATAAAAAGAACAGTGGATTTGTTTGTACCTTTTCTCTCCCAACACTTTCACCATCAACCTTGTGTCTTCTCCCCATCCCCTAACCCCCGTTGCTATCCAATCTCTGCGGAGCGGCACCTAGGTGGCGCTCTCTCCAGCTCCGGAGGAGGAAGAAGAGGCCCCGCTGGGCTTGGGCTCGGGCTGGTCGGAGTGAGCCGTCTGCGGGGAAGAAGGGGTCGGCGGGTCCCCTCTCTCGCCTCGCTCCTGGAGGTTGCGCTGGTTCCGGGCGGCCTCGGTGAGCATCTGCATCCTGCGGTCCTGGTGCTCCTCCAGGCCTCGCCAGAGATCTGCACGTTCCCTCTCTCGCTTCAGCTCCCTGGAGAGACATGGAAGAAGAGATAAAGAGAGGGGGGAACAAGGAAGGAAAAGAAAACAAGAAATGAGCTGTTGGGGAATATTTCAGCCACGATAAGGTATTCTGGAACCTGAGAGTAAAACCTGAGGGGATATTTGGTGAATACTTAAATATAAGGAGGATTTTCTCAAAGACAGGAAGACATGGAAGACATTCAGTGTAAACAAACTGAAATCTGTGAAGATATGTTAGAGTATGTTTTGTCTATTGTTTTAATCGTATAGTATAAACCACCAGCTGCAAAGGAAGTGTGCTTTGATAAAAAATTTATGAAATTTTATGATATTAATAAAGTGCTCTTAAAGGGGAAATCAATCTTAGCTTGTTAAAAAAAAACCAAAAGTCAATAAAAAAAAATTTAATTGCAAAAAAAAAAAAAAAAAAAAAAAAAAATTTCTCAAAATTTTTGGAAAAAAAATTAAAAAAAAAAGAAAAAAAAAAGGAAAAAAAAAAAAAAAAAAAAAAGGGAAAAAAAAGGATTAAAAAAATTAGGGGAATTAAAAAAAATATTAAAAAAAAAAAAAATGGAATTTTTGTAAATACATAAAAAAAAAAAAAAAAAAAAAATGTAATATGTTGGAAAAAAAATGATAATAAAAAAAAAAAGAAAAAAAAAAAAAATAAAAAGTTATAATAAAAAAAAAAAGAAAATTAAAAAAGGGAGAAAAAAAAATGTTTTTAAAAAAAAAGAAAAAAAAAAAAATAAAATAAAAAAGGAATAGGAGAGAGAGGAGAAGGAAGGGGGGGGGGGGGAAGGAAAAGGAGGAGGGGGATGAAAAAAAAAATAAAAAAAAAGGAGGGGAAAAAAAAAAAAAAAAAAAAAAAAAAAATTTTAAAAAAAAAGAAAAAAAAAAAAAAGGGGGAGAAAGGAAAAATAAAAAGAAAAAAAAAGAAGAGGAAAAAAGGGGGAGGGGGGGGAAAAATATAGGGGTTCTAATCACGTCCTGAAACCAACTCCAGCTGAAGTTACAGACACAAGATCGACATTGATCTTCTCATCTCGGAAATAAAGCGAAAATGTTGAACTACTCCCTTAAGTTTTGTTTCCCCAGTGGTAACCACTATCTTGAGTTTGAAAGCGGGTTATGAATAAGTGGAATCATGATGTGATCCGTGTTGAAAAGATGACCTAAGCGATACATACTTACCATGTGAAATACAAGGTGATGGCGAATGGAACAAATACAGACTAACTAAAACATGACTTAAGGTCCCTCTGTTTCTTCCTGTTGTCACTGTTTTAGTGACACAAATGCACACACACACACACACACACACACACACACACACACACACACACACACACACACACATGCAAAAAGAGAGTGAGTCATACTCACTTCTGTTTCTCCACTTTGTAGGAGGCAGTGAGGTCATCAAACAACTTGCTGTTCATCTCCATGAAGGTCTTCAGCACGTTGTAGATGAGAGACACAATAGTCCTGAAGAGACGGAGTA
Source organism: Pterois miles (assembly GCA_947000775.1). NCBI lineage: Eukaryota > Metazoa > Chordata > Actinopteri > Perciformes > Scorpaenidae > Pterois > Pterois miles. Next base: position 11,084,211 of record CAMQGK010000008.1, read on the forward strand.
AGGCGATAATGAACCCGGGGGTTCATAAGTCCCATGGCATTATGGGTCAGGAGGTAGTGTTCAAAAACGCCCGTGTTTTTGGGACATATTAACCATGTTTCCCCTCAATAATAACATATGGGTCATTCATGTGTCTTTGGTAGATTATTAGCTCTAATGCTAATTTATTAGCTTGTACATTTTTCTCAGCCTTGGGATGCTACAGTTTGTAGCAGCTATGTAGGCTAAATGCTACTGGGGGAGTCCCAGCAGGTGGACGTTGGTTGGGAGCTGGCTGGAAACCGGGCAACCGGCTGGCAGTCGGCTGGGAGAGGAAACTCTAGGTGCCTGCATCTCTAAGTTATCTTCTTATGTATTAGCAGGGCTGAAAAGTAATTAAGTACATTTACTTAAGTATACCGTACACTTAAGGACTCCCAGCAGCTGGCAGTCAGCTGGGAGTCTTTGGGAGTTCTTATGTATTAGCAGTGATGGAAAGTAACTAAGTACATTTACTTGAGTATAATACTTGCACTTTACATATGTTCATTTCATGCTTCTTTATAATTATACATCACTACATTTCAAAAGGAAATGTAAAGTAAAGTAGTTGTAAAGTAGTTAAAATGTGTCCCCTATTAACCTACTGAGCAATATTCAAATGCTGCAGTAATGATACTTCCACATTATAATATATATAATAATAAAAATTTGAAACAGACCATTGTGCATAATGAGTATGTATACTTGTAACATTAAAGTATATTTTTCTGTTAAAACTTCTGTAATTGTATTTAAGTAAAATTTTGAATGCACAACTTTTACTTACAATGCAGTATTTTTACATGACAGCATTATTCCTTTTACTTTTTAAAAAAAAAGGATCTGAAAGCTGTGAGTTATGAGTTGTATTAATTAGTATGTGTGAGTGTGAACGCCACTGACTGGTTCCAGTGCTCCTTGGAGACTCTGTAGAGGGTGGCGAATACCAGCGGCAGGATGACTTGACAGTTCTCCTCTATCAGACTGAGGATGTACTCGTTGTTCCAGAAGTAAAGAGCCCGCTCCGCTACCTAAAACCATCACGCACACAGAAGAGTTGACTTTCATTTAGCAAAGTCGTGGCAGGATTGATTTCATCAAACTGATTTATCCAAGTTAGACCTTCAGTTGATTGTTTTATCTGTAATATAATCATCAATCTGTAGCCAGTTAGGGTATTGTTATCAGGTTTATTACTCTCAAAACTGTCTCATTTTGGGACTATTTTCCAGTATTTCACACTTGTCGATGATAGTTACTAGCATCAGTTTTGGGCATGTCAGGGTCTGTGTGTGTCGCTTTCCACTTGTTACGTACAATGTCTTTTCAAAATAAACTTCCAGTGTAGGTTTACTTAGTTTTGGGTTTATTTACGCAATAAAAGTACTTGGTTAGTCTCGGGAAAACATTGTAGATTGGATTAAAATAAGTATGTTTTGTAACTGGAGCAAAGGTGCTGTCACTTGGAACAAGGTCAGTGCAGAGCGGCGGCCATGAGCTAGCCAGTGGTGCACGCTCACATGCACAAACATGCATTAAAGTATGTGTGGCCGGCCCGGCTATGTCAACAAAGCACAGACAGCTCAGATTACAACACACAAAGACAGAGAGAGACTTTGTTTTCTGCTCAGGTAGACATTATTCCTCTATATCTTCACACAGAAAATAGTTGTTTGCTGCTATATTAATGCTCTGATTATTGTATAGAGCACCTTTAAGTATGCAAGCTATGTTATAAAACGAAGGTAAAATAAGTCAGCGGACCAAGGCACCTACCAAGCACTGATGAGCTGGGAGTGAGAATGGGTTGGGTTTGAATGCAGGGAGGTGTGGTGTTTACCTGGAAGTGAGGGCTGGAGATACAGGCCGCAATCTGTTTGAAGAGCGGCTCCTGGACCCGGATGAACTGAGACGGCTCGATCACATCCAGGATCTCCTCAATCTCCCCCAGGAACATCACCTGAATACGCACACATGCAAACACATATTTGTATGAACGATACATGAATGAACAGAAAAGACGACTGCCAGAAGTGAAAAAAATTAGATGCTTCAAGTAATACTACCTCGCAACACAGAAGTCCTACAAGAAATATGAGCATTTTTTATTATCTGTTGTCTCACCTCTTTCTGCGTGCAGGTTTTTGGCCAGTACTTGAGCAGCCCTCTAATGATCTGCAAAGAAAATATGAAGTACATTGAATAATGAATAAACACTGCAGCCGTTAGCTCAGCAGGGTAGCTGGCTGGCACCCATCTCTGCCATCTCCATTACCTCATAATCATACTCTGGTGCATTAAGAAATATACTGTACTATTACAAACTTTGCACTGAGTCTCATTTTTACAGTACTGATACTGGTGAATGACGAAGTAGGTTATAGCAAATGCTCTAATTCAGCGTCAAATCAGCTGAGTTTACACTGGTGAACTAATTACAAGACAGACACTGATTATAATATTTGATGGTCATGCGACTGAACTTCAGTTTATTACTTCTTGAGTCTTAGCTTTGTCCATCATTTGGCCATATGGCCATTGCCGTATTGTTTTTTTGCAACCACAAATGAGAGGAAAGGGTGGAGCAAAGTAAACGCTAAAAAGGACATGCTTTTGCATTTTTAAGGGACCGAAATGTTACAATTAACATTCATGAACTGACATAACAAAACGCCGGACAATGCCATGGTAACGACCTGTCAATCATCCCCTGTTTTATGATATTTCCTCTACATGGGATCATAATTTTCTAAATGAACATCATGCTGTATTAACTTGAAACTAGAGATTGAGACCATAAACTCATGTTTACAATGTTTACTGAGGTCATAAATCAAGTGAGAAGCAGACTCATTTTTTCATAGACTTCTATACAATCAAACTTTTTGCAACTAGAGGAGTTGCCCCCTGCTGGATATTATAGAGAATGCAAGTTTAAAGCATTTCAGCGCTGGCTTCACTTTTCAGACCTGGAAGTTTCACACTGGTTAAAACAGCTACCTGCTACTGTTGGAAAGGTTGATAAGAGTAGTGAGAGTAGTGAGAGTTGTGGGTCATTAAAGCCAAAACAATGAGCCAAAAGACACTAAAACGCTGTGATTTCTCTGTAGGTTGATCACTACAGTACATGTAACACCTTTTCACGTTACATTTAGTCATTTGAGCCATTGTTTCTTCAAAATCATTTAAACAACTGCATTGAATACTCGATTCTGATTGGTCATGGTGTTCTACGGTCTGTTATTTCTTTATAACAGACCGTTACTATGCGTGACGTTATGATGTTGGACTCTGGAGGACTGTTTTTGTGTCAAATACTTGATTTCTTAAGTAAGCAGCAGTGTAATAAGCGGGATAATGTGCAGCGAGCGGGTCATTGTTGTGAAAGAAACCCCTTCAGGGCGCTGTACATTATCCCTTACACATGGATGAGAGCAGCTTTAAACCTACACAATTTCTCCTTCCACACTTCTTTTTAGTGACGTCACCACAGCCCAATATCACAGCAATTAGAAACAGGTAGGTTAAAAATGATGGCAAAACTATAAAATGAAGAGCAGAAATAAATTTTGAATTTGATCAGCAAGTGTGTTGCGGTAAGTGCAATAATGTAATGAAACACAGTCTTACATATTCAGTCACCGTAGCGTCTTTCTCCATAAACTGCACCACACAGTAGGCCAGCTGTAGGGACAGAGGAGACGTGGTTAGAACACACACACACACACACACACACACACACACACACACACACACATTCCCTGAAGCCATCACGGAGACAAGGAGGATCTTAGCACTTATCCCTCAGGATTACACACCGCTAAAGATCGGAAAGACAAGTTTTCCAAGGGGAGATGTGTCACAAGTGAGTGCGTCTACTTCTACATCAGCTCTTGTCTCCTCTTATATGATCGACAATCATTTCCTGTTATTCAGCGAGTGTGTGCGTAGCATGTGTGTGTGTGTTTTGCGGTTGCCCCCTCCACCCTGGCCGGTTGCCGTGGCGAGTGGGCACCGTGGAGACGGAGACTGTGTGTGCGTGTGTTTACTTCGGAAGGAGTGATGTCACACACAAACGAAGTCCCTTAAGGGCAATGTGAGATAGAGTTTAGACCTCTTGTCTCTGCCTTTCTGTCTTTCCTCTTCTGTCCTATTTATACCTTTTTCTTGTTGAAAGCATAACTGTACTGGTCTATTTTATGACTTTTAGGGAAGTAAGTTCAAGTCTCAATAATATAAAGTACACTGGATGGTGCAGTTTTATAGCTACAGACAGTAGAGGTTGTGTACTGTCACATTACTGATGTTTATTTACTATCTTTTTGTAGGACAATCACTTTTTACTTTTTTTTGTTTGTCTTTGTCTCATTGCTGACCTGTCGCTCCACTGTGTGTCTCTCTGCCTGTCTGGCTTTCACATCTTCCACAGCTTTCATCTGTAAATCTGTCTAATCCCTTTTCCTTCTTTATGCCGCACCTTTCTTGTTTGTCTTCTCGCTCCATCCCTAACTTTCCCGTCCCTCATGCTCGCACCACAACATGGTTACAGAAACAAGGGGGGAAAGAGGGAGCGGAGGCTAAAAAAAAAAGGGACCTGTGAAAGCAGGGATGTCAAGATCGAAATAAAAAGAAAAGCAGGAAAAAGAGGAGGATTAAAGTAAAGGTGCTGATCGGTCAAACTGTTTAAAGTATTAGCGAGACATTAGAGAAGCTGCTTGGGGTAAATATGATGTTGGATTCTGTTGTCAGGCCAGGCTTTGCAGGTGCAGGAGGCCGTTGTTAGGCTAAGGATTATGGGCATTGTAGTCTTTTTAAATCTGAGGTTTTACCAATATTGATGTGTCAAGGTGACAGGCCAAATTAGGATCTATTTTTGGCTAAGTCATTCCAGAGAGCTCTAACGTTTGCTTCTTGCCTGTAAATTGGTTGCAACCTGAACATGGAAAAGTAGCCTTTTTTTCACCATTAAAGCATGTAAACATGTTTGAGTAGAAACCCCAAAATACAAGTATGCAGCTGAAAATGAGCTTAATAGGTCATCTTTAAGCAACGGCTATAAAACATCAGACCCCAGCTGGTTGGATATCAGTATGTCTGTAGGAACTGAAGTGATATTAGGAACAATTTTTAGCGCCCATCCACACAGATATTGCATCAATCTGATTATGCATTGTCATTGTGAGGCAGGGTACACCCTGGACAGGTCAGCTAAGAAGTACATAAGTCAAACCAAACACCAAGGATATACTAAGTTTGATAGGAGCTTAAAATGTAAAAATCACTGCATTTGCTTTTTCAGTGACAGTAGGAGTATACAGACCCTTCATAGGCTACATGAAGGATGATTCAAACGTATTTCACAGTGTTGACAAACCTTTAAGATGACTAAAAGGTGCTGCTGTGATATTAGATTTTGATATTTATATCTAGAACTGGGTCACTCCCGCGCAGCCACACCGACTGAGCACAAAACTGCTGTCCACTGGCATGTATCCCCCGCGACCCTGTCAAGCCGAGTGTGTGTTTGAGTGCGTGAATAATGTATGTGTGTGAACCACAGGGAAGAGAAATGTAGGGCACGGTGATGCTGAGACCCAGAATACACTGTACAAACTCTACCTTCTGCAAATAATGTGTGACACTAACAACATCACACACACACAATAGACTGGCTGCCATCTGTGTCATCAAATATTACGAACACACACACATACACACACACACACACACACACACACACACACACACTCACACAGTGTAATTCAAAGGTGAGCGTGTCTCTCTGCAGTATTATCTGTGACCCAACTCTGCCTCCTAGTGGTAAATTGGACACATTGCAGGATCGCTAACTGCTGCTACCATTTGAGATTCATGTGTGGTTGATTTATCAAGGTAAGATTACGAGCTGGATCTCTTCTTACTAGAGAAACCAGAAGATAAACTTCAACCCAGTTCTATGATAGTTGGAGGAGTAGGGCCTCTAAAACCTACAATAAAGCATGCCTCAGTCGGGACAAGATCTCCAAAACCACCCAGTATTTTGGGGTTCATTTGATAGATCTAAATATAGTTTTAGATGCTGTACACCCTGGCAAACACAAACATAATTCAGAGTTTTGTTGCCTTTTTTTACTTGAAAATGGAGAAGACAGGTCCAAAACATCAGCAAACAGCATCAGCTGTTGGGAAAACAGCTGTAAGGTACAACAGACATCATACAATAAACGTCTGTCCCCCAGCATGTGGATGTAGACATGGCCAGAAACTATAGAAACATGTTTTGGTACCGTGTAATTGCATTTGTGGTGTTACTTAAAACATAAATGGATGTCAAAAAGTACTGCTGTGAGTAATTTAGATTTTATATTTTCATTGTCGACTTATCTGTTGATTATTCTCCCTATGAATGAATGGTTTGGCCTATAAAATGTCAAAAAATGGTGAAAAATGTTGAGATGACATCCTCAAATGTCTCGTTTTGTCCAAAACTCAAAGATATTCAGTTTACTGTCATAGAAGAGGAAAGAAACCAGAAAATATTCACATTTAAGAGGCTGCAATCAGAGAATTTGGACTTTTTTTTTTCTTAAAAAATTACTCAAATCAATCCATCTTCAACAGTTTATCCTGTTAGGGGTCGCGGAGGGGCTGGAACTGATCCCAGCTGGCACTGGGCGAAGGCCAGGTTCGCAGGGAACATAGAGACAGACAACTATTCACACTCACATTTGGGCAATTTCGAGTCATCAATTAACCTGCATGTCTTTGGACTGTGGGAGGAACCCGGAGAACCCGGAGGAACCCCCCGCTGACATGGGGAAAACATGCAAACTCCACACAGAAGAGCCCCAAGCCGGATCCTCTTGCTGTGAGGCGACAGGGCTAACCACTTATCAAATTAGTTGGTGATTGATTTAAGAGATGATAACTAATCAGTTAATCGTTGCAGCTCTTGTCAAAGTTTTTAAAGCCGAAATGTATCAACAGAAACTGGTGGTGATAGCAGTTATGAAAGAGTCTAACATACAAAGAAAGCCTTTAAATACTGGAGCATGCAGAAAAATGTCGCTGACCTGTGCGTGGAAGATGGAAAGGGACTTTGCCGTGTGTAGCGGGATGAGGACCCGAACCAGGAACTGCTTGTGTTCAGCCTTCAGGGGCAGGGCGAAGCCATTTATGATGCTGGAGAAGAGGAGGACAGTTACAGTTAAACACTTTCACTCTGTAGCATTTAACTCTTTTTAATCATGTTTAAAGGTTAAAAGGTGATCATTTGGATATTTTAAAGTTGCAGTCGGTAAGTCAACTGTATCCTGACGGTAGTGGAGAAGAGAGATAATCTTTGGAAAAAAATCATGTTCCTCCAGTGTTTTCATCGCGCCAAAAGGAAAACAACCAATCTGTCTTAATAGCAGCCGCTCATGAAACTCACAAACAGGGTTCAGAGGGTAGAGCAGGTCGTCCAATGGAACCCCGGCTGCTCCGGTCACATGATGTGTCCTTAGGCAAGACACTTAAGCCCTAATTGCTCCAAAAGGCGTAGCCATCAGTGTGTGAGTCTCCAGATCAGATCCTGATGGGCAAAGTTGGCACCTTGCATGGCAGCCTCTGACATGTGTGAATGGGTGAATACGATATAAATTATAGTCCATTTACCATTTAACTCCAGTCAAACAGTCAAACTAGGCAGCGCTGCTCAAATATAAATCACTATTCTGTTACAGTAATGTCTGTTTCTCTCCTGAAATGTTTTCAGAAACATCTTGTACTCACTGTTTAGCTGTAAAATGAGAAACTTTATGACCCGGCAGCCATGTTGAAAACAGTTGAGCCAAAACCGCCCACCAGCCGGAGCAAAGTTTCTCATTTTACAGCTAAACAATAACTACAAGATGTTTCTGAGGAGAGAAATAGTCATTATAGTAACAGAATATTGATTCATATTTGAGCAGCGCTGCCTAGTTTGACCTTTTGACCGGAGATCACGAGTGACAGCTCGGCTCTGATTGGTTGTCTTCATTCAGGTACAGTGAAATCTTTAGAGGACGACACAGAGTAACATGATTTTTTTTTTTTACAGTCTCATGCACTACTGTTAGGATATAGTGACAGGTTAATAAAAATAACTGGTCATACTTCATTTTACTGGTCCGCAAATTTCATGGTAACTAGGTGAGAATTAACAAGGAACCTACTTGAAATTACCCCAATTTTTGCCTGAAAATATATAAAAAATGTCTTTATTCTAATCATTATTTAATAATGAAATACTAAAATAGCATATAATGGTCAAAATAGGGCCCTGAGGCTGGAGAAGAAACTGCTCTTCATCGGAGGTGGAAACCAAAACTAATACAAGACACTTCTGATTGGGAACAAATCTCACCGTTGTGACTTACTGTCGACACTAATATAACCTGGTAGCTGATGTCATGACTCAGGGAGTCTTTTAAGAAATTTCAAATAAGTTATTTGCTAATTATCATCATTTATCAGCAGACAATGAAATAAAGCATCAATTAACTTTGTTCTTTTCCTGGAAATGTATTAAATACATTTTCAGCTACTGGGAAATATCAGAATATAATTATTAAATAATGCTTATAATGAAGTATTTTTGATAAATTTTGAGGTAAATATTGGGGTAATTTGGCAGTACTTCCAAAGAATTGCTAATTATCATTTCATTATCATGAAATTGAAATAAAATAACTTTTTTAGCATATTTGCTAAAAGTTACCGACTGCAGCTTTATAAATCTGTATAAACAGCAGAAGAATTGACGTACATAAAAACATCACACATTTCTCCCAAAACCAACTATTCACATCTGTATACACATGTGCTTTCGTCTGTTCTCGTACTGTGACCATTTCCAAGTGACGGACTCGTGTGGTCTGCTGTGTTCGCTGCTACACTGACTGACGCTGTGGTGGTTCAGCCTCTGGAGGGAGGCAGCGAAGAGCGGGAAGCAAACCTGGAAGGTTTGTAGAGTCATGTCTGTCTGTCTGTCTGTCTGTCTGTCTGTCTGTCTGTCTGTCTGTCTGTCTGTCTGTCTGCCTTCGTTTTCTAATAGCATCTTTGTTCAGCAGAACATTTCGTCAATAATATCTCCCTCCTGCTGTTCCTCTAATCTTTTTTTTCTGCCTCCTGTCTTCTTGCCCCCCCCTTCTCTCTCTCTTTCTTTCTGTACAATGAATCCTCCCTCGCCCATCTCTCTCTCCCTCTCTCCTTGTGTGGGAGGAGCTATAAATACCTCTGTTACCACCAACATGAATACAAACCTCTCTCTCCTCTCCCTCTCTCCACTCCTGACTCACTGTTCACTCACTCATCCTCTCTCCATCTCCTCATCCCTCCATTCCTCCCTCTTTTCTCACCTTGGATTCATCCTCTCTTCTGACTCCCTCTCTTTTCTCCACATTAACCCGTCTAACGGGGCGGCAGTAGCTCAGTCCGTAAGGACTTGGGTTAGGACGCGGAGGATGCCGGTTCAAGTCCCCCATGGACCAAGACCAACTGGTTGCTGGAGAGGTGCCAGTTTACCTCTTGGGCACTGCCGAGGTGCCCCTGAGCAAGGCACCAAACCCCCAACTGCTCTGGGCGCTTGTCAGGAGCAGCCCCCTCACTCTGACATCTCTCCACTGACGCATGTATATGTACTGTGTGAACAACAGAGTGTAAAACTGAATTTCCCCACTGTGGGACTAATAAAGGAATATCTTTCTTTCTTTCTTTCTTAACGCAAGCGTCCATTTTTTATTTCAGTTGTCTGATCGGGGGGTTACGAGTTTTAGATTTATAAGATCCTTTATGTTGGGAAAAACTAAAGGAAAAATAGTTTTATTAAAATATTCTAGTACTTAACCCGCATGCAGACAAATCACTCCAGTCTCTACATCTTTTGATCCATCCCTCTTTACTTTTTTATGTTCAACATCAGTAAAGATTAAGTAAAGGCATTTCTGTCTTATTAGTGAAAGACAAATACAGAGAGGACAAGCTAGATTCCAGCTCAGACTGCCCTTGAGATAAATTAATATTTATCGACTCTAATGTTGACGTGTTTGCTTTCTGATTTCTCATCCTCCATCATCTATTGTTTATTCTCCGCCTCTCTCCATCGCTCCTTGTCTCAATCTTTCAGCTCTATCAGCATCTCTGCTTATGTGACAGAAGTATGTCAGTGTAATGAACCGATGTCATTGCTTGTTTCTCCGTCTCAGACTTGGGAAAGAAGTGATAAAGCTCAGTACAGCCCACAAACAGAACGGAAGAAAGGACCTTTAACCCTCTCTTTTCATGTACGTCAGAATAAACGTCCTACCCTTACCGAATAATTAGTGAGGCGGTCACGTAGCTTGGATTTTGCTCGGCATTAAAGTGAAAAGTAAATGCTCCTCAGAGAAAGTTGAGCAAATAGATTTTGTGATCACGCTAAGCCGAACAATAATAAGCTCAGGAAAACTTCTTCATTGTATAACTTCCATAAAACTTATTTAATAGTAGTGTTGAAGAGATTCCAGCGACTCGAATGTCCTTGAGAGGAAAACAAATGTTTACTGCTTTCCTTTGCAGAAAGAATATAAAGTTCTGGCTGCAAAGACACAGTATCCTCTCATTTAATTAGTCATCTTATCAAGGCCACATGCTACCTACCTAGCCAGCTGTCTTTGTTTATATATTCTTGTTATACATTACATTATATTTTACCACATGATGCTATATTTTATGTGACATTTTAGCCAATTCTATGTGTGTTATACATAGCAGCGGTCTGCTATACATAGCAACGGTATGTTATACATAGCAGCAGTATGTTATACATAGCAACAGTCTGTTATACATAGCAACGGTCTGTTATACATAGCAGCAGTCTGTTATACACAGCAACGGTCTGTTATACAGCAACGGTCTGTTATACATAGCAACAGTCTGTTATACATAGCAACGGTCTGTTATACATAGCAACGGTCTGTTATACATAGCAGCAGTCTGTTATACATAGCAACGGTCCGTTATACATAGCAATGGTCTGTTATACATAGCAGCGGTCTGTTATAAATAGCAACGGTCTGTTATACATAGCAACGGTCTGTTATACATAGCAACAGTCTGTTATACATAGCAACGGTCTGTTATACATAGCATGTAACAGGTCTGTTATACATAGCAACGGTCTGTTATACATAGCAACAGTCTGTTATAAATAGCAACGGTCTGTTATACATAGCAGCAGTCTGTTATACATAGCAACGGTCTGTTATACATAGCAGCAGTCTGTTATAAATAGCAACGGTCTGTTATACATAGCAACGGTCTGTTATAATAGCAGCAGAAAAAAAGACATAGCAACGGTCTGTTATACATAGCAACGGTCTGTTATACATAGCAACGGTCTGTTATACATAGCAGCAGTCTGTTATACATAGCAACGGTCTGTTATACATAGCAGCAGTCTGTTATACATAGCAACGGTCTGTTATACATAGCAGCAGTCTGTTATAAGTGAAGATAAGATGAACCTTTATTAATCCCCGGAGGGAAATTCTTTATATGTATAAATTTATATGTATAAATTATACATAGCAACAGTGTGCTATAAAGAAATAAGACATCGTAGAACACAATGATTGACCAATCAGAATCGAGTATTCAACAAAGCTGTGTAATAATATGTAAATTTTACATTATGTTATACCATGGCATATACTATGTTATATTGTTGTACTTGGCCTTCTATACATTATGTTGTACAGTATAGGCCTACTATAGTATGGAAATATATTACTACATTACTACAAGTTATACTAGCTTATATCTCACATCCATACTATATCACGATGTATCAGTATACACTATTAATACAAACACTGAGTACCATTATTTAATCATATCATTTTACCGTGGTGTAGATGACTTGTTGACTCTGCTGTTAACAGTCATGTCACTTTACTATATTGTTTGTCTCCAAATGCTTGGTTCTATTTTTATTCTATTTTTATTTTAGTTTATGTGCCTCCTTTTATTTATTTCTGTTACTTTATATACTTATATGTCCTTGCACTGCTGCAACAACCAAATTTCCCCGGTGGGGATCAATAAAGGTGGACATTAATCTTAACTACTGTAGCTACGCCGTGATGTGAGCTGGGATTATTAATCATTAAGTGAAGAGGCAGTATCAGAAATGTTCCTCAGCGAAGCTAACAATGCTAACAATGCACAGCTGGCTACTTAGATAGATAGATAGATAGATAGATAGATAGATAGATAGATAGATAGATAGATAGATAGATAGATGAACTTTATTAATGCACTGACAAAATGCTGAACTCTTCCTTTACCATCATTCTGGTTGCAAAGGGAGTGAGGAAAACAAACTAGATAATATCATCAATCTTGCTTGTATTCACCCTTCATTTTCTCTCTTCCTTTCTTTCTCTTTATTACCGTCATCCCTCCATTCTTGTTCCCATTGATTTGTGTACAAGCACAGACAGAGAGCAAGACATCTTTGTTTATCAGTTTGCCTTCCTTCCTCTCATTTCTATCTTCCTCATATTTCTCTAACTGACCTCGGCAAAGTGACAAACTGTATAAACTGAGTCGTTTCTCATTTATGTATTTAACCCCCCTCTTGTTTCTGTTTCTTCTGTTCCCCCCTCCCTTATAACTCATTTCTTACTCCCTCAGGCTTTGCACCCACTGTTACCTGATAAGAAAAAGGGAACAATGATAATGAATCAAAAATGGATGTTTTTTTGTTTTTTTTTGCAATAGTGGTTATGCTTTGTCGCTATTTTTCGTAGTTGCTTAGTTCCCTGGGTTACCAGCTGTCTCGTGAATAGGAGCAGCTGGCCAAGAACAGTATGTGTGTATGCATTCACAGTCAACTCCGGATGCATTTGTAAAGACATCATATACTACAAAGTACGATTTCCTCCCGAGAAGCAGAGTATGCTCCAAAATGTGTCCGTGTGATTGCAGATACGAACCTGCCGAGGATTTCCAGAAGCTCTGCAACTCCATTGAAGTGCTCAGTTTCATATATGAACCTGAAGATCACATACAACACACACATAGAGTGACTTTTAATGATGCATCAGTAGATCAAGCAACCAGTCACTAAAAGAAGCACTGGAAAAACTTCCTGTAAAAATACAAATGCGTGTATTTCCCTGGCGTTCCTGCCTTTCCACAAGAACTGATTAATCTCATGATGTTTTGTGACTGGAAGACAACTCTCTTACCTATATGATGTTATCACAAGAGAGAGAAATGAAGCACATTAACAGTTAAGCAGATTTATGCTTATACAGCATGTTGCAGCACTGCAGCTCTCCTGTGCTTGAATTACATTGCAAACACACCAATTCAACCACACTCGGTGAGATGAAACACGATTGTACATCTCAGCGTGTTTGTTAGTCAGAGCTGTTCATCCAATTATTTGAGGAGATTTGTGTCACCACACAATGATTCAACTCTCAGGATAGCTAGATGCAGGATGGAGGCACATTGCTGATCCAGTGAGTGTTAGGAATGCAAATGTGCACGGTCATGTTTGTGCATGCTGTGTGGCAGGATACTAGTTTATCTGAGCCAGAATATACTATAATTTACCATTTTGTGCTTCTCAGGCATATGCCTAATCATATTGTCCAGACCATAATTATGAGCAGCTGTGTGTGAAAACTGTCAGCCCCCAGGTGTTAGCTCTGTCAACAATCTTGTCGTCATTTTCATGTTCAGCGCTGTTAGTGTCGTTACCGCACAGCCTCTGGCTCAGCTGTCGCCATCTTGAGAGCCATGCGGAGGCAACAGAAATGCTCCCAATCTCGCATTTAGCACCTTTAAAGAGCAACTCCAAATACATAGCATGAAAAAAAAAGTTTTGTCCTAAATTTCCATGAATCTTGTGTAACTTCAAGACAAGCAAAGAGGGTAACCAAACAATAGTCATGTTTCCATTCAACTGTCAAGAGAATTTTAAGTGAACTTATGAAATGTCGCAAAAAGAAAGGTGAATTAGCACCATTTTCATCAACTGGTTTGGAGCGAATAAACTTGAAACAAGAAGTTGGGCATATAACTATCGAAAAGAGGGGTCTTCAGGTCTGTCTTTGCCTTTTCTATAAATCTTTTCTAATGAGATACTTAAAAATGCGCATAAAAACATGTGAATGGAAACACGGCTAATGTGTGAGGTTTTTCTGTTCTTCCCATGCTGATAACTCGAATTGTGAAACACTTTGTGCTTTAAAATCATGACGCATCAAGCTAAAACAATCCATTACAGAGGTCATAAACACAGCTTCTCTCCCTGCTGAGTGTCTTTGTTTATTGATGTTAAAACACTATAAATAGCACCTTTAAGTCCGGTGTATTGGATTGGTGGAAGCCAGCCTATACCTGAGGAAGATGTTGTTGATCTGTTTGCGGATGTAGGCTCGGAGGCCCAGTAGTTTTCCGTAGACACGGTGCAGGATGGTCTTTAGGTACTCCCTCTCCCTGGGGTCCTCGCTGTCAAACAGCTCCAGGAGCTGCACACACACAAGATCATTACAGACACAAATACATACATACATTCATACATATGGTTCTTATCGGGACCTTTTCTGACTGCATTCATTCTCTACCCTCCTCACTCCTACACCCAAATCCTAACCACAAACAAAAAACTAATCTCTAAGCATATAGTATAAATGCTCCTCCAGGACACTTATAATCAATCAATCAATCAATCAATCAAAGTTTATTTATATAGCGCTTTACAATAGCCTACAGGCTCCCAAAGTGCTTTACAATAAAACGATACATAAGAACACAGCATAAAAACAAAAACATAAACACAAACATAAAAACTGTATAAGAAAGTGCTTCAGTGCTGCAGAGTGATAAAAGCCTTTAAAAGTACAAACTGAAAATGATCTCTGGAGTATTTGTTAAATGTATGGGGGTATCTTTACCACCCACCAAGCAAAATGAATATTACATTAACTGTTTTGTTTCTGTTTTACTCATCAATATCTAAAAAAATCTTTTAGTCAATTTTTTATACGTGCCCCAACTTAGATAACAAGATCTGATAGCACTCCAGCATAATACTACTGCTGTTTCAAAGAGAGGCTTCATTTATTTATACCTTTCCATTTATCAGGAACATCTCAGAGCTTTGGATTTGACAAACTGCAAGGAGAGAGAGAGGATTACCTGCAGGACAAACTTCTGGTCGACGTAGCGTTTGGCCATGGAGGGCTGGAAGTCTGGGCTCTCCAGGAAACGCAGAAAGAACTCGTAAACCAGCTAAAGCAAAGCGATTAGACATCATTTAGTGTTTCTGTTTATCTCATTTTGGGAATTATTATTATTATTTTTTTGCTGAGAGTTAGATGAGAAGATCGATAACCCTCTAACTATGCACAGTGGCGTCAATGTTCTCATCTAACTCTCGGCAAGAAAGCGAATAAATGTATGTACATTTTTACACAATGGCAAACTGTGTTTTTAGGTAGCATCGCATAATAATCATTCAAAATGGCAGCACGTGCTGACTTCTTCGTAACAACCCAGAAATCTTAAAAGGAAACGTCACCTGCTCGCTGTATGATCAAGTTTACACCAAAAGATCGCAACTGAGCATGAAAGGGAGAGAGATTTTGCTTCATGAGACAGTTTGGACTTCACACCTCTATTTAGGAGATGTGAATTTCTTCTTTCATTTTGTGAGTCTGGTTGATTAAAAAAGGCACATTTGGCCATAAAATTTAGCTTTAAACAGCAGATTCAACATAAATCTTAAGGACCCCATGTTATGTGCAAATTAATGCTGAACACTGCATTAAAAGCAACACCTGGTGGGAGTTGTGTGCATTATGGCACTGTCCGTCCTCCCAAATATAGTGTCTAATATATAGTAGGGCCCATTTTTCACAGCACTTACTGACACTGCATTGTTTCACTTTAATAGCAAAGCAAGTACATTGCAACTATTCCCAAACTGGTTTTAGTGGAAAAAAAGGGCCAAAGTCAACACGTTTTGCTGAAAATATCTTTTCCAAGAGAAACTGTCTTTTAGCTCTGCAGGAGAGAATGCATGAAATTATGTAAATATGGTATATGTATGTATGATATACCTGCAGATGCGGCCAGGAGGCTTCGAGTGTTGGCTCATCTTCCTCAGGGTCAAACTCTGGATTCTCGCTGGGCGGGAGAGTCCGGAAGATATTTACAGAGATCTGGGGAAGACGACAATGGATGAGAGGTGAGGAGGAATGTGGACAGGGGAAGGCATTAAGGGGAAATGAGGGAAAGCAGAACAGAGTGAAAAGTAAAGGAGGTGGAGAGGCAGAAAAAGCTTAACGGCAAACAGTACATTCCTGTTAATGCTACAAAGATCCTTGACATGATCTCAGGATTGATAGAAAACAGAGGGATGTCATAACTGTATTTTCTAAAAACCAGGTCTGTGAGTCTGTGATAACTCTGACACAAACGTCCTTTGACTCATTTCTAGACTCATGCTGATATTTCAACATGATGCAGGTCACAGATTTGTGTCACTACACACCAGCATAGATCCAACATGAACAGCTGGTGTGATGAAACAGGAGTTATGTATTAAAAGGATAATTAGGTGGGTTTCTATCAACGAAACCAGCAAATAAAATAACTTCAGCTCTTGTCGGCCATGTTTGACGCTGCTCACACACTGTGTGTGTTCGAGAAGAACAACTGGCAACCTGACTGCTCGCAAAGTCATGATTTATTCAAGAAATGCATTTCCACCGGCCATTTAGTGCATAAACTGCATTGCAAAAAGCAATTGTGGTAAATCCCAATGCCCCAATTCAGCATTATTTTCTTTTCCATTCTTTCCTTCTCTCCACACCTCTGTTTGCATTAGTAAAACTTCTCTCTGCAGGATATAGGCTCATTTCACGTGACCATATAAACCATTTAGCTACTCATTCCTTAGACACAGTACTTCCACAATAAGGTCTTCCGGACGTTTAATCCTACAAGGTCAATAGCCTTTACATCATAGCTTCTCTCATCTGCATGTATCACCCATATCTGTTTTATATTCATTATCATCCATTAGTGTTTTATGTAAAACTCTTTGCTTCAACATCTTTTGGTGATTTTTAGCCATGCTAGCGGTGGCTAGGGATGGCAATGTTAATCTGTATGTCAGTTGGTGGGTCCAACACGTATGTGCTGAACTAAGATGGTGAACATGGTAAACATAATATCTGCTTACTACAGTGTGTACTCAATTCTGATTGGACAATCACAGCATTCTATGGTCTGTTACTTCTTTATAACAGACCGATGCTATGGGCACATAGTGAACCAGTTTTTGTTAAGTAGCCATGTAATAAGTGGGATAATGTACAGCTTGCAAGTCGTTGCATTACAATGACCGGCTCACTGTCCATTATCCCTTCATCATTGTCATTAGCCTGTTGATGTTAGCATTTAGCCTCACAGGTCTTTTTTTTGGGGTCTTTTTTTAATGCAAAATTATATTAGGAGCATGACATTTCTGAGAGATGATTAAAATTAGAATAATATCCTACATTTCCATGTTTGTGAATTCAACGGATCCACGGGTTACTGTGGTTCTGGACATGTTCTAACTACACTACATGACTTCACTTGGGCTCCAACCTTATTACCAACTTTCTAATAAAGAATTTAAGCTTTTTCTTTTACCTCGTGGCCACACTTTAAAGCCCACTTTCCTTTCATCCCGTCCTCTGACCCGTCAGCATTTTCACATCCTCTGGGTATAAGGACTCCATATATAAGCTATATCCTCTGCTCGCTTTACCTTCTGTCCTCAGTCTCTTTTTTCTTTCCTCCTCTTTATATCCTCTGGGACCTCTGGTGCTTTGTGTTAGTATCCACACATTTTGCACCACACTCTTTCCTACTCTTTCTTATCCATCCCTCACTTTCTCGCCATCTGTGCAGCCTATTGCTTCTTAGCACCTTTTACAAATTGTTCTGTCTCTCCTTTCCTTTCCTCCCCTCATCTAGCTTTTTCTCCTCTCCTCTCCTCTGTTTACAGCCTCTGCTGACCTGTGGAAATACTGTTCTGGCTTTTTTTTTAGCATTTACATACTTAGCATTTACTCATCAGTCTTTCATTTCGATCCTTTGGTGTATCCATCCACTAGTCCAACATTTCCACCCGTAACCTCCCCTCTCCTCCTCCCCTCCTACCATCTTTATAGCCTCTGGGTACAGAGGCTCTATGAGGACTCCTCTGCTCGTGGCCACGCTTTCCACCAGCTCATTGAGCGCCGCACGTTTGATCTCCTTCCCCTTCAGGTCAGCCACGCAGTCCAGGAAATCAAACAGCACGCAGCACTGCTGCAGCTTCTTACAGAACAGGTCGTGTAACTCTGCCACCGGGGCGTCTGGATGATTGAGAGGTAGAAAGAAAGAAAGAGAGAAAGAGAAAAAGACATGTTAGACAAAGGTTAAAGGTCCAAAAAAAAGCTGATGCAGCTCAGCCAAATCCGATGGCGTTCCTGAAAGACACTTTGTGTTTGGTGGTGTATTGTTTGACAGTGGGAGTGTTGGAGTATACAGAGATGCATTCTAAAGCTGGATCGTCTCTCAAAAGGTAATGAGGGAAGGAGAGCAGACTATTACTCTACAAACACATTTGTACACACCCACACACACACACAGATGCTTGCATCCATACACACTCACATGTCCACGCACATCTTCATCCAGAGGGCTGTGTTGCATCTCAGTCCTATTACCTGTCAGATTCGTTCTCCAGACCTGTTCGTCACAATGAAACGACCTGCGGCCGGCCGTCAGATTAAAAACGTGTACCTCCACAAAACACCACTTTTCACAGATGTAGAGAAAGTGGCTGATACCCATGGATTACTGAACTCATGCAGTGAGTTTTAAATTGATTCCACGGGCCTGAGGGGGTGTGAGAACTTAGCAGCTCAGCCTGTAAAGCGTCATGCAAAAAGCAAAAAAAAATGAAGCAAGAGTAGAGAGCTACACAGCAAAATGGGAACGCTTGGTTCTTTTTCTGAGTAACCAGATGATTGATGATTCAGTAGCTAAATATAACAGTGAAATATCCAAAGTTTAGATTCCTATATAAGTGAGATGTATGCAAGGTTTGGTCTGAACAATAATATGCTGGATTATATTGAGATAAATGATTTAAAGCTGTTGTTTCCCATGTGGACCAAACTGGACCTATAACTTGATTTCTACATCCACACCTACATCTACACCTGACTAAACCTGACCTGGCAATCTGTGCTGGGTTGCACTCAATGGTGGAGTGAAAGAGTGATTATAGTAATTGCCAAGACCACTATAGACTCAAGCTTGGCCACCACTCAGCACATTTTGAGCCTTTATTGAGACACAAACTTGAAAATTGTTCTCCTCATTTCTGACACAGTGTCAACAAAAACTGAACAATAGAAACTTGACTGAATTAAATCATACAGGTTAACTGGATATACTGGTCACTTAGTGCATTTACAGTCTTGACCAAATAATCTCCCTCGGTCAGAGGAAAACAATGCAGTTTTGCCAATAGCTGGGAAGCAGTCTAGACTAACTGTGAAGTTGGAAAGAGGATGAGCCAAGACTCCACACACACACACACACACACACACACACACACACACACACACACACACACACACAAACAGTAGGGGCGGATTAGATTTAACCCTTCTTAACCCCCAGGTGGGAAACACAGGAGGGGTTCAGGAGGGCTGACTGGAGCTCTTCCAGCCCCTGACCCCCTCACCTCTTGTGGGCACACCATGACCATCTGCTCCCTTTGGCACAAAGCCGCACGATAGTCAAGGACTGCCCTTTGCTTGATGTGTCGAGGCACAAGACTCCAGTCCAGATCTAAGATGTGAAGCCAATGCTGAAATACTTTAAACTTACATTCTTTCTAACATCCAGCAGGGGGCGACTCCTCTGGTTGCAAAAATAAGTCTGATTGTATAGAAATCTAGGAGAAAATGATCCTAATTCTCATTTGATTTATTACCTCAGTAAACATTTATTAGTTTCTGGTCTCAATCACTAGTTTCAAGTCTTATTCAATACAGCATGATGTTCATTTAGTAAATTATGGTCCCATTTAGTGTCAAATAGACCATAAAGCAGGGGATGCTTTCGGGCGGGGCTACCTTGTGATTGGCAGGTCGCTACAAAAAACAACAAAGAGATGGCCAAAAACCAAGATGGTAATGGCCAAACCACCAAACTCCAGGGACGTCACAGTGACTATGTCCACTTCTTATGTGGAAACACTTTTAAAACTTGAATGCAAAATTATGATCCATATTTTGTGACTTGCAAATGTAGGTATTAGGGGTTAAATTCAGTTGGCCTGCTTTTGTCCATTCAACTTTCATGGCGTGACCTAAATAAAGTTTCCCTCTAACTTTTCTTTAACCGCTCTCTTTTGCCCATTTTACATCTAGCGATGACATCTATGAGACTGCCCACTGAGCTGTACTGAGTGGCCAATTTGTTCTTGACTTGCAGCCATTTCTCAGTGACTGGACAAACGTGTGACAGACAAGTTCACACAATTTTCTGTCACAAAAAGTGTGAAAAGTTTAAGAGGGTGAACTATTTATTCTGACTTTGCTGGGAGAACGAACGTGGGTCTAAATCTGCGAAGGGACCACGTCTGTATTTGTGTCTCTTGGCTGGTTTGAGATAGCTGCAGCTTCAGTCTTCTACCTCTCTACCATCCTTTCCTTAATTTCTCCACCTCCCTATTTTCCTTTCCCTTCCTAACCTCTCCTGATTTCTCATAGCCCCCCTTTTTGCTGTCCACCCCCTCCTGTTCTCCCTCTGTAGACAGACTGTGAAGGTGAAATCTAATCCATTTTTAATGGAGAGTAATTGTATGAAGATGTGCCGTGCTGGAGCTAAGAAAAAGCGAGGGGTGAGGTGAAAAGACGAAGGGAAACAAAAAGCATGTGTATGTTTGGGAGAGAGTGAGACCGGAGGTGAGAGAAAGAGAGGGAAGACGAGAGAACGAAGAGACTCGGTGGGTCATGTGAGAGCAAGTGTGGGAGACAGCAAAGGAAAAGAAAATGCAAAAGAGAGGAAGTGTTGGGAGATGACGGGCACAGACAGACCACAGTACATATTTTAAGGCAAAGCAAATGTGCTGAAACTGTGTTTGCTAAACTGGCCACCAGTATTACCTCACTGTCTATTAATATCATGGTACAGGTAGAAAATCCTTATATTTGGAGGGAAAATTACCCAAAAAAAAGTGCAAAAACTGAGTTAATACTGAGTGAGGTGGATTTCAATTTTCCTTAGTGCTGTGCTTTCATTAGGTCGATGCAGGTCGCTCCAGACCCATTCATTCAAAGCAGCTTTTAATATCATGTCAGCGCAGTGATTAGAATATTAACTAAGATCTTAATCACAGCATGAGTCATTTATGACTGAGCTATTTTCATGTTTCTGACAATTCAAACTGGTCCTTTAAATGGGTGACGAGCCAAGCTGTGACTATAAAATCCAAAACATTAAATGCATGTAGTTAAATCTGACTTCCTTATTTATATAATCTTTATTAACTCAGAAAGTCCCTTGGGATTGAAATTCATATTGTCAACATGGCGCGCCATCACCAAAGTTACATTACCGTAATTATAAAAGCATGTTAAAACAATCAGCAAAAAAAGCAATTTGTTTTATAAAGAATGAGTGATCATATCTAATCCAACGTGCCTCAAGCTTTGTATTACTCTTCGTTTTATTCTCTCTTCTTCATGTGACTGTGCAGATAAAGGATCTTTTCAAAATGCACATGCACAAAGAATGATTAATTTACAAGTTTTTGTCTTTAATCCCCTTACGGTCATTACGGCCCTTTTAAAACAACACTAATCAATATTCATATATTAGCAAAGGATATGATGACTGTGCAATGTGAAAGACGTCACTCATAGTGACAAACACATTATCACCAAACTCTGCAGTTCCCCTCGACTCTACGGAGCGTTTAGGGTTTTCCGATTTTAGATGATCACATGGGGAGTTCACAGCTTATTCCACTGGCCCCAAGAGGCAAAAATACTTTACTATAACCTCCTACTTTCATGTCTTTTCAATGCTTTTTTACATTTGTGTATCTGGAGTGTCAACCAACAACTCACAAACTATGAAATAAGACAACCCAGTCCATTTTTTGGGGGGCTAATTTAACAGAAAACATGTGATTCAACAAGCCATTCACATTTGGCTCCCCTTCCTATTGATGCCTTCAAATGGGGTCGTGTTTACTAGTTGGGTCCACATGAATGCCCCCCTCATGTCGTATTCACGACCTCGTAAGTGGAAAGAGTTCACGACTAGTGACATGTTTGTTGATGTTGTGAGAAATGGTGGAGCCCGTGGAAGTTCATTTATCGGTGCATAATAAGTTAATGTTGTACAGTGAACGCAGTAACGTACAACCCCATTTGAAGGCACCTGCAGGCTCATTAGAATATATCGCCCACAGCCTAAGAACTACCTTTGCAAAGGTGCACTATACTTTTCTCACAAGCCAATCAGAGCAGACTGGGCTTTTTCAGGAGGGGGACTTAAAGAGACAGATGCTAAAATGGAGCGTTTCAGATTCAGATTAAATACAGGTATATTCAGACAGACAGTGTGACAAAAATAATGTGTTTTTGGAAAATTAAAGCATGTAAACATGTTCTAGTAAAAACCCAAAATACAAGTATGAACCTGGAAATGAGCATGATATGTGCCCTTTAAAGGAACAGTGTGTAACAGTGTGTCAGCAATTAAGTAAAGTTGGAGCATGGGTTGCAGAATACAACTAGCTAGTTGCTAGTGCATCTATATGTGGGAAGTGAGTGCTGAAGCAAGAGACAGAGAGCAGTAGTAACAGGAGCGAGTAACTTTATCGACTCTGGCCCAAGGGTAACGTGGCGGACTCTGTGGAGAGGACCCGCTCCCTATGTAGATTAAAACGACTCATTCTAAGATAACGAAAACACAATGATTCTTATTTCCCAGGATTATCCATTAAAGATATATTCCATTTCTGCCAGTAGATCCTCCTCAATGTTACAAACTGGTACTTTAAATTACTTTGGAAAATACTAATGTCTGCTCTGAAGCAATTTGTTGTGTAGGTGTTGATTCTGGTGAGGCGTACTGAAAACTGTACCAAAGTGTGTTTTGCTCATTGAAGGCTAAAGATATAAATTATCTGTCAGCAAAGTCCACCCTGCACATCAAGTCATGTTAAAGCCAAATATCATGCACTTACAATGTCTAAACAACAGCTCCTACTGTAGTTCTCTGGAAAGAGTAAATAAAAATCTTTGGTGCGTGAGGAAAAATAATGTGCGAAACCTCTGGAGAGGCAACTCAATGAGAGATTCCCTCTCCACGGATGGCTGGGGGTGCAATTGGAGCCGTAGGTGGTGAAAAAGCAATTACAAATAAATCAAGAGAAAGTTGTAGCAATAACAGAAATACACAGCGCAACAGCCCGATTCACACATACTATGACAAGACAAAAAATAAATTAAAAAATCAGACAAAGGATTTCAAAAAAGTCCAAAAGCACTTTTTCACATTATTCTAAGTCCAAGAGGAGATGGTAGAGACAGCCCACACACTGTATGCAGTCTTGAAAACCACTGGATCACTTTACCCACCAGTCTCCTCTTTACAGACATGCCCACTTTATGATAATCACATGCAGTTTGGGGCGAGTCATAGTGAAGTGCTAAATGCTATGCTATGGTGTGCTAAATGCAGTACCTATGACAGTTTCTGGACAATGTTGCGTTGTGCTGTTAATTGATTTCCAGTAATATATACATACATTTGCATAAAACAGCATTTTTGTCCACTCCCATGTTGATAAAAGTATTAAATGATAAATCTCCCTTTAAGGTACATTTTGAACAGACAAAAAAATGTGTGATCAATTTACGTTTAATCAAGATTAACTATGGACAATCGCGATTAAACTCAATTTAATATTTTAATTGATTGACAGCCCTATGCCAGGCAGAAATGCTCTCCACTTTTCATAATTTGTTGGCCTCAGTTGTGTTTATTGTCGCCCATTCGGACACACTTCCCCAGGCTGTTGCATCTCTGTTAAACTTTACTGCACAAGATAAACTATCTCACATGGGTTATTCTTCATACACTCAGCCCCAAGACCATTTTTAAAGTGTCATGAATTTCCAAAACAGCTGGGCACTTCAGTTTTTAGGACAGAAAACTAAAACAGGAGTAAATACTGCATTTGTTGCGTTCTAATTTAAAGTGATGGATTAATACACATCTGGTGCACAAGCAAATATTTCAGGCTGGTCTCATACACTGTACCTATGAAAAGTAATGCACTGTAATTTGTATTTATCCCACAAAATCAATTTGTGTGTATTTAATGCAATTGTGTCAGTTAAAATAGAAGCGCCCCGTGAGGTTTTACAACATAACCCTCTGTTTTGGCTGTAGATCCGGGTCCGTATGGGACGGTTTATGGGTCCGGACTCAGACCGCATCCGCCTGTTGGTGACCAATGCCCTATATAATAAAGAAGACACTTTATCTGTGAGTGCCGGAGATTTTGTTCCTTTTATTTTAAGCTAAACCGTGATATTTTCCTAAACCTAACAAGGTAGTTTTGTTGCCTAAACCTAACCAAATCCATCTTTTCCTAAACCTAACAAGGTAGTTTTGTTGCCTAAACCTAACCAAATCCATCTTTTCCTAACCCTACAGTAACTGTCTCTTTCACGCCTAAACTTCAACCTAACCAAAGGAAGATCCTTCCTGTGAAGACTGAAGTTTATTTTTGAAAAGACTGTATGCATTTAACGAGTGGAAATTGATGTGTTGCTGTACATTCGTCGGAAAACGGATGAAAAGAGATCATACTAACCTGTTGTACGAGAATATGCTGAGCAGGGCTGTGTTAAAACAAACTACATTACCCATGTCCATAGTAATTAATACAACAGTGACTTAATGATGTGTTTGGAAAAGTGTAAAAAGACAACAGGGATCAATTCATTGTTGGTTTCGGTCTCTTTTCATGGGATCTGTTGACAATAAGAAAGTAAATGCAGACTTATCCCATGAATACACAGGGGAGGACGAGGCTGACGAAAAAAAAGAGGACCTAAAACACAGAGAGGGAAAAGACAAGCGTGTGACAGAAAAGATGGTGAGTGTGAGAGGAGGGAGAAAGGTGGGTGGGTTTGGTGAAAGGAGGCATAAATGTAAGAATGAGCAGTGCCAGGCAGCCTGCAACAGCATCAAAAACATACACAGCTGCACAAAGCTAAATATAGTCCTGCTGGAGAGAGACACAGGGAGGAGAGGAGGAAGAATCTGGGGAGGAAACAGGAGGGAGGAGAGGGGAGCGGTATAGGGTTAAAAGATGACATCATCCCCTTCGTCGTCCTCCTCCTGCTTCTCTCCCTCATCTCTCCATCACGAGGGTGCCTCCCATCTTTTCCTCCCTCTCCTCCCTCCCTCCATCTTTCCCTTCGTCTACTCCACCCATCAATCTCTCCGAGGCTTTATTTTATTCTCAGCTGAGCAAGTGCAGCTCTGGTCTTTAAATAACAGTTATTCTGGGTGTGTGTGACAGAGGGAAAGAGAGAAAGAGAGAAAGAGAGGAGGACAGCTTCTGTTTTAGCCGCCATCCACGCCGCCTCTGCACCGCTGTCATTAAGCACACACACTCAATGCACAGATCCAGTGACGCAGAGAGGAAGAGAGGATGGGGAGGGAGGGGGAGAAACAGATAGAAGGGGATAGAGGCAGATAAAGAAGAGAAAGACACAGGTATAAATAGTAGAAGGGAGCTACAGCAGCTATGAGACACCATAAATATCACCTTAAGGGGTTTAAGTGACGCATTAAGTCCATCTCTAAGTGATCTAATCCTCCTTATAAAACATCCACTACATCCCAAATAGTCCAGGAAACAAACGCATCACCCGGCTTATTAACAGCCTGATTAGAAAGGAGAAAAATGAGGAGGAATACCACATGTGATTGACTACATCGCCCTCCTGTCGCCCCCTCTTCAGATTTTCAAGAGTAAACAGCAATTTACCTGCTGAGAGGGAACAGGACAAATCATCCCGCTGCTTTAAATTAGAGCAGGAAATACTTGGAAGTCATCACTTGGTGAGGGTACTGAGAATAGGTAATGAGACCGGCTGGGTATTAGCATATAACATGTAAATAGTTCATGTTCAGTCTGGTAATGGTCACTAGGATGGACCTGCTGACAGAAATAGGAAAGACTGAGCACATTTCCCGACATGTTTGTGTTCTCTGCTGAGGATGTTTTGTTTTATTCCTCTCACTTAGCCTGTCTCATCAAATTATGGACAGATTTTCATGACATTTGGTGGACAGACTGGTCTTGGGCCGGGGAACAACTCATTACAGTTTGACTTTTATCTAGACCTGGAATTTCCACTCCTTTTATCAAAATAATAATAATAATAACAGAGACCTGTTTCCAAATCCTACACGACGCTTTCAGGGTAAAAAAAACTCAGTGGCATCTCATTTTATAGGTCTGCAAATTTCATGGTAATTAGGTTATAATTAGCAAGTAACCTATTTGAAATTTCTTTGGAATTACTGCCGAATTACCACAATATTGATCTCAAAATTGATCCTGTGGCTGTCTTGACTTGACTCAGGACTTTTATTATTATTCATTTACGTATATTATAAACTTAATTTAAAAATATTATAATATAATATTCAAATATACAGTACAATAAATATCTAATATAAAATATATAATATTAAAAATATTATATATATTATATTCCACTATTTCCCAACAAACAGTAATAAATAGCTGGTAATATATTGAATACACTTACAGGAAAATAATATAAAATTAATTGACATGCTTTATTTCAATGTCTGCTGATAAACAGATGATACTTAGCAAATA
Organism: Pterois miles; assembly: GCA_947000775.1. Taxonomy (NCBI): domain Eukaryota; kingdom Metazoa; phylum Chordata; class Actinopteri; order Perciformes; family Scorpaenidae; genus Pterois; species Pterois miles. Next base: position 11,111,254 of record CAMQGK010000008.1, read on the forward strand.
ACTTCTGAATCATGACATCAGCTACCAGGTTACATTTGAGTCATACAATACTGACATTTGTGCCTGATCAGAAGTGTCTTCTATTAGTATTAGTTTTCTACCCCCAGTTTTAACAATTATATGGTATATTTGTTACATAAACCAAAACTTCTTCAGTGAATTGATTCATTGATTCAAATCCATTTGCTAATGAATCCTGTGGGATGTGGTTGAAAACTGAAAAACATTGAACCCTGAGCTGTATTGGCTGTTTTTGTAAAAAATTATTCAGTCAAAGATGGAGACTGAATGCTATGGGATGCTCGCAGGGTCAAAATCAAGTTCACCTAAAATGAAAAGATCGATGTCCTTGGATTCAGTGTTGGTAGAAATTTGTGCTTACTGGCAGACCTCTAGATTTAAATTGTATTTTCTTCCTATTTTGTAGACTAAGACACTTAAACAAAATTCAATAAAACATAATCATCCACATTTTTGTCCTCTTTCCTATTAAGGAGCTTCACAAACAGAGTTTAAATCCAAATTACCTTTTAAAAAATATGGACTGAAGTGAAACTCATATCTGATGAACAGTGGCAGTTACTGTATCTGGAGACGTATGCTTGAAAACAGCTTTGTATTTTAATGGCAGCGGGTTTCAAAACACAGCAGAAAGTCTTTATTTAGCTGTTGCATTCAAGGGACGCGTATAGACAGAAAAGTCCTATTCTCTGTGTAACAAAGGACGTGAGAGAAGGCTAAGTCATGGCAGAAGATTAAGTGGCGCGTTAAGCCCATCTTTAAATAAACCAATGACACTAATAATACACATTTCTACCACACAGCACACTGAACCCAGACCAGCTGGGTGTGCCATGCTGGGGTTCATACCCATATCTGTCCTTCCTATAATTACCTGAATCACCATCAATAAAAACACATCAATTAATATCAATAAAAGCAGACTTTTTCACAGGTCTTTACACTGCTGGACCTCTTTTATCTAAAAGTCCAAATCCTCCTCGGCTGCAGAGGGACTTTTTAAGGAATTTTAAGCGTGGAAATTGTCCACTGAATACAATATTTGCTGTGCGAAATGCAAACACAAATTGGAGACAGTTAGTAAACAAATATGGGAGACAGTTATCCCAGCAGGAGACATCCTCAACATTTGATTAGCAGCTTTGTAACCCTCACTTGCTGAATAATAATGTGTTGGTTTGCTGTGCAGTGTATGCGTCCAAAAAGAATCAATCTCACATTTTCTTGTCCTTGAATAAGTCCGATCTTAACAATTTCCTTCATTCACAACATGTCACCTCTGCAAGTCCACCTCTTTATTTTCTTTGTTTACTGCACCGCCTCAGAACCACAACAGCATATTTAATAGTGAACACCCACCAAGGTGAAACTCGTGGTTATTCAACCAGAGCGCTTATTTACCCGAACATCAGCATATTCCTTTAAGAATCAACTCTTTCATCGGTGACACAGCGGCGGTCGTGGCTATTGCATTGCTAGCTCTTTCATTACATCCTCTCCCTTGCAATATCCTCTGCCTTTCTTTTATTTTTTATCGCACCGTCTCTCCTCCTCCTCCCCCTGTTCCTCCTCCACCTGTCAACTTAATGTTCAGTCATTTCCTCTTTCCTCATCCACTCCCTTTCTTTCATCACCCCCCTCACTTTCTCCCCCACTCTCACTCTTAATTGATCTGAGACCGTCATAGAGCAAAAAACTACTCCATGCCTTCTGTAACCCAATACCAGGCCCATCCAGCTGGCCTCTCCCTTACACACAGTCATTCAATCTCCCACATACAATCTGTGTGAGGAGGTGACTGTTTTACAGTAAACAGCGCATTTAAAACAGCCTGCCGTACATGCATTATTATCATGTGTTCAAACACACATGCCGGACAAAGAAAAAGGAAAACATCCGTCTCATGCAGATCAACATGTCATTTTGATCTGCATGATCTGTTTGTCACAGTCCAGTATCACATCGTGGCCTGAAGAAACAACAGGAATTACAACTAAGATGGAAAATACACCTGAAGGATGCTGGGCTATTTGTGGCAATTTGTATGAAGTGAATCACGGTGTGTGCAGTATTTTCTCTGTATAACGTACTACGTTACTACATAAGGTCTTTTGACATTACGACATATTGTTCTAAGTGAAGTTTTAGTTTTAAAGTTAGACTGTGCAACTTTAAAAGCTAAAATAATACAGTCTTTCTCTTACAAATGAAAAGTCTAGCTCATAAGTAATACAGGTAACACTTAACACTAACAATTATCCCAATATTTACCTCAAAATTTAATAAAAATTACTTTAAATTTTAACCACCATCCCATAATTGACACTTGTGTCCACATTTTTTTTAGCAAACATGAGTTTCCTTTAACCATCACGTTACTGTAACAGAACAGGGTTAGCACTGTTAGCATTTCTCATTGAAAATAACAGACCAAAAACTAAATGCAAGGTTTTTTTTTTAAAGCTAAAGCCTGGTTATACCAGAAAGTGGTTATTTGTTAACCCTCAGCTGCTTGCTAATGAACCATAAGTTGGCAAAGTCAGTTGCTAACAAGGACGGTAAGTTAACACAGTTTATACAAAACATGTATTCGTACAAGCTCCTGTCTCATAACTGCCTGCAATCCATGCCTCATTTGAGGAGTAGATCAGTAGTCAGTACATTTCAATGCTAAATTTTGCTCTCTTAAATGCTGGTGTGAGCAGACCTTCACAGTGAAAGAAATTCATTTTAAAATTCAAAGAAACTGCTTTATTCAATTAAATAACGGTTCAGGAAAGAATGTTGTGAGGTTCTCAGACATCAATGCAACCTTGTTTTTATCACTTCAAACACAAGTTTTTACATTTAAAGGCTTACTTTACTGTTTTTTTGAACCGTAATAAGGCTGGTACACCATATCCTTGAAACAATACTCTTCCCTGTTATATTTCATGAGATGGTCTTTAAGATTTCATAACAGGGATGTCTGACGGTATGTTTTCCTTCTAATCCCTTCATTGTTAGCAGTGAAAATGGCCCATTTTTGAGTAGATTATGAAACACAAGCAGCAGTGTATTTTTGTTCTTTCCCAGACAGCAGTGGGAGCATTTTAAATGCATTTCCTATCATCCCATAGAAACAGAAGGCTTGCGAAAGCACACTTTGACCCGTTAAACAGCATCCAGCGGGCTGATAGCATCATCAGACAAATGTTTAGATGCAAAAACACTGACACTTGCTGGTCTGCAATCAGGATCACTCTTTCTGGGGGGTATGAGCACATAAACTGCTGCTTCAACATTGCTCCTTTACTTAAAATGTCTAACAAGATTTAATTCTTCCTGTTATCTCACTCTAGTTCAACTCACCATCTGTTACTCTGTGCAACAAAGCCTGATTCAATTACATTGTCTGTAGTGCTCGTCTTATATCTGCAGGGTGTTTCGTGGCTTTTAGAGATGCTTTAATGCTAACGCCAACCAGCAGGATGGATTTCGTGCAGGTACGGGAGGTTTAACACCCTCTAAGCTCACACAACATCCTTTAGGGCCTCTCACATGGTTATTTGAAGCCACTCAGCAGCCCTTTGAAAAGCCACTTCTGCTGGCCGCCACTGATGGCAACGTCAAGGACAGAAACCATCATGCATGGCTATTTTGTTATATGGCTATTTCTTTTGCATGGTTAAAATGGCAATTAGAAACGCTGGTGTTAGTTTGCACGCCGAAGGCAGTTTGCATGAGCCACCTGTCTATCAATTATTAGATGTGAGTGCTTTTCTATTAATGAATTTTCTGTTCAGCTGTTTTGAGGATTCAGCACCCACATGAATGTAATGGAGCTAAGCATGTTGATTCATTTTCAAAACAGCAATTAGGCCTGCTGCTCTCCTGCTTTCATATTGGTGTGGGAGATAATAAACAACTGGGTATCAATATTTCATAAGGAGAAATCCAACACCACAGTGGACTTTAAGAAACAGATGCAGTTTTTGGCTTCATCTGCTGCTGCGTGCCAGATCAGATGATGAGCATGATCAAATTTATTTTTTGTTCTATCTAATGTATGATGACAAAACTAGAGGCTCTCGTGATACGCAGCTTTCAGGAATAGCTTTAGTATGATCATCTTGTGACTTCCAAATAGATCCTTTTACAGCCGACGTCATGATTATGTCACAGTGCTGGAGGCAAATCAAAAGAAATACAAGACGCAATCACTAATCACCTCAGAGTAGTGGGTTTAAGTTACACATCCAAAATGTCATCTTGCCGTGTTGTTGGGTGTCAGAATTGATATCGCATACATTTGAGATGACAAACTGTGATTCAAGGCCCTGGCGAACTACAATATCGGCAAAGCGTTTCAGAGATGGAGAGAAAACATTGCTGATTTAGCTTAGCCTTCTGCTAACTGTCGCGGCCAGTGGTGGACTTCGGCTGTCTGAGGGGCACGGACGAAAAACATACTGCAAAAAAGGCACCAGTGTCCAGAAGGTTTTTCAGCATGTAGGGCCCTTATGGCACTGCATCATGTTTTCTCAATTTTAAGGCCACCCTAGAAGGTTCTTCATCACATTTTCTCTACTGGAACACCATCCTAAAGGGCGCTTCATCCACTGGATGAGCTCCCTAGAGGGCAACTTCACGTTTTCTCTACCGGAGGGGCACCCTAGAGGCCATTTAATTGCATTTTCTCAAGAGCAATGGCAACCTAGAGGGCACTAAATTGTGTTTTCTCTACTGGAAGGCCACCCTAGATGGCACTTTATCAAGTGTTATTTACCATAAGAGCATCTAAGATGGTACTTCTGCAGCAGTTTGTTTGAACATGAAGACAAGGGGGGTGGTATTCAGAAAAAACTTGTATTTTCTTTAGCCTTTGTTTTAAAAAAAATTATTCTATTCTAGATATTCTTTTTTATGAACAGGCATACCATGACCTTTTTTGCATATTGCATCTTGTGCTATTTCATCTTCAGTCAGTACCATTTACTGCAGTCACAAATGCGATGTGAGCTTAGTAAAAACTGCCCAGCAGCGAAGCCGAGCCGAGATGAGCAGAAAGTCTGTTTTGTATTTTCTCCCTGAGCTCCTGCTGAGGTAGCTGCTGGCAGCAACACTGTTCCCCAAGATCTCAAGATAGACCAGAAAATGTCCCGTGATCACCCTGCATACGTACAGACTTTACACAATCACAAAACACATACTCAGGCCCTGATAAATACTCAGTGCCTCTGTCAGATTTTATCCTCCCTCAGCTCAGAATAGTACTGACCTACAGCAACCACAAATGTCAAACCTATCCCTACCCTACATCCCATATCATGGTAATATGCTATAGATCACATTTCTATTATATTTCTGTGCACAGTGATGTTTCTACCTGCAGTGAATGTGTTTTTACTCACAGTCACAATGTGTCTATTTGCAGTGATGTAATTACATTTCTACTTACTATTTCTATACACAGTGATGATGCCTCTACTATGAAGTTTCTATGGCAACGTGACATTTACATGCAGCAGCGATATATTTCCGTCCGTGGTGATGAAGTTTCTGTCCTTGCTGATGACGCAGTTTATCCCTCAAGATAATACTTTTTCACACACTGTGTAGAGCGCATTTTCACCTGGATGACTCATGTGTGCTGTAAGTCAAATCAAAATGCAAGCCTAGTGGTCTAACAAAGGAGATCACGTTGTGATTGTGGTGCATGCAGAGTGCATGTGTTTTTCATTATACAGATAAGACACAGTGTAGGGAGAGGGCAGCAGAGGGAGAGGTGGAAAAGTCTACAAATTAACTACAGAGGGATTTCAATTCGAGCAGACAGCATCTCAAGGTCAAAAGCAAAGAATGTAGTGGTGCCTTGTTGGTCTGTTCATAGACAGACACACTTCGAGCTCAATCTTTGTGTGTTTCAGAGAAATCATCACCACATTGGTGCAAACAATACATGCATCGTTATCATAAGTTTGTTTGTCTACTGAGTGGATGCTGAGCAGGAATATGACCTTTGTCTGGTTAGCCTGCCAGCGACAGCACAACATCCGTGACCGCCCCGGGAAGCCTGACTGGTGTCTGCAGCCCCAGGGGAGAGCATCGCAGCTGGGGAGGAGCACCAAGCTAACAGCCTGTTCTCTGGTTAGACAGAGAGCTGCAGTGTAACTGAAGACACGGAGGAGGGCAACCGGAAGAAAGCCAAGGACCAACTCAATAAATAACTGATAAATCTGCAACATCTTATACACCTCTCAGACCAAATTTTTGCCTCCTGTACAAACAGAAACAGTAAGGAGATGAAGAGCCATTCACTCCCAGCACCATCTTTACTGGATCCTCGAGTATTTTACTATTAATGTGACGATTTGTGCAGACAGATAGGAAAGGAAGCATGCTTTCACCGACGTCCCTGAAAACATATTTTGCTACTCATCTGCTGGTTCTGTAACTGCGTGATAGCAGATATTAAATATTTTAATTTTCCTAGGTCCCTGAGAAACACTAAGTTTATCGAGCCCCGGTGCCTCAGTGCGACTTAATCATCATCTCATTTGGGGCCCTGTCTGAAAATGTTCAGCAGTGCTTACATTAAAGTTCCATTTAGGCATTTAGAACATTTAGACAGTGGGCTAAAAAAAAAGAGAAACCGCTTGAAATGGAGCAACTGCTAATAGCGGCAAAGTAAAGTGATCAATCTCTTGAGAATAAACAACACAAATGCCTGCTGGAAGACAAGGCAGGGTTGGCTTATACAGTACCAGAAGGGTGTTGTGTTTTTGTGAAACACACCTTGAAGGGAAAAAAAAAACTCTCCATGTTTGAAACAAGCATATCCACTGGCATAAACTGTCTGCTGCAGTACAGCGCAGCCACTTTGAAGTCCAGTACTGGTCCGAGAACACAGTGTACAGAAAGGTGCTGGTGCATGTATGTGTTGGCTGCAGCCCTGTGGCCAAACATGAATTCACTGTAAAATGCATTACAGGGACCCTGCATCCCTCACCTTTCATCTGTGGCTAAATTGGCTGCCTTGACCATCCCTGCTGCTCTCTCTTATTGGTCAGCTGCATTTACACTTGTTTTTGTGCCTCCAAACTTCTACAGACCTGCTTCAAAAATGTCTCATCTTGTTGTTCCAGTTTCAAAACAAGCTGATATGTTTCCCACGCTGCTGATGACAGATCTCCAAAAATGCACACTGTGACTGCATTGCTTTCCGGTCAATCAAGACTGCTGCGAACAGATAAATCAGGCTGGCTGTATCCGAAACCTATTCTAGTAGTACGTAGTGATTTGGCCAAAATGTAGCATGTAGCATGTAGCAGGTAGTACGCAGTATGCGAACAGAAGCAAAATCTACAGTATGCCAAAAATACCCAGATGTTGTACTGATTCAGAAAAAATCTCCAGTCTGCATTGGACCAGTCTACCTTGCTTAAAGCACCAGAACGGTCACTCATTTTTGGAAGGTAAAGTAGCAGAGGTTTGCTGTTATCAGTGCTGTTTACTTTCCAAAACCGAAAACCTGTGAAATGCAACCTAGCGTACTAAAAAATTAATCCATTTATGCCAACTAATAGTTGCACTTGAACACACCGCAAAGCACGTAGGTTCTGCACCTGCGTGAAAGGAAATAATTCTCCACACCAGCAGGTGGCAGTAGTCTGTATTCGTCATTCATAAAGGGAAAGAGGACTGCAGATATACAAGCCGTTGTTATGATACATACTGTACATGAAACAAAGCAGCGTTTGCCGACCATTTTCACACCGTTTTCAGCCAATTCAACATCCTGGCTGAAAAGTTGCCAATAAGGACAGACTCGTGCAAAAACTGGCAGGGCCTTTAGAGGGCAATATGTTTAACACACTTATGATAACAGATCTGCAAAGATGCAGCTGTGACTGCACTGCATTCTAATTAGGGCTGTCAAAGTTAATGCAATAATAACATGTTAATGCAAAATCATTTTAAAACCACTAATTTCTTTAAAGGATCAATGCAGTTGATGTTTTAAAGGTCGTAATGGGCTCAGTTTTAAAGCTGAAGATACTGGTATCATATGAAACTAGAAAACCTGATCAATCCATTGGTATCAACCATCTAATGCTAGCTTGTCACAAAGAAGGCAAAACAACAATTTTGGTGAATGTAAATGGGTTCTCTGAGTACACACCTGTCTCCCCTTTATGATAATCCCAGTCAGTTTGGATCAAGTCATAGTCAAGTCAGCACACTGACACACTGACAGCTGTTGTTGCCTGTTGGGCTGCAGTTTGACATGTTATGATTTGAGCATATTTTTTATGCTAAAGTCAGAACCTGTGAGGCTTTCTGGACAATATTTGTCATTGTTTTGTGTCATTAATTGGATTTCCAGTGATAAATATCTACATTTATATAAAGCAGCATATTTGCCCACTCCCATGTTGGTATGAGTGTTAAATATTTGACAGATCTCCCTAATTTATATTGTGAAAAGATCAAAAACGTGTGATTTATTTGTGATTAATCTTGATTAATCATGGAAAATCATGCTATTAATCGCAATTAAATATTTTAATCAATTGACAGCCTTAAATCTAATTGACTGAGGCTAGGAATCAGTATGTGTGCCTCTTTTGTGATGGATTTATTCCTCTTTTGACTGAAGTTGGTCCAAAATATTGAGGTTATTGCTCAATTTTAAGCATTCCCCACTGTCAAACCATTGTAACTGTGCTAGTTGTCTATAATACAACATCAGACAACAAAATTGATCCATAAGGAGGCAACGTGCATCACTAGAAGCTGTTTCTTGACAGTGTTTGAGGACAGATTTTATCAGTTTTTTTCTTCTGCCCCATCTTCTTCATTGTCACATGCCTTTTTATGCCTTTCTGTATCTTTAATGTTGCATATTCAGCCTGAAACTGCGAACAAGAATGTAGCTTTGCTCAGTGCTTAAAGTGAAAGCGATGTGCTGTTGTTAACAGGAGGAGTAGTTCAAATTAACAATGGGAATGTGATTCCCTGGAGGGCAAAACACCCACAAGTCTGTCTACACTTGGCCTACATACTGCCCGCTACAGACTTCCCCACACCAGGCTTTTCTCCAGCACCGGTGCTGCAGGATCTTACTATCAGTTCCTCCTGGGGATCCAGAAACAGTGCCGCAGCGGTGCAGCAGCCATGTGATAACTGGGACTTCTGTCTACAGTATGTATGCACAGAGAGGTGCCACACCGAAAGGGGTTGTAAAGACGCAATGAAGACCCTCCATCACCATGCTGCACACGCCCCTCGCTCGCGGGCCTGAGAGGAAGTCAAAGCTGGTGAAATGAGGTGTAAAAGCACATACACACAGCCGCACACACCTTGAACGATCTCTAAAAGCAAAAAGGTCTTCTCTTCTATAGAGGGTTAATGGGAAGAGATTACAGGATATAAGAAATGAGGAGTAACCTCATAAAGAGAGGTCAAAGGCATATAAGAAGACCTAGAATGTACAAAGAAAGAGAGAGGATACGTAAGGTGAGGAAGAGGTTTAGATACAGATAGCGATAGAGCAGCTCTTCAGAGCAAATATAGAAGGCATGTGAAGGGATAGGTTTTGTTTACTGTGTGAACCGTAAAAAAAGTACAAAAAGATTGACTCTCTGATATGTACTCACTGTCTAAACACAAAGTCCAGCATCTTTAAGCGGTTAAAGTGACTGCTGTAAATGTTAAAATGTTAACGGAGCGGTAGCACATGAACGCAAGAGCCGTCAGTGACATAACAACATCAAGCTTAAGTTTGCTAACATTAACATTAGCATAATGATTAGCCACTAAAAGCTACTTGTCATCATACCAGACCAAGTGAGACTGTAGCAGCAACACCTCTGAGCGTAGAGAATTAAGTAGGGTGCATTTTATTTCTCATGAATTAAACTTTTCATTTGTCAGAGGACGAATGTGTCATTTCTTCATGCAGAAATAAATTTGTGGCTTTAAAGCTGCAGTACGCAGAATGTTTCTGGCATCCTTTCAGCATGTTGTAATTCAAGTGTTTTGAGAGAAAACTAGACTTCTGCACCTCCTCATGGCTGTTTTCAGGATTTAAATCAATCTAGCCCTTGACGGGAGACTGTGGCCAATCACAAGTCATTTCAGAGAGAGAGAGTGTTCCTATTGGATGGTCATTCAACAGAGGCAGCTATCAATCACTCGTGAACTCCAATCAAACAGTCAAACTCTCAGTGCTATTCTGTTACTGTAATACCTATTTCTCTCCTCAGATGTTGTCAGAAACATGGTGGGCGGTCCTTGGTATTTCCTCAACTCACCTCAACATGGCTGCCAGGTTAATGCCGTCAAAGATTTCACCGCTAAGTTTGTAACCCGGGTTCCAAAACCAAGCCCCACCCACCGGCCGGCTAAACAGTGCACCACAGTATGTTTCTGAAAACATCTGAGGAGCGAAATAGGCATTACAGTAACAGAATATTGATTCATATTTGATCAGCGCTGCCTAGTCAGTTTGTGAGTTTTACAAGCAGTGATTGACAGGTGCTCTAGATAGTCCTCGGCTCTGATTGGCTGTCTTCCTTCAAGCATGGTTAAATCTCACAGATGCCATTAAGAGCACTAGGAGGACACAAGAGCATTATTTGATTTATCTGTCAGGATATCATGACAGTTTTATAAAATAACTTGTCATATTTACACAAAGTTACAAACTGCAGCTTTAAACAGTGAACTAGATAGACCATCTGTCTCCACCTTTAGGTAAATCTATCACCAATGAGAACCTTTTCATGATATGTCTGCTGTTATGTATGTACTATAAGGGTGCGTCTAACTATTGTTTTGATTATAGGTTCATCTGTCATTGTTTTTTGATTAATCGTGTGAAAGATTTTGTGCATAAATACTCAACAGTACAAGGTGACGTCTTAAAATTTCTTGTTTTGTCAAACCAGCTGTCCAAAAACCCCTTAGATATTCACTTAAAATTATATTAAACAGAGACAGCAAATCGTCACATTTGAGAGGCTGTGACCAGAAAATATCTGGCATTTTGCTTAATAAATTGCCCTAAATTGATTATTGATTGTCCTCTTTTTCTAACAGTACTGGACCCCACCCAGACCTGTATGCAGGTTGAGCAGGTAGGTCTACAGGAAATGTAGACCAGCAATATCCGGAAATGTGTTCCACGTCTTTACAGTCTCACTGAGAGAGGTTACTGAACAAGCTCACACAGACCTCTGTGTAGTAACAACAGCTCTGGGATTAGAGCTATGGCAACAACAGACCTGCAAATAGTGCAGCTTCAATTGCCTTTATGAGGGATGTCAGGATCTTTACATACATCCACAATGCGTATGAGTACGTTTTGTACTCTGGTTTATCTAATGAGACAGTGATCTATCATGGAGAAAGGCCTCATCATGGGGAGATGCTTCCTATTTCCCAGTCATGGAAATGAGCTGGTGTTTGACGGTATTGAATCTGTAAGTGGTCCACATCAGGCTCGGTGACTCTGCATGTATGAATTTGAATTTGAACTTGACAAAGCCACACTTTAAAGCATATTTTCTTCAAAAGAAAACACACATAATCAGCTAGATTACAACGCAATGTTGTGATCATGGCGAAATATAAGAAGGTGCAGAATGGGTCAGTTCGATTAATCAGTTATTGGCTGTAAACTGGCTTTCTTCTGGCTGTTGGTCAAACAAAACGAGATTTCTGAAAATGTCCCCTTGGACTCTGGGAAACTGGAATGGACATCTTTCACTCTTCCTTAATTTAATTGACTAATTATTAATTATTCATGAAAATAACTGTCTGTTGTGGCCCCAAAACAGAATAGTCCAACCACAGGCCTTTGAAAGAGTCCACTGGCTCCTATCAGACAACAAGTCAAATCCATGGCCATCACCTCTGTCAAAGGACAAGGACAGAGAGGACAATATGCCACTGGACAGCTATCAATAGAAAACACAATACATCAATAGACCTTCTCCACAGTATGAGCAACGGGTGTCATGTGTAAAGTCAAGAGATGGCTTTCACTTTCATGTAGAGGCGTTTAAACAATGAAGACAGTGAAAGCACTGAGTTTGTGGTGACCTTGCTGGACTCTAAGGCCTATCACTATAATGAGTTGACCCATACAGGAAAGCAGTGTCTCACCTTTGAGCAGGGGCAGTGGGGTGAGCTCCACCTGGGAGCTCTGGTAGCGGAACTGGGACGAGCTGTGGGACCTCCTCTGCCGGGCTCTGCGCATCGACCTGCGCGGGAAGCCGTCCACCTTCTCCGCGGACGGCACCGAGAAGCTGGTGGTCGGCGAGGACGGGCTGGTCGGAGGCAGCTTGGTCGTCTCCATGATGGCGGTGGTGATGGTGGTGGTGGCGGTGGTGCGTGCGTGCCTTTGCGCGTGAGTGCGTAAAGGGGCGCTTGAGAGGATGTATGAGTGAATGGAGGAGAGGGATGGAGGAGTGGGTGGCTTTCTGAATCACAGATGGATTATAAGTTGATCAGAATGAATAAACGCTCTGGGGTGGTGGTGGAGGAGAAAGAGGAGGAGGAGGAGGGAGAGGGGGGAGAAAGGTGCAGAGGCGGAGGAGAGGTGAGGAGAGCTATTTTCTGGATGTCCAGTCCCGTGCTGTGCGCCTCGCTGTCTCTATCAGAGCCGGACTGGAGATGGCAGCGGCAGCAGCATCCCTGATTCTTCTTGTTTTCACGCACAGATGTAAAATCGCTTGTGTACCATCCCCGTGGAGGAGTAGCCTGTGCAGCTACCAGATGATGCTCAGACAGGCGCGTCTCCTCACACACACGCACACAAACACACCTCTCTGCTGCTGTGTTGGCGTCACACACACACTAAGTCATCGGCCTAAATTTGGATTTTCTATAATTGATCACACGGCTCCTTATGTAAAGAAATCACTGTAATCAGCAGCCCCCTCCTGTTTCTCCGGCTCAAACACACGGACCCCGGGTCAGTTTATTCTCCTAGATGATGCTCCTTATCAATAAAATCAGTGATCGGTCCTGGCGGTGGATGATGATATCATAAAATCATCAATCTGGGCCCACCTCGGCTGCCGCATCACTGTTGTCCTTCTCCCTCGTTTTTAACGGATCCTCTTTCGACCGTTCAAACGGCCGCACCTGCTTATTTGTATTTTTTCTCTCTCGGATGTGGATAATGTTGTTCTCGTCGCGGTTTAATACCCCCTCCACACAGCCTCCTCCTCGTCCTCCTCCTCCTGCCGTCCTCCAACCGTATCAGGGCGGGGAAACAAACGCTCCCTCACCTCGCCGACATGTGCAGGTCCTCCGCCAGCGGCCGATGCAACGCCGAGCCCCCGCTGCCGCTGCTCCGTCTCCGCGGTGAGAGAAACAAAAAAAACGGGGAGAAATAGCAGAAAGCAGTCGTTGCTCCTCCGGTAAACCTGGAGTGAAACAGACCGAAGGCCCGCGTTATACAATAGCACCCCGTCTCTGTCTGTCAGACTGACGCGTTTTGCTCCTGTCCCCCTTCTCGGTTCCCGTTATCCGGTCGTCCTATAGCGCCTCAGCGAGCTGCGTCAAGACGCATGCAGTGAGACGGGAATACACAGGAAATCATGCATCAGGACTTTCGAAATAAGATACCGAAACTATTAGGGCTGCAGCAGGATTAGTACTGTTGCCTCACAGCAAGAGGGGTGCAAGTTCGAATCCGGCTTGGGTTGGGAGCGTGGGTTTTCTCCAGGTTCTCCAGCTTCCTCCCACAGTCCAAACATGCCGGTTAGCTAACTGCTGACTCTGATCACTCTATGTGCCCTGTAATAGACTGGCCACCTGTCCAGGGTGAAGCCCAGTTTGCCCAGTGCCAGCTGGGATCGACTCCAGCCCCCCGCGACCCCTAAGGGGATAAGATGTATGGATGAGTGGGATGAAGTGTGGGTACATTATTATTCTTATTATCCACTTGGTCACATGGCTTGATCAAGAGATCCCAATGTCAGAATTTGTGCTGTCGTCATGGTCCAGGTCTCCATAGACATAAACAGAGGAAGGAAATAACTCTAGATTTGTCTATTTGCAACAACAGTTTTCTAAAAGACAATTACAATTAATAAACTTACCAGTTATTGTAGAGTGAACCTGGGGATTCTCAGGGCCCAGCTGGGTGTCATTAGGTTAACTGCATTGCCCAGGGATCCAGGATTCTGTGGGCCTATAACAAGGAAATGAATAAAATAGATAATGATGTCAAATAGCTGTCTTTAAACCTAAATTAACACATAGTCTTGCTATTTGTGCAAATACTACTCAAGTATTGTGAACTTATTTCCACCAGCAGTGAATGTGATTTTTCAAAAAGGCAAAAATGTAGGTAAACAACGGTGAATAAGCATTGTAAGATGAAAGTATACTTGGATATGGTGGTAAACTCAAGCCTGCAGCGCGAGGCTTACCGACATTCCCTGAGAAGTGAAGGGAAACACATCTTTTGAAGTGAGGTGCTGGCTTGCAGGTTGACATCAAAGAAAGGAGGTTGGAAAGTCTCACACTCAAAAGTCCAATGCAATCTTTTGATATTTAGGATGCCAGAGGCCAGCGTTTCAGCGCCGAAAGACAGCAGGATGTATCAAAATGCTGATAACTGGACAGACTGCAGTGGCATTCCTCAAGGCAGATTCTGCATCTAAACGCACTCAGTCATTCAAGAACAAAACAGCTGAACCTGTAGGCGTATATCTGAAGGGTCAAGTAGAGAGATAGATATATCCTTAGTTATCTTACTGAGCAACATAACATTAGACTGAACAAATGTTTCCCTCAGTATTGACTGAGAAGGTCATCTGCCCAGAGACAATGGGCATCAATGGACAAAGATCAAGAAGAGCATTTATTATGTTTTCTATAATGCAAAAGTTTTGCACAAATTTCTCTCTATTTTGAGCTTCGTGGACATATTTTTGCAGCATCTGCTTAGAAAATAATTTCAGAGCAGTTACTCTTCATATTCAAAATAGTGTGTGGGGATTTGGCTTGTGAAACAGATGGTCGCTGGTTCAGGTCCCCGCATGCACTGCATACAGAGTGTGGATTGGTAGCTGGAGAGGTGTTATCTTAGTTTGTTTTCTGGCCACTGCCAACGTACCCTTAAGCAAGGTGCTGACTCCTCAAACTACTCCCTAGACACTGTATAAAAGCTGCCCACTGATCTTAACATTAGGATGGATTAAATGCTGTAAGAGTCCCGGACCAGACCAATATGATTTACTCCACAGTCCCACTAACATTTATATTAGAACACCCTGGTGAGTATTTATTGTGCACAAATGAAGAGTACACAAACATAAGAAAACAATCAAACATTCAGAACAAGATATAAATAATAACAGCAACACAATATATCAAAAAAGATTTTAAAAAAGTGTGTATGATGTGCATAAGCAAATGTGTGTGGCCGTGTATTACTCATGTTGTGGGGACTCGACTTCCTTTTTGGGACAAAATGCACATTATAAAACATAGTTTAGGGTGAGGACTTGGTTTAGGGTTAGGGTAAGGATAGGTTTAGAGTAATGTTAGGGTAAGGTTACCTTTAGCATAAAGTTAGGGTATGGATAGGTTTAGGGTAAAGATAGGATAAGGTTAGGTTTAGGGAAGTAGCAGTTACAGATAAGGTTAGTTTATATTTAGGGAAAAGTTAGGGTAAGGTTAGGTTTAGGCAAGGAGCAGTTACAGTTAGGCATGTCTTCAATGTCTTCAAAAGTCATTGAAACACGACTGTGTGCGTGTGAGTGTATGGTTTGTGTCTGTGAGCGGGATATTGGTTTAAATGTCCACATTGACTTCTTAAAAAACATGAACAAACATGAGTGAAAAAACAGATACATGAACAACATGTGGAAAACAGCAATTAAAAGACCCTTTAATTAACATATTTAACTTGAAGTGTTAAAACACACCAGGATCTCCCATGCATATCATATTCTATCCAAAAACGAGACGCTCCGGATAGAAGGTTTGAAAAGAAATTTTTTTTTTTTTTTTTCAGGTGCCTTAATGAGGGTTTTATTTTGAAAGCTTAACCGGATGCTCACTCGTGTAACTCTGTCTGTCTTGCCGCCGCTGGTTCCTCAGCCTAAAGGTGGTGCAAGGAGAGAG
Source organism: Pterois miles (assembly GCA_947000775.1). Classification (NCBI taxonomy): domain Eukaryota; kingdom Metazoa; phylum Chordata; class Actinopteri; order Perciformes; family Scorpaenidae; genus Pterois; species Pterois miles. Next base: position 11,127,409 of record CAMQGK010000008.1, read on the forward strand.
AGGCATGAGGCTCCTCAATGCGGATGACGCTATATGAAGGATTTATTTATTTATTAATAAATGTATATATTTGTCTTTATTAATGTGGCCTGGCTTCGCCTCTGAAACCCGGTTCATTTTAAAGTGATGCGTCATTAGAGCCTAGTGCCAAACCTCTGGCTGCGGTCTCATCTCCATCAGTAGCGCACCGCTTAGACGCTGATTTCTGTTTCTGTCTGAAACCCCCCTCCTCCCTCCCCTCCATCCGTCCCCTCCTCCCTTTCCCCATCTCCCTATTTGAGGTGAGCGCGTGCGTGCATGTTGATTGCGCGTGTACGCGGGGTTGTAGTTGGTTTTGGGGATCAGGTCCCATCCATTGTTCTTGTCTCCACTAAGCCACTTGTGCTCTCCCTCGCGCAAACGCCCGCAAAAAGCGCAATTATCCACGCGCCCTCGCCTCCCTCTCAGTCACACCTTGGCCAGCAGTGAGCGCGTTATTGTGTGCCAGCCTTGAGCCGTGTTTACAGCTCCTCTCAACATAAACACGCTCCAGCCTTATAATCTTATATTCAATACAAGGATGTGCGTAATACCACGCGGCTGCGCCTCTTTCTCTCCTCCTATATTCCTCCTCCTCCTCCTCCTCCCTTCCTCTGTGTTGTGTCGCAGATGAGCTCAGCCAGTTGCCTTCTGGGAAAAATACAGGGGGACCGCCAGTCCGGTAAGTGGCTGGGAGCGCTGCTGGTCTGCATCTGATTTTCCATCATCACCACAGGCTGTTAATGCTGCTCTGACATTTAGAGACACTCTGCATAACAACACTCTATTATTGCATTGTACTCTATAACAACAGTGAGATAATCTATCAAATATCCACTCAAGTCTATCAATCCGGTAACGTTTGTCTAAATTCTAATAATAGACTATAATCTATTAACAAGCCTAGCAGCTCTGTGCACAGGCACAGCAGTGATTTGAGCCAAATACTAAAATCGGCACGCAATACATGCTCACAGTGACAATGCTAACATACTTGGTTTAGTACTTTCACTAAGTATTTAGTACTTAGTTTAGCGTGAGTCTGAGGCTGACGAGAAAAACCCATTAGCTTTAAAGGTTTAGCATGTAGGATTTGGTGTCATCTAGTGGTGTGGCTTCAAATTGCAACCAAGACCCCTCCATCACTCTGCCCTTTCCAAGCTGTAGCAACATGAGCCACAGAGTGGAAAACCATGGCAACGCCGTTCACCTCACTCATCCTTACCATAATAACACTAATTTAGGAACAATGGAAGTCAACGCAGTTTCACAAGCGTGACGGAGAACTACGGTGGCCTGCACGTAATGTAAAAATGCATCTCTAGAACCAGTGTTTGGTTTGACCAAAATGGTGGACACTGTGAGGAGGACCCACTCCCTATGTAGATATGAAGGGCTCATTCTAACAAAAGCACAACAATTCTTAGTTTCAGGTCAATAATCGGTGGTTATACACAAATATAGTTATGACTATTATATGAATGGAGCCCCTGAAATGTTACACTGTTCCTTTAAAGGCATTTTTTTGTCTCACACAAAGTGTCAGACAAATTCAAATTTTGACCTGACAATGGCGCAAGAGGAAAAGTCACCAAAGTTATTACAATAATTCCTGAGGGGAACATGAATGTCTGCACCAAATGTCACAGCAATCCATCCTACAGCTGTTAAGATATTTTACTAAAAGCACATCCAAACTAATGGTGGCACTAAAAGAAAAGTAAAGGGATCCCTGACCTCATTAGGACTTGTCCACTGGGGACCATGAATACAAAATATCATCACAATTAATCCAGTAGGTGTTGAGATATTTCAATCTGAACCAAGGTGGTGACCTGACAGATAGAGCCACACCACTACCACGGCAAAAACTGTCTATATGTAAGCAACAATCTGCAACACTGATGTCTTATTAACAACAGTGTACAATCAATTAAAGCGGATATGTGTGTTGTGCTTTTTTTTTCTTGTGGTTTTGTGATGGAAAAGGCCAAGTTCAATGTTCACAAAGGAGTTCTGGGTATAAGAAAAATGGTTTTGAAATTGATGTAAACATGTTGTAGTGAAAATAAATTAAGTATGCCCTGAAAATGAGATAATAGGCCTTTCTAGCTGTAATGTTGTTGAATAATGCAATAATAATGTCAATTGGCCATACATTTTACATTTTTAAAAGATAAAAGACGCAGTACAGCAACACTTATAAAGTTTGTGAACATCAGCCGCAAAGCTACCGCTCATCCAGACAAATGAGGTAGTAGCTGTGAAAATTGAACAGATGAGGGTGTGTTTTATGCGATGCAAGACTTTGCATCGAGCCACCTGTCGGAGTTTATTTCACAACGACACACTAGCTGTACATTATCCTGCTTATTACACAGCTGTTTACTTAAGAAATCAATAATTTGACGCAAAAATGGTTCGCTTGAGTCCGACATCAGAACTGCAAAGGTGTCATGTGCTCCATAACAGGCCGCCTTGATTGAACAACCAGAATCGAGCATTCAAGAAAGCTGTGTAATAATAATTAATTCAACTTTTCATTTGTAAGAAGAGTAACGTGTTGCACACAGTACGTAGCATCACTTTATAGTCATATATCACATTACATTGTTATATTTCACACAGAAGTGTAAATTGAGCAAAAGTGAGATAAAATGTTCCAATAAAAATGTTTTATTTGCAATTAACTTCTCTATTGCAACCAGTACAGCATAAATATATTAATCTAATGCATGATAAATACTAAATATTCAGAACTCTTACACACACAAAGCCTCACACTAAATCATCTTATAGTTCCTATTCATACAGATATAGTGTATATAACGCAGAATTAAAAAAAAAAAAAACATAAATCATCCTTTGAAAAAACAGAATCGTCATTTTAATGCAATCATGCTGCCCGGCTATATTTCCTATCTTTAAAAACTCTTAATTCCTTTACAGCAGTAGCTCCTATAAAACAGGTTTGAGTCGCCTCATGGCTCTCCTACTACAGGGAGGGGAAGTCAAATGGAAAGAAATACGTTATTTCTCTCATCTGTCTCACATGAAATGAACACAATAAGGGAATTATTAATGACAACCATTTTTAATCATAGGTTTAGACCCACAGGGGTGAGGGGCCACAAGATCTTTGGTCTTGAGTTGTCACATAAAGGTCTGCATGTAACCACAAGGGGACCCAGGGCAAAAAAAGAAGAGCTGTGGTCACATTATGACTCTGTTTGAGGTTATTTAGTTCAGATTTATGTGTGAATATGAACATTGGTACTGCTGGATAAGGTAGATACCAACAGATTCAATCTGGGATCTCTGAGGGTAGTTGGCCCTGTGTAGTAAAGCTGGTAAAAGGCCTAAATTAACAGTGAAACATATAGTATAGCAGCATAATAAGAGCCAGCAGATGTAACACAATTCTATTATTTGAAGTGAAGAAAAGAGAAATGTAGAAAAATAATTATTGCTTTTAACAAAAACAAAATGAACAGCAGATTGACTTTAAAGTCCCCTTGAAACAGAGGTTAGAGCGCATCCAACTGCTGCAGACAGCTCAGAGACTTTGTTTCCTGCATTCTAGTGACGTTTAAAGAATAAAAATAAAATATAAAGTAGACTGCAACAGCAGTTTTTGTTAAACGGACCTACGTTTTATTCTCATGGAAGAAAACTGATTTGTTTTTAATGTGTGGCGAGCGCAGCTCAAATCACGCCATGGTGTCAAGAACAGCTCTCTTCTGCCGAGACAAGATATTTGGTGTAGCTCTATTACTGACCGGGTGGAAGCAGCAGGGCTTATACACGCTGTACAGCACCAGAAAGAGACTGAGATAACGAAAAGGGAAAAAAAAAGTAGTGAATAGGAGAGGACACCAGGAGAGAGCAATGAAAAATGAGTCGGTGGACGTTGATTGCATGTACTGCCGCGCTGCATCGACACCGAGCCAGCGGAAAATAGGTAAAGCTTCCCTTGAATGAATTACACCTAAACTATATTCTTCTGGAAATAAAAATTGCCCACTAATATCCAAAAACACATCTCTTCCTTCAATCACAAATTGTATATGGATTCAATCCACAAACGACTGGCTAGCTAGTCGCCCAAAAGTCTCATTTGATTGGATGAATTTCCGTAAAAGCCTGAGTGCAGAATGAGAAACTGTTAAAAGGAAGAGATTTGAAATACAGTGATGTAGAGGTAAATGAACAACTAACACAGGGACACAGGATTAAAACTGCAAAAATGTACTTTTCATTTCATAGGGACTTTAAATTATCAGTAGCAGCAAAATATGTGCAGAGAGCATGTGGGTTTGACTGTGTTAAATCATAACTACTGTCATCTGCAGCCAGGCCATGGCTGTGTGGTTAACTTTGGCACTATATATGTTCACACATGCGGCTGAAGCCACAGTTGGAAATTTCTCCTAATGACATTTCCTTGAAGTGGCAAGGAAGTGAGTACTCCACCCCATCTAAAAGTACAAGTCAGAGTTTCTAACATTGAGTCATTTTTTTTTCGCAGTGTCTTGTCTCTGGACTAAGGAACACAGACCTACTGGATTTACTCGAAACTGAAAAACCACACGCTGGTGGACTTTATTATGTAGCTGGTTCACGCTTCATCTACTGTAAACTCACAAGTAGCTCATTTATCGTACAGAGTTAGGGCCTGTTATCCAGAGAGGAAGCTTCAAACAGGAAGAAAGCCTGCATTACAAACTGGACCTTGAAAGATACATTTTCCAGCATCTAACCAAAAGATGCTATTAGTTGTATTGTGGGAAGTGTAGGATTTGATGTTTTTGGAGCTTTATAGAAGTTCAACAGTGTTCGACAGGGATGGTGTATTATTGTAGGCCAACCAGGCTTTAGTATCTCCCTGGTTCCCTTGAGAAAAAATATGGGATTTTTCTATTTCTTGGATCATTTCAGAAAATAAGCTCTGTGGTACGTTTATGACCCTCAGCAAAATTATCTCCACAAATGAACACCACTTTTATGATTTCTGAAGCATGAATGCAATCGTCAGAAGTTAAAAGCTGACGTCAGGCTATAAACTAACATTATACGAGTATAAACGAGGCGGTAATGACAGACGAGTCGGCGTGGTGATGCTCAGGCGTCTCATTTAGCCACTTGTGAGCGACCGCACATATTAAAGCTTAAAAATTCACAAGTGGAATATTTATTGATGTATCTTAAGTCATAGAACAAAATATTGAAATCTTTTAAGCTTGTGTTAACCACAGATCTTATTTCAGGCATATAACTAAAAACCCGTTGACTTCCAGACGAGGGAACAACAACTGCTAAAATGCTAACTTTTAAGACTCTTGTAGCTCTGTGTACTAAATCACAAGAGTGTCCCTTTAAGAAGCAGAAAGCTGAGCCCAGTTTGTTTGGACCATTGGTTCATTTTCTGACATCAGGTTTTCCATATAAATCTGTCTGCTTGCATTTCATTTCTGTAGCTGCTCACTAGAGTTTGATTCAACTATTCAAAATACAGAAATATATAAATTAAACGACCATTTTGGCACTCAGTCTTCCTTTTCTTTGTGGCATGTAGTGCTACTGGTGACTGGTCCCATTTAGTATCCAGTCGTTGCCCTCCAGGAGCTCAGAAAGGGAGAGATCTCTCGAGGTATCCCACAATAGCGACAGCGTGGGTGGGGGTTGAGGGGCTAGTCCATCAAAGCTGCTGGAGGTAGTCTGAGACACATTAGGAGGACTCGGGACGGTGAGCATGGACAGCAAAGACACATGATCGAGCGTGACGTGTTGAGAATAACTCGGCTCAAAAGCAGAGGCAGGGGATGGCACTGAGGGGTCCTGAAGAGCAGGATCTTGAAGAGCTGGCGGTAAAAGAGAAGACGGTGGACTTGAATTGGTTGAATTCCTGCTGAATTGACCTGGATGAAGCTGGGGCTCATTCATGAGACAACCTGGTGCTACTAGACCTGCGATTTCTGCCCCTATATGGGAGTAAACGGGCACGTCGTTAGATGAGGCAGTAAGAAAAGAAGCTTGTGGTATTAGAAATTCATCCAGTGGAGAGTAACGAGCGTTTGCTGACAATGAAGAGCTCTCATGGATAGTGCCTTGACCAGGTTGAGGCTGAGCAGCTGCAGCGAGAGAGCTGGATGGGTTTGAATTGAGGCCAGTGCAGACAGGCGGAACATTTGATGTGATTAGAGGAGGAGGATCTTTGCTAAATAAAGAGTGAGGAGCCGGGGCAGCTGGGAAAGAGAGGGGAGCAGCTACAGAGCTGGAGAAGAGTTCAGTAGGTGAGCCGCTGGGTGAGGCTAATGTTGGAGGAGCATAAGATGCAGGATGTGTGCTTTCAGCACAGCCACGGGTTTGAAGGCCTGTGCTGGAAGTTAAGGAGGTAGAGAGTGAAGGAGCAGCAGTAAAACTGGAGCTTGAGGCCTGGGGAGGGACTCCAGGAGGGCTGGATATGCTCTGATGGTCCGCTGAGGTGGAGACGTGGGTTGTCGAGCCTTTGAGGCAGCAGAAAGGCTTGTGGCGCTCCAGAGCCGTCGTGTAGAGCTGGAGGTCTTTTTTCAACGCGGCAATCTCCTTTTTAAGAGCTGAATTTGATCGCTCCAAACACTGGAGCTCCTGAGGAGAAGGGGGCGTATGGGGGTATGGGAGGTAGAAAAACAGAGATGAGAAAAGAGGGACAGCGTTAATGTCAAGGTGAGTCAGGCCTATCTTTATTAGCCCTACGAGTGGCACTCATCAGCCATAAAAACTGATTACAGACATACATCAAAAGACATGCCACCCACATAATAGCACACCCGGCCTGACTGGTGCTGTAATGAAACGCTACGGCCGAGCGATACTAATGACACTCTTCTTTAACACCCTTCTGGAGCATTGTAATGGAAAACACGACAGCCACAGAGCGAGATGATGCGCAACCAAAGCCGCAACCTCGAAGGAGAACTGAGATATTGCTCGGAAGTGGCAGTACTGCAAGTTCAGCATGGCCGTGTGGGAGGTGGGGAGAGCATTAAAGGTGATTCCCTGTAGGGTGGGAGAGCTTCATGTGTAAAATAAAGTCAGTAAATATCTATTTCTAGAACTGTTTTCTCCTGGTTTATCTATCAACTGAACTCTCGCTTTTATGGCCCCATTAAGTTTCTGTCTGAAGTAAAGACTTGAAATAACACTCAGGAGAACAATGTTTCCCCTCGTTGAGGTTGCACTATATTCTCAAAAGGTCACAGAGGTCACAGTCAAACTAGATGACTGTTATGCAGTTGTGTTGTGCGTCACGTTTTTGTGACCCTTTAAACCATGAACTGCTGACACCAAGGAGTCAAATTGGTTTGTGGCAGCGATGCTTCTTCAAAATTAACCTGAAGGAGCAGAAATGAAAGAGAGAGAGAGAAAGTGAAAGTCTGGACTCAAAAGACACATACGCCCATTCATAAAGTCACAGTTATCCAGCCAGTTACAGCAGGTAGGATAACATCACAGGAAAGTAACAGAAAAACGTCCCCAAACGTACGATTAGCTGCAGCACAGTGAACTACAGGTTTGATTTTCATATTATCATGAGTCATATAACACGTTTTATGGGTGCTGAACGTATTCACGGTCTATGAGTAATAAATCACATGTGACAGATTTATGAGAATGAAACAAAAGCGCCCGATCAGGATTTACTCACATCTACAGGTGAAGAGTCCAAAATTAAAACCACCAATCAAGATTTAAATTGGTTAAACAGATAGTTTGCCTTTTTTGGAAAACTTTCTTGGTGAGAGTTAGATGAGAGAGCAAACAAGAGTATATCCCAAAATGTCAAACTATTCCGTTAATGTCATTTTTACTCTTCCTCAAGAAAAAAAATGATGCAACGATCAACTATTAAATTAATCACCAACTATTTTGATAAATCAATTAATCAGTTTGAGTAATTTTTAAAGTCAAAATTATCTGATTCCAGCTTCTTAAATGTGAATATTTTCTGGTTTCTGTCCTCCTCTATGACAGTAAACTGAATATCTTTGACACAGGACATTTGAGGACATCATGTTGGGCTTTGACCAACATTTTTCACCATTTTCTGACACTTTACAGTCCAAACAACTTGTTGATTAATGGAGAAAATAATCAACAGATTACTCGACAATGAAAATAATCAGTTGCAGTCCTAGTTAGATGAGAATATGGATCCCACTCTATGTATGCCAACATTCAACACTCACAAGAGAAAAAAGAAAAGAAAAAAGTTTTCTTAACTTATAACCGACCCTCGTTAACTGATTATTAGCTGTTAACCAACTAGATTAGTGACTCGCATGAAGCGGTGCGCCAGCTGCAGTATATGAGCACAACACACAACAGAGTCTCCAGTTCACCATCAGGAGAGTTACTGTAGCAGCCACGGTGCTGCGTTCACTGTCTCCAGTTCACCATCAGGAGAGTTACTGTAGCAGCCACGGTGCTGCGTTCACTGTCTCCAGTTCACCGTCAAGAGAGTTACTGTAGCAGTCTCGGTGCTGTGTGGTGTCGTGGATATGCAGCCACGACACCACACATTTAATTTAGTTTAGCAGGTTGTCAGCTGTGTTTTAAAGATGGTGATGGTCTGACCAATTGTGTGCGTTTGTGCTACGTTAGCAGCTAATAGCTGCTGTTTTCGTACCCGCTGTAGCGTAACTCCAGCGAGTTTCCGACAGACTGTGTGTGTGTGGCGGTGGTGAGAAATGGTGGAGCCCATGGAAGTTCCTTTATCGGTGCATATTAAGTTAATATTGCACAGTATATTTTAGTATAATCATAGTCATATATTGTTTTTCTTGGTAATTTTATATGTCTGAGGAAAATGACCTCATCTCTCTCCTCTGTCATTATGCCTTTGCATGTTTCCCACTAGCTAGCTTGCGAAACTCAGACAGTAACGTTAAATATTGCCATTGCTTAGCAGCGGTGTTCTTCACGATTTAACCACTTGAACACAACGCGTATCGCGTTCACAACTTCCCGTCTCGTTAACACAAGTTCCATGTAAAGGTACCAAACTAAACGACTAATCAGGAAAATAATCGTCTGATTAATTGACAATGAAAATAATCATATAGCAGATATTATCTGTATGGTAGCAGGATCAATCTCCTTTAACACTAGTTATTTCCCAAAACGTCAAACTATTCCTTTAAGGTTCAAGATTGTTAAGGAATGCTTTCACATTTAGGGAAATATGTTTTGGGAAATTTTTTCTAAAATTTGCAGTCAGTCTTTCAATTAATTTTTTATGAGTGTTTCTGAGTCTGGACACTTTTTGCTTCCTTGAATCCAATCAGAAAGTTGACTCAGTGCTTCAGGAAATCCGTCATGTGTGTGTGTACAACTCTGTGCAGCACCAACTGTGGAATTTGGCCCTCAGGAAGAAAAAAAAAAATGGAGGCCAGGCGTGTGTGTGTGTGTGTGTGTGTGTGTGTGTGTGTGTGTGTGCGTGCGTGCGTGCGTGCGTGCGTGCGTGCATGCATGTGTGTGCGCAGAGGAGAGGAGGGAGGGCCAATGGGGAGGGCAAACCAGTGGGAGTGAAAGCCCTTCTCCTAAAGCAGAGTATTTACAAGAAACGGCAGCGAGCATGTTGTCAGATTACACAAGACACACACACCACTAGTCACACCGCTAGCCATCGTGGTGACGGTGTAAGGAACAAGGGAAGAACCAACACAAGGAATGAGCATTTCCAACCTCGTGAAGTTCGTCCGCTCTCTCCGTCTGCTTCCTCCGGCTCTTCCTCGCAGCATCCCGGTTCTTCTCCAGTCTTCTCCTCCCTCTGTTTGCCATCTGCCCTCCCTCTCCTTCTCTCTCCTGTAAAGATGAGTGCAACAGACAGTCAACCACACAGCATCTACAGGGACCAATTACAGCATACACACCGTCAGTCCTCTCTTATGGCATCCCCTACTGCCTTTTAAGGTATCTTTATAAAATCATGAGACAAACCTATCACATGAAATTACACGAGGTCTCTTAATTAAAGTGGGAAGTTGTTGCGCAGGATGTTAAATTCAGAAGCTGCATCTAACAGTTTGTTCCATTACCACATTTCACTCAAATGGAATCAGTGTGACAGGAAGCACTAATTATTTTCTCATCAGAGCTGCACACAATTGACACTCGTGCAATAGGAGCCACATGTCAAGTTAAAGGTGCATCCCGCTCAGCTAAACCACTAAAAATGTCTTCATTGCGTCTTTAAGATTTCTTCATTTTAAGAAATCAGAAGTGCATTTTTCTTTTATTTTCAAAAATGTATTAGAGGATAAACCCCTTGAAATGCACCATGTTTTCAAGGGGGTCCTCAGGCACAAAACATAGACATTAACAAACATTTAAATGCATGGATCATAATGATAAATCATTCAACAAAAACATAAATTCAACATCAACAAACCAACTCATCCCAAACCACACCAACATAACAACATAATACAGTATTATCATATCAAAATACTGAAAACAAAAGGAAATACAATTAAAAACAAGACCAAGCGGATTTAAGATCTAAATTTAAAAAGGAAAGAAGTAATTGATCCGAGTAAATTGGGTAAATTATTCCAGTCTGACAGGGCTTTGAATTTAAAAGCACTTTTCCCAATTTGCCCTTGAACATGCTGATGTGGTGGAAGCCAAGTGACACCATATATACTGTATATCACACGGTAGAAAGGAACATAAATAAATATGCACTTTTTGTTGTTTTTTCAGACCACTTTTAGGTGATTGGCTGATTCTAGGACTAAGCAATATAACGATATATGTCGTCAAAACGATATAAAAATGTCTATCGTATTCAGTTTTCTATATAGTTCCTACCACGATGTCGGCCATTTTGCACTCAAGTTCTTAAAATGAGAAAATACTTTTCATTTTCTTGTATTTGATTCACACAGGAGTACACAAAAACAGGCTTTACCATGTGGCTATTCCATACACACTATTAATGTATTGAATTACCAGAAAACATGAAAGATTGTGATGCATGCAATAAATTTTGCACTAATCTTGATTAGTTAATTGATTAATTAATTAACAAAATAGCCCTATTATAGGGTCTTAGACTGTATCTAAGGTGATCAGTGACGGCTTTGAATTGATTTTAGCGTGATTTGATAATAATAGTAACTTTATCTTTATGGCACTTTTTAAAAACAAGTTAAAATGTGCTTTTAAAAAGACAAAAACAATAAATGCATACATAAAAGTGGAATAAAATGGATATAAGTAACATTAAATGGTGAGTTTGGGTGGCTATACTGCAATATTTCTGTTCTATTCAGATGGGCGATGTGATACTTGCAGGACAGGAGTACACTGTATTTAGATGACATGATGTGGTTATTTTTGCATGATGGATAGATAAGGGGCTCCTTACCGAACCAGCGGTGTTGCTCCCCTCAGCTGACACCGAGCCGGGGCTGTTGAGCTCGTACCCAGCGTCCATGAACAACGGGGACATCTCGTCCTCTTCCCCGCAGCAGCAGGCTGGCTGGCCGGTTGGCTGGCTGAGTGTCCACCGTCACCGGTCCCGGATCATCATCCGTACCGCAGGTGAACTCGCAGCCATTCACACTCTGAAACTGACGCACAAGCAGCGCGCCTCCGCAGCGCAGAATGTGAATGTCCGGTCTGAAGTGTGTCCACGGTGCGTGTACTGCCTTTAGAGCGCGTGGAGTCTGGCATCACACCGGCGATGATGCAACACGGTGCTTTCGGTTTCTCTTTATTGTAAACTGACCCGCTGAGAGGTAATGGGCTGTGAGAGGGCCTGTGGTGCATTCACGGGTACTCTCTTACTTTCATTATCAGATAGATAGATAGATGGATAGATGGATAGATGGATGGATGCATGTTGCTACATGTCAACACTAAAGAAATATATCCATAGAACACAAAATAGACAGAATATTAGAATACACTATAAATACACTACTAATGACTACTACAACTAGCATAAAACATCTAAATTATAAAGACAGAATAACCCACTTTATATATATTAGCAAAGTGTGCAAGTTACAATGTTTGCTCGATAATTTAAAATAATTGTAGTAAATGTGCAACTGTAACTGCGTAAAATTCAACATGTGTAAGAATAATACAGACTAAAACAGAATGAAATGTGTAAAAGTTGACGCAATGAAAAAAGTGGTTTTATTTGTACACTTTTCTGCTGGTCATGTCACATCTATTATAATCTATTTGGGTGTCCTTATTCTGCATCTACTGGCTGGTTTTATTGTACCATACAAATACATTTTCCATTAGCATCACAGTACAGTTGGGCCCTAACATTTCCGGTAGCACTTGAACGCCTCATGATGGATGTCTGGGGAAATGTGCGGGGGGAGAGGAGCAGCTCAGGGCTGGATGACCATAGTAATAATGAACGAGGCTGCGCCTCCCTCAGGTGCGGGGGATTTCTGCTGTGCTTTTGCCAGGAAATGAGCGGCCAAGCCTCCAGACAGCAGCCAACAGGCTTTACCGCTTCTCTGCAGGATATGATGTAACTTAAGTTATTACAAAAGTGCTATTGATAGTACATGGGAACAAAGTTTAAAAAAAAGCCCACACTAAAATACTTAGTTTACTAAGTTTGTTGACATTGATAACCAGATTAAAGTATTTATCCTGATATAATACATTTATTTAAATATCATAGCTCAGAGATAATAGGCATAATGTTCATTACTAGATAAATATCACACATCCATGAACCTGAATTCTGAAAATATATAGCTAACATCAAATTTATTATTAAAATGTATTATTTTTAATAAGGATTGATATAAAATAACACCTATGTTTTTCTTGAAAACACCTCAAAAACCAATGAAGGTACATTTATTATTTTTCTGTTAAATTATATTGTGTAATTTTAATTCATTTCCACAGCTTTAACGTTATTCTCTGATACTGTAAGTAAAACTGATAATTACTGATGTGGAAACCCTGCGACAGAAGAATTTTTTGTATGAATTAGAAAAAAATTGATTTGTATTGCAGGATTTTTTAATTACATGAGGGTTAAAAAAACAGAAATGCCATTCCTCAGCAGTTTCACTATGTAGCATATGAGGTAAATAATCGAAATAAAAAATACAAGGTCTGCTTATTAGATCGAGCTTTAAACTGCACCGTGTGGATTAAATTCAGACAGATGCAGCTGAAAGCTCCATAAAAAGCCTTGTGTTGATATTATTTTTGTCAAACTACTCTTTCCAAGGTGAAGAGTGAACTTTTCTTCTCTTTAACTGCATCATTGTACTCTCTGTGTATTCAAAGGATTGAAGATTTTTAGTGCTGTCTTTTTAAATACAGGATTACACAATGTAGTTGTTGTCTCCTCCATGCTACACACAGAAAATATACAAACAAAATATTTAAATTAGGATATAACCTAAATGAACAAATAGGCAAGATAACAGAACACTAAAGGAAGAAATAAAAATGAAAATTAAACTACATTAAAGGGACATATCTAAAATGTGTGTATATATACACAATAGATGACATTTCAGTGTAGTATGAGTATATAAATATTTTATATTTTGCAAACTGCTGCTAAAACATATACGTAATCCCTTCTACAGACACACGGGGGCGCTACCAGTACAAACGGCATGGACACACCTTAAAATCTTCATTGACCAATCAATCAGCGCCGAACGTCTCCAACAACCAATCAGTGCTCGCTCTGTACCAAACAGTCCAATCGGTGACTGCGTAGGGCGAGATTAGCGTCACAGTCTCTTCCTGGTTCCCAATGCTCCCTATGGCTGCTAAATATCTTTCATATAAAACTATAAATCAATAAAAGCAGCCTATTTATTATAACTGAAGTTGACCGGGACACCGTAGCGATGGGTTTACTGACGATATTAAAGAAGATGAAGCAGAAGGAGCGGGAGATGAGACTGCTGATGTTGTATCCTGTCTGTAACGGTTTTACTAGCTTAGCTAGCAGCTAAGTAGCATGCGTGAACCAACGTTATTTTAACTTTATCTGTCAAGATAAACGAGAAACGTACGCTGTGATTTGTATTGATGTATGGTTTGATAAAATATGATAGCAGATGCGTGCTTGTGAGGTTTGCTTTGTGCTGCATCATGCTAACGCTAGCTTGTTAGCTTTTAACCCCTGTCTGTTAGCTAACGAACACTGGATGAATGACAGTCAGTTAAGCTTTCATTAACTGAATTAACTGGGATATTTAATAATGAGGTGTGTGGGAGAGTTTGGTCTTTAACCTGGTTCGTGTAGAGGTCTGGACAACGCGGGGAAGACGACCATCTTGAAGAAGTTCAATGGAGAAGACGTCAGCACCATCTCTCCAACGCTGGGCTTCAACATCAAGACACTGGAGCACCGAGGGTAACACTGACTGTATTATTGTTCTTATCTTTATATTAACTCACTTTCTGTCAAATAACCACATTGAAAGGACGATGGGGGAATGAGTTCCGCGCTGAGTCGGTCCAGCTCCTCTCTCTGTGTCTGTTTTCTAGGTTTAAATTGAATATTTGGGATGTAGGCGGTCAGAAGTCCCTGCGCTCTTACTGGAGGAACTACTTTGAGAGCACCGACGGGCTGGTGTGGGTGGTGGACAGCGCAGACAGACTCAGACTGGAGGACTGCAAGCAGGAGCTCAGTGCACTGCTGCTGGAGGAGGTATCTACACAAACACACACTGGAGCTATAGGGAAGCACATTAGGTTTAGTGGCGCTCCATGTTTCTCCCCTAATCTGCCACCCACAAAGAGACTGTGAGGGATAACCATACAGAGCCATCGTTTTATTCTTGCACACTTACTGTGTTTTGTATAATTACTGTATCATCATTATATCAGTCTCTGTAGTTGACTGGGTCCTGTTTTCTATGCAGAGATTAGCTGGTGCAACGCTGCTGGTGTTTGCCAACAAACAGGACTTACCAGGATCCCTGGCAAAAGAGGCAATACGAGAGGTGAGTTGTACTCCCACATCACAGTGATATGAAGTTCTTTCAGTAATCAGGGTTCCCACAGATTAAAGGTGTAGTGTGTATGATTTGGCTGCATCTAATGGTAAGGTTCACTCACTCATCACTTTTTGTCAATCGCTTATCCGGGGTCGGGTTGCGGGTGCAACAGCTCCAGCAAACTTCCCTTTCCTGGGGGATCCTGAGGCATTCCCAGGCCAGTGTGGAGATACAATCTCTCCACCTAGTCCTGGGTCTTCCCCGGGGCCTCCTCCCAGCTGGTCTTGCCTGGAACACCTCCCTACTATATGCTGTGATGCTTGAGATTCCTGCAAGAATTGCATTTGTTTGGCGATTGGATGTTAAGCACTTGTGTGGTGTAAACTGCCTAGAAACCCCCTTATTTTCAGTCTAGCTAGGAAAGCCATCCATCCTCTGAATGCTCTAGGTCTCTAGTTTGTGGCTGTAAAGTTTCATGAGGCTATGATTATTCTAGAGGTCACCACAGGTCATTTTATACAGAGGTCAAGTTTCAAAAAATGAAAATGTCTCCTATGGGGGCTAATATCTTAACACATGAATACAGTTGGGGAGTCTGAGCTTCACGATGATGCACAATTTATGTAATAGGAACCCCAGTATGCAGAAATATTCAAATACTCAAGAAGAAATTGCACATCACAATGTGTTTCCTTTCAGGCGCTGGGTCTGGATGAGATCAAAAGTCATCATTGGTGTATCATTGGTTGCAGCGCAGTAACAGGAGAGAATCTGTTAACCGGCGTGGACTGGCTATTAGACGATATCGCTGCAAGGATCTTCACCACTGACTGAGGGTGTAGCCTCTCCCGTCTGAGCTCTGACACGACTCCAGGCTCTTTACTGGACTATGAAGATCTAATAGAGCCCAACGGATGTCTCTTTTTTTTTTTTTTTTTTTTTGTACCATCAGCTGCTGCTTGAGGTCACCAGACATGGATGCCATCTGTATCCATTATTACAAGAACGATGGTTTTATATTTCTTTTTATTTAATGTTGACAGGCGATTCAGATATTACAGTATGTAAAGTAATGACTGACATGTACCCTGTTGACATTGACTCCCACTTTTATACTTTATGGTACATCAGATTGTCAGCTGGTGATTTGTGCCTCACTCCGATGTGTTCTGATAAATTTAAATGTCTGTTGAATTAAGATTACTGCGTCACTATTGAAATCCACAGGTTTCTGAAGTGCCTGAAACACAAAGCAGTTTTCACCTTATCTCATCCATTATTTTGGCAGAAAAACAAGTTAGTATAGGGCTCATTTCTAGCTGGTGTGTTTTGTCCCCAACTTCTCAAAAGGGGGTCATTGATTTCTGGGTTACTTCAAACTGCTCCAATTTGCATAAAGTGTTGCTTTGTGACTGTAGACCAACTTTTATGCATACAAGCTTTCACTGAAAAACAGCTGCAATGACTTCTGAATACAAATATCTCCCGGAGGTTGGACAACAAACCTGTCTGGCATCAAAAGGCATATGTGCAATCCTCATACACCTTGTTTAGACTCTTTTCATTACTATAGAGCTGTAAAGGTCAGTCAGTTGACAGAAATTCACCAGCAACCATTCACACCACTCTAAGGATAAATCAGTGACTGTCAGAATTTGTATTTGTATTAGCGCTGCCCAAGTTAACGATAATCGGTACCAACCAGGTCTTACTAGCTTGTTGTGAAGGAGGTTAAATAACACTCCAAACTTGTGCTATATGTTGAGGTAAAAACAGGCACGGCCATTTTCAAAGAGGTCCCTTGACCTCTGACCTCCAGGTAAGTGAATGTAAATGGAGGCTATGGGTACCCACCCTTTACAGCGTTGCCCACTTTATGATAATCACATGCAGTTTGGGGCAAGTCAGACACGCTGACAGCTGTTGGGCTGCAGTTCACCCTGTTTTTATCGGAGTATGCTTAATGCAGGACCTGTAGGGGTTTCTGGACCATATTTGGCATCGTTACTTGATTTACAATAATAAACTTGGGGGAAAAAATGTTTGGAAATCTGTGTTGGGTGCATTATTTCTCAGGTGTTACAATACTGATTGTCATTGTATTTTACATGGTTGGAAAGCCTGTTTATGTACCTTCACAGTGACGTCCATCTTGTAAGGATCATGAGTTCGTGTGATGAGCAGTACAGCTGATTGAGGGTAGCACCCAAGTGAAATCTGCCAGAATCCTGTCAATATTAAGTGTATTCTGTTGTTGGTATTGACTCACTTTGAGCTCCAGGTGCTGCTGATCAGACACCACAAGACCAGACCACAGGATCACAAAGTGAGCGGTTTATTCTGAAGAGTCAGATTTTTTTTTTTTTTTTTTTTTTTAAACCAATAAATTTAACAAAACTCAGACATGACGACCTCAGATGATGTGCTGCCAATCAGGTACCGGGACCAAAACAAGTCAGTACCAACAGGAGAACACAGTTTAACATTGACAATTTTGGCAGATTTCCATTTTGCACCATCTACACAATAAGCAGTGATGACTGTTACTGTCAGCTTTGCATTATTTATTGCTTAACATTTACATTTTTTTGTTAAACGCTGCAGTTTCCTTTTGCATCCTGGGTGTTGTGGTACACTACCATAAGAGACAAGACCACACAAAATATGCTGTACTGCAAACAGTGCTTTATTTGAAATTATCCAGTTGTCTGTAAAAGCATATGAAGTGAGGAAAGCAGTGAGGTGTCCAGACCAAACGAGGAATAACCAACCAGGAAAGGTCATTACATTTCATAATTTAACACATCACAGCAGTCCTGTTCAGTTAGCTGAATACACTTAACTGTAAATTAAGTGGTCCGTTACAAATCTGGAAACACTTGATGTTTTGGGAACCTGCAGCAGTTTTAATAGCAGCATGAGATGGCTGATGATCTCTGGTTCCCAAGTTCTGCAAAGAAAGAAGATTTTAGGAACAGGTGGCAACAGCCCCACTTATCAAAATGTTGATTTTAATTTTGATCAGAGGGGATACCAATCAGTCATGAATCTTCAGACTGGGGCGGTAATAAGAAACTCATCACTTCTAAATTTAAAATGATAAAATAAAGTCAAGCTTAAATTCTTACCATAAACCCCAAAGCAGCAGTCGATCCAGCTGGACTCTGAAAAGACAAGAAACGCTCCATAAAAATGTGGACCCAATACAATAAGACCGTAAAGCATCAAGTCTTGTAATCAGAGGGGATACCAATCAGTCATGAATTCTCAGACTGGGGCGGTAATAAGAAACTCATCACTTGTATGTTAATTTGGACATCTGGAGATGAAGTACACTGAAACCAACTCGACACATCATCGTTCAAATACTCACCAGTACGGGTTGACAGAGACCACGTGAAGACTTCATGCTGCCAGACCTAAAAACAAAAATAAAGTTTGTGTAATGACGTTTTTTTTTTTTTTTTAATCCCTTATCTAATTTAAAAGTTAGATCTCCTGCAAAGTTTGGTGTCCTTGTGAATCAACTCACCACAGATAAAGTGGGAGACTGGCGTGGTGAGGTATCGTTCAATCCCAGAAGCATCGCTACAGCTGCTCATTTACCTGCAGCGGTGCCACATTCCTCCGCTGTTCCTCACTACGGAGACGGCGGCACCAAACCTGCAACAAGTCACAGAGTTTAGTTAATTCAGCCGACAGTGTGAACGACAGTATTTCTAATTCTTGTGTGATCAGAGGGGATACCAATCAGTCATGAATTGTCAGACTGGGGCGGTAATAAGAAACTCATCACGTCAACTTAGTACTGCAAGTAAACTGTGCTGCACTCAACACCCACCTCGACTCTGGCTTTTGTGAGGACATCAGTTCAGCACTGATGATCTAAGACGAACAAAAAAAAAAAATAATTAAATTAACAGTTTACCTGCCTGCTGGTGTGAAAAATTACTGTTCAGGAATGTGATCAGCATTTTTTTTTTCCCCTCAGTCATTCACCAGGTAACAAATCGTCCAAATCCAGAGCCCTTAAGGGAGCCGAAGATCACTTTACACCTGACTGCTCAGGGTTCTCAGTGTCTTATCGGGCCAACAGGGAGTCTGATATTGGAGGGTCTGGTACCAAGACTGGCTTAGCTTGCATGTCATCTTTCCACACTCTACGATCGTGATGTTCCTGTGATGGTCGAGGTTCAGACTATACCTAGGTCAACTTTCGTCCAGGTGAAGAATGAGACAAGTAGCTCGGTCCTAATGGGTGAAGACAAGAATTTGTGTAAGAGCACATAATCACTAGAGACAGTCCTTCAAGTCAACATTTGATGATCACATTTTCTACACAAGTCTGACACTACATGTCAGACTACATGTTGGTCCATCTTCTAAAACTCAGTTATCACACCTCACTGTCAGACATCCACTTAAAATTTGTCATTTGTTTCCATTCAGACTGTTGGCAACCCCAACGGGTCTTCCCCTTATTGCCTTGGTAACACCAGTGGGTTCACCTTTTCAGGTTCTGGCGTTGAACCAAGGCGTAAGACATGTGCGGGTGTCATCACGAAGGAAACTGGCATTTTTTAAATTGTAATCTAGACTCAAATTTCCAGGCTAGGTGTTGAGCAGATGTCTTAAGAGCACACTCACCTGGGCAAACACCTTCGGTGATAAGCCGGCAGCAAAACAGGTACCTGCAACAGACGACACAGTCAGGTCTGAGCACAACATGGTTTAAGTGTTATACTCGTCACTGTTGACCATTACTGATGTCAGATATTCCATTTCTCAACAGCAGTTCAGACGAACGAGATTCCAAATATATCTCATCATTTTCAGCAGGTCCGCAAAAAGCAGTGGAACTGCACCTTGAAAATATTGACATCTTACCTTTAACTGGAACTGCAAACATGCTGCTGAAGTGACCAATGAGTCACCTGTGGGCAGAAGACAAAGCTCATTTTCTACATATTCTGACCAGAACACAAAGGGACATGTTTAGAATAAGATGCGCGTTGCAACGCAAGTAAGTCAAGTTAAACTGGAATAGAGGTTGAATATAAATGCAGTTGCTCAGATGTTCGTGTCGTTTCACATTGGGTCAAAGTGAGCTAAGTATCTTCATCATTGGAACTGCATTATGAAAGAACATGTACATTAAAATATGAGTTAAGGGAAAAAATTACCTTCAGACTTCAATCTTCTTCAAGAACCTGTAAGAGAAACTGGCACTTCAGTGGAGTTTAACAATCTTTAATCAGCATATAAAAACTGAAATGTTTGATCAGGGCTTTGGTGACAAACTGCCATGTGACATTAGTCGTCCAGGTGTTTGATGGGTGTTACCCCATGTCATCCTTTCAAACAAATTTTATACTTTAACTTCTCAAATTCACTGCAGGAGAGGCTTTTCTGACAACTCTGCACAATCATACTCACATAAAACTTGCATGCTGATGAGTCCATGTGGCATCACTCAAACTTCTGGTCAAACTCCAACCTAACAGAGAGACAGTGTGAATCTCCTGTACAGGAACTAAATATTTTATCAGATCTAATAAGGGTAATCAGATTGAAGGTGACATCACTTTAGTCAGGCATATGCTTGTCATGAATTGTAATCATCATATTTATACCCCACTGCTGAATGAACTTAAATTGAACCCATTGTTTACTCACATCTGTACTTTCCAGTTGCTTTGAAGAGTTTAGTGAGTGGACAGTGAAGACTACCCTAAAACAAAATCAGAGATCAGTCATGAACTGAGGGGAAATGATGGGCTTCAGTATTTAAGGGCCGATCTGATTAATAACTAGCAGTCAGACATATGCTTGTCTGTTTGAAAACTGTTACAACCCTTGTGAAATTTAAGTTTATTTTAACAGTCTAGCTCACCTACGAAAGTCCTTCATTACGGTTCCTCATCTTTGACCGGCCTTGGACACGTGAAGGAAAAGAGATTAAAATTTACATGGCGATTTTCAGTGATTTTTGCAATCACATCTTGTTAGTTGCCACTTTGACCGAGAAATATCAAAATAAAGAGTAGTTTTACATCGTCTATAGTTGTTGGCAGAAGCTTATGCTACTCAGAATCTGGTAAAGGAGTTTCTTCAAAGGCTGATTCAGTAAGAGAGAGTTCAGAGATTCATCACTGCAGCACTGAGCTCCTCATACGTTATTTAATGGCTGATCTACGACAAGTTACTGTTTAATAGTCTGAACACTATAAAATGCTATAATTACCTCTGAGAGTAGTCACACCTGAAAACAGGACAAAAAGAATTATAGGTTTTAAGTTGACTTCAAGTGTGCACACTTGAGGATGAATTTCATGCTACTCAGATATTTGAGATAAAGTTTCCTCAAAGATTTTCAGTGAGAGAGTTCAAACAGAACATCACCGTAGCATGAGGCTCCATGTTACACCATGTTGTTTCAAAATCAGTCATTTTAGACTATATCATGCAGTGTAAACGAGACACGTGGTGTGGAAAAAAACTCACCTTGGCAGCATGTAGTTTCTGCAGCTTTCATCATCATCTAGAAGACAAATTAAGTTTTGGTTTAGCAGAGAGTAGCTAACAGGCTAAGTCCCTCTCAACACGTGACCGCTCCATGCGACGGTAAAATGTAATGTCTCACATCAGAATAATTAATGCAATCACAGTCATTCAGTACAGGTCTGTGTTAATTATCATCATTGAGAGACATTACCAGCGGCCACACCAGGCGAAGTGGCCATTTTTAAATAAGAGTTAAACACCAGTTAAACATGTATTTTCCATTAAATGCTACATGCAACATTTAGACGAGATGTTGTCGTTCACGTTAATAAAAGTCATCTGATGAAATCAACGTGTTTTAATGTCGGATGGTTAAGGATTGTGGTGCGCTGGGTGCAACTGCACATATAGCTGCTAGCTAAAACACCACTCTAGCTTGTAAATGAGTTTAAAAGCATAAACCTCAATTGCAGAAATATGAAAACAGCACATTTCCAATGCTATCGATTATAATTAAGATATATTAATGAAGTTTGAAACTAAACGAGCGTTAACAGGCAACGTGCAGGACCTTACCTCGGACGGACGAGCGAAGGAAGTGGAAGAGGAAACCGGTCCGTCTGGGTTTTATGTCCGGCGTGCACGACTCCTCCCATCCGGCAAACTTTTACCGGGAAAACGGCTCTGGGATTTCCACGAGCTACATTTAGCTTTGTAAAAATTAAACACAAATATATATATTATGCGTATGTATATAAATATATAAATTCACGGTCACAGTGTGTAGATAGATATAAAGTTTACAGCCGAAAACCAATAGAAAGCGCAGAGTTTGTGTGTTACGTCATTTCCGGTGAGAAAAAGTGTTCCGCATCCACATGGTGGCAGCAAAGACACCGAAACTACAAACAGACTGCTGAACATTTTCCACCCACTTCACTGAAACAGAATACAGTGGTGCCTTAGTACTAAATAATTTTAAATTAAAATAATAATATCAAGAATATGAACTCTTTTTTGCAGTTTCTGTTGTGCAAAAATAATCATATTTTATCACTCATCATTACGTTGCTTTTTCTCTGTATTTTTTTAATACCTGGCAAGAACATAAATATAACTACATGTTTGTAAAATGAACTCAAACATATACACACAATCATCTGGCATATTTTTATTGGCAGTGGTGTAATGTAACTAAGTACAGTTACTCAAGGACTGTACTTGTACTTTGTATTTCTATGTCACGGTACGTTATACTTCTAAAAGTGAAAAAAAATTGAATTTCCCCTCGTGGGACGAATAAAGGACTATCTTCTTCTTCTTCTTCTTCTACTCCACTACGTTTCAGCGGAAAGTATGCACAGCTCTAGATGTATTTGACACTTGTTACTTTTGACAGAAAAAAACATGATATACCTACATGATATGATACAGTACTATACTACTAATTTACCTAGTCATACAGTATATCTAAAACTGTCTCTACATTGACGAACTATATTCAAATGTTCTTGCATTTATTTATTAGTGATAAAAGAAACAGAATAATATATTATATAATATAACACTGCAGAATGAGTACTCTTGGTGCATGTTTACTTTATTTGAGTATTTCTGTTTCATGCTACTTTATACTCATG
Source organism: Pterois miles (assembly GCA_947000775.1). Taxonomy (NCBI): domain Eukaryota; kingdom Metazoa; phylum Chordata; class Actinopteri; order Perciformes; family Scorpaenidae; genus Pterois; species Pterois miles. Next base: position 11,150,570 of record CAMQGK010000008.1, read on the forward strand.
CTCCTCTATTTCAGTAGGTAATATTGTACTTGCTATTCCACTATGTGTATTTGACTCTTCTAGTTAATTTCAACAGAAAAAAACATGATATTCCAATATGAAATGATGCAGTACTATACTACTAATCTACCCTGTAGAATACAAAATATCTAAAACTGTCTCTACATTGATGAACCACAATATTCAAAAATTCTTGCATGTATTTGTTAGTGATAAAAAAAACTGAATAATGTGTTTTTTAGTATATTATATAACACTGCAGAATGAGTACTTTTGATATATTTGTACTACTACTTGAGTGATTTCATAAACATGTAACTGAGGAATCATGTTTATAAAAAAGTAATTTTGTTTATAAAAAAGTAATTTTTGATAAAAGTTGAGGCAAATTTGGGGGTAATTTGGCAGTAATTCCAAAGAAATTATTTTATTATCACCTAATTTCGATGAAATGTGCAGACCTGTAAAATGAAGCATTACTGTGTTCATCCTGAAACATGAAAATACAACCGGTACAATAAATTAAGTCTTTATTTACTCAGAAAAGTGCTTCTTGTTACGGTTCATGACTTCAGAAGCTTTGATCAGGGTACAAAATTTTATAAAATATTAACACATTCATTATATACAACCACAACAAGTTTTCCCGCCTATTCAGTCTAGTCTGCAGGAGCACACTTGAGGTGATATAAAAATCAGTAAACATTACGTGTTTCATTAATACATTGAAAGATCTCCTGAATCACTTATATGATGTCCACTTGCTGTATATTGAATGTGTGCACTGAAGTTAGTTATTTCTGTAACACTATTTTGACCTTTAAAGTGCCAATGAGCGACGTTTTAAGCTACTAAAATATGTAATGAGCGTGACATGCAGCTGTAATGGTAACAATAAAAAGACTCATTTATAACCAGGCTATAACAAAAATATGCTTCTCTTCCTCTCCCAATTGCACACACTCTCCTGTCCCTTCAGGTTAAATAACCTTCACCAGAACACACAGTAGGAAGTCAAGCTGTGTATGCGAAACTCCCCCATTTAAATGCATTAACATTGGTAATTTCTCCACAAATACTAACATACAAATGTGTGTTAATCATCATCACAATGTCTAAACACTGATTAGCTGCGTGTTCGCCCTCCTCTCATTACTGATTAGCCATCAGACGGCAATAAATAGCACTGATTAATGCACGGACATGTGGAGTCCACTAATCACTTGAAAATTTCCATTCCTTTGGGTTGCACATCAACACATTAGTAGTTTCATAGCACTAAACCAAAGGCTGCAAAGTGCTCCGAGCTCTTAATATTGGACCGAATGTAAGGAGCTAAGATGTTAAGTTGTAATCTGAAATTGTCAGCATAGTAGAAGGAAACTCAGTCACATAAAGACCAGGCTTTTCCCTTCAAGCCAGTCCCATAGACTTCACTGTAAAACCACCAGCTGCTGACTCCCTGCAGTTTGTGTGCAAACTAATGTGCACCAAACTTTATAATGAGTGATTAAGACTCAATAGCTCACATAAGCTATGTGGTAAAAGTCATACAGGCAGGATTTTCACAGCACAGCACAGTGCATAATCTTGATTTGAACAAGCTAAATATTAGATTTGATTGTCCAACTCTACTGAAACTCAGCCAACACGGCGCTGTGCTGCTGTTTTTTCTTCGACAAAGGTGAAGAAGAAGGCGGCGGTGAGGATGATGTCACAGGTGTGAGGGTGACGCTGTAGAGGTTGGTGATGAAGGCCTCCCAGCCACGGCGGAAGGCTCGGTCCAAGGCCTGATGGGAACAAGAGGGTAAAGGTCAGTAATCCACAGAAATATAGAGATGGTTTAGTGTGTTAGGCTGCCGTCAACGTGGTGATTTAGTCTTTCCTGTTATCATTTTGATCCTTTCTGTTTTATTGTAACACTTAAATTTATGGGTCTATATTTTCTTAATAATTACATTTAATTTATTGGAAGTTTCCTGGAAACATCTTTGTAGTTCGGTGCTAATTACGGACGAAATAAGACTTTTATTTTTGTTTTTTCTAAGCCAATGAAAAAATGTAAAATGATCCTGTGTATCACAAGCACCTAATATAGTGTACCCCTCAAATTTATCTTGGGACTTCCTGGTTGGGAACCATTGCTCTTAGCCTGTTGCTATAGTGACTGGTGATTTTATGTTATGCAGACTGTTCAACCAGCACTGACTGAGATAAAGCAGCAACAGGAATTCTCATTAAATACAGGTAGTCCATGCACAGTCGCTCTTACACATAAAGCTAATATTGTGCACACACAGGGGCCTCAGGGTGGAGCTGATTGGTTAGCTGCAGTGGAATGTTTTTATGGTGTAGGAGGGTCAGCGCTGCCATGCTTCGTTCCACTGATCGAAGGGCACGATATGAGAAGCACAGGAATGTCACCACTGTGCTTTGGGGGAAGCAGAAAATCGTTGGGAACATGTGAATCAGGTGAGGGGACACGTAGTTCAGGTTACAGCTAAAAGCCAGTTAGCGAAACCTCTGCTCCAGCTTCATTACTTTCATGTCGCTGAATGTGACATAAAGGAAAAATCCCATCAGATGAAGTCACCTAATGAGTTGGTGACATGCACCGATGGCTGCTGAACCTTGACCCTGTTGGCAGTCTATTATTACGGTGATAGGTTCCATGGTGATTAATAGCCTGTATGTGGAGGATGTTGAGGGAGAACTTTACCCCTCTGTTCCTCTCACTCTCGGTAATGTAACCTTGGGGGAGGTTTAATGTTTAACCATGTGATGTGCTGAATTTGTAAATGTGAGATACAGAAAGTAGAAGTTCATAAAAGTTCTGTTTTCTAATAACAAATAAGGCTCTGGCTTTGCTTCCTCTCACCTTGCGGTAATTCTTCACCGTGTTCCTCTTCACCACCTTCATTCCCTCCTCCTGCTCCCTCTTCATCCTCTTCTCCTCCTCTCCCTCCTCCTCCTCTCTCCCCCTCTTCTTGTCTCTGATCAGAACCTGGTCATCCGCATCCTCCCGAATAGGGAAGTGAACAAGTTCCTTCCCACTCTCTTCCTCCATCTTCTTCACTTTCTCCATCTCCACCTCAATAATCACCCTGGTGTCCTTCAAGACGTGCGGCTCAACTGGAGTCTCCGTGCCCAGGCTGGGCCTTTCACCCCGGGCCGCGTCCTCCTCCGCTCTCCCCTCCTTCTGCTTTCTCCTGGAGCTTCTTCTCCAGCGGCTGCTGCGGCGGCTGGGTTTCCTCTGGAGGAGAGTCTCCCCGTCGTCTTCCATCATCCCCTCATTGAGGTCAAATGCCTCAACTTCTTCCCTCTCTTCTGCCCCAGAAATGTGCACCACACTTGGGCTCGGGCTGCTCGCGACTCCCCCCTCTCCGCTGCTGTCCTCCGTCCTGTTCCACATCTCCTCTACTTCTTTTCCCCTCACCTCCTCTCCATCTCTAGCGGCCTCAGGCTCATCTAGGCGACCGTAAAAGCCACTGGATTTGTCCAGAAACTTTGGGGCCCGGATGGAGCTCCGTGCAGAGTTTTTCCTGGAGTTCTTGCCAATTGCCATCTTTTCTTTCTTGTTTTTCTTTCACTCTTTTGGATTTTGTGCTTCACTTCAGAAAGATAGGAGAGAGAAAGAGATTAGAGATTAATGGTGTTACATAACCCTCACCCTCTTTGGATCTACGTCTTTTACACACATACTCCTAATCATTTCATAGTAGCTCCAAGAGGATCGCATATGAGCCAAAGTTCAGGGAAAGTAACAGACGATAGAGGAAATGCAGAGAGAAAATGGCATGAAATGAGACCACAGATGGCAGATAATGTCAGTGTCATGGGTCTGTGTGACTGTCTGCATGTTTTATCTGTGTAAATGCCAAGAATGGTATGCACTGAACTACATTTAGTATCTGCCTCGCGATCCACTGAAATATGTTTATGAAACAAAAAAGGCGTTGGAGATATGCAGCAGTAGGTGTGTGTGTGTGTGTGTGTGTGTGTGTGTGTGTGTGTGTGTGTGTGTGTGTGTGTGTGTGTGTGTGTGTGTGAGGTCAGTGTTATCAGGGTCGTGATGATCAGAACTAGACACTATGTTCCTACAACTAAAGACAAACACACGTGCACGCAGGCTCAGACTTTGGCACTAATTTAACCAGTTGGAGGCGGTACAGCTGCCAAAAATCAATGACTTCATGTCGACTCTCTCTCTCATTCTCCTTCACAGTAACGGTAAAACACTACAGGATCAAATACGAGAGAGAAAAAGGATATGATATGATATGATCGGTGTCACAGCAGGTTAAAACACCTTCTGTGACATCACTGATTTGGCTGTCTCTAGAAGTGAAAAGCATAGAAAGCGGTGTAGTTTAACTCAGTGGTAATTACCCTTTAAATTTTTCACAATCCAACCTTTAAGTCTGCACAGATACTGCTCTACTGGAGTGCACTTTTAATCTTTCCTGTCAGTATCTTCATCTGACTACAATCAAATTAAAGAGAAACTTATGTACAAATATAGTTTGCCTAAATGCTAATTTATTTTGGCACCAATAGCAAAGAAAAGCACTCTGGATAGTCATCTTGGGAGATATTCTTATTGTCTTTGTTTGGTAGATGAGAAGATCACTACTACTCTGTCAAATGGTGCCTTCAAATGTGGTCATGTTAATCGTGTTTACCAGTTGGGCCCTGAACGCCCCCCTCATGTTTCTTCTTAAGACAAGTTTCTGAAAGCCCCGAGTTCACAACTTGTGACATGTTTGTTGACGTTGAGGGACATGGTGGAGCCTATAGATGTTCATTTATTGGCGGATGACAAGTTAATATTGTATCTTGTAATTTTTGGTAATTTTATAATCTGTCTGAGGAAAATGTTGATATATCTTTCTCCTCTGTCATTATGTCTTTACATTTCCTTTGTTATGTTACCCACTTGCTAGCTAGCTAACTTGTTAGCCTCTGTGGCTTCTAGACTCAGACAGTAACGTTAATTTTGCCGTTGCTTAGCAGCGGTGTTCTTCACGACCACTTGAATGCAACATATCGTGTATACCAAGTGTCCAGGAAGAGCGCTGCTCGTTGATCCCAACATGGTCGTAGTGGTCAAACGGTGGTACTGCAGCTGCTGCATCCATCACATGATGCCATTGGGCCCAAAAAGACTTTTTCTCATAGACTTACATTGAGAAAGAGATGTCTGTAACTGCAGAACTTCAACTTCCCAGTATGAACACTCTAATAGCCCTTATTTAAATCATCCTAAAAGTTGTTAAACGCACGCAACGCAAGTTCCACGAGTTCAAGCTTCATTTTTACTGCACATTGTACTGTCATAAAGAGCGGTATTAACTCATCTATATCTCAGCAGAAGAGCAAATATGACTTTTAAAGGAGAAAAATAAAAAAGGAGAGTGAATGTGACCAGAAAGCAAATTAATGACACAAAAAAAGTGATTAAAAGAGCAGCAAATACAAGAAAATGTTACACACTGTCCCTTTAAATGATTATTTTGGCATATCAATATGCTCGTGAAGTTTTAAAGTGCACAGAAGTGAGCACCTTTAACTTTACAAAACAAAATGCCTTTAACTGTCAATCTGAATAGTCAGATGTCATTTAATGGGCAAATTTAAAGGGCCTTGTCTCATTAATAACACATTAATAAATTATCATTTATACATGGCTTAATAGTGGCATGACTAAATTTTTTTTAAAACAGTACTTTTTGTCCATGAAATTATTAAAAATTAATCATAATTCAGTGACGAAATTGACAAACAGGACTGAAAGAATGAATACAACATCCTGACATTTATTGTTCGAATAAACAACAGAGCTGTGACTCAGACGCATGATCATTGATATTAAAAGGAAGTGCAGTGTCATCGTGCAATAAGCAAAACTTTTAAAAGAAAGAGTGTCCAGTCTTACCTGATGTCTCGCTGCTGTCTTTTCTTGTGAACCTCCTGAGTGAGTCTGAAGGTGAATGACTGAGCGCCGGGAGCTCAGGATACTCCCCTAACACACAGCATCACACCCACCCTGATCCAACCTGCAGCTCTGACGTCACCACAGCAAACACAGCAAAGCACTCTCACTCTCAAAGAGTCTTTGTCTCTCTGCCTCTTTCTATGTAACCACACACACCTCGTCTTTACATCCTTAAGCACACACTGACTTGGAGATAAAGCTCTGATTTACAGTCAGATACACGTCTTCGCACACACACACACACACACTCATACAGGCCGAGTGAAAAACTGACTGAAATATTTCATTCAAAGCAAACACCCTGATATCAGTGGTTATTGGTCATTAACCATTAACGTCCTCAGCTGCAAACAGATAAACTTCACAGAAATGTGACTACCAATTCAATTTTGACCTCAAAGGCAGAGCGTACAACCACCTTCAACATACAGTCCAACTTCTACAGTCCATACCACACATTAACTTATTCAAATAATGTGACATAACTGGACCTACAGGTGGCAGTTTTACACCTGTAGCTGTATGAAACACATTATTATTGTTATTCCATTTCTGCCCCCTAAATGCTACGTACTGGCCCTTTAATGGAGTTATTAATGGGGGACAAGAACATCTGCTTATGTTCTAATATAATGACATGTTTATAAGAAATGTGCAAAAACTTTATTGCTAAAATTTATTCACTTTTGTTTATCTAGGCCTCCTGCAAAAAATAATTAAAGGTGCAGTGTGTAGGATTTGGCGTCATCTAGTGGTGAGGTTGCAACTAGCTGAAACTTCTCTAAAGCTGCAAACGCAAAAACGTCAATACCTGAGTGACCCTCTCTAGAGCCAGTGTTTGGTTTGTCCATTCTGGGCTACTGTAGAAACATGACGAAAAAAAACATTTCGCATTTTCAGGCGATTATACACCAAAGAAAACACATTTGTAAATAATATATTTCTGCCAATTGATCCCCTTAAATATTACACACTGTTCCTTTAAGGGACTAATTAATGGGGGAATAGAACATCTGATCATGTTCTAATATAATGACACAACAAAATCTACCAAAGTGTATTGCTAAAATTTACACATTTTTTTAGACAATATATCAACTGATATTATCTTACTGCAGATATCTCCTTAAATATCAGCAAAAATAACATTTTCATCAGCCTCAGCATGCTAGCATTGTTATTGTGAGCATGCTGATGTTAGCGTTTAGCATTTATTTGTACAGCCTCACAGAGATGCTAGCATGGTTGTAGACTGTAAACTGTAAAATATCCCACTCAGTACATACCTAAGTCCCAATTCTATAAAAAAAAAAAATATGTAACGTGTTTATATTAAATCACAAATATTCACACATCAGTTGTTTTTAATACATCAGCCTCAAAAACCCAATATGGATCAGGCTCAAGCCAACATATGAATATATCTGATAATATACCATAAGCTAACTGATATATTGGTCTGTTTCAAATTAAAGGTGCAGGTGTATGATCTGGTGGCATCTAGTGGCGAGGCTGCAGATTGCAACCGACTGAAAGAACTACAGTGGCTAACGCAAAATCGTGAATGGCCCAATACAGAGCCAGTTATGGGCTCCTGTAGAGACATGGTGGTGCAACAACGGTGCAACATAGCAGACATATTCAAGTGATTCTACTCTGAGGAAAACATACATTTCTGCCAATAGATCCCCTTAAATGTTACACACTGTTCTTTTAAATGATGCAAGCCTTAAAATATTTTTTTCAGTATGCTCATGAAGTTTTAAAGCGTAAAGTGAGCACCTTGAACTTTACAGAGGTGGCTTAACAGTTGCATGAACAAATCTTTTTTTAAAACCTTACTTTTTAAATTGTAATTTAATGACAAAATTGGGGACATTTATCATATTTTGAAAAATCTGTGTTTCAAAATGTCTGCCAGTGAAATTAGGTCATTTGCCTTCCCTTCATTTCCACTAATGTGGCCAGAAGAGTCCTGATAAGCTGCTATATCTTCGTGGAAACTATGCGTGTATGTAGATAAATTGCATTGAATGTTACCTCACTGTTTGGATGGTAAACACTGTGTCTGGGTGGGACAGGGAGTGGGAGCTGCTCAGCTGTGTGCGTGTTGAGTAATTATATACTGTACATCCCTGCTTTTCTTAAGTCAGCCTGAGGATATGGTCACACCTTCTTGTACATGCACACACATGCGTACTGCGTAACTGTGAGGACGCACCAACAAAAACAAAACAAACATTAAAGTGTCATATCAGTGTTTTTTAAGGGTGAAAGCGTGACAGTAAAGATCTTGATAATTTAAATGTTACAGTAGTGAAACTACTTTCTAGTGTCAGGGGTAGTCTAGTCTACAGGTGTCTGTGAGTGAATCATTGAGCGTCTATATGACTTCAGCTCCTCTTACTCACCTTCATCTTACAGGTCCTGTGTGAGCGTGCGTTGAGTGGTGAGGTACACTCACATCTCCATATATGGTCACAGAGCAGCCGACTTCCCTGCAGAGAGGGCGGAACAGCCGCCAATCACAAGACCCTGTAAAACCTCAGCTGGGGTTTGAGGTCCCCGCCCACGTGGGTGCTCACTGATAATGGTAGAGGACACTGCAGGCAGGTTGCCATGGTCACTATCAAGCAGCGGCATGTTTCGGTGCTGTAGTCGGATGATTGATTTTGATGGTGAAACTTCAGGAAAATCTAAAACGTAGAATTAGAGACGTGGGCGAGATTATAAAGAGGCAGACACGTGATAAATAAGTCACAGACATACGGACTGTATGACAAACCTATGAGCGGTGACACTGTCAGCTGACACACTCGGAGAACAGATGTGATGTTGGCTGCGTTTCAAATCACATGAAGCAGGCAGTCGAGACAGCAACTTCTCTGTCGAGTCAGCATTTCTTAAAAGGGGTCAGACTCCAAAAATGTGTCGCAAGAGAAAACCCTTGAAGACGTGGAGGGAACAACAACAGCCGACTGTATGCAATGTTTGACAGGATTAGTAAACACAGGAATCACACTTTTTCTTCCATAAAGAGCAAAGTTAGAAACAAGCTAGAGATAAGCACCAATCACTGAAGTTTAAAAAAAGACCAAAATACATGATCTAGTTTTACATTATCTCAGTTTATTTTCAAGGCCAAGGACTGACATGATCACACTGTACAACGTAAGGAACAATATTACAGTAGTAAATACATAATACACTAGTAGAGAACTGACTTACAGGCACTAATTACACTGAAGCAGGCACTAGCTGTTTTTACAGTATCATACAACAGTAGCTGAGGAGCCATAATGTCATTTTGCTCTTTATTCTTCCAACTTCTGAGGATGTCATGGAAGATAATCAAGCGCAGCTCAAGTTGTTCAACTTATATTTGAATTTGTTTTTTCAAATATACTACTGAAACTGCTACTGTAAAGTACCAGGGATTTGCTGCCTATTAAAAGGCGAATTCAAGTCTTTTTCTTGTCGTCAGAGTGTGGAAATGTGACATGGACGGCGTGTTTATTGCATCAGGGATTTATACAAGTTTCAGTATTGTTCTTCCCTTATTCAGGGCTTCTACATGGATTCCTTGTGTTTCTAAAATGCATCACTACAAATATACATATAAAAATACTGTTCTGATAATACTACTGAGAAGCAGCAATTGTGCTCTGAGCGTTAACACTAAAGCTGGGTGTGGAACCATTGCGTCTGTATTTGCTGCTGTCTGTGTTGCGGTACCGTGTTGCTAAGTTGCCCAACTCGTGTGTGCAACACGTGTATGAGAGCATAATAAATACAAGGCATATTTTCTTAATTAATCTGTGGCTTTTCTTTACGCTATGAATATTGTTAACTTTCAAAAAAATGCATCTGTGCTCCACAATACTACTACCTTGATTGCAAATGCAGAGAGGTTGTATAAAGATAACTATCATGCCTATGATGATGATATTTTTTGATGTGATTAAAAGGAAAACACATCTACATGGTTGACTACGGACTAACGGAGACTAATCACGCAAAAATAGAAGCCATGCATGAATAAAGTGCTCCGTTGCAACTGCATCCTAGTCAGAAATCAGTCAAAAAGTTTAGTGGCTGCACTGATGAAGCTGGATACAGATCCGATCCAACCAGCAGAGACAGGAGGCTGGAGCCCGACCTGGTGCAGCTCAGCCATAAAAATACCTAAACTCCAGTCAGGAATGAGGTCCACTGCAGGATTTAATTGTTTAAGTCTGTAATATAACGCGTCGCTCCTCCAGCTGTAAGGAAAAATGTTCTTTAAAAAATTTAAAACTGGCGCCCCCATCTGGAAAATGTTTAAACTCCAGAGTCCTCCTCCACTGTGCTGCTGGACAAAGACACCTAACCCACTAAAAACAAAAAACCCTGATACATACACCAACGTACACTGTTATAACAACAAACACACTCACTCAATACACACACACACACACACACACACACAGACTTACATTTACTACCCAACACAAAAAAGACCAGATACATTTAATTGTGACCTCTAACAGATATTTGTTTCTGTTTTACAGTATTTACAACGCAGAGATACACAGGCAGCATTAAACAGCAGAGTAGGCTTTACAATGTGTGTGCGTGTGTGTGTGTGCGTGTGTGTGTGCATGTTCCTCAGACCTCCACAGCACGGTCTGAACCCAGTCCCTGAGCCTGCAGAGCCTCCTCTCTCTTCATCTTGGGTTTCTCTGTCCGTGTGTGCCACACCAGCACCTGCAAAACACACACAATGAGTGGACATACTGCAACTAGGGAGGCTCTTCTTTCCAACCACACACTCACACAAAGAAATACAGTATTTCACTCGTACTCTCAAGTTCTCCCACTCTCATTATCTCTCTAACAGACACATAACACGCTCATACTTTAGAGCAGTTGTCCGCTTTAGGCTCCAGTTCGTCCATGGTGACCAGTCCCTGGAGGAGGCTGCTCTCCAGGAAGCCCATCGGTGCATCTCCGTCAAAACAGGCCTCTGGATTGGCCAGGACCAGTTTGAGGGACACGGCGAAGCCAGCCATGTCCATCGGGAAGGGGCGACTGGGGCGCCAGCCGGTATGGAAGCGAACCACCTTAGAAGAATCATTAAAAACACAAATACAGTATTTTGTCCATCCATCTGCAACCACGTATAGCATCGATCCCAGCGGACGTTGGCTGAAGGCGGGGTACCAGTCCATCGCAGGGCACATAGAGACAGATTCACATTCACATTTACAGGCAATTTAGAGGAGAACATACAAACTCACAGAGGGACACCAAGGGCCCCAAGTGAGATTCAAGCCTGCGACCCTCTTGCTGTGAGGTGACAGTGCTAAGCTACACCACCATGCAGCCCACAGTATTCTGAATTGGAAATAAGTTAGGTGAAATGGACATCAAAAGCAACAAAGTCAAAGGAGTCATGCACAAATTTGCTGTGTGCAAGTTTGCCAATAAATTGGAGCAGCTGTGGCTCAGAGGGTAGAGCAGGTTGTCCACCAATCAGAGGGTTGGTGGTTTGATCCCCAGGCTGCTCCACTGCAGCCTCAAGCGGGGTACAAGCCACCACCTCCCTTATGCTGGTCTCAAGCCTGGATAAATGCAGAGAGTTGGATCAGGAAGGGGCATCTGGTGTAAAACACATGCCTGAGGGGAGCAGCCAAAAGGAGAAAAACAACAATTTGGCCGATAAATTCATGGTTCCCTTTTCTTAAAAGGGACAGCGCATAGGATTTGGTGACATCTAGTGGTGTGACTGCAGATCTGACCCAATTGGCTCCCCCATCGCTTGCTTCCCCTTTTACAAGATTGTGGTAATATGAGCCAACGAGGACAAAATCATGGCAACGCCGTTTGCCTCGCTCAGAGGTCATCCTTATCACAATAACACCACTTTAACAGCAGCAGCTGGAGGCACCACGGTTTTGCACTCTGCGGCTCAAGTACGTTATCGGTCAGGTAACATAAAAACATGGAAGTCTCTCTCTAGAGTCAGTGTTTAGTTTGTCCATTCTGGGCTACTGTAGAAACATGGCACAGTAATATGGCGGACTCTGTGAAGACGACCTGCTCACTATGTAGTTATGAGGGGCTCATTCTAAGCTAACGAAAACACGATTCTTGATGAATATTATATTCCATTGCTGCTAATAGATCCACTGAAATGTTACACACTATTCCTTTAAGACATGAGCTCATCACCATTATTCATCTTGGACTTGTTCCTTCAGTTCCACAGTAGACAAACCACAAGATAAAAACCACTTACCTTTCCTCCTTCAACCACGGGCCGCTCATATTTCATCCCTCCAACCAGCCCCACCGGCCACACTGACACTCGCTGGGTACTCCTCATCTGGCACAAGACAAGGAACAGGATCATGGCACATTTACACTTCCTCAGACTTTAGAGACATTGGTAACAAAAGGAGAATCATAAAAACAGCACCCACCTCTTCAAATATCTGCAGGCTGTATGTGTTATCGTCGTCAGCGAAGTAAACCACCCCCTGCTGGTTGTCTCCTCCTGGCCGAGCCCTTCTGTCCTCCCTGAGCCACCTGAGACCCTCATTCCTCTGCTCAACTCCACGAGGCTTCAGCCAGCTGGGGTCACCCTGAGGTGGTCAGTGAGCATTCAGGTGATAACATTCTTTTGATTAGACTAAAATGAGGAAAAATACTGAATGCCAAATTGCAAGAATATGCAAAATTAAGAAGACAGAAATGTAGACCCGTCTGATGTGTTGTTGTCTCCACAAACATGCTGCCACATCTCTACCCACCTCCTGCAGTTTGCGGTCTTTGGCAGTGGGCATGTGTAGGTGCGTGTAGGTCAGGCCACTCTTCAACAAGAGGTCAGTCACAAGTGGTGTCTTGTGCGGCGAGTCCTCCACCACAATCCAGTGGAGCTGGGGAACATGGAGGAAGGTCTGGGACAGACGGGTTAGCTCGGCCTTCTGCACTAGCCTGGATGGAGAGAAATTAGAGGAACAGTGTGTTTGTGTGTGAAAGACATGTCGACAGTAAAAGAGGAGGGTGGAGATGAAATAGGCAAATGAAATGAGGTAGGGTTACCCAAGCCCCCAGGAGGAGCGCCAGTCGTTGATGCCAATTTTCATAGTGGCCAAACGGCAGAACTGAAACTTACATGTCCATCACGTGATGCGTTGGGCCCAGAAAGACTTTTCCCCATAGATATACATTGGGAAAGAGACGTCTGTAACTCAGCGGCTATTTTTTTTTTTTTTTCGGAGGTGAATCAACTTCCCAGTACAAACACTTGAACAGTCCTTATTTAAATCATTAGATCCTCAAAGTTGTAAAACACCCCAATAGCTGAGTTATTTCCCTTCCTCTGTTAATGTGAATGAGACCCAGTACGAGGTTAGAGTTAGCAACATGACATGACATGTGACGAATGTGACCCAATGGATCCAGAAGATCACTGAAAAATCTGGGTACTGTTCCAATCCAAAGTCGAGCCATTTTAGCATCATGCCCCACTGAGCAACAGCACAGTTTCACAGGAATGACCGAGGCCCCGCCTCCCAATGCTGTATCTTAATACATCCATGGGGCTACCTTGCATATGTTGGGGTGATGACAAAGATGGTGGGCTTGGCTGGCTGTTTGTGTGGTTGCTTGGTCGCCTCAGACTTCCTCATCTGCTCTTGAAGACGGTGCAGCTCCCCCCTAAGTCGAGATATGGTCCTGTCTTTAGGCACGTCGTGCTCTGTGCAGTCGCAGCGCTGACCTGCAAAGTGTTCGGGGCACAACAGGCAAGACAGTTTAGTAAAATCAAAAAGTGATTTTCCTGCCTGTACAATCTGAATACATAATCACTGCTCTGTTAGCTTTTGTATGCTTGTTAACCACTCTTGCCCAACTATAAGATCAGCCAACCGTCTATCATTGTAAATTTCTCCACTGTGAGACTAATAAAGGAATATCTTATCTTATCTTATCTTATCATGGAAGCAGCATATTATACTGAAGGATCAAGTCTTCATACACATTTTTCACAGTAGACATGTTGACATGACATGCTGGTCAGCCTGGGACACCTCCCTAGGGGGCGCCCTGGGGGCATCCTTACCAGATGCCCAAACCACCTCTACTGGCTCATTTAAAGGAGCAGCGGTTCTATTCCAAGTCCCTTACGGATGGCTGAGCTTCTCACCATATCTCTAAGGGAGATGCCAGCCCCCATCCTAGGAAAATCCTTTTGGTCTCATGTACCCGCAATCTAGTTCGACAGTGCGGTAAAGCAAATGTAATACCGCCCCCGCTGCTACGATTCCCCGGCCAATCTCACGCTCCATCGTCCCGTCACTCGCGAACACGACCCCGAGGTACTTGATCTCCTTCACTTGGTGTAAGGACTCATTCCCTATCCAATGATTTATGAAAGGAGCCACAGGTTGCTGATCCCTGACTTAGGGGAAGCCCTGGTGAGACTGAAGAAGGTCCGTTAAAACTGTGTGTTGAACACTTACCGAGCTGCATCAGTGCATAGACGAGGCCCATGAGGGAGACCATGAAGTAGAGCACAAACACAGTCTTCAGCTTCAGCTTCATCCTCGTTGCCATGGTACCCTGACCAGCTGAAAGGAATGAAAACATGAGACACGACTCACAAAGCATTACTTTTTCTAATCAGATACTTTTATCTCCAGGCTGTCGAGACACTAACTGAGCATCTTATCAGGATGTGTTATAATGTGTCAAAATTCAGTTTGTTAACATTTAGCTAACTAGCTAACAGTGCTAGCATCCCTATTCTATATTAACGTTACATTTTCGGAGGCTAACTGTATAACGTAGAAGCTGAATGGGGGTTTGTTTACACTACTACTCAGAAGGTCGGCTAATGTGAATATGCTTGATGATACACCAGTGTTAGCTAAGCTATGTTAGCATCATAATTTGTTTTAACAGAAAATAGCTCGGCTATCATTTCCGTGAACTTACCAGAGGCGGGAAATTGTGAAAGACGGCAACAGTAACGTTAGGGTTGAGTTATGACCTCAACGGTTCATGCCATCTTGTCCAGATGTGAGCAAAGGCACCTCAGTGCATCAGAGCATCCATTCATTCGGCTCAGCTCGGGCTTCTCTGCTGCAATGTACCAACAACTTCCGGTTTCGGTGCAACACGTTAAGGAGTCCCCTCAGAAGGTGTACAATCACCAGTGGTTCCACATGACTCCTGTACAATAGCTACTTTTTAAAAAACGTGACCAAATATAATATTCATGCTTTGAAAAAGGCACATTTAATAAATGTTAATTCTTCTAGAAGGAGTTCTTCGTGTGGAAGTCCATTACCAACAAGAAGATATATTTTGTTTTTAAACAAATGAAAAGAAGGGCACAATGAAAATTAAAATGGTCATAACAAGTAAAAATTACACGATACAAGGTAAAATTATTGTTTAATTATTTATGTTATTCTAAATTCTTATATCCTTTTCCAGGCAGAGATGGGCCTCTATATATTCCTCTGTTGAGGCTAGGCCTTCGATTGGTTTTGGGTCATCAAAACAGACCCCAATATGGCAAAATTCCTGTTGGACAGGTGAGCTAACATTATTGCCAATATATAGCGATATTGTTTTAGCCGTCAATCACGTTCACGCTCGTGTGTGGCCTTACTGTTTTGACTGATGCTCACTCATTTCTAGTGCGAGCACAGGCGCAAGAAACAGGACGTTGAGTGTCATTGACTTAACAGACATGGGTGTCACTTTTAACAAGCAATTTCTGATTCTTACAAATGACAGAAAAACAAAAGGGCATCTCTTGAAAAGTCAAACAACTTTCCTTTATTTGTAACATACAAATAAAACACTGACAAGGCAGAATGACTTAGTTTTCCCTTTCATTGTCGTTTATGGACAGGACCGTAACACTCACTCTCAAACATGGAGTTTTACTTTTAACATGTTCAAAAAGTGTTTTACCTGTAAAAGGCCAAGAAATGAAAATGAAGATGGATTCACAACAGCTTATATATATACACAGAGAAAGACCAAGAGAAGGATTTATGATTTTGTGAGGGTGTGTAATCATTTTCTAAAACAAAAGTACTCCTTGACTTAAAATAAACTGGTTAAGTTTAGGCTCTTTTTCAAACTGAGGATATTTTCACAAAAGCATTTTTACGTCCAGTGAGCCTTTTTTAAAAAAAGACAGCCAACCTATCTGGATTTAAAGTAACTCCTGAGCACAGATCTAGGGTCAGTTAGGAAGTTGTGCCATTCACTTTCATGTAATTTTGCATTTCCAAGGCATAGAGGATCTTTTTTCTTTTGCTGTAACAAATAGAATCAAAAATCGCCTCTGAAAAGTGGTGTTGCCAGTTTCTTTAAATACTTCAGCGTGACACAAACAGAAACTGACTCTAGGTCGGAGCTGTGGCCAATCCAGTCCAGCGAATACGGCTGTTAAATAAAACTGATGAGGTTTGATTACGTTTGATTAACCTGAGAGAGACTGTCAGTCGGTTGATTTACTACCACTATGTACATTTGCTCTTTTTTATTGTAACCTATGCAGTACAAAAAATGACTGGCTGTACTTATCAGAAGGTAGTCTAGAACTAAAACAAGCAATATGTTGTTTAATTTTGTTGTTCATGATCAAACAAGCATGAGACACCAATATGTCTCCAGGTGCTGAATATTTTTTTTGTCTCTACCCAGTCTGGAAAAAAACTTCCACTCCAGGATCTGAACTTCCAAAAAGTTTTTGGTGAAAAATGACATTTTGTCCTTTAGTATCAGACTATTTCAGGATCTAGGTGTATGAGAGTGTCGGTCAGATTCACATTTCACTCTCCCCTGCTTCTCACATACTTTGACCAGGCATTATGAAACCTCAAGTTGAGCCTTGATATGACCAATTTAAAAAAAAAAAAAACATTTCAAAGCGTACCAATCGAAGCCCTTCACAGCCACACGACATAGAGGAATCGTAACATCCACAGCAGTGTAAAGTGATATATTTTACACCTTCAGCCCACAAGGGTAATCTATACAAAACTGACTATAGTCCTGGAATTAAAGGGTTTTATGGTGGTTTCAAGATGGGGCCTCTAACCCAGCCAACTGGCACTCGAAACTGTCCAAAAATACCCTGAAGGTTTTGTAAACAGATGTGGAATCAACCAGAGAAAAGCCTCTAAAATCAAAAGTGGAACTCCTACAAGATACTTGGCAGTAAGATTATTCTGCACCAATTACAATTGAATGGGCAGCACAGATCTCACAGTACTTTGTGCCAAGATGCAGCATTCACTTTAAATTCCACACAACTCCTCCGATCAAATACTCCTAACATGCACAGGTGTTCATGGGAGATTTGTATGAAATATTAAAGTAATGCTTGTAGTCCAACATGAGGATTTTAGAAGCCTCATCGCTGTCGATTAATCATGATTTCTGATTATGACTTTTGTTTTTTGAATTCTGTCATAAAAACTAATGAAAGTGGGCTGGGAAAAAGGTGATGACTGAGAAGAGCAACAGCAACCATAAAAAACACTTTCAGTGCTCTGCAATTATTTCCATCATCCACCCATCCATCCATACCATTTGTGTTCCCTCCTCCAAGCTAATAACATTCATCAGCTTCACGCGGCCACATAATGAGACTCCTACCGATCCTCATCCATGTTAAATCAATATGATTTGCTCATGCTAATGAAATATGTAAGAGAAGGGATGGAGGATGGTTTTTAGTATTTTATAAATAGAGCTAAAAAGGTAGCGTCAACATCAACTTGTTTATCATTAGTACCCTAGAACAAAGAGACAAGCAGGAGTGATGCATTTGTACAAAAGGTGAGTGAGGATGAGAGTGAACGAATGCCCAGTCATCGCTCTGCAGCTTTAGGGCATTGAGGGAGAACAAGGCAGAACTGACAGGAGGGGTGAAATTTTACAGATGTGAGGCAGACAAGTTATGGATAGGTGAATGTGTAAGCATGGAAACAAGAAAAAGACAACTGGAAGAAAGGGTGAGAATGAATGAACCTGTACTATACCTCTGATGAGGATATATGGCTGGGGGTTAAAGCAATCTGAACATCTAAATGAGCCAGAGGGTCATACTGGGATTATTATCTGGGTTGGATACACATTGACAGCAACAGATGATGAGAAATTAAATATTTCATCTTGCCTCATAAGTTTAAAAAAAAAAAAAAAAATTAAAAGCAAGGGAGACACCTACAGATTTAGGTATCACCTGATTAGAGAAGACGTGTGGTGCTAATAGTGGAGTGTAATCTTTTAACAGTAGTATGTTTGGTTACAAAACACGACTAACAAGCCATATGTGCATATAACTTGCAGTCTACCAGGTGATATTACAGTACAGCAGGGCTCCTCAGACTGGTTTTCTGGGACCCAAATGTGAGTACATTCAGCCTAATCCCGGGACCCTGGTTCAAAGAAACAAGCTCTCATTGTGAGGTCAGGGGCTGTATAACAGAAACTGACTAACTCTTCTTGAGTGAGGGCATGAGTTA
The DNA here is from genome assembly GCA_947000775.1 of Pterois miles. NCBI lineage: Eukaryota > Metazoa > Chordata > Actinopteri > Perciformes > Scorpaenidae > Pterois > Pterois miles. The sequence continues at coordinate 11,169,107 of CAMQGK010000008.1, forward strand.
TTTAGAAAAATGTACTATGAAACTTTGACTTGAGGTAGTAAGTTTCTATAATACAGCCCTAGGCCAAGAAGCTAGTTTAAGAAGCACTGCAGAATGACTGGAGACAGGATAGCACGTTAGGAGATGAGAGCAGGGTGGGATGAGGGTCTTTGTGGTGGTAGAGAAATGTCAGCTTTTTCTTGACTGGGAACTACTAATTGTCATCATTAAGTGGGATAAGAGAATGAGAAAAGATGGCTTGGACACTGAACCAAGACATAAGAAAGAAAAGAACAAGAGCTATGTGTGAAAGCTCACACTGCATACTGCTTTTTGTAGCAGGAATACACACAAAAAAAAACATATAAATCTCAATCCATAATGCAACATCAATATCTGTAGCCAGGTATTCCCGCCATCGGTTCACTTTTAACGGCGCTCTACAACCGGTCAAACTCAAAAGGCTTGCAGAGTAGCAGGCAGCTCAAGCTTTCACACACAGCCATGAAAAGTTGCTGGCTTTTTAACCAATCATTAAAAAGGTGTGACCGAAGCGGATTCAGTGGCAGCAGCCCCCGCAGTGCCCGCCCCCGTGGGTGTGTCCAGCCGAGGCCTCGCCGTGTTTGGTCCGCCGGCTGAGGATCTCGTAAGAGCAGTCGTCCCCGCAGCAACCGGACATGCTCGGCGAAGTCTCGTCGATCTCAAACCTAGATGTATAGAGAGACGATGAGGACGGACAGACTACATGGAGAGTCATTGTTGGATCTATATTACATTTTTTTTTTATTTATTCATAATTTCAATTATTATAAATTATTATGTAGTTATATAGAGTATATATATATATATATATATATATATATATAGAGTATATATATATATATTTGATACAAGGACATGCTCATTATCAATAATATATCACCAAATTGTTCCTGTTATTATTCATTTCTCATGTTATTTAACCTAATTTTTTTGGTTTCAATATTTGTTTTAATAACAAAAGAAATGTTAATACTCAAGGTATTTTTGGATAAGGGGTCAGATGAAACTTCTTGTTCCAACTCTTATATCCTGCTTTTAACTAGAACAATCACTCAATACTTACTGACAAAAAAAATGTTGGACAAAAGAAGCCTGTAGTACAATGAGCTCTAGATTACTGCTTCCCATCAACAGAAACTTTAAAAACATGGAGATTCATATTATTTTCAGCTTTCTAATAATAATAATAATAATAATAATAAAAATAAAACATTCCAGCTGGCCTTTCCTTTAAAGGGATAGTTTGGTGTTTTGAAGTGGGGCTGTATGAGGTGCTTATCCGTAGTCAGACAGCCCTTTCCAAGGGGAAACTGAAGCTGTTATCTATGCTTGCTTAAAGTCACAAGACTCCTTTGGCAAAAACAGTAATTTTACCTATCAGAACACAGGGGCTGCTAGTCTACCGCTGCCTCGATCGTTTAGTTTGTGTTACTGTGTGACTCTGGGTAATTTTGTAACTTTAGCGAGCTAAACCTTTAAAATACCAAACAAACTAACCAATCGAGGCAGCAGTAGACCAGCAACTCCTATGTTCTACGACATAAAATTAAGAGTTTTTTCCAATGGAGTCTGGTAGCTTTGGCAAGATTTTCCCATCAGAAACGGCTGTTTGACATTAATTTTTTTAGGTGGGTCTGTCTTTTAAGTGTCTAAAATAGTGCTGGTACTCTTGTCTGTTTGTCCAAATTGGGGACATGCTGACCACCATCTACTGTAGTTAATACACTCACTAGGATAAGAACCTCATACAACCCCACTTCAAAAACCATCCCTTTAACGTTAACAGCCGTATCCTCTTGTATTAAAAACATGCCCATCGTAGAGCCGGGGTACTCACTGTAAAGCTTCTCTGAAGAACTGGTAAGCCCCGTGGTTGTGTTTGAAAACTGTCAACATCACTTTCTTCATCTGTGTACTGGACAGAAAAAGCACTTTAAGAGGGAAGCACTTTAGTTTCACATGACTGAAAGATGTGACAGACATATTCTCCTTAAGAAGGTGCCCTGTGGCAGTTTCTTGTAAACTGAAGTTGTGTTTGTGTTCAGTGTTTCTCATCAAAACACATCGTCTGTATGCTTTCGAACATCCTTTTCTCATAAGAAAACAAATTGTCTGTATTCAAAACCACCTCCTCCATACTACTAATGAATGTAGTATATAGTACATACAACGTTCCTCGGCAGTATTCAGTAAAAAAAAACTGTTAAATCGATTTATTTTTGCAGTATGCTAGACCAGGCTTTAACCTTTAAACCAGCTCTTAAAACACTGGACAAAAAAAGCTAACTTGTACCACTACTGCAAAAAACTATTGCAAATACTGCACGTTTAGGTCCACCACCCCTTAAACTATTTATTCTAACAGCTCATCGAGAATTAAGACAAACAGGATCATCAACAAGATGAGAGGGGAAATGTGTAAAACACTGCTGCTTTTTCAGTCACAGCCTCCAGGCAATTGTGAAGCTTTTCAACTCCAAATCGGCAGATAACCACAGGTTCCATTCATTTTATAATGGACATTTGTGTTGTGATATTTAAACAAACCATCCATCAACAAGGAAAGAAAAGCTGTTGAGAGAGCTCCAGCCAGCTCATAGCGGCTGTGAGTTACCGCACGGCAGGCGCTAGCTAGTTGTCACGGACGTTTGTGGTGCTTCAAAACTCTGAAAATATCACAGCAAATGTTTGATTCACCATCAGTTTATGTAAAACTGCCAATAGTCAAAACAGACACAGTTGATTTGTCACCTCAGAAATGATATGAATTGAATTTAGAGACAAAATAGTTATGAAAAAATGTAAAAAAACAAGCTATTGTCCAAAATTGGCTACTACTATTGGCTACTGCTATTGGCCACTGTTGTTGCTGCGACCATAACCGAGGCCATTCCAGCGCGTTGCATTGTGGGATTCAGTAGGTGAGGTAGACTGGAGATTTTTCTCCAAATCACTACAACATATTATATGCTACATTTTGGCCTATCAGTACATACTCCTAGCATAGTCTGCAGGTTTGCAGTAGCTCAGTCCGAAGGGACATGGCTTGGGAACCGGCGGGTTGCTGGTTTAAGTCCCGACAGGGATCAAGTACTGAGTTTGAACTCAAAGCAACCCCCTTGCTCTGATATCGCTCCCTTAATGCATGTATATAGATATATAGGTATATACAGGTCCTGTTTGTGCATGTATGCATTTCTGGTCTGTGTACTGGGTAAAAAATAACAGTGAAAAAAATGAATTTAATCATCACGTTCTTCTTTGAATACAGTCATTGTAATAAAACAGTTCAATAAGAGTAACTGGGCTGATGGGACCCAAACACAACGCTAAATGTAAAATCTTGTAGTATTATGACTCAAACATAAATAATCGCCATCGCAAAATTCTAAATCATGTTTCTATAGCCATTAGCAGAGAACGCAAACATTAATCCAGATTCACTTTTTGTCACAAAGTACCTGAATTTCACAAATCATGGTTACCATGACGGCACCTGTAGATTTTACCTGTTAGCGATGAGCTGTAGTATCTGGATGAGGAACTTCCCGAGACCTTTCCTCCGCACTCGGCTCTCTAACTGCACCTCATAGCTGCAGAGTCAAGACGAGTTAAACCAGAGTGAGCATAATGTAAAGTTTAGTGGAACTTAAATAAATCCAAAAACTTGTGGAGGCCTCACCAATATAAAACCTCCTCCCCACACTCCACGTCGAACCGGAAGTGAGAGAAGGCCACCGGGGCAGAGTCGCCGTCACGGGCCAGTAGGTACCACGCCCTCTCGTCGTTCATCTCCTCCCTCTTTTCCCTCTCCTTCCACCCCCACTCGCTCTGCTCGTACCTGCAGCACAGCGAAAAAGGAAATCAAACGTGAGCCGGCGAGCTGATTTTACCCTCGTATTTCTCCCTATTATCCGGCTGCCTTGGCTCCATTTCTAAATGGAACAAATTCAACAGACTGGCTGACATTTGCTAAAATTACTATTCAGATTCTGGCAAAGTGAAAGAAGATAACTTGTAGTTTCTCTGCCTGCATTACCTCTGCTCTCCTTTCCACAGACTCCCCATGAAGCATAATTTCATTCATACGCTATGTGTTTGTGTCACCAATTCCTGGCTTCTCTGCACTTCTTCTATCTATTTTCAGCTGTAATCTACAACTCACAAATCTGTTGATCCTTGTTAAAGATGGGTCACTGTTTTCCTGAACTACACTTTGAACTACAAGAACAAGCTTCTTACAGTGTCTGCATGTTGGCTCTGGTGAGTTCGAAGGCCCACTCCACAGACAGCGGGTTGAGGGAGGTCACTCTCTTACACTCTATCTGCAGGTTCAGCCTGGACAAGTGGAAGGACAAGTAAACAGGGTCAACGACACCAAGAAAAGTCTGTCTACACCAGACGAGGAACAGACAGAAATATGACCGGCAGACCGACCAAAATTAAACAAGTATGCATTTCATGAAACACTGAATAAGTCCTTTGTAGGCGTACAAAGTATTGCGTACCCATTTCTGTCGTACTTTTTGAAGGCTGGGAAGGCAGCCAGTGGGTCATCAAGCTGTGACGAGAAGAGGCAAAATTAGCTTTAAAAGGCTTTCAAAAAACACATGCCCCGAGTCTTATTACACGGCCCCCCTTTTAAACACTGACATTTTGGTTTTGATATCTATTGTACACATATTTCAAAAGATACTGTGGTTTTAAATTGGCCTAGCTGAAATCATGAGTTGATTATGCAATTGGTTGATCAACATAAATCAGGATCTTTTAACCCTCTGAGACCAGTGAGGTCGTGGGTAATCCTGACCAACTTTACTGTCTTTAAGTTCAGCTTTAGATCTAGAATGAAGCTACGGACATACTGTAAGAAACGGGAAAACCCAAGGATGATCGTGTCATGCTAGCGTGTCAAGAAGGAGGCTAAATAACAAAATTTTGAGGAAAAACTTTCATGGCCATTTTCAAAGGGAGCCCCTGAAATCTGACCACAAGATATATGGCAGAATGTTGGTTCTATGGGTACCCACCAGTCCCCCATTTATAGACATACCCACTTTATGATAATCACAGTTTGGGGCAAAAAAAATGCAGTTTTCTATTCTAAAATGATGTGTCTGAATATTTCTGCATACTTGGGTCTCTAAACAGTCTTGAATTACATAAATTGGGTCTCACTGTAAAGCTGAGACTCTTGTGGATCCAATGAGTCCAACTGTATTCATGTGTGATGAAGTTTGTCCCCATAGGAGCCATTTCATTGTAGTGAGACCATTTTTTTGAAACTTGACCTCTCTGTATAAACTGACCTGTGGTGACCTCTAGGATAATCACAGCCTCATGAAACTTCACAGCCACAAACTAGAGACCTAGAGCATTCAGAGGATGGATGGCTTTCCTAGCTAGACTGACAATAAGGGGTTTTTTGAGCAGTTTATACAACACAATTACTCGCCATCAAATCGCCAAAAAAAAAATGCAATTCTTGTAGACAGTTTTTGATCCCAGATCACAGCATGGCTTTTTCTGTGTTGTTCCTGAAGGTCTTGGTCTTAATGTGGTATTTTGGAGGGATAATTCATGATTTTTATCAATTCTCGAGTGGTAAAAATGGTATAAATTTAGCAGCAAATCTGTGTAACAAATGGTATCAACTCAAAAATAGCTGCAACAACTTATGAGACATAATAGAGAGCATGGGGATGAACATCACATACTTCTATCATAATGTTCTACACATACATTTTCATAATTTATTCATTAATTCATGTTTATTTCTGATAAATGACTGGAACAACTTGACACAGTGCTGAGCTGCATCTCAAATAATCCTGCAGGTTCCCAGCTTTCAGATGATGTACACCACTTCTATAATAATAATAATAATAATAATAATAATCTTTGTTTATATAACACCTTTCTAAACATAGTTACAAAGTGCTTAATACAGACATAATAAAAATAATTAATGAACAAAAATAAGAGCTGACCTGAGGTCCTCGGAGAGGCTGTTCCAGAGTCTAGTACAACCAGTAACGCCTTGTCAGAGGACCTCAGGTTAGAAGCCAGTGAAGATCTACTAAAACCGGAGTGATACGCTCAAATCTCTTTGTTCCAGTGATCCGTCTGGCAACTGCATTTTGAACCTACTGCAGGCGGTGAAGTGAAGTATGACCGAGACCGGAGTAAAGGGCATAGCAGTAATTTACGAGGGAGGAAATGAGAGCATTGACTACTGTATTGAGGTCTTGGGTGAATAGGAATGATTTAATTTTAGAAATATTTCTGAGGTGCATGAAGCATAATTGCACCACACTTATTTGTGCCTCAAAACAAAGTCTGGAGTCTAATAAAACACCCAGCCAGTCTATGTCATTCTATGTGACATCTACTGTTGACCTGCTGCCTCCCCTTAAACAACCCTGTACCCCCCTAAAAAAAGAAAAAAACTGGTCTATTGTGGGTCTCGGAGGATTAATAATTGATTTAATGTAATTTTGCCAAATACTATCGGTTTCTAGCTTCTCAAATGTAATAATTAACTGTTTCTGTTTGTCTTACATCATAGTAAACTAAATATCTTTGGGTTTAGAAATGTTGGTTGGACAAAACAAGATGTCACAATGCACTCTGGGAAATTTAAGTATGCATTTCGACCATTTTCTGGACAAAAAAAAAAATCCTGAATAAGTATTTTCAAATAATTGGTATATATTTATTATATTACATAAATATTTATTTGTGAGTGCTGTAAATCCCCAGCAAATAGTGACTATACTTCTACTCCAAGCAGCCCTCGGGCTCAACTACAGGCTCTGGAGCCTAAATAGGCCAAACAGGGCCCATACAGGCAGGAAAATTACAGGGTGTTAGTAGCGTTATAACCCTCATTAGTCACTCAAAATAAGCACTCACAAACTCAGCTTTTCAGCCCTGTGAGTTTACATAAAACTAAATCAAGAAGACCCCTCTTTTTGTACAGATTAGGAGACGTTGGGCCCCTGGGTACACAAAGGAAAGACACACCAATAAATATCAGTTCAGACCTCAGTAGATATATTTAAGGATCTGAATTTTTAGGGATGCACCCATACTGAATCAGATATCGGTCCGATACTGACTCAGCTTGGTCATAATTTTAATTCTTTAAGTTTTCTTGCGGTTTTTACGGTATACGGTATTTATTTTAACGGTTTACGCCTGAAGAAGAAGAAGAAGAAGAAGAAGAAGAAGAAGAAGATATTCCTTTATTAGTCCCACGACTTATAAAGTCTAATAAACTAGTGAAATTCAATTATTTCACTTTGTTTGTTTTGTTGTTAACTTATACATGGTACATGCAGACCCGAACACACACATGCAACAATGGAGAGATGTCAGAGTGAGGGGGCTGCTCCTGACAAGCGCCCCGAGCAGTTGGGGGTTTGGTGCCTTGCTCAGGGGCACCTCGGCAGTGCTCAAGAGGTAAACTGGCACCTCTCCAGCTACCAGTTCACACTCAGTTCTTGGTCCATGGCGGGACTTGAACCGGTGACCCTGTTAATGTACAGGATTGTTTTGCCAAGTTACTAGTGCATGATTTATCATTTTAATAATAAATAATTCTCTAAATTTACGCTATATTCTCTATGTATTTATTAGTTATAAGCTTGGAAAGTGATGTTTAGGTCAAGCCTGATGTTGCCTGATGATCCCGGTCACTTCCACACAGTGAGGAAAACAGATTAATTAAATACTCGTATCGGATTCGCTCTACAGAAAACATCACAGAAAAATGTTAAAGGGAGGGGAACCTTTCAAAATCAAACAAAGTTTGGTTAAACATATAGAAATGCACAAACTCTCTTACCCTCTTCGTGAGTTTGGCTGGAAGTGTTTTAGTCGTTTCTTTATTACTCCAATGCAGAAAGCACATTTTGATGGAGGAGATGCAAAATGTTGGAGATTGTGTCGGGGTTTGGGAGCCTAATCTCTGGCATGTATTTTGCAGCTTCCCAAGGAAAAGACCCTTTATGGCAGACTTTCAAAAAGCACTGAAAAGTATATTTGACATACATTTTATTTTGAGGAAATTTTGATTTTCAGCCACAGCAAGCTGACGAATATACGTTGCAAGTAAACACACAAGACGCTGATTGCTTCCTGAGCCGCCGACAATATCAGAGTGGATAGATAGTTCATTAAATTTTTGTGCAAGTGGGTCAAGTATGTAAAGCCCTTATACATCCTGTTGCAATCTCCCTCAGATTTAATTCACACTGTTTCTGGGTGCACATTTCACTCTCTCCCTAAATGTACAAAGTTTCTGTATGTCTGTGTTTTGCATAGTTACAGCCGTCTGTAAATAAAAAATTAAAGTATAAGCCATTTGATTTTTCCCAATGACAAATGGTTAGAACAGTGAATTCAAACAGAAGCTCTTGTTTAGGGGCCCTCACCCCTTCGTCCCCCAGGCCTGTTCAGTAATCCAGCCATCCATTTTAAGGTCATGCAGAAACGACCAGAAGCTGAACTTACCAGTAAAAGTTTTTTTTTTTTTTTTTTTTTAAGAGCAGTGAATTCACTATTTGTTCCTTTGACACAATAGTCTAAGTCAGGATTCATCACTGCTGGCAAGAGCACAAACAAACATAAGAGTTACTTTGGGAAAATTTCTTGCATTCCTTCTCTGTTGGCACATCAACAGTGGAGAGGGGCGGGAGGGAGAGCAGCATGCAATGCCCCATTTTGGGACAAAGTGACACAGAAAAAGTAATAAGAGCAGCCAAGCTTGTTCAGAGCTTGGCGAGGAAGCTCAGCTCGAGACGAGGGCGTGAGCTTTGTACTCCTCCGGGTTTCAATAAGGTTTTTCTCTAGATCACCTCCAAAGTACAGGAGCTGTGTGTTCTACTACAAAGCCACGATTTAATAACGCTGATCAATTATGCATAAAGAAACATATGGCACCGCATTTGGTGTTTCCTGTCAAGTGAATATCAGTTAATTCAGGGTAAGGAGGGCATCCCCATCTTTTGGTGTCTGTTATTGCAACTCAAGTAATTGAAATCAAGAGTTTTAAGTGCCACGCTCGATGCAATCTGAATCCACGGGAAAGCCTGAAATAGCGCGTGAAAAGGGTCAAGTGGTGGATGCTTTTATGTGAAGCACTTAGCTGAGAGTGTGCATTTATTGTTAACATCAAGGCAGCGCCATTATCAGCTGTCAACAGAACTCCGCTTCGAATTTTGCATTTGTTTTGCAGTGCAGCGAGCAGCTCCCGCCTCAGTTTCTCCAACAAGATGAGTCCAATTCCTAAAACAGTTTCAGCTCCACCCCCCCAAAGAGATGAAAAGCCCTCCATGTGGCTCACACCAGAGGCTGATAGCAGCTACCTCACTGGTTAATCTGCAACCACAATCACCTTATTGGCTGCGTCCACCTTGGCACAAACGGCATCCATGGCTGCCCTCTCTTCCAGACGCCGGGCTTTCTTCTCCTTTGCTCTGTTGGACTTCCTCTGGAAACAGGAAATAAGGAGAAGGGTGAATGAAGGAATGTGATGAGGTGGTGGGAGACATGCAGAGGAGGAAAGCAGGGAGATGAGACACATGGTAACAAGGGGGGAAAGAGGAAATTACATCATTTCATCCCCACTATTCCTTATTCAACCACTTTCTGATCAGTAATAAGTGGAGACACCACAGGTGAACAGGGTAGAAAAAATAATAGATATTGACATGAAACTTCCCCAGTTGATTACCTGAATTTAGAGACATACTTTTTGTATTACAAGTTTTCTGGAAATGTATGTTTAAATATGCAAATGAGGCATTATCTTATTAAAAATGTGCTAATTTGTGCACATTTCCAGAACAGAAATCTGCACATTGGGTAAAGACAGCTTCAAAAATCTTTTTTCATTATGTTGACATATTATATGTGTGAACAACAGAGTGTAAAACTGAATTTCCCCACTGTGGGACTAATAAAGGAATATCTTTCTTTTTTTCTTTCTTATAGTCAAAGGTTGTTTTTTTTACAGAGGGAATCTTGGATATCTATTTGAATCACTCCATAAATCAGAAAATACTGTCAACAGTTAAGGATGCACCAATCCAGCCTTATCAGTCTCAACACCCATAGCCAGACCTGGGCTTTGGGTATCAGCCAGATACCAGCGTTAAAGTACTCATCTGTTCCTCTTAGCGTTGGGTTTTATAATTACTAGGATTTTTTTTAGAGGATCATGTAAATGTGTATTCTATGAAAAATGATGTCTCCCCCAAGCATGGAAAATTAGTTGCATCTTGATTTTGCAGCTTTGTTTTTTATAATTCACCTAGAAACTTTTAGACCTTTAAGTACCACTAATATTCTGTGGGCACACTTTATTTGCAGCAGCAATTTATCACACACTAACATGACAAAACAATGACATAACAAACCTCAAAGCTACGAACGAATACAAGCAGAAACACCAAAGCAAAAAAATAATGAAGATCAGTAACATAGAGAAACACAAGTTAGAAACCAACACAATCATCCCATCTACAAAACAGCAAGTTTTTCTTAAAAAAAAGAGCATTCACACCGACATCAGCAGCTTTTCTGACCACCATAGTCAATGTTGTGTAAAACAGTGGAGTGTTTATATCGCTGATGTTGCACATTGCTCTCAGTGTGGGACTTAAAGTACTGAAGAAATCGTCTGATACTGATATTCTTAATTGAGCCTGCCTCTTGGCTTGATGTCCAACGCAATGGTGCAGCCATAATTCACACAAATTATTACTCTGACTGCATCTTCGCCTAGCAAGCAAACTGGGAACACACTTTAAAAAGCTGCTATAAATCCGTCTCTACCAGGTGCAACACTAAGGGGTGTAAGAAAATATCATTCTGGATGACATGATTTGTGACACTGTATTGAGTATTCAATTTTTAATTAATAGCTAACATGAAAAGACTAACTCAATCAAGACATTTTTCACTTGCAAAGAGACATCATAAATGCAAATCCAACTGTTTTGATTGCATAAACAAAGTAAACTGTTTTTACTGATGCATATGGCAGTGTGATCTTTATGAGTTTTCCTAAAATGAGATTCAAAAAATTGAAATATACAGCCTTATTTACAGTATCTTAATATATCACAATATATTGGATTGTAACCCCTGTATATATATATATATATATATATATATATATATATATATATATATATATATATATATATATATTACACACACACACACACACACACACACACACACACACACACATCATGTTGCCATACACTTGCAATTTCAAGAGAAAATGAACATTTTATATATGTAAAATAAGCATTAGTTGTAGCCCTACACTGCCAGTATATGCAGCTACAATGCATTGGGAAGCCCCATGTATTTACATGTTAATCAGTGATGTGTTTACAGTAGAGAAATGGTGCATTTACGAACAAACAATAATGGACAAATAAGAGGGAATTAGCTAAATTCCTTCATTAGATCCAGACCTGAATGCACTGCATTGCCAGCTATAGCTCACACAGCATTAACCCTGTACCAAGTACCGACAGGCTGCACACTGTGGAAACACGTGGATTAGTTTATCTGGAGTGAAAGTGGAGGATAAACTCAAGTCTGCTTATACAGACGAACGTTAGCTCAACTTATGGAAACTAACTCGGCTTTTACAGCACGAATCCAGGCCTGTCTGGTGCTGGTAACTGCGTTATTAACACCCAAACAAGTCTGAATTTCTTACAACCAGGTGGGTAAGAAGGCACTTGGCTTGTGGGTAAAATACACACAGACGTGATTAGCTTTGATAGCTAGCAAAGCAGCCGTCATTAACATGGCATTCCTAAGTGGCTAGCACAGCTAGCACGCTAACAATGGCACAACACATATGAGGAGAAGTTAACTGAGCGTAGCGGCAAGGACAATGCGGTAATAACGCAGAATATGAAGCTATGTGGGCGCTCGGGCTAACGTTACAATGTGATCTGGAGGGAGCTAAGCGGCTAACGCAGCCAAAAAAGCCCCGGTGGCAACAGACACCTTCGGCTACATACATCCACCATGGTCTCTCTTCCTTTCCCTTCCTCCCTCCTTCTTTCTTTCTCTCCTCTCACCATCACGCAGCCCAAAACATCCACCTTTCATTGTTATCACCTCGCTCCGAGACATTAGGCGAAACACACACACACACACAACTCACCCCCATTTTCGCAGCGGCGTCCGGTCGATCCCTCCCGGAGAAAGAAACGCACCTATTGTCCCCGAGCGTTACTGTTGCTGAGTTATTAGTACCGTCACTACGGACGGAGAGAAGGGGGCCAGATTAATATGACAATGATAGAGAGTGTGCTAACGAGGCTAGCTGGCTGTAGCACCGGCCGGCGGCGGGGAGAAGCGGCAGTTTGGCGCAAATTTGATTAAAACATCAATGAAGCATTTGCTGGTTTTTGTTCTCTTTAAATCGTATTGGCGCCAAAGAGTGCGAGGCTGAATTTATTACAGGTCCCTTCCTTGCCCTTTCCTTTCCTCTCCTCTCCGTCGCGTCCAACCGTGCTGCATTCACGTGCTCCCCACCAGCTCCGACATCTGAACGCTGGCAAGTCGCAAATGGACCAGAAGACCAAAACTTTGGTGGAAAGTAGCATTTTTAAGAAATACACATCTTGTTTATTTTCATCGTTATTAATAATTTTAGTAGTAGAAGTAATAGTAGTAGTAAATAAATAAATTATAAATCAAAATCTATGAATATTAATTATTGGGGATAAAATGTATAAATCAGGCTCTGAATGATGTATGAACAACCCCATCTGTAATTAGTATTTAAAAAAAATACACACCTTGTTTATTCTCACTACTATTATTATTGTTGTTGTTATTAATTAATATCTATTCATATTAATAGCAAATAAATTATTATTATTGTTGTTGCTGTTGTTGCTAGTAGTATTAGTTAGGAGTAATAACAAATCAATAAATAAATTTGTAATTAATATCTATTCATATTAATATCCCAATATCCAATAATATATCATCTGGTAGCGGTGCATCCCTACCAACAGATTTTTTTGGAAAAATAATAATTTTTGCCATGTTTTTGGGAAAAAAAAATGTATAAATCAGACTACGAATGATATATGAAGAACACCCTCTGTAAGTAGCATTTTTATTAAATAAACACCTTGTTTATTTTCATTATAACTATTCAATTATTCATTTTCTGACGACAGCTGTCAGAAATAGTGACCTTGTGTTACTGGCTCTCTGCGGTCACAGATTTTGCTGTAACAGATGATGTTATGACACCATAATGTATAAGTAAACTCCATTACAAGTCCTGCATTTTAAACGTTAGAAAGTAAAATAACATAACCCATTATCGTCAATTAAAGTATCAAAAGTGAAAATTCTCATTGTGCAGCAGAATGACCTCCTGTGCAGCCAACTGGTCTGTAGTCAGGCTATTAAATAGGTTCTCAGATGCTAAAAGATGTGGGTCAATACGGGGCCTACTACATCCATTGGTAGGTTTTATCACCTATTCACATGGTAAACCACCAAAACAGGTATAAAAGAAAACAACAGCGACCTCTAGTGACCACAGCAATTATGACAGGAGCGTAAAAAATGAGGTGACATTTTATTGCCTAAACCTGTTTTTTCTTTGTAACCTAAAGAAGTTGTTGTTTTGTTTCCTAAAACTGTTTTTTTTCCCTAAACCTAAAGAAGTTGTAGTTTTGTTACCTTTTTGTTTATGCTTAAAATGTGATGTTCAGTTTTACACCTGAGAATGTGTTGCTTTTAAGTTTCACTTTCATTTTTACAAAGTTTGGGTTTGGGTAGTTTACCGGATAACAATATATTATATTTTATTAGGTCATTATAGGTTTTTTTTACAAATCTAAATATTAATCTGCAAAGTAAAATGAAACTTTAAAGCAGCAGAAAATGAAACACTTCAACTACCTCAACATTTTACATTTTACTTACGATAGACTGTGGTGAATAGGCTACAGCAGTTGTGTAAATGTACTTCCACCACTAGCTTATAATAATCATGACAGTGTATGAAACCCTTGTTTTTTTTGTGTGTGTGTGTGTGTGTTTTTTAGAGTAAGGATGCACAGATACCGATTTAGCAGTGAAAATGGGGCCGATTAAATTCAATTCTATGTTTATATACTATATATTATAGACTGAAATGTTAATTCCTGTTTACGTTTTGACCAATTTGTTGCAGCATTAAACAGGTTTACACTTCAATTGTAATTCCTGCTCATTATGAAGATTTTTTATCAAGTTGCTAGTATACGATTACACATTTTGTTTTATAAAGCAATGTTTAAGTCAGGCCAGATGTCACCTTATACATAAAATAAATAATCCCAGTCACTTCCACACAGTGAGTCATACTGCTTATTGATTAAGCATTGGTATCAGATCAGTAAAAAAGTTGTATCGGTGCATCATTATGTTGTAGTTTAATTAGACTATTTTATAAACCACATGGTAAAATGTATGATTGTTGTACAGTTCTTAAACAATACAGAAAAACAATATTTTCACCAAGTCAATAGATTCCAAATGAAACGTACCGTGAAACTTTCCCATTAATTGTACAGATGGCTGTAAATTATTTATGTTCCACTTTATGTTGAGAGAATTAACCTTTGGAAGATTAAGTAAAGCACCATTGCACACATGTAGAGTACTATGATTACTGTATGTTTGCCGTAGAAAGTTCACTGTCATTCCTCAGAAAAGCTTCCTGGCAGCGGTGGGATTCGAACCCACGCCCCCGAAGAGACTGGAGCCTTAATCCAGCGCCTTAGACCGCTCGGCCACGCTACCGTAGATACAATGCATTCCGCTATATGTCAGCTACGCGACTATCATTATTCCCACAGCACGTGAAAGCAGCACTGCTTCAGCGCGAATATGGTTTCCTTGTTTAGAAAGTGACGACAGACACCCTAAACGGGTCTCCCGGACAGGGTCTCCTAAACGGGTCTCCCGGACAGGGTCAAGAGGCAACAACATAATTAAACTTTGGCCTTATTATAACAGTTAATTCAATTATATGACAGAATACTCTTTTAAAACATTATAATAAATCCAAACCCATCAAAATAACCAACAGATATCCAGGGAGCTGACAAGGAGTATTCAAGTCTACTTTATTTGTTCGGCCCAAAATCACAAATTTGTGTCAGAGAGCTTTATAATCTGTACAGAAAACGACATCCTCTGTCCTTTATGGTGCGACCATCTTATTGGATAAGGAAAAACTCCCCAGCCAAAAAAAACAGTGCCAAAGCAACTCAACCTCCTCTCCATGCTAAATAGAACCAGAGTAACACAACCTCCTCTCTACACCAAACAGAGCCAGCTCAACACAACCTCCTCTCTATGCCAGATAGATAGTGCCAGATCAACACAGCCTCCCCTCCATGTTAAATAGATAGAACCAGAGCAACACAACCTCCTCTCTACACCAAATAGAGCCAGAGCAACACAACCTTCTCTCTACACCAAACAGAGCCAGATCAACACAGCCTCCTCCATGTTAAATAGATAGAACCAGATCAACACAGCCTCCCCTCCATGTTAAATAGATAGAACCAGATCAACACAGCCTCCCCTCCATGTTAAATAGATAGAACCAGAGCAACACAACCTCCTCTCTACACCAAACAGAGCCAGAGCAACACAACCTTCTCTCTACACCAAACAGAGCCAGCTCAACACAACCTTCTCTCTACACCAAACAGAGCCAGATCAACACAGCCTCCCCTCCATGTTAAATAGATAGAACCAGATCAACACAGCCTCCCCTCCATGTTAAATAGATAGAACCAGATCAACACAGCCTCCCCTCCATGTTAAATAGATAGAACCAGAGCAACACAACCTTCTCTCTACACCAAAAAGAGCCAGAGCAACACAACCTCCTCTCCATGCCAAACAGAACAACTAGTATAAAATTTAGTAGAACAAGTGACATGATTATTAGGTCTCTTCAGAATGGTGTGGGGGTGGAGAAGCTGGCTCTTTGATATAACAAGAGCATTATATAATTAATTAATTTTAAAAACCCAGAGGGTGAAATCAGCTCCTGGTTGATTCCTGTATTTTGAGGAGCAGTGTATCACATTGGCCACTAGGTGGCGACATTGAGTATGAAATCATTCAATCCATGTTGCAGCCCCATTTCTTCCAGACCCCGAATTAAGCTCCAGACAAGATAAAAGACGAGTAACTATATAAAATGTAGACTTCTACTTCAACTTTTGCTGCCTCAGCTTCCAGTCCTTACTTGACACCAGCTCTTACAACCAAACTGTAATTGGCTGGTGGAGCATAAAACACACTGTGGTATCTCTCCTCACCCTGCAGCATGAAAATAGAGTCACATATTCTTTCATTAGGTTAGAGAGCAACCACAGAAATGCAGAAATGTAGAGGAATGCATATCACACTATAAGCCCCTGTTACAATATTATAGGACCACAGAGTGATTCCCAACGAGACAAAGGATACGAAGAAGGTCACTGTCAGCCTACTGAGTATAGAAACACACACTTTATCCTGAGATAATATCATAGCATCATGTTATGACATTTAATCTGCACATCCAGTAAATGTTGCTACGTACACCTTTTATCTGCTTTAGAGCTGCAACAGCAGTGAATAATATTTCTTGCTTTGTCTCACCAGCAGTCTACAACTACATTCAATTTATTATCATATATGCTAAGGAAAAGCAGCAAATTCTCACATTTGAGAACTTGATCAAATATCAAAATAGCTGCAGATAAATAGTTTCAGATCTCGTCCGTGCTGATATTCATTTTCAATTTTTTTTCATGGTAATTAGGTGATAATTAGCAAGTAACCTATTTGAAATCTCTGTGTAATTGTTGCCCAATTTTCTCAATATTTACCTCAAAATTTATTGAAAATTACTTTATTATAAGCATCATCTATTATTATTATTTATTATTTTCTTCCAATAGCTTGTAATTTATCTAATGCATTGCCAGGGAAAGAATCCAAAGTTAATTGATGCTTTATTTCCATGTCTGCCGATAAATAGATGATAATTAGCAAATAATTCATCAGCGACTGATCAGAAGTGTCTTCTATTAGTTTTGGTTTTCCACCTCTGACGAAGAGCAGCTGCTTCTCCAGCCTAAGAGCCATATTTTAACCATTATAGCATTTCATTATTAAATAATAACATAATTTTGGGTCAATTTTGAGGTAACTATTGGGGTAATTTGGCAGTAATTCACAGGTTACTTGCTAATTAGCCCTTATAATATGTAAAATATGGCATTTGTTGGTGCAATAACAAGGCATTAGAGTCATGTCTGTGTGCCACCCTTTAGCATGTGTAGAAGCCTGTTTTGAGGCAAAAGGAATTATTTTCGACATGTTGGTTTTCACTGTAATAAGCAGAGGAAACATAAGAGAAACGGGAAATGGTTGATTTTGTAGTAATTGCAGTTTTTCTCGTTCGCTTTGGCTCATCAAGTCTTAACATTCTCTAAACTGTGAGTGCAGTTGTCACAGCTGTTTGATAGAACATCACAGCTCTATTTCATGTTCGCAGAAGGTAGTAACTCACCCAAAAACACTTTATTCATGCTTCAAAACGCAGTTATTGTGTCAGTAAATTGGCCAATGACAAAATGATTAAGTGTTTTTCCACCACGGCAGTCCACCCTTTATGGACAAATCTGTTTCGTTCTACTTGTTTTGTTGACACTGATTGCTAACTGTGCTATATCAGAATATTAGATTTGTCCAGCTGAATGCTGTTGTATATCACACTGAGCTGTTTACATTCCCATTTCAACAGTAAGTCAAGGTTTACTGGGAAAAGTCAAGACTGTACAACACTGTAGCAGCTACACAGAAAAAAAAAGGATATGCACATTTGTGTTTATAGTAAATGCATTTGTGTAGCAATGTGTTACATTGATTATAAACAGAAAATTCAACTTTGGGGCTGCACGGTGGTGCAGCAAGCGGGTCGCCGGTTTGAATCCGGCTTGGGGCTCTTCTGTGTGGAGTTTGCATTCTCCTTGTGTTAGCGTGGGTTATCTCCAGGTTGTCCGGCTTCCTCCCCCAGACCAAAGACATGCAGGTTAACTGATAACTCTAAATTGTGTCCAGGGTGTACCCACCACCTTCACCCAGTGGGTTTGCTGCATGCCATCTACTCTGTAAAATAATAATCCTTTAAAAGTCATATACAGTGAACAAAAAATTTGCCACAAAATGCCACAAAAATTGCCAGCAAACTGGAAAAAATTAAAACCCCTCCAACAGTGAAAACAGGTGCAGTAGTTCAGTAAAAAACTACAAATTGTACCTCCCAACAGTATGTAATACCATGTCATAGACATTTATGGAACATACATGTATACCTTTTTGCATGTGACGGCTGTGAAGAGTTGTGAAGAGGGCGACAATTTCACTGAGAGTCAGCTCATCCATTTTTTATCAGCAAGACATGTGCAGGTGGTTATTGTGCAAACTACAGACAATTGTGCTTAATTTTTGTGTAAAACAAACAAAAACACACAAATCCTAAACTGCTGTGACCAACAAACTAATTGTTCAAAGATTTTAACTTGTTTTGATAAAAACAATCCTCATTCAAAGAAAATGTGTAATATCATTTTAATACATACAATAATGGGGTTTGTGGGACCATATTCCTCTATAGATCACAGACTATGACTGTGAGCTCTTGGTTTGGTGGGATATGAGACCACCACCCTTCATAATGCAAATAAAAGCCTTGTATAGGGGGTCCTCCCTCTCTCTCACACACAGCAGCCCTCCCCAGCACACAGATGGCCCAGTCTCTAAACCCCGCCTACAGTCTTTTGTCTTCAGGGAATCTGTCTCTCGGCTATCGGTAGAGAAAACTATTTATTTCCTGTGTCAGTAGGGGGCGCGACGATGGCTCTGAGAGTTGGTACAGAGGCCTGATGCTCCTCGGAAGAAGCCTGTCTTTTTGCACACAGATGAGACACAACCATCAACGTGTCAGCTCATTTCGCAGCTGAGATGTGACTCTTTGTCTTACAGGTAAGTATTTAAGTCTGTGCGGCCTCTGTGGTGTGCTCGCAGGACTGGATAATGAAATTCAAGCTGCCCCCCCTCCCACCTCCACCCACACATATACTGGTACACACATATATACAAGCACACACACATGCACGCTCAGATCCCTCGCTTCAGCTCAGCAATGCTGTGTGCAGTGCTCTCTTGCAGACCAAAGATAGACAGACAAGACAGATAGACAGAGGGAGATGGAGACAGACAAGAGCAAAGTAGAAGGAGATGAAGAGGATGTGGGCAGACAATAAAGAAGGGACTGGAGAGAATGAGGATGAGAGAGGAGGGAGGGAGACAAGCGAGAGGAGGAATCAACAGATGCAGCATGGAAAAGACCAGAGGAGAATCGGTGGATGAGGATGATGAGGCCTCTCTCAACGCAGCAAGCCCTGCAGCACAGAGTTACAACACATAGAGCAGACATCCACTCACCCAACATGGCTGTGCCACTGAGATGAGACGGCTGTACAGCACGTCTGCACACATGGGCTGCAGATGTCTGGTATCTGTCTCCTCGCAGCACTGGTACTCCTATATCTGTGCAATAAGTGGACATGATTTATGGTTGATTGTATCCAAGCTATGAGGAAGGCCTTTCATATCTGGTGGTGAAGCAGCATGAGCCAAGTCTGCATCAAACCCACTAAAATATCTATATTTGAGATTCCAATGGAAACTTTTAGCCTCAAAACTTTGCATACAACTCGGTAAGTATAATCATGCAGTATGCATACCGATTATTTAGTGTAGGTTACTGCAATTTCTTGCAGGGGAGAGCAGCTACAACTAGTATCTCCAAACCCCAGCATACCACAACTGAATGGGTAAGTAGAGCATCATGAAAAAATCATTATGATTTTACTGCATAGATGTATTAAGAGAACAGGATACAGCATTGGAGACAGGGCACCATTCATTCCCATGAAAGTTGCTCAGCGGCGCATGATGCCAAAATGGCTTGGATTTGATAATCAGTGCGTTTTAGAATTTTTAGGACCTCTTGATTTAAATGACGGCTATCAGAGTGTAAAAAAATATCTGTTACAGAGTCTCTTTCCCAATGTACATCTATGGGGAAGTTTTTTTGGGCCCAACGGGAGGACGTGATGAACACGGAAGTTGTAGTACCACCGTTTGGTCACTATGAACACTGGGATCAACGACAGACGCTACTCCTGGGAGCTTGTTTTACTGTAGGTACATTCTTCCCTTAAAGTTAACATCTGGTGACATCTAGCGGTGCGGTTGCAGATTGCAACCAACTGAAACTTCTCCTAGAGTAGTAGAACTATGGTGGCTGGCGTGAAGATACGAATGGCCCTATTTAAAGCCAGTTGTTGTAAGAGCAGCATAGGTCATTTGGACCAGAGCCAGCACGTAGAGTATACTTTATGTAAGTGGGAAAGAGTGGTGAAGCAAGAGAGAGAGAGTGGTTGTGAATATGTGTGAGCGAACAAGTGAGCTAGTGGAGCAGAGGACTGAGTTAATTTAGCCCTGAAAATATCAAGGGAATGTACAGGGGAAATTGCAGTTTGTGTAGATATGAATGCTGAAAATCCCCAAAACCAACAGAAGTTTTCTGTGTCTTGTTTCCCTTAAACTGAGTTGAGTGACGGAGGGTTTACTCCGGAGCAAGTAACGTTTTCAACTCCGGCCCAAGCAGGAAAAGTTAGCACAGTGGTTTGTCCGTTCTGGGCTACTGTAGAAACATGACAGCCAGCTCTGCAAGAGCTGTGATTCCTGTGTCAATATAAATGGCTCATTCTGAGCCAACAAAAACACAACAGCTCTTCTTATTTTCAGGTGATTATTTATTACCTCCGCCAAGGCCAAGGAGGTCATGTTTTCACCAGCACTGTCAGCAGGATTTCTCCAGAAGTTCACGATGGACTTGAATAAAATTTTTTAGAGGGGTGGAATGTGGCACAATGAACAGTCTATTACATTTTGGGGGTGATCTGGCTCATAATCCATTTATTTTGTTTCTGTCCAGTTTGAATGAAGTGTTTTAAGATGCTCCACTAAGTACAACTGATCTCAACATGAACAGAAACACACCTGGATGATGGGGCAAGTGGAACGGAGAGAGGGCGTAATCATACTCAGGCACCTTGGTGGAGGTCTGCGCTATCATGTGGTCCCATTTATAAGTCCTGGTCCAGATGGTCAGCAAGTAAAAAATGTTCATATACCAGTACAAACAGGGACATATAACATCACAAAGATAAACATATTTACTAATATTACATTATACAGTAAAGAAAACATAGGCTACTTTAATATTATAGCCCATGTCTGCCAGTAGATCCCCCTAAATGTTACACACTGGACCTTTAAAGGTGCAATGCGTAGGATTGTAGGTGGAGCAACATGGCGGACTCTGTAAAGAGGCTCATCAGTTTCAGCTTAATGAAAACACAGCTATGAATATTAAAACCTAATCCATTTCTGCTGATAGATCCCCCCGAAGGGTTCCTTTAAAGATAATTTTAGTCATTGAGATTAGAGGAGTTTCGAATCTTTTGCACACACTGTGACATGGCAAGTGAGAATCAATCAGTTCAGTGATATATTATCTTTTATCAGCTCAGATTGAATCAACATGCTGTGATCTATTTACGTCACAAAAGCTCGTGTCAGACTACAGTGAGTCATCTGGTGTGTCATACAGTGCAACATCGGTGATGACGTTTTAGCAATAAGCGCACAAAAATGACATAATAATGAGTTGCCAGTGGCAAAGGGCATCATTCACCATGCCATACGTCAAGGTGAGTATTGCAATACAGAATATTTAGCTGTGCATGGTGGTCCTTCTATGTGACAGCGACTAGGATACAGCAGAAAGAGTTCATTCTATCACATCTGATTCTAGATCAGGCATCTCCTGAGATAACAGGGAAAGTCAGAGAATTTGTAGAGGGGGAGGGATGGGAGTCAGAGGAGGAGGTGTAAAGGAAGGAGGGAGAACTGCTTGTGGACATGAGGAGAGAAATGAGGAGGTGAGGGAGAGAGACAGACAAGAAGGAGGAAGGAGACAGGTGGAGAGAGAGAAAGGAGGGAGGGTGAGGAAAGAAGTGGAAGCAAGAGTGAGCTAGCGGGAGAGTGGGAGGGACACACAGTTCTGGGAGATCGAAGAGAGACCGAGCGAGAAGAGGAGTGACGAATGGAGAGGAGGACAGAGGAGGAGAGGGGAGGACAGAGAGAAGAGGAGGAGGAGGAGGATGAAAGGAGAGCTGAGAGGTGATGGGAGGGAGGAGGGAACAGTTGTTCATTAGTGAGGATATGTTAGGGACTGGAGGACTGAGCGAGAGGACAGACAGTGGAATGGTGAGTTTCATGGACACTGACTAATGAGAGGAGGAGGCGAAGGGGAGGAGGTGGCAGGGGTGAAAATGAGACTGGAGAGGGAGGAAGAGGAGGGGAGAGGAGGAGGCGAAAGGGAAGAGGTGGCAGGGGTGAAAATGAGACTGGAGAGGGAGGAAGAGGAGAGGAGAGGAGGAGGCGAAAGGGAGGAGGTGGCAGGGGTGAAAATGAGACTGGAGAGAGATGAAGGAGAGGAGAGGAGAGGAGGAGAAGGGGGGTTGGAGGTGAGCGAAGCGAAGCTGCTTTAGCCTACTGTATCACTGTAGGGGGAGGATGGGGGGAGGGGAAGAATTTGCACGTACGCACACACACACAGTTGAAATTGAAAGCGACATGAGAGGAAGAGAGGGAGACAGGAAGGAGGAAGAGGAGGTGGTGAGGGAGGAGATGAGGAGGAGGAATGAGGGAGAGAAGTAGGAAAGTAGGGGGAGTAGAGGGGGGAGTGGAGGAGGCAAAGGGAATGGATGGGGAGAATGGAAGGAAGCAGGGGGAGAAGAGAGAGGAAAGAGGGGGGAGGAGGAGGAGGAGGAGAATTAGGGCAGACACCCAGGAGGTGGAAGGAAGAGGGGAAAGTAGTGGAGAAAAGGAGCAAAAGGGGAGGGAGATTAAATAAAGAAGTAGCAGAGGAGGTGCACGAATGATGGAGGAGATGGAGATTAAGGTGGGAAAATGAGACATGATGAAGAGGAGGTGGGGGGAGAAGAAGAAGAGATGCCAAAGAGAGTGGAGAGAGGGAGAGCTGGAGAGGAGTATGTAACAGGCTGTTACATGTCAGCGGCAGGCACTTGTAAAGGCAGCAGCATGTGTGAGTGTGTTTGTGGGGTTATTGTGTTTATTGGCAGCATCAGGTGTGAGAAACCAGCTACCACTGAAACAATCCCTATTCAGATCACACACATCCACCTGTGCACCCAACTCTGAATTGTCCCACACCGCAAATTAAAAATAACAATAAAAATAAAGCCATGCATACTGAGGCTGTTGATCTGAGTCATTATCAGCTCATGCACAAAGTCTATAGGTGCAACTGTACCCCACTCTCCTGCCCTTTTCTCCACCATGCATACATCAGTACAAGTCTGGACAGCCTGCCTCAGCACACAGATGCACAGCTGACGAATCCCTCCGCCGACACACTGGCAAGTAGTCCCTAATTTATGGGATTTTGGTGTCTGGCAGATTAAGAGTCTACAACTGCTATTGTTTCTATAACACATAATCTCTTTATATTTAAACAAGATTAACTGTGAGTAATAATCATAGTGTGAATTAGCAAGTAGGTAGAATTATCATTTTCTTGTTCAAGCCTTTTAATGCGACATGCTTTTAAATAAACGTGTTAATTTTCATGCATAGCAACATGATTTTAAATTAAGAGTAGGCTATATTTAATAGTTTTGCGGGACTATTTTGTGTCAATCCAAACGGCTGGTTGGTTGGGAGAGGCGAACGCATCGGGGGCGGATGTCCACCTCACTTTTCCCCGGGTGTTGTCCGTCTCTCCCCGGCACACACACACACATACACACACTCGCGGCTGCTTCCATCTATCCATGCAGTTCACTTCATTGTACTGACCGGGCTCATCAATTAGGCGAGAATTGGGCCGTTTTAAATCCAATAATTGTGCCTGTTTTGTTTTTTTGGCGCTTCGAAGAGGACCGTGAACCGCGGAGGGGGGCGCAGATAAGTTTTGAGTGCGGACCGAAAGCGGGATAAACGCAAACACAGGTACGGTGCGACTGTTATCTCGACTTCCAACTATTAGCGTTACTATTGTAACGCGAGGGGTACTAGCCGCAAGCTAGCTGGCTAGCATTAGCATCCCCCAAAAGACTTCAGGTTGCACTTTAGAAGGAGGGAAATGCCTGTTTTTTTGTTTTTGTTTTTTATTGTTCAGCCTCCAGAAATCACTTAGGACGGTTCAAACTGCCTCAGTTTGCAGTTTAAGGTCCGGAAAGAGACCACCAAGTTGAGTTATAATAGCGAGTTTTGACTCGGGCAGCAGGCAGTAGCGTCGGTAGTAGTAGTAGTAACAGCAACGTAAGCGTGGGGAAAACAAAAGGACTTCAAAGTCTCTGACACACAGCACATATGACTGCTTAGGGAAGACCTGGAAATGTAGATTTAGCCAGCAAACGTGGCTCAGATAAATCAGATTTTTGGCTATATATATATATATATATATATATATATATATATATATATATATATATATATATATATATATATATATATATAAAGCTGGAACAGACTGTAAAATCTACTTTAGAAGGTGTCCCCATGCTAAAACCGTAGTGTTAACTCTATTAAAATACGATTTAAACTTACTCATGAGCGCACTGTTAGTTTACTATTATGCGATCAACGAGGAAGCAGATATAGTGCAGGTTAAATACATATTTTTCGATGTTTAGCAGTGGTTTTGTGTGGCTTGATAATAGATATCTAAGCAAAAAGTTGGTGGTGAGAGGTTGTGTGAATAAATTGCTCGTAGCAGTTAACCAGAATCGAGGCTATCTCGGCAGTGTTCGAGGCTACCACAAGTAAAAAAAAAAAAAAACTCTGAAAGTGAAGCGAGGCGGGATTATACACGTCTTGTCCCCACTGTGGCTGGATGTTCAGCGATTTCCCAAACATATGGAGGTAAGTAGACAGATATACGTGGGTTTGGATGGTGTGAGTTTTCAGTGAAGTTGGAAGGGGGACAGCTGTTGTGGGGGGACCGAGATAGACAAAGACCCCCAGAGAGAGCCTCAGACACTTGTATTGTCTGCCAGAGTTTGGTAGATCTCGGGTGGTAAAGATAAAGACGGCCCCTCACCCTCTGCAGAAGCATAACGTTTAATGTGGATAATGGCAGAAATAAGTTAACGTCTTCCGTCTGTCTGTCATGTAACTCCGCGCCAGTGCTTTGTTCTGGTCGGAGTTCAGGCTGGGTAACTGGAGTTGCTGATGCGATTTGGTGAAAGAAAGCGTTTTAAGATGCACATATTTGGTGTTTTTATACAGTGATCTGCGATTGATGTCGGTCTTTGTTGGTGTCGTTCGTATAGCACCGTGTTTGTACGAGGAGGATGGAGTTTAGTTGGGTTACTTTCTGCTGTGTCCTGAGTTGACCGTCTAGTTTTTTTTTTTTTTTTGATGCCGTGAGACTCACTGGCCCGGATATACAGAGAGATACAGAGACAGCATATGAGGCGTGGCCACGAAATAATAATGATAATATAGCACTCTAAAATAAGAGCCCCCCCATATAGGAGGGCTCTCATCTTTTCAATGGCACGTTTTTCAGATGCTGCCACTTGTCAGTTGTGATGGATTTCCTTAAAGAGACACGTGTATACATGGTAGGGCTGCTGTACAATTAATCAAATATTAATCGCAATCACAGTTTGGCTTCCCTCAATTAAATGGACATGATCGAGTGCGATGTTTGAAATGTGTGCACTGTTTTGGCTTCACTTTTGGGGAGCTGCTTGCCCATAGATTGTATATGAGAGATGGTCCAAGTCATCATGATGTCAGCCATTGGTTTGTGGACTATGGTTTTGAAGCCTTGAGTGTGCAATTTGGATGTCACCATCTTGGTTTTCTGACATCACCATTTTGTTTTTTTGCCGCTGCCATCTTGATTTTTGCCGTCACTATTTTTTTTTTTTTTTTTTTGCCGTTGCCATCTTGATTTTTTTGGCTGTCATCTTGTTTTTTTGGCCTGTTGTCATGTTGGTTTTTGGGTATCATCATCTTGTTTTTTTTTTTTTTTTTTGCCCGTCGTCCTTTTAATTTTTTGGCCTTTCACCATCATGGTTTTCTGCCGTCGCCATCTTGCTTTTTGGTTGTTGCCATCTTGTTTTTTGTCTGTCACTATATTGTTTTTTTGCCTGTCATCATCAGGTTTTTTGCCCATTGTCATCTTGGTTTTTGCCCATCACAATTTTAGTTTTTACACATTGCCGTCTTTGTTTTTTACAACCAGAAGTGACAAGAGTACAACTGAATGCTGAAAAAGACATTTTTAGGTGACCAAAAAGGTTATTATTAACTTTGCTGCGCTGAAAACACACTATGAAAGAAGTAAAGTTGTAAGATGAAAATATGGACAACTCCCAAACCCAAAAGTTTTGGTTTATTATTTTGCTTCTCGGAGAGTGAATAAGGACCAGTGTTATTTTGATCTGAAGATTTGTGCATTAGCATGGAAGAGAAAACAGTGCTCTGTTTATTTAAAGGTTAAAGTGTAATAAAACTATTTTGTCCCTAAAATTAACAATAATCCTGATAAATAATTGTAATCTCAGTATTGATCAATATAATTGTGATTAGCATTTTGGCCACGTGCAGCCCTTAAATATGGCGAGTTAGAGATTGTGACGTGATGCATGGGTTTTCATATTATAAACTGGAAATGATGCCAGGCTAAAAATAGGACATCACACTTTGGACATTTTAATAGTGAAACTGAATAATCATAGACAGAATATGAAGTCAGGCCAAGGCAAAAGCAGATTCACTTTTCAGCTTTTTCATATACAAAGAAAAATATAAAGGGCTGCAACTAATGATCATTTTCATGATTAATGATTTGTTTTCTTGATTAATCGGTTGACAACATGTCCATTTTCATTTACATATAGTCCAAGTTTGAGTGTTTTGTTTAATCAATAATCAAAAATCCAAATATATTAACTCATATATAATAGCTAATCAATTAATCGACTAATCATTTCAATTCTATGTCTATTCAATGTCAAGTCAAATACATTTGTTTGTATAGCCCAACATCACAAATTTTTCCCTTTTAACGGGAAAAAAAGAAAGTCTCAACAATTTCAATTACTCTGCTACTCTGAATGGTGTTTCTTCGTGCTGATATTAACCAATTAATCAGCTGATTTTGTGCTCAATTCATCGTTTAATCATTTATGAAATGTCAGAAAATAGTGAAGGAATGCCAGCCCAGTTTCTGCGAGCCCAAGGTGACATCTGCAAAACCTAAAGGTAATCAGTTAACTATCAAATAAGATAAAGAAAAGCAGCAAATCCTGTTTAGAAGTTAAGAAGTTCAGAAGCTGAAACAAGGAAATAACAATAATTTTTTCTTGAAATATATCTTTAATGACTAATATCATGGATTCTGACACACAGACGTTTTACTCTTCTAATCTTAATCTTAAATGGATTGAATTTTGGCCATAACATCGCCACTTTATATTAAATAATCTATCAGTCTGGAGCTATAAAGGAAGACTTGAGTTGATCAGTTTGGACACTATGATGAAGTACTTCTGGATTGTGGGTCGACGGGCTCTTAAGGTTCAGTAATCCATAAAAAATGTGTTTTGTAGCCAATAATTGCCATCTTCATCACCTTGTGTCCCACTGAACTGATCACTGTGCTAACAAGGAGGCCATTTTTATCAGCGAGACACCAAGTTCTCAGCCCGATATCGCTAGACCGAATCGCAAATGTGAATTAGCACTGAGTCCGGTTTAGATGGCCAATCACAGCACATTAAGGCGGGAAAAAAATAATGCCAGAGCGATGGAAAAGTGTAAACGGATGACAACATGCAGAGCTGAGCTGATGTATTACGAGTTGGTATATTAAACTTTTGCAAAATCCTGTCTGGACAAATATCTTTATTCTCAAGAAAAGCTTTGACAGTTGATTTCGCGACAGTATACCGTCCAGTTTGTTCAGCACTGATATCACGATGGTGACTTAAACAGAAAGTTCCACATCAGCTGCAGCCATGGTAACTTACGTCTTGGTTGTTTACGGTCTTCGCTTCCAACACGCCCCATATTAGATATACAGGGTTGTGATTGGCCCGACATGTCTCAGGAAATCTGTCCAAAGCAGAAATAAAACACGAGCTTGCACATTCGTGTGGTTCACAGGTGACCAGTTTCTAGCTGTTGTGTGATAGTTCGGGTTAAGGGAGGGATAAAAGAGAGTTGCTGAATGTGAGTGAGTTCTCATACAGTGAACCACTGTTTGGAAAATAAACTCAGCTCAAGGGAAAATAATGGGATTACTTTAATAGTAGCAGCATAAGGTGCTGTTGTACTTTACAAGAGTGAATTAGGTTTTACAGGGTTTCAAGTGAGAACAAACCAGCAGCCAAGACGTCAGTGAGAGCTTTATGGGAGTTTGAATCATAATTAAGACAGAAATGGTGTCCTGTTGATGAACGGTCTGTGTGTTTTTTGCAGCCATGCCCTCAGTGATGGAGCGCTCGGGGGCCGGGGTCCTGTCCAGGAGCAGAGCCAAGACCGTAACCAACGGCAACAGCCAACCACACTCTGAAGAGGAGAGCAGCGATGAAGAGCATGCTCATGGTAGCACACACACACACACACACACACACACACACATTAATCTGAAGTATAATCCACTGATTTCACTGTGATTTAGCTCCTTGATGTCCATGTGTAAAGTGTACTTATAGTAGCGAGACAGCTCCATCACAAATACAGACATGCCAGCAGTCCCGGTTGCATTCATTGCATCGCTGCAGTGCTTCTTCAGTCCCTGCACACTGCTCTCCGCTGTCCTCCACCCCCATCCCGCACTCTTCCCTCCTTCTTATCCTCTGCCCGCATGCATTTCTCCTTCTTGCGTTCTCTCCTTCACCCAGTGACTTGCTGTTTATCTTTCATTCCTCCATTCCTTTTCAGTCTTCCTGTCACCTCCATCCTGCCTCCTTTCATTGCCCCTTCTCTCCTTCCATGCAGTCTTCTTCCTCCTTTACTCATCTCCTTCCCGTCTCCACCCATTTCTTACCATCTCCTCCAGTTTCTATCATCCCTGTCTCCTCCCTTCCTGTCCTCTCTCCCTGAGGAAACAGTAATCTGTCTCTTCCTCCTCCTGGTCTGCCTCCCTGCCTTGCTCACAATCTCTCCTTGGTTTCTACTCTCTTTACCACAGTGCTAATCACTTAATGTCTTCCATCCGCTGTCGCACTCTGTTCTCTCTTTTCCCCCCATCTGTGTCTGTCTGTATAGCTATCATGCCTAAAGATATTTATCACAATATATGCTATTTTTTTTTGATTAAAACTTTCTGGTATCGTGGTTGTTCAGAACCCCAAGTGTTTAGATCAATTAAGTAAATGGAACAAGTGAAGACTGAAACAGTCAGCAGTTTCTAGTCTTTTAAAACCATTAGAGCCACTATAATTTCACTTGTTGATTAAAATCAGTCTCACAGTGTGTTTCTTGCAGGCTGACAACTTGAGGATTGTTTGCACTCCTGAAACTACTTACATATCCCCAGGGTTTCCAGCAGTGTTTTATAGTGGAGGTGCCCCACCTCGCTTAGAAAAAAAGATATTAGGCTTATGAAGTCGGTCAGCACAAGTTGGAAAAAGTAGTGATAAACAGCCCAATCAGTCAAAATCAGCATCGCTTAGCAACTGTTCTAACCCTGATTTCACAATATATACATTTCCGTGTAAAACAGAAGTCTGGTTATTCAATTTTACTCCACTTTTCAAAGCCAGAGCTCTGTTTTCTGTTCCCTGTAAGCTGTTTTGTGTCTTCGGCATATTTGGAAATAGATTCTTTTATCACAAACTACAGTGACACAGTTCAGATTAAGTAGGCTGGAGCTATTATTTCAACGTGTCAACGTTTCGGTAAAATAAGTAAGGGATCGGACTCTGTATCAGTAAATAAATAAATAAATAAAATGTATGTACAGTGGATAGAAAAGTGTCCACACCCTTGTTAAAAGGTGTTGCAGTGATCACTGATGTGATGCAGAAAAATGAGCCCATGATAAATCATTTTAAAACTTTTTCAACCTTTAATGTGTCCTGTAACCTGTACAATTCAACTGAAAAACAAACTGAAATCTTTTAGGGGGAATAATAAAAATAAAAAACTAAAATAATTTGGTTGCGTAAGTGTGCACACCTTCTTATAATTGGGGATGAGTTCAGAATGAACCGGTCCCATTCAGACTCATGTTAAATAGTAGTCAGTACACACCTGCCATCGATTAAAGTGACTGATTAACCCCAAATAAAGTTCAGCTGTTCTAGTAGGATTTTCCTGACATTTCCACCTTTAATGTGACATATAACCCATACAATTCAATTGAAAAACAAACTGAAATAGTTTTTGGAAAAAAAAAACAACCTCCAATTCCCTGGTTGCATAAATATGCACACTTAAACTAATAGTCTGTTGAAGCACCTTAAGCTACTTTAATGTTGCTGTAGGCCTCTTGGCAGCCTCCCTGACCAGGTTTCTTCTCGTCTTTTCATCAGTTTTGGAGAGACGTCCAGTTCTTGGTAATGTTTCTATTGTGCCATATTTTCTACACTTGTTGATGATTGTCTTCACTGTGCTTCCTGGTATATCTAATGCCTTAGAGTCTTTTGTACCCTTCTCTTCACTGATATCTTTCAACAGTGAGATCCCTTTAATGCTTTGTAAGCCCTTTGCGGCCCATGGCTTTTACTGTAAGATGACACTAAGTAAATGTCAGGAAAATCCTACTAGAACAGCTGAACTTTATTTGGGGTTAATCAGAGTCACTTTAATTGATAGCAGGTGTGTTCTAACTACTATTTAACATGAGTTTGAATGTGATTGGCTCATTCTCAACACATCCTCAGTTATAAGAGGGTGTGCACACTTATGCAACCACATTATTTTAGTTTTTTTATTTTAATTTTCCCCCCTAAAAGATTTCAGTTTGTTTCCAGTTGATTTCTTCAGGTTATAGGTCACATTAAAGGTGAAAAAAGTTCTGAAATGATTTATCATGGTCTCATATTTTTACATCACAAAAACCTGCCATTTTAACAGGGGTGTGGAGACTTTTTCCATCCACTGTAAATGTATTTATGGACTCAGATTGGGATCAGGGCTGAAAAAATGTGACATTCCTATTTGATAATGATTGAGCTGAAGTTACCTGGATGTAACTCCACTTCTAACGGTACATGCCCTGTAACGGCTATCGTTGTTGCAGAGGTTGAGCCTTCATAAGATAATACCAATAGTGAAACTTGTTAGAGGGCAGAGCATAGAAGATGATTATCATGCTGTTGATGACTCTCCTTGTGTCTCTTATGATCCACTCTATACAGCTGTGCAACTTCCTGGGAAATCTACGGGAATATTTGTCCCCCAGCCTCTTTTATCTTTACACCTCTACCCTTTTTTCTGGGGAACAGAAACTCATATCTCTCTTTCTCTCTCTGCAGACAGTATGATCAGAGTGGGAGGAGACTACCAGGCCCAGATACCAGAGTTCAAACCAGGTAAGCAGAGAGAGAGAGAGAGAGAGAGAGAGAGAGAGAGAGAGAGAGAGAGAGAGAGAGAGAGAGAGAGAGAGAGAGAGAGAGAGAGAGAGAGAGAGAGAGAGAGAGAGAGAGAGAGAGAGAGAGAGAGAGAGAGAGAGAGAGAGAGAGAGAGAGAGAGAACAGAGATGAGTTAAAAAGGAAGATGAACAGAGAGAGGGTGGAAATCAGGGCTGAGAAGGAGACGTAGAGGTGAGGAGACGTGAAGGACGTCGAAATGGAGGAAGGAGGGGGATGCAGATGACGAGAGAAATGAAGGTCAAATGACCAGATCCGGAGAGAGAGAGAAATGTAGACACTGGCACGTGTTGCAGAGTTTGTCCTTGTTCAGTAATCTTCAGTTGAGGCATATTGAAATGCTGCATATTAATCTTATAATGGTAAAGTCTTAAAGTGTGTTAAATAATTAGTATTATGACACTCTGCAGTGAAAAGCTTCTTTTGAGGTGGGTGTCAAATCTAGCTCTGCAATATTCAAACCCCTTATTTTATTTATCATATCTGCTTCAGCAAATGGGCATCAAATAGTATGATACTGGAACAGAACAAAGCTAATTTGACATTTGTTTTAGTACAATCATGAAAATCAACCTGTTACCTTGTAATAGATGTAGAAGAAGATGTAGTAGGAGTGGCTGAATGCTGAGAAAACAGTCACCGGTGATGAAGTTGTCTCACAACCACTGGATCGCACCAGATGAGGGGAGAAGCAGGCAAACGAGCCTCGTTTAACGTCTGGATTTTGGGCAGAACGCAGGTGTTGAATTCCCAAAGTGGCTGACGTGCCGCCATCTTCCTCCTCGTTTTTTTCTTGCTAATCAAGAGAAAGGATGATATAACCTAGACAGGAGAAAACATGCAAATGAGATGGTGGAAGAAAGTAAACATTATTATGAAGTTTGATAAGTAGATAATCAAGCATTCAAATCTGTATAACTTAACACAATATGTGGATTTAAATGCTGCAGTAAAAACTGTCCTTGTTTGCTTTCGTTACCAGACAGTCCGACCCGCTACAGTGAGAAGGACCAGAGGAGCATGTTGGTCTGGTGTCCCAACACTCAGCTTTCTGATGCAATGTGTAAGCTACCTACATCACCTTTCATTCACTGGTGCAAGCCTAATAATGTGACCTTCAGTTTAATGGCTATATGCTGACCAGAGAATAACACCATCTCTTTCATTCATTTCGTTATATTTCCTTGTTGTCATCTTTCTTTCATTCATTGCTTGTTCTTCTCTACTTCCCCCCTCTTTTTCTTGTACTATATCTCATGTCCTTTTTACTGATGCTTCCTCACTTGTTAACCCTTTTTCCTCTCTTCGTATCCCAGTGGACGAATACATCCTGATGGCTAAAGAAAAACATGGATACAACATGGAGCAGGTACAACAGCCCACACTTCATTTTCTGTCTTATCAGAATGCACCAGAAAAAAAAAACGGTCCTTTAACTGCTCAGTTGACTTGTCACTGTCCCTGCTTGTCTGACCCTGTCTTCGTCCTGTCTGCTCGCTCAGGCTCTGGGCATGCTATTATGGCACAAACATGACGTGGAGCGCTCGCTTGCCGACCTGGCCAACTTCACCCCCTTCCCAGACGAGTGGACGGTGGAGGATAAAGTGCTGTTTGAGCAGGCCTTCAGCTTCCACGGCAAGAGCTTCCACCGCATCCAGCAGATGGTGAGACACTGGACAAATAAACACAAAGACACAGAATTAAGCACAAAAAACAATTAATATTTAATACTCAATTTTCTTTTTGATTCCTGTGTTTGTGTGAAGCTTCCAGACAAGCTGATTTCCAGCCTGGTGAAGTACTACTACAGCTGGAAGAAGACCAGGACCAGGACCTCTGTCATGGACAGACAGGCCAGGAGGCTGATCAGCAAGAGAGAGAAAGATGACAGGTATGAGATACCATGAAACCTTAATGATGCCCTGAAGGGAGTGAGACCGGCGGAGGGAGGGAAAGAGGGAAGAATGAATATTGGAGGAAGGAGACATTAAGTTCTAAGAAACGACTCCTCTGAGAAGTGACATTTACAAAGCAACGCTGTTAAATGACCCTCAATGAGCATGTCATCCTGGCAAACAAGAGTCATGAATATTAATGACATACTTTGATATTATTTCATGTCAATTTCAGTTGACATTCTCGAGCATTTTCTAAATATTTTTGATGAAATCATCAGAGAGTTGGCAGGGGACAGTGCTAAACCACAGGTGTGTCTGATGACTTGTTTTTCTTCTTGTAGTAATGATGAGATTGAAGAAGGAGACCCTGGAAGTGACAGTGACTTTGAGATTGACGCCAAGAAAGAGGTGAGCAATATGAAACTTAAAGCTACAGTAGACGAGATTGGAGCAAATATCATTAATAAAATCAATGATCAATCAATTATGTCACTATATCCTGACAGTAGTACATGAAACAGGTAACCTGAAAAAATAAATCATGTTCCTCTGTGTCATCTGGTTCTCCTCATGGCATCTGCAGTATTTCACACCAGAGGAAAACAACAAATCACAGCTAATCTGGAGTCGGCTGTCCAGCTGCCATCTCTGAGCAGCTGTCAATCACTCGCAAACTCCAAGCAAATTAGGAATCACTGATCAAAAATGAATCAATATCATGTTACGTTAATGCCTATTTGTCGCCTCAGTTGTTTCCAGAATCATCTCCTAGTGCACAGTTTAGCTGTAAAATGAGAAAGTTTGTGACCCGGCAGCCATGTTGAGATCTCTCTGAGAGAATGCCAAGCTC
Organism: Pterois miles; assembly: GCA_947000775.1. Lineage (NCBI taxonomy): Eukaryota > Metazoa > Chordata > Actinopteri > Perciformes > Scorpaenidae > Pterois > Pterois miles. The sequence continues at coordinate 11,203,717 of CAMQGK010000008.1, forward strand.
TGTACACATGACCGGAGCACAGCCAATAGGAATGCTTTCCATCTGAACTCACAGGTGATTGGTTAAAGTCTCCCATCATGGGCTAGATTCTTAAAAGCCTGAAAACAGAGCCATGAGGAGGTGCAGATGTCTAGTTTTCTCTCAGACCACTTGAATTTCAATATGCTGAAAGGTTATTCTGGATTTTTTGCCAAATTATGCCAAAAGTTGTCGCCTACTGCAGCTTTAATAGTGCTTTTCTTGAGTGTGTGTGTGCATTCTTATGTAAATTATTATTTCTTTTATTAGTTATGATTTGCCTGAGATTAGCCCAGCCAAATCGATGCCGTCTCCCCCTTCAATTTCAACTTCATTTATTATACATAAATGGACCGCTGTTCTCGTAACTGACAGAACCTGATTCCTAATATTCCTGCGACTTCTCCGTCCACGCAGGCGGTGAAACAGAACCCCAACAATGCCAACTCCGACAAGGCGACCCCCAGTCGCTCTGGGCCAGTGAAGAAGGAGAATATCGGGGCTCAGTACCGCCACCACCCGCTCAGAGCCCGCCGCAGGCCGCCCAAAGGCATGCACCTGGAGCAGGGAGACATTATGTCGGTGTCAGCCTCCCACGATGCGGGGGTGCTAACTATACGACAGCTGGACACCCAGTTGGTGTCACTCAAGAGACAGGTATGCACCTTTTTATATGTGAGTGTTTTAACTTATGTTGCATATTATGTCTTTGAACTGAAGGTATATGTGCACTTATAACTAGAAAAGTGCCATCTTGACTGCAAGCCCATCAGAGGCAGTTTTCACTTTCACATCATGCAAAAGGTACTTTCTCATTTTAGAGCTAAACTGCAGTTTTCTGTGTAACACCTCCTCTGAACAGAAACTCAGTCCTGCAGTGTTGAGCTCCATTAGTGGTTAGCTCTGTTAGCCAAACTCACCACAGGAATCTGCTGCCCACCGGCTGCTAACAGCTAACTAACTCTCCTACCGATATAAGAAGACACGCTGTGTTGTAGTCAGCACTCAGTTCAGTTTGTCATTAGCTAAGCAGTAGTTATACACAATTACTATCTTAACGAGGTGCAATTCAAGAGAGAAACAATTCGTAATCTGCAGTGGAAACAAGAGTCCAAACAGTTGTTGGATCACTTGCGCCTACCAGCTGGTTAAGAGTAGTGAGGAGTCGGTAGGCATAAAATGTTTTCAAAAAGTGTGAATCACTGCAAACATGAGAGGTTCTTGTCGAGTGTACATGACCACAGAAAATATCAGGCAAGGTTAGCCATAGACAGGCAGACGCAGAGATGCACCTACACTCCTACGAAATACATAATCTCCTGGCAGAGATAATAAACTTGGGATCTGAAAGTAGTTTCAAGGGACACCAGCAGGATTATGTGTCTACCATCTATCTGTCAGTAAAGGTGAAAATTTAACACCTCCTCCAGAGCTTTATGGTGCAACAATATATTAATAAATTGTCACCTTTTTATGAGACAAATATAATGAATTCAGTCTCAGTGAGCCTTGTTTTTTACTGGTAGTATGAATGTTTTACAAGCAGGATTATACTGTAACTACACGTCTTTAACCAATAAATTTCCTACGCTGTCCCCTCTCTTCTTCTCTCAGGTCCAGTCTATTAAACAGAACAACAGTAGTTTGAAACAGAGCTTAAATGAAGGTGTTGACACTTTCAAACCTGCTGAGGTAAGTCTTTCCAACCATTTCTTTCTACACTGTCTCTCCTTTACCTCCTCCATCCATCCCCTCTTTGATCTCTGATCTGTCTTCAGTTTGTCCCTCTCCTCATGTCTTCACTCTGTCCTTCCCCAATTCCCTCCCGATATTATTTCACCCGTTGTGGGACTGAGATTAGTTTTAATCTGCTCTTTTCTCTCTTGCTGTCATTTCCACCCCTCTTTCCTTTGCTCTTATTTCTCTCCACTTCCCTACTCTAATCTCTTCCCCCTTTCCTCCCTCTCAGCCTGTCCCTAAGATGAACTCTCGTTGGACCACAGAGGAGCAGCTCCTGGCTGTGCAGGGTGAGTAAAGGCTGCAGCATCATCTTCCTCCCTTCTCACCGAGTCACTTTGTGTTCCGGCGCTTCACTTCCGACCGTATTCATATTTTCCACACAGAGAAACTGCATGTGTCAGTACTGGAGAAGCAGGGCACTGACGCATGCAGTGCAGGAGATATATCTCCTGAAAAATTACCATATAGGCCTTTGTGGAATCTTAAATCTACTTTATCTGAGGTGAGAAAAAGATCTTTTATATTTTTAATAGGGCTGTCAAAGTTAACGCCATAATAACGTTAACATAGAGACATTTTAATATTTTTGAAGCCATAATTGATTATTAGGTTGCAGCGGGCTCCGTTTTAAAGAGAGTGAAGATGCTGGCATCATATGAAACTAGAAAACTTCAGGAATCCATCAGTCCCAATCATATCATACTAGTTTGTCTCCAAGGAGGTTAAATAATGCTCCAAACTTGTGCTGAATTTTGCAGAGGGAAAACTGGCATGGCCATTTTCAAAGGGGTCCCTTGACCTCTGACCTCCAGATGTGTGAATGTAAATGGGTTCTATGGGTGCCCAGCAGTCTCCCCTTTACAGACATGCCCACTTTATGATAATCACATGCAGTTTGGATGATTTGAGCATATTTTTTATACTAAATGCAGTATCTGTGAGCATATCTGGACAATATTTATCATTGGTTTGTGTTAATTGATTTCCAATGATAAATATATACTTACATTTGCATAAAGCAGCATATTTGCCCGCTCCCATGTTAATAATAGTATTAAATACTAAACAAATTTCCCTTTTAAGGTACATTTTGAACAGATAAAATCTTGATTAATTGCGATTAAGTAGTTTAATTGATTGACAGCCCTGTATCATGTTATCACCATTTGTTGTATTGTCTAAATTGTTATACCCCATGTAGTGGACTCATTATTCCACAGTGCAGCATAAATCAGTGTGCAATAGATGGCCACTAACTACAGAGAGAAAGGTCTGTTTTGTTTATCTTGTTTTTTATTTTACCATCTCACTCTCCAGTTACAGCCATGATATGTTTATTTCCATTTCCACTCTTCCCATTGTGCTGGCCTTTATGATTCGGTGCAGCGGCGATAAATAGGAGCTACTGGGATTCAGAGTCCAGCTATGAATTAAAGTTACAGGAGAAGTAAAGCAGCTACTGTTCGTCATCAGCGTCCTCAGCGTCCGCAGCGCTCTGTCAGTTAAAGAGACAGTTGTCTAATAGTGGGGCATTCACTGAGGGTAATTCATTAGAGGAGGATTCATGGCTGATGAGGTTATTTATTGTTTGAGAGCTCTGCATGCCACAGCACCCATCTTAATATAAATTGGTGTTAAATTCTGTGTGAATTAGATGCATTTCGGTGCAGTAGCTAAGCAGCTTTAACCCCATCAGCTGTATTATGCAAACACAAGAAGAGAAAGCAGAAGCAGCGAGAAGTGAATGTGTTTTTTAACCTTTAGCGCAACGTTAACCCGACGTTTTTTTTCTTGGCAGCAATCCGTCGCTATGGTAAAGACTTTGCAGCCATCGCTGAGGTGATCGGGACCAAGACACCAGCTCAGGTGAGCATCCTCTTTCCCTTATTCTGATCTCAGTCTGACCCTCCATCCACCCAGCAGTTTACTCTCCTTGAGCTGCCTATCAGCTTTTCATCTCCTCTCCAATTTCCCCCTCATCCCTCTGTCTAGATGAGCGTTTTTCTTTATAGGATAACTATAATCTCTATTATCCCTCCTTTCATTTGTCTACTGACCTTGAAGGCAGCACAGCTTTCTGCCCTCCCTCATGTCTTCTCCTTCTCCGCTCGTCCGTTCAGGTGAGCTCGTTCTTCGTGAGCTACCGCCGCAGGTTCAACCTGGACGAGGTGCTGAGGGAGTGGGCGGCCGAGCAGGTGGCCACCAGCCGAGACCAGAGGGACCCGAGGAGGAGCGCCGAGGAGATGGTAGCCGCCGCAGATGGAGCTGCAGAGGAAGACGAGGTGAGCCGAAGACACGCATGATATAAGGAACACCTTGAGTTATTCATAGTTTCGAATTTTGAGAAACAAAAAACGGTACAATGTAAAACGACTTCATTACTCTACCACGAAAGATTCATCACACTGTTTGTCAGAGCTGCACAATTATGGCCAAATAGATAATCATGATTATTTTGATGACTATTTATATGTATTTATTATTTATATGACTGATTGATTTGATGCTGATTTTGATGCATTTTCACATTTAAATAAACAGCACTGCTTGATTTTCATTCCTGTGCAAATCTTTGCATCAAAATAAAGACTGATTATTTGCAGTACATCTCTTAGAAGTAAAATAAAGTTGTACCACAACTTTATACCCAAAATAAAATCTACAGAGCACTAAACTTTGTTGTTGCGCTACTACATTCCTGCTAATTAAAAATGAGACTTAAAATAAGGTTCTTCTTCACCTTAGGTTAACATCGCAGTCAGTCGTGTTCATGAAATTGTGGGAAGCCAAAGTTAATAGATAAAAATGCATAAAATATGCAAGTTGTGCAACAAGATGGCAACAACTTGTTGTGAAGTAAAGTCAGTGGAACAGGGGTGGGAGAATGTGACATCTAGTGGCCGAAGAATATCAATTACACCTTTTTTTTTTTAGACCTTATAAAAAACATTCAGAGTAAAAACTACAGCCTGGTGAAAAAGAGTTGTGCAACTTGGCCGAGACGTTTTATATAATAATAATAACATAATACAGCATGTCCAAAATCCAAGACATCACAGCCCAGAGGAAGAAACGGAGGAGATAAACTTGCAAGATATAAAGTCTGCGTCATTAACAGGACCATCAGCTTAATGCTGAATCATACAGTCAGCTCTCAGAGCCTAAATGCTTGTTGGTGCTTCTGGTGGATTTAAAGTTGATACCAACTTGTCTGAGTATGTTGAGCAGAAGGAGGTGGTTGTAACATTACGTTGTGTCCTCTGTTCCTTCTAACTCTTCCTCTCCACCTCCTCCCTCTTCTTTGTTTTCTCACAACTGTTTTTCTCCTTATCTCACTTCATCTCCTGTTGTCTACACTGTTTGTCCTCCTCACCTCTGCCTCCTCCTTCCCCTCAGGTCAAAATGGAGGACTCTCCCTCGGACGCCGCCGGCGGCTCCTCTCCTCCCTCCTCTGCCCAGACCCCCTCCTCCCTCTCCCAGCCTCCTCCACTGCTGCGCCCCGCCCCTCCCTCGGCTCCCCCCAGCCTCCTCCGTCAGCCCCCTCCCCTGCAGACGCGCCCGCTCCAGAATCGAGCGCCCCACAACCACCCTCCGCCGCCGCTCATCCGGCCTGCCGCGACCGCCTCGTCCTCCTCCACCACCGGAAGCTCCAGCCTCAGGGCTTCTCCTCCCAGCTCCTCCGCCGCAGGGCAGATGCCACTGTCGCTGGTCGGGCTCAAAGTGGAGCAGCCCAACTCGCATTGATACACTCGACACATAGACGACAATAGGAATAGAAACACACACCAATTAGCATGCAGACACACACTTTCTCCTCTCTCTAGAGAAAATTCCTTCACCCTGTAACTCTGTCACTCCTAGCCGCTGTTCCCGGGACCATTACGCATCACATGACCACAAGATAGCACACTCATGTCCTTAAGGTGACATCACAGCTCAGAAAATGCAGGAAGAGTGGAACTGTGGTCCACTTAGTAAGGCAGCGGCCTGAAGCCCCTTTACTGTACTAACAAACACCTACCTCCAGACCATCATTCTCTCTCACACACACACACACACACACACACACCCACACTACAAACAAGCTAGGAACTGAAAACCAACACTACCTGCACACCCCTCCCTGAACAACACAAAAGAGAGACACTGGATCATCAAGCTGTCGAAGAAAGCCATGACCGCAGACAGCGAAACCCACCTGCTCGTTTCCATGGTAACTGCTGCACATCTGGATCGTGGAGGAGTGTGGTTGAACACACACACAATATATATCTCTATATCTATACTGTAGGTTCCATTGGTGGCAGGTATCACTTCATCCAGACAACCTTCAGGAAAATCTAATCGTACATAAATGTGGGAGCCACACCTCCTCCTGAGGGGTCATGCAGACGACAGGGTCATTCAGATGGATGTGAAGAAACGAGCCTTGTTTTTCCCCCATTGAGCTTCACTTTAAAACTCAGACCCTCGGGGAGGAACGAAAAGGGTACTTTGGCAAAGACATTAAGCTTTGCACTTGATGCTATGAGTTTACTGCTGCAGCTTTTAATAGCTGAATGGAAACAAGAGCGAGCTCCCGTCTCCCTCTCCTCATAGCCATGTATTACTAATATTAACTGGAGTGATGTTTTCCCTTTTTTGACTAGACTTTTAAAGTGGCCCTTAGGTAGTCAGTTAGTTACTGTAAGTAGTTTAGATAGTGCATTCTTTATTATTATTATGATGATTATTGACTGGGCACTAAGGAGAATAAGAGCTGTTTAATACATGTGACTGGACTGTCTCACGTTTGCCACAGCTTGTTTCTCACTGGCTCGGTGTTTGAAGTTTGCTTAACTGTCCATTACTTTGGAGGAATATTTTCAGTAGTCGTCGGCCGCTGTGGAGAGCAACTCAACAAAATATGTAGTCGTAGCTTTACAAAGTGAATGGGATGCCTGACCTTCCCTGACCTTCAGCAGATAAACTGTGCTGCCAAAGTCTGCTATTGCTTTAAAAGCTGAACGAGAAATCGCCATGTCTCCAATTAGCTGTTCTGCATCAAAGAAGAGTCTGTTTGACATTGTACCACGTTGGCTCGCTTCCTACATGTTAGACACAGGAATAAGTCGGCATTTTGGGAGCTAGATTTAATGGCTTTCTTGCCGAGTTAGACGAGCAGACTGATACCACGGTCGCATAACCAGCAGCAGCTGGCTAACTTAGCTTAGCACAAAGACTGGAAACAGCGTTCTCTGTCCAAAGGTGACAAACCCACCAACCAGCACCTCTAATGATCATGAAATAACATGTTATATATTGTCTAATGTGTATTGTTTTCAGTCTATGCTAAGCTAAGTAGCATCATATTAGCTGTACAGACAGCAGAGTGGCAAGAAAGTGTATTTACCAAAATGTCAAACTTAGGTTAGTCGAGGTGCTTCAGGTCACTGTTTTGGTAGATGTGTCGATGTAAAGCCTTCTGAGTCCAGTTAAGGCAGCTTTCTCTCGTAGTTTAAAGTTTTCTGCCTCTGAAATGCTTAATTTAAATCACTGCTGGTGTTCAGAGCTCGCGGTGATAATCAGGCAACCCCTTAAACAAATGACTGATATTCTGTGGTTGTACTGCCAGAAAGTCCTCTTCACGGTGCAGCTGCCTGTGCATCGCTGCCCTTTTCAAGCAGATCTGGGATCACAAGTCATGTATAAATCTGTCTTTAAACCGTGTTCAGTGCTTCTCCACTAATTCAGGCCTTCAGCGTTTGAGTTCAGCGCGGCGCTGAGCGGGAATGGAAGCGGCCAATCACAACGTCGTCTGGCTTTAAAGTGGCTTGTCTTTTGACTTTGCTTGGACTTCTTAACAATTGTCCCTTCCTCCAAAAAACTGCTTGTGTGTACTGTATGTGAGAAGTTGTTTACATTGTGGAAACTGAAGTTGTTTGTGTTTTGAATTTTTTTTTTTTTTTTTAGAATAAATAAATGACCAAATAATACAGTGTTAACGTGTTTTTTGTACACGCACAACAGAATGTGATCGAATTATATTTTTCCTCCAAGAAAAAACACCTCCAAGCGTATTGTGTATGACTGTTATTTGTGAGCTTCATGTGCACATCATCGGTTATCAAATGCCAAGTCTTGTCAAAACACCATCTGTTGACTCCCAACAGGTTCGGCCACCTGCAGCTCCCACATTCCTGAGCAGGGCTGAGGACACTCGAGCTCTGTGCTGGGCTTTACCTGTTCTGGGGATCCAATGATTTCATCACCGTCAGCCATGATGGAAATGCCCTCTAGTCACATCGGACGGTATCAGTTTAAACCAATACCACGTAGCTAGAGCTGTCACACATCTGTATGAACAAAGCTGCAGGATAGAGGGTACCACTCAGTCTGGATGCACCATCTACAACATCTCTGATGGAGGGAGAACCCCCGTTTTCACGTAATCTACTCGGAAATAGACCCAACCAGCAGAGCATACTACAGGTAAGCACCACATAACCCTGTCACACCTGTCTGCAGTGTTTTTGCACAACAAAGTGGTCAACTGCCTTTGGCCCCGGACCCCTAGGGGCCCCAAACATCACCATCTTGGTTATTAGAAGACTTGCAAATTTGTGAGTTAATTTGCATGACAGAGAGAGAGAGAGAGACTGCCAAGTCTTAACACAATAAAATATATTTTATATGTAAATACAGCGGCCTCTTCAGGATGAACTTTCTCTTATTCTATTATATATATTATATTTTATACATTATATATACAGTATTTTAGAAACAATATATATATATATACTGTATATATACTATATTATACACATTAAACATCTATTATGGCCCAGTCCACTCATGATTGTAACCACACTAACAGCGCAACGAAGCACCTTCATTAAAATGTGAAGGGTATAAACACAGCGGCCACTTTGGGATGAACTTCCCTTTCTCCAGCAAGGAAATTATATTTAAAATGTATTTTATGCGTAATATATTACATATGTGATATGCATTATGTATATTTTATATTATATACATTAAACAGCAAAATCATAATAGGTGTGCAAATAATAATGCTGAAATCAGTAAGTGTATAAAATTGCATAAATTGTATGAATCAATACAAACATGAATTAAATGTAATATTACTGTATAAATAAAAGTGTTAAAGCTAATTATTAAAATACAACAGCCACTCCGGGACAAAATTATATATAAAATGTTTTAGCTATATAATAAATATATATACATGTTACCTATATTTTATATACATAGCAAAATCATAATAAATGCATGCTGAAATATATCATTGATTAAAAATGAAATGCACAAATAGTATAAATAGACAAATATTAGTTTAACTGTACTGTATAAATAAAATACCAGAGTAAACCAGATTATTGCACAGCTAAATTATTGCACTAAATTATGGTATTATTATTTAAGTCAGTATTGCAGTTGAAGATATGATAAATTATGAGGTTATAACTGCCGTTAAGGGGAAAAACATAATAAATATATGTATAAATGTACAACAACTTACAATCAAAGGAAAGGAACATGTCTGTTTTCGAGAGCAGACAAGGGTAGATTTGATCCTAAATACAAGCTGTTTAAGCTGATAACATGTTTGGTAATAAAGTAGAATAAACTAAGTCTTAGTTTGAGCCGTTAATGAGTTGATGTTTTTAATGGTAGCCACATGGAACTGACTTTAGAGGGTGTTTCCCGACGTACACTAAATGGCGTTGCGCGTCGTCAGTAAGGGCAGCTGGAGAAGTCGGCACTGATTCAGGCTCAGTGTTGGAGGGTTTTATAACCACTTCCTGCTGAATTCTTTGGGATGGCTCTTACATCTAGAGGGAGGAGGTCTGGAGTCATGGATAGATTTAAAAAAGATAAACTCACATGTAGAAATGGAAGTGGTGCAGCAAGCCACTGATCCTCAGGAACCCTTCATGCACACCTGAAAGTGACCCAGACAGTGATTTCCACACCTGAACAGGATATCGGTTAGTTGGTTGACGCCCCCTTCAGCTAATATGCAGCATCAACATTTGTGCCTCACAAACACGAACCAACAGCATGTTTTCATCATTTTCACGCAGAATCTGAAACCCAGCTGTCATTAAGACAACCTGCTAGAAACACACAGTAGTTTCACAGTTAAGCAGCAGTTACACTACTTTTCTGTCACGTTTTCATTCGTCTTTACAGGAGTAGAGCTGTACTACAATGAAGAGGGGAATGATATTAAAACAGAATATATAACAGTACATATATATATATATATGTGTGTGTGTGTGTGTGTGTGTGTGTTCACATGCTGAGCCCATCTAAACCCTGCTGAATCTGTTAAGCATCAGGACTACCCCAATTAGGGCTTTAAGTTCTCAGAAAAACAGCCATTTGAACATCAACGACTGCATGAAACCGCTGAGGATGACCACACGTCATGACCGAGAGTTTCAGCTACTAAAGCTAAACTAAACCAGCTTTTTTAACCCCATGAGGCAACAAGCTTGGTGCACCTTTTCCACACCCTCTATTCTCCTCTTTTGACTCGTCTTGCCTCTGTAACATAGTCTGATACTTCTGGTTACAGGTTTTAGTGTTTTATCATTTTCATTTAGTCTGTATTTTGTCTGTGCAAACACTTTGTAACTATGTTTAGAAAGGTGCTTTACAGATAAAGATTATTGTTATTATTATTAGTATTGAATGGATGTCGCAGTGAGAGCTTCCTGGAAGGGCACACGGCCCTCCGACTTACCACATTTATCCTGCTTTTTGCATGATGGATTTCAGAGGCAGACTATCATTATATCATTGTTTTTATTACTATCATTGTAATTTTTCATCATTTTGTCTTTGCACAAAAAAAACAAACAAATAATACATTTTTCAGGAGTTGATCACCCCTCCCAACCCCAAACCCACCACTACAGTTACAGTTTGCTCAAAACACATTTAAAATCAATGTAAATTACAGCAATGTAAAACGAAAATAATGTAAAATAAAATCAACCCTGAAAGAGATAATATAACAGCAACAGCCAGAATAATAATTAGAATCCAATACCCAGCACCTTAATACAATGATCAACTTTTAAAGAAAAAAAAATCTGACGTATTAAAAACTGAAAGGAAAAATAATAAAAACGACAGTGTGTCATTGTGAAAGAAAAATAAAAAGTTAGGTACAACCAGATGACGGGACCCGGTGTCGTCCCCTTTCTCTAAAACCCCCCCGTGAGTGTGTTTCTTCTGCTTTGATAAACTGGAGCATCAACGCACCGTGACAGGAAGTGACGTCTTCTGGTTTGTGGTTTTGAACGTGAACATGTGCTCTGATATGAGAACGTTTTGGCGAAGAAGTCTTTCTCTCTGCTTCAAGCCATTCTGGACCGATAAGGCCTTTAAAAGAACAGACAGATGAACAAAAAAACAAAACAAATGGCCAAAAATGAAGGAGCAGTAGTCGTCACCACCATCAACATCTGTAAATACACCGAGAACTGCTGTCTGCACTTGGGAGGGGGTTGTGTTTAATCCCATACACTCTGGACTGTGTTAAAGGTGCACTACACCAAAAAAAGGCAGCAATGATATGATCCGACGTGGCCCTACACACCCCTCCCAGCCCGAAAAATCCAAGTCTGTACAAACTAAGAATTTCCAACGACACAAAAATATATTATCAAATTAAAAGTAGAAGAAGAAAATAATTCATCATTCGTCGTCGTGGATTCTTCTTTTTTTTTCTCCAGTGATCTTTTATAATATACACACACATACTGTTTGTTACCAAAGACACCTTGTTTGTGTGTTTGCTCTCTGGGAACAGGTGTAGCGGATGGGTGGTGTGGTCGGTGTGGTGGTGGTGGGGGGGACGGGGACAAGAAACACGTCGGTTCAGGTTTGACATTCTGGATATGAAGGCGTGATGCCAACCGATGTGATACCAACATTAAAAAAAAAAAGTACAAATAAATCATTCAAGCATTTATGTGCTGACAACAAAAACAAACCCCAAATTTAATTCTACAAAGAAAGGCAACATAAAATCCATCGACAACCCCGTCCGCCAACTGTCCTTCCCTCCCCAGTTTCCCATATGCCCCTCTTTTCCAGTGCACAACTCTTTTTTAAAAGCCATAAAAGAAGAAACTTAAAAAAAAAAAAAAAAGTACGGACTCGAAGCCACGTTGCCGCCCGCACGATCGATCAAGTCTAACTGGACTCGGTGGCGTGAGAGAAAGTAAAAATGAGGAAGGATGAAAGGGAGTGAAGAGGCGAAAAAAGATGGATGTGTTTGTGCTGAGTTTGAAGTTAGAGGGAGAGAGGGTGGTGGTGTGTGTGTGAGAGGTGGAGGGAGGTGGAGGGATCAGGTGGATTATAAAGTTTATCGTGGGGCGGGAGGGGAGGTTTGGGTGTGCAGGTGGAGGGTGGAGAGGGTCCTTTAACCAACAGCAGAGTTCTTCCATCCAAAGTCCATGTGTAGGTGTAGGTGTAGGTGTGTCAGAGAAGGGCTGTGGGCTTAAGCAACCAAAGTCCTGGCTCAGTTGGAGTCCATTTTGGAGGAGAATCCGAACAAATTCAATCAAAACTCCTTTGAGTTTTCCAGCAAAATAAGGCTCCAAACTGTCTCGACGATCAGCCACTTTGTCAGAGATTCAGAGAGAAAGTCCTTATTTATTTATTTTTTTCAGCGATTCCCCCACTCTCTCTTTGTCCTCCATCCGACTCCCATTTATGTTTTACCCGGTTTCCCTCCTACCCCAAAAAGACTTGGCAGCAGAAACCGTGCAGAAAAAAAAAAAAAACTGAATAAATAGCAGGAAGAAGTGACAGGAGTGGTCAAAGTGATCAAAGTGTGACTACTAAAAATCGGAGAGAGCAGATTGGACATGCAGAAGAGTGGAACGTCTAAGTAGAACGTGACGAAAAGAAAAAACAAACCCAGCAGGGAAGAGAGGACCTCGGTCTATAAGTACTTCACAACTCAGAGGAAACAACTCGGAGTTTCTAATGGCAGGGCCTCGTGAACTTAAGGAACAAAACTCCTAGAAAGAATCGTTTTCTAGTCTCAGAGAACCGACAGCCCTACTTCAGACCTTTGTCCAGATAACAATCGAGTTATTTTTTTAAAGTGATCCCACCCTTTAGCTTACCTCCACGGTGCTCCCACCCTGCTTACAGCATCATCCTCGCTATCACCCCCTCTCCACCTTCACCTCCACCCTTTAATCTCATCTCTTCTTGCTGCTGTTGCTCCGCACTCACAGTTTGAGCTCGTTGGCAATCTTTGAGGCAATGTTCTTGAAGGCGATGGACGTGCCCGAGATCCGCTTGAAGCGCACGCCGTTGAGGGAGAGCCGCGGCAGCTTGCACACCTCCATCTCCCACTGGACGAAGTCGTCGCGCGCCGGGTTGCCCGACACGCACAGCAGCATGTAGCGCTCGCGCAGCTCGTACTCGCAGCTGTTGGAGTCGAGCACCTTGCGGATCTCGCGCATCATCTCCATGGGCTCCATGGACGACGTGGTCTTCATGGACCAGGTGAAGCGGAGCGAGCGCGGCTTGGCTGAGTCCTTCTGGCCGCCGATGGCCGGGGGGGTGCCGGTGCCGCCTGAAGGGGGAGAGGAGAGCAGTGAGAGGGGAGACGAGCGGGAGGAACAAGACGTAAGAGATGGCTGCATGACAAATTAAATATGAGATTTAAGAAGAAGAAAGATGTGAGGGGCCAAGAGTTACGACAGGATGCGACAAGAAAGAAAATGAACAAAGACGGGGGAGGAAAAGTAGAAAAAGGGAGCAAGGACTGGAAAAACGTGTGTGGAAAGATACGAATGCAGAATGAAAAATGAGACAGTGACTGCTATATAGTCTGATATAAAACCCATTAAGACGATATTTTGATATATTCTGATTTGAAAAAGACTTTTCAGGACATTCGGTGTCGAACGCAGCAGTAACAGAAAACTGTAAGTGACAAAATGTGGGAGGGTGGAAGGTTTAGAGCTGCTAAACTAAAGCTGATCAGATCTCAGTGCTGTTCATGCTGCACGCCTTGCTGTCCTGGAGTCTTTACACTGTTGTGGTTTTAACACTACATGACTGACCGGAGACACTACAACACCTTTCACTGGGAGGTCAACAAACGACGTTTTGTCACGGAAACGTGAGAAATATGCAGTAAATGACGTGACACCGCACGCGAGACACATTGCTCATGCTGTCGCTGGCACATGTGGTCACAAAATGGCCTGTTTCCACCAGTTTCCACTCTTACTATTTATTCCTCTCGGTGCAAGGACAACTTTGCTCCCTGTTGCATATTCAATACATACAGTAAGTTCCTATTGTTACAGGCAACGTTCCTCCCTCACGCTTCCCTTCGCTGCACTCTCATTGGCTGCAGCTCGTGGCCAGAGTCCCAAAAGGTCCAGATATTTAGCGTGTGAGACATCTGGAATGTGTCTGCAAGGCATCGGTGAGCATTAGGTATAAGAAAACCTTGATACACACAAATATCGCAATATTATGTTGTGCGATACTGCTGCTACTACTCCATTCTCCAAGACACTGAATAGATGTTTTATTAACCTCTTAAAAATCTGATATTCTATCTTTCTGAGGTTGTAGTCGGGTCAGTTTTCAGGAAGTGAAGATACTGACATGTGAAATTAGAAAACCTCAAGAATCCATTGGTACCAAGGTCATACTAACTTGTTGTAAAGGAGGCTAAATGGCTCCAATGTTACACTCAATTTTGCAGAGGAAAACCTGTCATGTCCATTTTCAAAGAGGTCCCTTGACCTATGACCTCCAGATGTGTGAAAGTAAAGGGGATCTATGGGTACCCACCAGTCTCCCCTTTACAGACATGCCCACTTTATGCAGTTTGGGGTTGTTTTTTGCATGCAGTATACATTTATTTTACTTGCCTATTCTAAAATGGTATATCTCTAGTGTGCTCTTTATAATATAACAGTTTTCCATTTTAAAAAGTTGCATTATATCACCTTGCGTACAGGATTGCAATATATTGAATAGTTACCCCTGTATTATGACCCACATTGTATCGCCAGATACACAGCCCTAGCGAGCATCTCAGCTTACGTCATTGAGCGCTTCACACATGATACTCGAGCGCCGATTTGCGAACAGCGAGCCGACGCCGCCTCACCTCTGATCTGGGGCTTTTGTCTGGGAGCCCCGGTCGTGTAGTGTGAACTAGGCAAAATGAGCACATTCATTATGGACGCATCGCCCAGTTGTTCATTAAATTAAAACTGCATTAGGCGCAAAGTTTTTGGCATCACTGGCCAAAAAAAAAAAATCCATAATAACCTTTCAGCATGTTTTAATTCAAGTGTTCTGACAGAAAACTAGACTCCTGCACTTCCTCCTGGTTCTGTTTTCAGGATTTTAAAAAATCTGGCCCCGGTCACCGGTCATTTCAGAGAGAGCGTTCCTATTGGCTGTGCTTCAGCTGGTGGGAGGTGCGTGGTATTTCCTCAACAGATCTCAACATGGATGCCGGGTCCCAAATTTTCTTTTTTTACAGCTAAACTGTAACTACAAGATGTTTGTGAGAACATCTGAGCAGAGAAACAGACATGAAAGTAACAGAATATTGATTCATATTTGGTCAACGCTGCCTAGTTTGAATGTTTGATCGGAGTTGGCGAGACGACGTTGACGACAGGCTCCAGATAAGCTCTGATTGGTTGTTTTCCTCCAGTCTGTGAAATCTTGCAGATGCCGCTAGGATACACCTGAGAGGCTACCTGTCTTATGCACTACCGTCAGGATATAGTGACCGTTTTATAAAAATGACCTTGTTTTCTCCATTTCCACCCACTGCTGCATCATTTATTTAGTACAGCTGCACTTCCATAAAGTTTGAGAGCTGTAATAAAGACCCTCATCTTGTTTTGCAACATGACAAGATTGGATTTTGAGATAGAAAACTGGGAAATCTGTTGTATGTCAGAGAAAATAGTAAAAAGTGTTACCAGATCCTGGTGAGGAGTTGTTCTCATCATTGTTGGTAGAGGAGGACAGAACACCACCAGACGTCTTCTCAGACTTGTCCACGGTGCTGCTCAGCATAGACCTGGGTGAAGGATGGGAGGGTGGAAGAGAAGGAGAGAGGTGGAGGAAGAGAGAGAAGGGTAGATAAAGAGAGGAGAGGAGAAGGAGGGGGAGGAAGAGGATGAGGAAGCAATAAGCAAAGAAAAGTGTGAGAATTGAGAGAATCATTTAGGCAAAAAAGGAGGAGGAGGGAGGAATGGAGGGATGATTGAGGAGAAGAGGGAGATGATGAGGTCGTGGAAATGAATGAAGACAAAAAGTAAAATTTCTTTAAGTACCCCTGTGTGTGTTTGTGTGTGTGCATGTCTTTTAGTTTATAAAATGTGTGTAGGTTTGTGTGTGTGTGTGTGTGACATGGTGAAGCTTTTGCTTGCACACAAACACACATTTGGGTACTTCGGCTCTGATTCCACCACACACACACACACACACACACACACACACACGCACACACACAGGTCAACCTCCACACCACCACTCTCACTCTCTAGGATGCTACCATTCGCTGCTAATCTCCCGTCCCCTGATTGGTCAAGCCGTCATCACCATCACCAACCAATTACACCCCGCCCCCTCTCCCAGCCATTCACAACAAGCTCAGAGATCATCTACTGATTGGCTCCAGTCTACTGATTGGCAGGCGGTTTCGGTAGTCTGGGGGGGTTTTGTAGGGTTTTTTTTTTCGGGGCTGCTCTGTATCTCACCTGCTCCCCTCATCCCGACCCTCTCCCTCATACGGACTCCTCGAGAAAAATCAACACAAGTTTAGTCTTTTTGAGGGCTAAGGGCAACAACTGGACTCTTAACACAGACAGTAAATCAGCTGGCTGAACACAGTCGCACTGCTCGCCACGCCTGCCTGAATGTTCCAATCCAACCACACCGAGCGTCGGCACCAAATATCTCATTCTCTCCCGACGGTTCAAATTTAAAACCGGAGCCACCTGATGACTCCGCAGCCCACAATGCAGATCCAATGCCAGTCCACTCTGTGGAACCGCTCCTCGATGGGAAGACGATGAGTGTTCGATGGGATGAAACGGATTGAGTTGCACCAGCCATTCATGAATCCATTACTAAGTTTAGTGTCTTAGTTAAAGAGGACCGATCACACTCATTTTCAGGTTCACACTTGACTTCAAGCGAGGCATTTTGGGCAGTTCACGAGCAGCGTTTCTCCCTTTGGAGTGGACTTTGGGCTGTAACTTTGCAGACCTTTTGCAAGCGTGATAGGTCCTCTATAAATATAAGTGCCATTGTTTGAAAACCTAAGCATATATGTATATATATATATATATATACTGTATATATATATATATATATATATATATATATATATATATATATATATATATATATATATATATATATATATATATATATGCACATAGGGAAAATTAGGTCCCAGAGTTAATTCTAACATGCTGTTTGCGGTCCAGGATCACACTAACTTTACCATTATCAGCATAATGTATTTGAGGTACACTGTGTTATTTCTCGGAAAAGTAATTTGGGGGCGTCAGTGGCTCAGAGGATAGAGTAGGTTGTCCACCAATCAGAATGTCGGGGGTTTGATCCCCGGCTGCTCCGGTCACGTGTTGATGTGTCGAGACACTTAAACCCAACTTTAAGTGTTGCCGTGTGAATGAGTATTTAAATCCTGATGGGCAAAGCTGGTCACCTTAGCAGCCTCTGCCATCAGCGTGTGAATGCTGTAATGTAAAGTGCTTTGAGTGGTTGGAAAACTAGAAAAACACTACCTAAAAGTCCATTTACCATAACTTAAAATATTACTTAAACAGGTCAAACATAAACCAGCTAATTTTGTGAGTTCAATCAGTTATCTACGCAGCAGTTACTCCTGCTAGGTAAGACGTATAAATACTTTGCAATACCTAATCTCTATGTAAGAAGTCGTTTGTGAAGTGCAACCTGTTAATTCAGTAATTTATAAAACTACACTTATATTATAACTATATATAACTATAAGAAAAATGGAACTAAATATAACATTTGGACAAAATCTAGATCAAAATGTCGTGGTTCATGTTAGATCGGAAAACAGCGTTTCCAATGAGATGGAGCAGAATGGAATGGCTTGGAATGGATTGGGCTCATACACAATGTGAGATGGAACAATTTTGGACCAGGATGGAATGGTTTGGAACAGAACGGTCGGCACAGTGAGGGCGAGTCGTGCGACTAAAGGAGGTTAGGCTCATTAATGATCCCAGCACGGCATAGAAACCTGTATTAGTAACACTGGACCTGCACACAGGCTGTTTAAACATCCTATACAGCACAAATATGTAACATACACACAAATATTCTCTCTCACACCAGCAGGACAAGACTGAAAACACACAAAACAAACTTAACGAATAAAAGCAGAGACGACTAATCACATGCAATGGAAGGAAAAGTGACACAAATTCAACAGTTTATGATCCTAAATTCATTCTGTTGTGGGAAAAGACATCATTCCTGTTTTGCCCCATTAAAAGAAAATAATAATAACCAAAATATCACACCTTCTGCAACAGAAATATGGTTAAAATGCAGCACATGGGAAATGACAAGTGGAAAAATTTACACAAGGATTTCTCAAATAAAGAAGTAAATTGGTGAACAATGTAAAACTAAGTAATCTGTGCCATTTTGCATGCTCTGTATGACTTTAGCTAAATATGATGAGGGATGCAAAATGGCTCTCAGAGGGGCACCACGACATCAAGGGGAAGCAAAAAAACTGATAAGATTACATGAACCTAAGTATGTCTCACTTTTAACTTTTACTGTGCACTACATGGAGTGCACTGTGAATACATTTAATTAAAATCTACTCATACACTTTTAAACCAGATTAATTACGTCAAATGTAATGACTTATGACTCCTTAAATAGGCCAAATGCTTTGCTTCTTGTATAGAGAAGTTAACAGTAGTTCATAATTACTCCATTATAATAAAATAATGTTAAATCTTCTAACCACCAGGTGGAGCAATGGTCTGGATTAAAGGAAAATTGCTCAACCTGCTGGTAAAAAGCAGAAAACACACTCAAAAGCAAATGTGTGAGATAAATGTGGTTGTGCAATGTGTTCGTGCAATGTGTTCAGCATGTACATTTATAAATGTACGGCATGTCACCATGTGTTTCATATAGTAAATATACACATGTATGGAGACAAGATGTGTGTTCATGTAAATGTCTGGGTGCAAATGTTTGCATCAAGTGTCATCAGTGTGTGTTCACAGCATAAAGGTCTTTTCCAGCCAGAGTAGGTCAAAGCCATCCAGTTCTGTTGCTGCTGCTGTTAGAGAGCCAGTGCCAGAGTGAGAACAGAGCGATGAAAGAAAGGAAGAGTGCAGCCTCCAGAAAAAAAAAAAGAAAAAAAAAGAGTGCAGCCTTAGAAAACACTGCAGCCCCATCCCTCCCGGGTCCTCTCCTCCTCCTCCTCCTCTCTGCCTCCGTCCACAACTACAGCCAGCGACTAATAATTACAAATGACTTCCCCTGTGGGAGTCGTACCAAAAACCAAAAACACAACTTCGGTCTCTAATTTGAGTCTATTGGCTGGACCGATGAAGGCAGAGATGTGAGATGGGTGGTAGTTTGGTGGGTGGTGTTAGCTTGGGTAATGGTTAGCGACGTTACAACACTCCTGGTTAAGTAACACAGCCGATAACAGCTACTTTTCTCTCTCATATGCTAAAAAATATCAGGAAATTTGTATAGGATGCTGTTCATGGGAGGACATTTTACACCATTACCTCACATATTCAGAGAGGAAGATCTCCATTAAGCTCAAAAGAAAGACATTACCTGCACCTGGAGCTAAGAAAGGGAGAAGTTTGATCTATTGCACCATTAAGACTAAATCTGGGACGCTATGGTTGTTGGGGGGATATGAGCTCACACACACTCTACCTAAAAAAAAAAAAAAAAAAAAAAAAAAAAAAAAATGGAAAAAGGAGGGATGAGGAGGTGGTGGGTGGGAGGGAGGGAGGGAGGGACGATGGCGGGACAAAGAGGAAGAGGTGTTATTGTGCCGCATGATGATGGAGTGAGTAAAGTGAGTGGGTGGCTGGGTGAGAGGGACGTTAGTAATAATAAATAAATAAAAACGGGCCAAAACACGGCACGCAAAACCAGAAGGCTCAAAAAAAGGGGCCAACCACAGAAAATAAAAAGGAGGAGAAAAGATAAGGCTCAAGGCACAAAAGGAAGATTTCAACAAAAAGCTGCACGAAAACACCAAAAGGGGAGGAAATATATATATATATGTAAAATATATATGAAGAAGAGAATAAACGTATATATATAAAGGGGTTATATTTAACGTTGGGGGTGTTGCCTACCTTCTCGGAAACCTGAACGACAGATTTCTACAAAACAAAAGAGGGATAAAGAAAGAAAGAAAGAAAGAGAAACAAACGTATATATAAAAACGTATCGATTTATGACTTTCCTGTAAAAGACAAGCTGCCCTCTGAGTAGCAAACTTGGGATTGAAGCAGCAAGCACATTACATAACCCAATAACCTAATAACCAAAAAAAAAAAAAAAAATCTGCGTTACTGCCATCCATGTTCAATGTGAATATGTTGAATTACTGGTGTGAACAGACATTATTAAAAATGCACACCAGAGACACCATAGAGGGATTTAATGAGCTCTGTGGGAAAATTCTATTAAGAGACCCAGTTTGAACACAGTCACCACCCCACCCCCCCGTTCCCAACATGAAATGAAGCGCTCCTCCACACAGTGCAGTCCTGGGTGATCCTGGAAAGAAGTGCTAGCGAGGTGAAAAGTTCAGATGTGATAAAAAATAATAGAAAAGGGAGAGAAAACCAACTCTTATACACACACAAAGACATTTCAAATGAAAATGCACAGGTTAAGCAACAACGTAATCTTGAACACACATTGAGGAACTTAATCTTACACACACATGCAAGTACACCGGAGACCAAGCAGGAAAATGCAGCGGTGAGGTTATATGATACGTTAATAAAACACATGGCTTTAGTGTATGTATATATAGGTGTGTGTGTGGTCAAACTGCACAAATGCAACACAATCTCTCTGTCTCCACCGCCTCTACTTCCTACCAGCACGCCAAGTTGTGTGTGCATGTGTGTCAAGGTGTCCCCACTAGCGGTATTTATAGTTATAGGGAAAAGTGATATCTCCGGTGTAACCATGGATACTGTCGCCACGGAGCTACAGTATCTCTGAGTGGGAGGCCTCAAGAGTGGCCGTGCCTGTACCTCCGCCTCTTGCACTCACACACACCAACTCTACACCAACACCCACGCATGCAGGCAAGACACTGTTTTTTTGAACATTTCTGTTGTATTCAAGCTTAAAAAAAAAAAAAAAAATCACCAAAAACAAGCGTACACTTTTAGTCCCTTCCTCACACATTTAACCTGCTCTCAGTGTTTCAGCTGCTCACTGGGCCCTTCCTCCTGCCACCTTTAAACCCTCACTTCCTGTCACTTCCTACCACTCTTGACGGCGGCCTCCGATTATAATATGTCAGTCGGCCTTGCTGCTCTTTTTTCAGTCTCATCTGCGCCCTTTTACTTTTCTCCCTTTCTGACTCAGTTGCGCACGCAGATTTCATCACCCTTCATACATGATTTACATCAAGTCTTTTTGCTATGAAACTAGTAGAAACTAAAAACTAACAGATGGATTAGCAAGTATAAATAGCAGTCTAGTTGTCATAAGACGCTGCAGTCAAAGAGCTGGTAGGTTTTTCCTTCCCTTCCACTTTTATAACCACAATGTACTGTCTTCACCTCACTGTATTTACACAGTTGGATCAAAACTACAAAAGCTGACTCCATTTCCAGAGACAATATTAAAAAAATCTAAATAAAAACAAGTTTAGCTCTGATTACAACCAGGTACCCATAAGAGCAGCTTTACTGCTGCAACCTGCAGTAGATGAAAACTGGGCCAGACATGCAACTAAAACCAAAATTACTCCTCAGTCACCACTGCTCCAAACAAAATTACAGAGGAGACACAGCTGTTCCCGTCCTCTCCCTTTCTACTCCCAGTGGAGTTACAGATCAGCACAAGTTTAGTGATAGGGATGAGATGAGACCAGCCCCTTTAAAGAAATACTCTGAAAACCAGTGATGACATGGACGTACGGTACGCTGTTCCTGAGAGGAAACGAGCACATGAAATGACTTGTAACGTAAACCTAGTAATTTTCTCTTTAAAGCTGAAACCTCAATACTCAGAAAAAGCTTCAAACTGTATTTGTGCTGCAAAGTAGCTGGATAATAAATAGAACAGCTGCTACCACGACTGCTCTGCATTTACTAAACTACGAGTTTCTTTCGCCTGCCACATAACCTCTCCTGTCCTATCCATTACTTCCGCTCTCTTGTCTCTGATACTAGAATCACAGGGTATGATCTCAATATTCACCCTTCCCATTTCCCCATGCTCCTGCCTCTCTTTGCCACCACTCACCTGCGTACAAACTTGGAGGTGAACTTGCTGAAAATCCCCGTGGCGCCATGTGTCCTCCGGGCCTGGCTGTTGCCGTGTGACAGTGACGGGGACGCGGGCCCGCCGGGGTAGGCGGAGCCCTGCTGGTCCCGGGCGCCCCGCTGCTGGCCTGCGTGGAATGTGCTGCGGATGCCCACCCCTCGGGAGAAGTTGGTACGGTCCGACACGGCAGCGCTGCTGATGTTGTGGGCAGATGGGGAGGCACCCGGCGCCCGCTGAGGTGGGGCACTATAGAGGAGTGGGAGGAAAGAGGAGGGAAATGGAGTGGTGAAGAAAAAAGGTGACACAGCGGAGAGAAGGGAGGATGTGGCGAAGAAGAAAAAGGTGCGAAAATTTTGGTGAGGGATTGGGAAGAGGTTGGGAGGTGTGATGAGAGAAGAGGCAGCGAGGAGGAGGTGCGAATGAAGAAGAATTCAAGGTGGCGGAGATTAGACGGGAGACAAGAGAAAAAAAGCAGGAAATAAAGGAAGGAATGAAAGGGGAAAGGTAGAAGTTATAAAGAGGGGATGGGAGAGAAGAGGAGGGATGTGGGAGAGGAACAATTAGACAACACTAATAGAAGAAAATCACTCCCTTCTGATGTGCTACTTACCTCAGTGTAATGTCATACAAGTATCTATGTCTGTTCAACGTCTGCTCACCCTGTTGTTTCATATAATCCCTTAAATCAGCCAAGTCAATATTTAGGGCCACATTAGGTCACTAACACATAGATACACACAGTTAATCCTCTTTTCCTCGACTGCAGGGCAAAGCATCACAAACCTCCAGCTCTCTCTCTCTCACTCACACACACACACACACACACACACACACACACACACACACACACACACACACACACAGAGAGAGAGACAAAGACACACAAACACTTGCATACAGCACCTATTCCACTGAGCTAAAAGCTTGCATTTGCTTGGTAAGCATGTGTGCGGGCGTCTTCCATGCCAGCATGCAGCAGCAGTGCACCTGCAGCAGATAGCAAACACTGCAAACAGAAACGGCAAAAGCACACAAACTGAAAGAAAACAGGCAAATACCGAGTGTAAAACATACAGAAAGAGTTGATACAAATGGACCATCCACTGTAGGAGGCTGCAATGGGACTGGGACAACACTTAACACAAAGGTTGCAGGATGGTTAAGCTAGCTTTGCCCACCATTAAAGGGTAACTTTGGACCCCTACTTTCTCATGTTATTGTGACTAATGGGGACAACAATTTTCAAAATTGGTCCAGTATTAAGGGAGTACGCTGCAGCTGCTACACAGGCTGCAATGTAATCGCTTGGCACCGCTCATGTACGTCCACTAAAAGTGCTCGTCTGTGCCACAGACCGGCTCAGATTGTTATTATAAGTATCTAACAACATTACAGAGAAATAAAACCTTTTTCTTTACCTTTGCTTGATCCGGTCTGTTTGAGAGTTGGAGTGCTAGGAAGAGTTTGTTGTGTTGGACTACAGAAAGCATAGCTTAGTGTTATCTGATCTAATCTTTGGGGGCAGCAGTAGCTCAGTCTATAGGGACTTGGCTTGGGAACCGGAGGGTTGCTGCATGGACATGCTACCAGTTCACACTCAGTCCTTGGATGACCTGACTTCACTGAGTGTGAACTGGTAGCTGGAGAGGTGCCAGTTTGCCTCTTGGGCACTGCCAAGATGCCCTTGAGGCAGCTCCCTCGCTCTGACATCTCTCCATTAATGCATGTATATAGGTCCTGTTTGTGCATGTATGTATTTCGGGTCTGTGTGCACTGTGTAAAAATAACAACAGAGTGGGGGGTCAATAAAGTGAGCCTTCTTTCTCCTTCTAAAACATTTTCAACATCATGGCTGAATATTTAGATAATTACAACAATGTGGATGAGGCCTGACCTCTTGTGGCAGACAAGACCCATGGTTGTCTTTCCTTGACCACTTTTCCTTGACCTTGAAAACATCACGAGGTCAAGGAAAGATGTAAAGGAGAATTCATAAGGACTTAGGAAAAGACAACCATGGTGTTGAGAGAATCTGACTGCTCTTACACAATGGGGCAGATGTTATTGATGTGTTTCTGCCATGGTGAAACTACAATGTTGGAAGAATGACTACAAAAGGCGCTGCTTCCCCCCGTGTGTTGTTAAATAGCTCTGTCAGTAACAGGCTGCTTCACCTGCGGGGTGTGAAAGAGACACAGCAGGTCCTTCTGCTGCTGAAACACTTTACATCAACATAATAAAAAAATATCTGACCCAACGTGGACAACCGGTGAAAAATACTACTTCATAGGGATATATGTTAAATACTGAGTTAATTGTTTGAGTTATAGAGAAGGAGTAGGACCATTCAAGTGTAGGCTGTACTTCATTCAACTTCTTTTCAAACGTATGTATTTATGTTGATTATTTATTACCTGACAGTTTGCCATACGTCTACTATTCCTTTTATTTATTAATCTTGTTTTGTTTTTTATTTGGGAATTTGGCCGAATGGTGCGTCGCTTTAAATGCTGCGACTGCAAGGAATTGTGGGATGTTATTCTCTCCTTTCCTTTGGTCAAGGATGCTCCAGTGTATCCTCTGCTAAAGGAGATAATAAAGGAAGCACAGAAGCACCTTTCCTCTGCATTTGGTGAATTCAAACAGCTCATATAATGGCTGCTACCGCAGTCCAAGATGATACTTGATTAGACACAACAACAAACAGATCAAGCTAAGGTGAGCATTGTTTGTCTGTAGGGTCCCTTCCATAATGTTGTCAGACATTTACAATAGCAATCTGAGCTTGTCTGTGGCAAAAACAAGCACTTACATGGACGTGAAATGCTCGCTAATACCCGCTCAATACTGGACCAATTTCAAAAAATGTTGTCCCCATTACTCGCTTCGACAGGCTGACAAATTTTAAACCAAATAATGTTCAGCTTATTTTATATCTCTCACTTGTCTGATTTGAGTTCCCTCTCTCCCCTTTCTAGACCAGACATTTAGTCGTTCACTGATTTTTGAGCTACATCTGATCTGTAAAGACACATGCCATCACTGCTGACCTGCAGACTGACATTACACCATCTGTTACCACATGAAACATCACCTATCAAAAAACAGGGACATAATCCAAAATCTTGTAGTTCCCACATCTCTCAAAAATGTGCTGCTGAATATCTGCATTATCAGTTTTTAAGGACTGAATGGTGTACACTGAAAGGTGTACCTGCTGGAGCATAGCGGTGATGGTGAAAAATCACATGAGGGATTGAAAAATCAGTCCCATGCAGACCTCTTATACACTCTACAGAAAAATAAATAGGCTTTTCAGGCAAGTTAACAGTCCAAGTTTGTGATGAACAGCTTCAACACATTTTTTAATTCAACGTGGATGTGTTAAAGTTGTGCACCGAGGACGAACTTCAAACAGAGACGATCTATGGATAAAGATGTGAGGAAAGAAAGGCTGGATCAAGCAAGTTACTGGGGATCAGTGAGACATATTATAGCTATGTTGGCTGGGAAGGGACTACATAACAAAAGAGGAAA
Organism: Pterois miles; assembly: GCA_947000775.1. Classification (NCBI taxonomy): domain Eukaryota; kingdom Metazoa; phylum Chordata; class Actinopteri; order Perciformes; family Scorpaenidae; genus Pterois; species Pterois miles. Next base: position 11,229,616 of record CAMQGK010000008.1, read on the forward strand.
ATAGCTGTTTATAATTCCCAATTTGTTTCAACATATGGAGGCATTTCACTGTCACTTAGGGAAAAGAGTAGTGATGGACTGTAAAGAAGGTGTGTTATAAGGTAGGGGTGTAACGATACCATACGCATCACTATCCATGGACGATATTTGGCTCATCAACAGCGAGACGATTCAATGACTTGAAATCAATAACAGTCAGTGTGACTGTGAAATAAATAGCTGGATATTAGACAGAACAGGTTAGGACTCCTCAAAGTTTTCCTTGGAAGGGAATCATGGATAAATTATTTTTATATATATATATATAAAATAATTTATCCATGATTCCCTTCCAAGGAAAACTTTGAGGAGTCCTAACCTGTTCTGTTGTTAGTAAATAACGATTAATGGCAAATACATACACCTTATATTTGAAGACAGAGGAACTTCAGGCCCTGCTGCTTCAGTTCTCAAGATACAAGGCATTCCTGTACAAACACTGTTTATAACAATTAGGTAGCCTGCTTATAGTGTTCATTTGGGGTCTTTTCACACATGAAAATGTACGGAAAAACATGTTAGACTAACGCTGAATTTCTGTTTTGTTTTTTTAACTTTACTCCCTTGATACTTTGCCTCATGGCCCATCGTCTGCTTTCAATCTGGATACGTGAGGCTGATACTACGTGCACATCAATAAACGGGAAGAGGGACAAATAAAAGTGCTCTACAATACATCCATGTAACGGTGCCTAAATATACGGTGCAAATTCTTTGCATCGATGCAATCGATTATTTACCTTGCAAATAGAAATTAAGTCAATATACTGTATGTCCCCCGTGTAGAACAACACGCCGAGTACCTATCTGTGTAGTGGATGAATCGTTACACCCCTATCATAAGGTAGGGTGGCATGAGGTGGATGCAGAATGATGTGTCTTCATGGTGCAGCTGGATCATGTTCATGCTCGGCATACTTAATTTGCGTATAGTAGACTGCACCTCTACGTTATACAAATGTGGAGTTGCCTGTGTGCAGCAGTGCTTGCTTCATTGCAGTACACCATGAATAAAAAAATAATGCAAATTCATGAGAATGGTATTCGAGAGATGGGTAATCGGGGACAGCCGGATAAAAACAGGTATGAGTGTGACTTCAGGGCACAGAGTATGCACTGAGAAAAAAGGTGCCTATTCCTCATTTAGGGTAGAGTCTATGTGTTGGAGCGGTACCTTCTCTCCAGCGTTCCCAACCAGGTTCTGAACAGCCCAAGCTCACTGCTGAACGACGCATGCAACAGAACAAGACTTCAACATGGAGCAAACAAAACCACGTACAGCCAGAGGGCCACCTTGACATTTGCTCTGCAGGAATTTTAGCCTGACATTTGTTACACTAGACAACTGTAACAAAAAGGGTGGTGGTGAGAAGAGGAGGGGAGGGGTCTTTGAGGCTTGCACAGACAGCATTTAAGGTAGCTGAGGAGCAGATTCAAAGACCATCCACTGTATATTGTGACATGTGGACAGCAAAAAGTGGACTAAAACTCAAAAATATCAAAGTAGCCCTTGAAACAGACACCATCAAGCAGACAAGGTACGCAACAAAGCACCACACACACACACACACGCCAAGCATGCAGACAGTAAATAATCAGGCAGTCAGCTCAGTACTCCATTTCTTTCACTCAACAAGCCACACAGTCCAAATAACGCTTCATACGTGAAAACGGGGTTTTCCCAGGCAACTTCATAACTGAGGTGGGTTTACACAGCAGATTGAGGCTGTACGAGGGAGCGCCAAACAACCTCTGACACTGAAATTCACTTGTACAAGCCAGGGAAAATCCTTGTGTCAACAAACACAACATGAAAACCAAATGTGTAATAAATCTTATTAAAATATATATACATGCAACAGAATATACAGACACATTTTCACATTAAACATGCATCAACATGACTATAACATCTGCATTTTGTCTGGTTCTGCCCAAAAAAAATAATCTTTCTCTAATATCATTTCATATCATATCATTTCTCTTCAATATCACTTTTTTGGGATATATTTGATTGTGATTAATGACTAAACAACTGTCATTACTGTTGACTATCCATCTATGTAGATGGAGAATATATATTCTTATAAATCAGCATGATGGCGATCCAACCTTTAACACAGACTCTCACTAATGCAGCTTCGAAACTTACCTTCAAATGTCAATATTACTCATTTTATATGCTTTATATAGTGCTAATATTACAATGTCTGTCCCTTTTAAACTACAGTTACCAGATTAAGTCTGTTTACATTGCGCCCCTGATGGCCTCGTGGCTTAGAAGCTAAAAGGGGACCTCTAGATATATCTCTGAAGACTTTCCTTTCTTTAATAATAATAAAATATAAACAGAAATTAGCTGATACTGTGAAGACCACCTCACAACCAAGCTTACATAAAGGGCTGGTTTGCACACAGTTTATTATCTATTGAGGCAGCTGCGTGTGGAAACCTGATCTCTGCTGGTCCATAAATGAGTCTGCTTATTTCCTGTCTGGAAACCAAACAAGTAAAGCAAAAATACCTCCCGTCTGTCAGAGGTACAGTACAGTGGAACAACCTGCTCGTCTTGTTCTCAAGCTCTGACTGCTCAGTTACGGTCCGCCGGTTAGTGTGAGACTGACTGATTGGCCAAATATGTCAACATCTCCACACTGAGATTAGCTCGCACAGCTTTCCGAGCTCCTCAATCTACTTCTTGGCTGTTGCTAAGTAACTGGTGAGTCTATGATGGCTGGTCTAAGAAATGCTGGACATCTCACTATGGTGATGCTGTAGTGGTATATATAGATAAAGCAGTGTCATGTAGTCTCTTTGCTGCTACACTCAAGCTAACTTTACATCCTGTTTTTATGGTGCAGTTTAAAGAGCATATGTTTCCAAAACTGTACACACGGTACCCATCATAAAAAAAGGAAGGAACACAAGCGTAGATTTTTTTACAGGTCAGACTTCTATGCTTGTTTTTGGTTTAACAATTTTCTATTTCCGAAACTCTTTTTTACTTTGTCAGTGCATTTTTTGGTAACGCTTCATTTTACATTAACCTGTATGAAATTTCTTTGGAGTTACTGCGAAATTACCCCAATATTTAACTCAAAAATGAATAGAAAATTACTTTATTTTAAACATTAATTTCCCAATAGCTGACCATTAATTATTAACAATAAGTCACAATGGTGAGATTTGTATCTTCTATTAGGTTTTTCACATCTAATGAAGACCAGCACAGCTGTTTCTTAAAAAAGAAAGAAAGATATTCCTTTATTAGTCCCACAGTGGGGAAATTCAGTTTTACACTCTGTTGTTCACACAGTACATATACATGTCAATGGAGAGATGTCAGAGTGAGGGGGCTGCTCCTGACAAGCGCCCAGAGCAGTTGGGGGTTTAGTGCCTTGCTCAGGGGCACCTTGGCAGTGCCCAAGAGGTAAACTGGCACCTCTCCAGTCTTGGTCCATGGGGGACTTGAACCGGTGACCTCCGCATCCTAACCCAAGTCCTTACGGACTGAGCTACTGCTGCCCCTAAGGGCCCTAATTTAACCATTATATGCTATTTTTGCAAATCATTTTGAAATAATGTTTACAATAAAGCATTTTTTATAGATTTGAAGTAAATATTGGGGTAATTTGGAATTAATGCCAAATAAATTTCAAATAGGTTACTTGCCAATTAGCAAGCAAGCTAAAGCTAAGGAAGTGTGTTATGTTTGTTCCTGTGAACATGTATGTATGTGAGGTGGCTGTTGCCAAGCAGAGCAGTTTGTGTTTAATAAAAAGAGCTACTAAAAATCCAACTCTGATCGATTTCATGATATTGAGGGGGGAAATACTGGCAACGAGGTCGCGGTGGTGTGCCAGGATTTATCACTGTATAAACATGAATTAAAAAGTAATCGTAGATTTTTGGTGTAGGTAGCGTCCCTTTAATCTAACAGCGGTGGAAGGCTTCAGAGCCGACAAATCATTTCATCCTGTCTTCCTCTTTCCATTTTGTCCGTCGAGTTCTTGCGGGATGGAGGGATGATGATCTGTGCTGAGTTAAGTGGTACGTGGTGAAAGGTTGTGAGCATGTGTGAGTGTATGTGTGAGAGAGTGTGAGAGACTTGCCTGGGCCGTGGTGCGTGCAGGTCAGAGGGGCATGGATGATTGGAGGAGGACAGGGACTTGTGGTGGCGGGGACGCGAGGAGGAGGAGGAGGAGGAGGAAGAGAGGACGGCAGCGGCCGAGGCAGTGGAGGCGCGGGAGCCCGGAGTGTTTAGGCTGGGAGGAGGAACAGGAGGAGTGCCCCGCCCAACGCACACACATGCAGACACACCAGCAAACGTGACAGACACAGGACAAACGCACACAATCAAACACACACATTCACACACAGACACGCAGAGGGCGGGGTTTGTGTGTGGGCGGGCGGGGAGGTGAGGTGGAGCATGGTTAGAAGCAGCACTTATCAAACACAGTAAGGGGGGAGGAAGGAGGGAGGAGGGAGGAGGAGGGAAGAGCAGAGGAAGTAGAGACAAAAAGAGAAACAGCAACAGGACTTGAAGAAAGTGGAAAAGCTGGTCTTTTTGCTGCCAGTACTACAAAATATTGTAAAATATAGATATAGAAACCAAAAAAAGAAAAGAAAAGAAATGAAAAACTACAGAAAAATTGTGATATTGATATATTATTGATAATAAATTGATTGTCTCCCTTAAAACAGCTTCTCCAACATGAATATTCAATTGTTTTCCAAGTCTCCCATGATATTAAATTTAATACCTTTGAGATTTGGACTGTTGGTCAAACAAAATAAGCAAGATTAATCTGCAGCCCTGAAAGGCTGTTAAAATCTGTAAAAAAACAATTAACTTATGCCCTTTCTCTGGTGGTAATGGGCATGTAAGGTGTTGAGTTTCTCCATGAAGACAAGTAGCTGTTTGGCAGGAAATAAAACTGCGTTCACTGTCTTGTTATAAGATAATCATTCTGACCTTTGAGCTTACAGCTTTATGGATTTGACCTGTCTACTGCCTGTCAAGTCTCTGACGTTCTCTCTCCTTTCCTTCCTTTCCTTTTTTTTCCTGCATATAACCAAAACTACATATCTAACAAAGAACAGTTTATTGAATGACTTAAGCAAAAGACCCCTGGCTATTTCCTGAACCCTCTCTTAATTGGCGAGGTTGCTATGAGCTACAAAGCTCTGCACATTACTGACAGCGCTGACTTTGACTTAATCCACAGAGAGCAACAAACAGTAAGAGACAGGGGAGCGTGGTACCAGAGGGAGAGAGATAGATGAAGAGAGAGCAGAGGAATGAGCAACGAGAGAGAGAGAGAGAGAGAGAGAGAGAGAGAGCGAGAGAGAGCAAGAGAGAGAGAGAGAAAGAGACATTTATAGAGGTCAAAAAAACAGCTGCTAATTACACAGAAAACAAACACAAACTCTTTCTGACAGATTAGTGCGGCTAGTGATGGAAAAATAACGGCATTCACTGGACAGTGTGTGGCAAGAGTTTGAGCATGCGTGACATGCATGTTTAAGCTTGTTCGTGTACAGCCTCTGTGTATGTGTAGATATTTTTGTGTACATGTAAGCCTATTAAGAGGCAAGTACAGGGACCATATAGTGCAACTAAGAGTTAATATTCCATCACAAGTCGTCCTAATCTCCTTAGAGAGAGGGGAGAAAAAGAAAGGGAAAATTAATATAAAGACAAGAAGGGAAAAAAAGGAGGAACCAAGAACAAGACGCAGATATACGAAGAATGAAAACGAAGAAAATCAGAAAAGAGGAATAGAGGAAACTTGGGGAAGGGGAGGGTGTAACAAGCATAAAAGCCCACACTTTAAAGCATTAATGATGATCAAATAAACTTTCAAATCAAAGCAGATGACATCCACTAAGTTAGCAGAGCCTACCATGGCTAATACACCCATAGTGCTAAAAACAAAACAATAACAACACTGTCTCAAATGACCACATCGACACTTTGTAGTGCTTAGAAAAAAATGATTTCTCAAAACGTATTGGTCTGAAGATAGACCCAAATTAATATTTGTTATGTTGTTCTTGGTAGGGTACTATCTTGGGAACGAGGGGGTCATTTGAGACTGATTCATGAACAAATAACAAAGCAGTAATGACAGTGAACACTGCATCGTAGGAGGGATTATGGTTTGGCTCAGTGTTTAATGCTCATGAGAAAGCACACAAAGCATATGGCTGGTTAAGCATGAGTGGTGTGTGAGCGTGGTTGTATGCGTGGACGCGTATGTTCAACAGCAGAGGGTTGCAATTCCGGGCGACAAGCACGACGACGGCTAAAACAGCCACGTGAAGGTGTGTTTTCATGGCCTTAAAATGAAGATTCGAAAGTCCACAACTCCAAAATGGACAAAAAGTTTATTTGGTCCATATTGGAGGTGTGGTTGAGGAAGAAAGGAGAGTTGGAAGGATGAAATGAGAAGGGCAAAAGGGAGAAACTATCACACTTCACACAAAAATCCCAATCCAAGGAAAGACTGATGAAAAAGAGGGAGCTTGACTTATGGCTAAACCCAGTGGTTGACTTTGTCATTTAATTTCATTTTCTCTAAAAAACAAACAAAACAAAAAAACAGTAATCCTGCTTTTTATTACTATAAGATTATTGACATTCAGTTAAGATCTATCCCATCTATCCTTGACTTGATCTTGATTAAAAACTACAAGTTTAGAGAAGTCAAAGTTAATTAAAAAGGGATATTTTATTAAAAGAAAAGAACAGAGAGAAGAATAAGAGTTTAAAGGAAAAATGAGGTTTCCGTGTGTCAGCATTATTTGTACGTGAAAGCGTGTGTGCGTGTCCGTCGAACCCTGCCTGTGCTCTGACTGGCAGTCCTCCATCAGCCCATCATGGGTAATCTGTAATCTACTGGAGGTTTGGCCTAAATTCCCTAGAGAGCCTGATTTCCTTGTCCAGGAGGACTCACCCCACCCCGGGGTAAAGCTGTGGGCCTTTCCCCAAGCCAGCTGGCAGAGCTCTGGAGAGTACCAGCCAAGGTCTGGGATTCAGTCACTGAGACAGCTGTGGGACCGCTTCATTCACAAACCATGGTGAGTGTGTTTACATTAGTGTGTGTGTGTGTGTGTGTGTGTGTGTGTGTGTGTGTGTGTGTGTGTGTGTGTGTGTTAGTGAGGAAGCAGCGCTGCCTCACTACAACTACTTGAGTTGACGAACGATTGTGTGTACTTGCCCATGTCTTTCAGAAAACACCTCTCTTTTTGCATTATATGTGAGTGAGTGTACCTGTCCTTGCCGTTCTGGATGCCCTGGCCCAGCGTGGCCCTCTCAGTCAGAGGAGAGTTCCGACTGCGACCGGTACCGGTGGACAAGATGCTATTCTGAAGGGAGACAGGAACAAAATATGAAGAATATTAGAAATAAAGACATGTAATTGAATAAGATTGAGGACAGAGGATGGAGAAATGACATTAAAAGTGACCAATTATTACCCTAACAGCGTCGAGCAAGCTCCCTGATCACCACAGACGAGTGACTTTAATTGCCTAACATTAATTAAATCTTCACTTATGATTATTTGGTGACACTTCATTTTACAGGTACGTATATTTCAGCATAATTAGGTGATAATGAGCACATAACCTATTTGAAATTTCTTTGCTCTGCTACATTACCCCAATATTTACCTCAAAATTGATCAAAAATAATGCTACTATAATAATTAATTTTATTTTATTAAAAATATTATTTTATTAAATGTGTTAAATAAATGCTCACCTATTGGGAAAAAGCTGAATACAATAATGGAATAATTTATGATCAATTCTAAGGTAAATATTGGGGTAATTTGGAAGTAATTGCAAATAAATTTAAAATAAATTACTTGTTAATTAACACCTAATTACCATGAAATTTCCAGAGCTGTAACACGAAGTGTAACCGATCATTTCCTCTCATCTTGCCAAAATAAACCACATAATCATTTCATTTTCACCTCTCCAGTGTTCTTGAATTGTCATTTAAACACAGGTGTTTTCCATCACCCTGCCTGACGCATTAACCATCCGCTCCAGCTGAAGTTGGGTGGAGCCACACTGGGAATTACACAATACCACCGAAGTCCACATACTAATAAAAATGATAAAAGTTGTCCCGCCCTAACAGGGTGCGACTATATTAACAGCAGAGTGACAGAGATGTCAATCAACAACAGGCTGTACACACCCATGTAGTCCTGAGAAGAGGTCTCATCAGGTGACTTAAATGAAAACAGCAGCGCTCAAATACTTCTATCATTTCTTAAATGTTTTAAGTTGAGTTTAAGATATTCATTACTCATTCATATGTCAGCTGGGATTGGCTCCAGCCCACTGCAACCCTGAATGGGATAATGAATGAATGAATGAATGTAAGAGTTTTCAGCTATATTCAATCACTTTAACAGCTACAGTTGAACTGTACCATACAGACACTTCACTTGAAATCTACACTACTGTGCACAGTACTGTTTAAACACAGTGCATTTAAAGAATGCTAATTCTGAATGTTAATTTTAAAGAAATTAACAATAACCAGTATCCCCATCGCCTACTCTGCCATAAAGGTTATAATTTTTTACAATTATTTTTTTTTTTTACTTAAATTAACAAAATAAACATCTCATTGTATGTTGTAACCACGGAGTTTTAACGTGTATGACAATAAACCTTTTGAATCTTTTGTATATACTCTATAATAAACATTTGTTGGTAGGTGTCATGGAAAGACGCTGTTAAGGATGTTCTGATATAGCCACAGGAGTGGATGACACAGCTGGGTGACACTGAGACATTTTGACATGTCACTGTAGGAAAAGCACAGGTGTAAATAATAAAATGAATGTGTATTCAGCCTGTTGTTTATTATTATTATTATTATTATTATTATTAATTTAGGCTGCACACATTCATTTGGTAAAGGGGTGTGGTTTCACCTATTTTACCTGTTGACTTGGACCGTGGGAGTCAGACGAAGCGGGTGAGACAGGCTTGGCTATTTTCTGTTGACATCACTTCACGTTACATTCTTTAGTTATTGCAGTTAGCCTTATTGTTTTATAATTCCTTTAATTTAATTAAGAGTAAAACACATCTGGACTTTTGGACTTTTTGGAACGAGTCATAGTCAAGAGCCTACTTCAGCCTCTTCAAAGCTTTTTAACTGATACTAGTCGCTACGATGAATGAGGGCTGAATTGCCACTTCAGTGTCAGGATTGTTGTATTGTGGATGCTGGCTCATTGTCACAGTGTTTATGGCTTATCTAAAAAGAGAAATCATTCATGTTATTTGCAACACCTGTGCTTTTCTTGCTACAACAATTCCAAATGTTGAAAAAGGTCTGTAGTTTTTGGTCGACACCAAGATAAAAGCAACGTGGCTATATTCTGGGTGTGTATAACTAATGCACTTATGCTGGATGCAGTAAGCATCACTTCACTGTATTGTGAGACAAGGAAAAGGCCTCTTATACTATGTAAGAGTAGTTCAATGGCCATTTACTTTAATCAGTTTAATAAGTAACTAGCATCATTTGATCTTTGGACAATAGATTAATAAATAATAATAAAAGTTAGCTTTCGAATTTCCTGCTGCTTCCTCCCACGACCCGACCAGGATAAGCGGTTCAGGATGAGTGAGCTTCCAAATTCAAATTTCCTATCAACTTACATGTGGGAAAGTTGCTTGGTTTTTGTGGATCTGTGTCTGTATTAGGTAATATTGGTGATGTGGGAACCACAATATCCAATGTACTGATTCTAATGTGCTTTTCATTGAAACTCTGAGTGTTGTCAATGTCGTGTGAGCAGTGTGTGTCTCACGGTGGAGGGCGTGGCGCTCTTCTTGCGGTCAGAGGAGACCAGAGGACTGGCTGGCACCTTGGTAGTGGAGCTGCCTGATGACCCTTTCCTCCCAGAATCCTCCCCTGCAGTCCGGTTGTCTGACTGACCTCTCTTAGAGTAGGAGGAGCCTAGAAAAAGAAGGAGAGTGCCACAGAAAGGCCATCACTTGTTGTACTCTTTATCTGAGTCATCTCTTTCACTTAATCTGCTCTACCAACTCAACACATCCATCTTCACTCCACCCTTCTCCTAACGCATAGGCTAGTCTCAGTAGCCAGTGCTACCGGTCTTACACATCAGCATGTATGAAATGAATGGATCAGCTGCACACAGAATTTCAGCTACGAGTAGCAGGTGTAAGATTTCACACACTGAACGAGAGAGTTGACACACCGAGAGATGGCCGAGGATTTGGTGTCAAAGCAAAAAGCAAACATGCCCATTTGGCAATGTTTCAGGTTTAAACCCAGTGTTATTTATAAGGGAACCATAACGTTAATGAGGCAATCGCCATGAGGACAGAGTGGTCGCCGACGGTGTGCACAGTGCAGCACCGCCAGGTAACATTAGACCCAAGTGGCTCTGCAGCAAAGGCTGGACCGAAGAGGCCAGACACACAGCCACTCCAGTGTAATTGATAACACCGGTGTTGTCACAAAGTTATTAACCAGTGGGAAAATTTCCTCACAGTCACATGCGTACTAACACACAGCAGCACCAGCACACACACCAATCTCACCCTGGTCGGTGGCTCTGCGGTTCTGAGGCTTCTGGTTGGACGACACACTGCGCTGTACCTTAGAGAGGCAAGATGGACATACAGGTCAGTGTGATATTCTTTATGTACCAGAGATCTTACACACATCAGGATGCAAGTATGCTAGAAGAAGCTGCATTTACAGCTTCATTCACACGTAAAACTGCCAAATCCAAGCATCCGGAGATGGCGTTGGCTGCTGTGGTTCACGTGTACCTGTATGTAGGTAAACCATGTAAAACCTAAGAATGAGCTACGTCAGAGTAGATTCCCAAAGCGTCTCTGGTAAAAAAATATGAGGTCAAGTCAGTGCACTTGTGTCACTGGTTGGAGTTGGGAGACCTCATTGAGTGTTAGCACAAGACATTATGTGTTCTCATTGTACCTTGTGAGGCGGGGAGGGGGCGTTTATGTTGCTTACATCACTTCCTGGCCGGGGCTTGATGCCACCTTCATCCAGCTGAGGAAAATATAATGAAACAAAAAAAACAAACAAATCTGAATATATGCGCATCAGGAGGCGACACAGAGAGAGTGTGGGTACAACAAACACGAAGGACTAAAAACAGCATTGTTATGAGAACACTGAAGTGTTTAGAGCATAATTATTACTATAAATATATAGTATATAATGATGAACTCACAAGAGGTACTTAGTTTGACAGTGTACTGTATAACATCAGTGTAAGTACTGTGAGTAGGTGTGAGAAAGAAACAGTATACCTCAGAGTTCCTATAGTCCAGTAGCAGGTATGCAGCCATTACATCATTGTACTTCTGGTTCACCAGCGAGTCCTGGATCTCTTCCTGAGAGAATCCCATCGTCAGCATGATGTCTGCAAACACAAACCAGTTCAGAGTTACAATGGAGAACTTCCAGCAGGTCCATAGTTCTCTTGAAAGGCCCAGACACACCAAGCCAACGGTCGTTTGGGGCCGTCGCTGAGCATCTGTTGGCCCAATTTTTGCGGTGTGTCGCGTCGTTGGCTCCAGCCTGCCAATGTTGGAGGCCTTTTGGCTGTTACAGCATGTTGAGTTGGCGGCAGAGCACGTCAGTGAGAGAAATTGCTCTGATTGGCTGTTCAGCTTCCGCAACTCAGAGCATGAGAAGAGAAACGGAAGTGAGAAAAATGAGTCAAGTCAAGATGGCTCTTCATCTCATTGGATGATTCCAATACACCACCATTTTCAAGACGACACGGCCATCTTGAACGAAGGTAAGCAGCGAGTGAGAATGGTGTGAAAAAGGTTGGCAAACGCTGCTTCATTCTACATACCTAACATAACGGCTTGTATAGCCATTAGGGTCATGATTTTCAATTTTTCATTTAATTGTAAAAAAAAAAAAAAAAAAAATTCTACTTCACGCAACTATCATCCAAAAATATACTGTACATTTTCCCTTGTTTTAACCTTCAATCATAGATTAGTTTTTCCAGTAGTGGAATATATCATAATTCAAACTCTACAGAAACAAAATAAAAATATGCTGCAATTTTCGAAAAAATCATTGAATAGTTCCTACTCACTCACGCACTCATCAGTCTCTTATCCGGGGTCGGGTTGTGGGGACAACAGCTCCAGCAAACTTCCCTTTCCTGGGCCACATTAACTGTCTCATACTGGGGGATCCCGAGGCGTTCCCAGGGCAGTGTGGAGATATAATCTCTCCACCTAGTCTTGGGTCTTCCCCGTGACTTCCTCCCAGCTGGTTGTGCCTGGTAACAACTCCTTAAAGAGGCACACGGGACACAAAGGAGCAGCGGCTCTACTCCGAGTCCCTCACGGATGGCTGAGCTCTGCCTCCGGGCTCAGCTCTCTTTTTGTCACAATGGTGTAGTAAAGCGAATGAAATACCGACCCCACTGCCCCGATTCTCCAACCGATCTCACGTTCCATTATCCCCACACTCGCAAACAAGACAAGTGAAGTACCTTGGGGTCTTGTTCACGAATAGTTCCCAGAGATTTCCAAATAGTATTTTTGCCTGGAATGCACATCCCTAATATCCACAGTCCTGAGTCTTCTGGTTTCCCTTTCTGAATGACAAATAAAGACTAATGCAGACTAACACTAGCTGCTGGTATAGAGAGGCACAGAACGCACTCATTGGCCGTCGGCTGTAGTATTTGTAGTGTGTTCAAGTACAACTTGTTGGCCAAGACAAAGACAACGTGAAACAACAGTCGACCTTCATCTCCGCTAGTTCTTTGATGTCTGCGTAGTGTGTCTGGGCCTTAAGATGAATGATCCTTGTATGTCAGCGGAGAAAAAGAACACCTGTACTCAAGTGTGCCTTCTCGTAGGTGAAGAAAGGAATAAATCATTTTTGAGTGTGTATCTGTTCCTACCTGTCCTCCTAGGGTCCTTATAATCTGGTTGGGGTTCGATGTAGGGTTTGAGTTCTTCGTCCTCGTGGCCCACATTCATCCACCGGTCCCTCATTATCTGCTGCTGGGAGCAAGCCAGAAAGACAGATACAGGTGGTGGTGGGGGGAGACATAAGATATCAAAGACAATAGAGGGACAAAAAGCAGAGGAGAGAGGAAAAGTTAAGGAAGGAGAAAATAGAAAGAAGAGAGGGTAGAGAGATCAGTACAAGAGAGTCTCCTCAAGACAAATTGGCAAAACAATAGAAAGGACACAGAAGTCAGCTAAATGTGATACCTTACTCATCTGTTTACGCCACCTGTCTTGACAATTACTAAGTTTTTTAATGTGCACAGCCAGGTGTATTTTATCTTCAATATGCAAATGATTCTTAAGAAGTAAACAAGGGGTGTGACCTTTAACAATCAGGCTCTAAACTGAAGGCACGGCTACACTGATTAAAACAACTTGTGAAAGGTACAAGTCCAGAAAACTGGACCGTATCATTCAAAAATAGGAGTAAATGAAACAGTCACAGGACTGAAATCTAGCACTAAAGCTAGAGTCTTCTTTCTGTATTTTTACAAGGCTGCCATAACATTTAGCAGCTCAAAGACTGGAGACAGGCAAAATTAGAGTATGTTTTTCATCCATAGTGTTAATGGGAATCTGTTCCCAGCATATAGTTATATACCTTGTCTTCTGTTTTGCTAATAACTTCTATTCAAAACTGGTTACTGCCCAATAACCCTTAGTGCAACCAAATGTAGTAGCTTAGAACTCCAAATTTAACATGTATATACTACAACTTAAAAAAGCACTTTACACTTTAGCAACAAACTCACATGTAGCTGGTGAAGCAGGCCCAGAACTACAGTATAGTACTACGTGAGCTACATGCACCATTAGATTAGCAAACAAGCAATCAGTGGTCTTGCTATTAGGAGATGGACATTTTCGGTCTGTTTTATCAGGTTAAATAAAAGGAATTAAAAAAAAAAAAAAAAAAAACTGATTGCAAATTTCTAGTGAATTATTCATCTACAATATAAGCAAATTTTAAAGTAGTGTGTTTGCAAAAACTCTTTTTTTTTAAAATACAACCAGTGGTACATTCAGAAACAGAAAAATAGGATAAAAATCAAAGAGTAAATTTGGAAAGGATAATTGAGGAAAAAAGAATAAAAGCTTACATATAAACATATGTATACACACACACACACACACACACACACACCTACACATACAGTATATACATATACACACAAACACATCCATATACATATTACATATAAGTATATGCATACTCATGTGTACATGCATTCGCACTCATGTACATATGCATGCGTATTCTAAACACATAATACAAAAAAACAAATACAATAAAATGAAATGAAATAAAATAAAAGGGATTTTAAATCCATTTCAGTTTAAATATGACATTTTTAAAGAAATAATCCCACAGCTGAAATTAATTTGAAAACAAAACTCACTTTTATCATTATACAACTACAATAGATTCTAGATAGTCTAACCCATGTGATTGTACAGTACAGCGTACCTCGAGGCTGCCTCTTTTGGAGGGGTTCAGAATGAGGAACTTTTTGAGTAAGTTCTCGCAGTCGGTGGACATGTAGAACGGAATCCTGTATTTACCACGCAGCACGCGCTCTCTCAGTTCCTGGAGACGGACAAAGGCACGAAAAGTCAGCGGCAGACTCAAAAAATTCACCATCAGACATGCATACAATCCTTTTTCTCTCACATCCTCAGATTCTGTCAAAGGGTGGCAACCCTTTCTGTGAATGTGTAAACTGCCCTCCAGACAATTCAAACGTTTTCAACAGTTTATTGAAAATGAGGATCTATGAAACGGACTTGACTTTCTCTCATCAGTGTATAAAGTTGAATCTAATGTGGTGTGAAAGCAGCAACATTAGCTGCAGTTACACCCCCAAATGATTAATAGCTTTGTTAAACAAGCACCACATTCACCTAAGCACACATTCCTGGTATTTTGAGGATGCTGTTAGATTTTCTTCAACTGTTACAGTATGTGATTAATTCAACATAACGTAGTTGTTAACAAAAGCCCCCAGGCACAAATAATCAACATGACATTATAACATTTGTAATCTACTTCAGTGGCTTTTAACCACGTTAGATTTCAATAGTGAGCCACTGAGCTTATTAACCTCTTTAATGTCCCACTGGAGAGGTCTTAATAATTCACATTTCTTGAGCTACTGAAGGATAAATGCGTGTAGTGACAGGTGTCAACCCTGCTGTAACGTATGTAACAAGCTTTCAAAGAGCTCCAAGTACATCGTGAGGCCTTGAATTTGCATAGAAATCTATCAAACTGCAAAATTGATGGCTAGGGCTTACAAAATGACACTTCAAGTGCTGACACATTCATCTTAGTTGTACATTTTGTTGCCTGTGGATCAACAGGACATATTCAGAATACCTGTTATTATAGAGAAATATAATTATAGTTAACTCAGAAAACAGTGCGGCTCCTATCTGTTAAATAAATAGTAAGACCAATAATGTAGGTGTTCAATCAAAACTCCACATGGCAGAAGGTAGTGCAAAGGCATGCTCGATAAGTCTGGATGGCAGTTTGCAGGCATGGCAATATCAATATCATCACATTCAATGTCATATCGCCCACCCAAAATGTGTCTGCACATCCTGAGTGACTCATGTGGCTACAGACTGAACGCAGAGTGTAATAGGTGGTATGAATAACTCTGATTAACTATAGTGTACAGAAGGCATTAAATCCAGGTTTCAGTGCCTGTTTGGTGCATCACACTAATAAGCCCCACTTGACGACAAAATACTTGAGTTGGCATTTAATCACTTTTACACATTCACTCTCTTGAGTTCAATTTCTGCATTCTGTAGGGCAAAAGGAACAGAAACCAGCATGACAAATACTACAACCACCCACAGAATCCAGAATATGTAATGTACATGAACACACAAACACACTCTCCTCTTCCTGACCTTGAGGTTCTGCCCATCAAAAGGCAGCGAGCCGCTGACCAGTGTGTAGAGGATCACCCCCAGGCTCCAGACGTCCACCTCGGGTCCGTCGTACTTCTTTCCCTGGAAGAGCTCCGGGGCAGCGTAGGGCGGAGAGCCACAAAACGTGTCCAGCTTGTTCCCCAGAGTGAACTCATTACTGAAGCCAAAGTCTGCTATCTTGATGTTCATGTCTGCATCCAGCAGTAGGTTCTCCGCCTGCAGACAGAGTGTGG
Source organism: Pterois miles (assembly GCA_947000775.1). Taxonomy (NCBI): domain Eukaryota; kingdom Metazoa; phylum Chordata; class Actinopteri; order Perciformes; family Scorpaenidae; genus Pterois; species Pterois miles. Next base: position 11,245,926 of record CAMQGK010000008.1, read on the forward strand.
GAGTGAGAGGAAATAAAACCATTATTATTATTATTATGTAGAGCGCTGGATGTGGAGGGAAACAAAAATACGGAGAAAAGGAAAGATTATTAATACGCTGGCATTCTTTATTCCTGGATACATGTGCCAGGAAATGCTAAAATGTGCTTTGTGCGATATGTGATATTTAACTTTTCTGCATATGGGACCTCTTTTTCCTCTTCCCTTCCTCCACAGGAAGGTCACACAGTTTAAAGTTTAACAAACATGTCACCCCTTCATCCAGTGTCAGTCTAACAAAGATTATTTTCTCTGGCATGCAAATAAGTCTGAAGCTAATCTATTCCACAGATTGCTGTCTGCAACACCTTTCTCTGGAAAAAAATAACTGCTGGGTGAGACAGGGGTTTTTCAGAGTAATGGCCTGGGGCCTACAAGTAGCACAAAATGGGCAAAGTGAGCCACCACAGTTCAGTCCTGTGTGTGTGTGTGTGTGTGTGTGTGTGTGTGTGTGTGTGTGTGTGTGTGTGTGTGTGTGTGTGTGTGTGTGTGTGTGTTTGTATCCCTAAGCCTAAAGTGAGCCAGTGAGCAAGGAGGCTGGGGTTGCCTAGCAACAGGTGCGCTCTCCTTTTCACTTGCTCTGAATGCTCTGCCACTTCTGTGTGTGCGCATTAACTATAACACTGACATCATCTCTACGCTCTCAACTATCGCTCATTTACATTTTAAGTTGGCCAAACAATATACTTAAACTCTCAGTATAAACTATGTATAAAGAACATGATTGCAGCCATGCTGGGTTTTTCATCTTGGGACCTAAACAGAGTGATTTTAGTCTTGGTGTGCAAAATTTGCTCTTGCGGTGTACTAGAATTAAACCGGTGCTGGATTTCACAGTACAACCCTCAGATCAAGAGTGATTAGGATAATGTGCAGGATGGCACGCATTGCAATAATGAGAACTCTCTGTCCTCCAAAAGTTCCCATGCTGCCTTTTTTGGCAAATGCCAGCCTACTAAAAGTGTAGAAAATGTTTCATGACCTTGGTCAAACCATTGAAAAAATGTTTAAAAACCCCAAAATAACCATGATTGTGAAAAACAACTTTGAGATGAGAGGTTCCTGTATGGTTACTGTAGCGGTAATCATGATAATGTCTTCTCTACAGGTCTGCCTGCTGGCACAATAAGAGGATTTGCAGCTCTGCATAATACTGGGAACCAAAATGACCTGGAAGCCTTAGACCTGTGTGCGTGTTGGGTTTCATTTTTGGCACAAGCTGACGTGCATCAAAGAAAGGAGGGAAAATATATATATAGAGTCACAAGGGGAGGATGAGTCGACAGGGAGAGAACTGCCTAGAAATACAGGTCTGTGAGCACAGATGTATGGGTATGTGTGTTTAAGCTCTAGCACTCGAAGAAGAGCATTACATCATCTTTGTGATTAACCTCTGGGTCGCCTGTTCATGGGGGCAGGATTTTATCTAAAAAAGTCAAATCCTATGAAGATTAATGTGGACAGAGAGAAAGAGAGAGGGAGGGAGAGAAAGAGAGAGAGTGAGAGAGAGAGAGAGACAGAGAGCATGCTAGCTTGTGCTTTGACACTCAATATAATTCAATAATGTGTGTGTTCTCACCTTGAGGTCTCTGTGTACTATACACTTCTGATGGCAATACTGCACCGCTGACACAATCTGGAGGGTGAGAAAGAGAAAGAGAGAAAGAGAAGATGGACAGGTTAAAAGGAAGTAAAAAGACACTGAGAGCCCTTCATTAGGAATTCATCAGGAAGCAATCAAGAGGAAGTACAAGGGATGCAAAATGTATGCAATTCCCTTGACCGCTTCCATTTTAATGATCAATACTCAGTCATTAAAAACATCACAATACAAAATGCATGTTTTCTGTTTTGCTTTCTAAAGCTTTGACAAGGGCCAATTTCGTAGCACAGACCCAAATGAATTTATTGATAAGTTTACAAGATTCATTTTTTTTTGCCTTTTTATTAGACAGAGAGAGAGAGAGCGTATGACATACAGAAAGAGGCCACTGCTGCTCAGGTCTCAGCCTTAGGACACGCTCTACCAGGTGAGCTACCGGAGCGCCCTACTACTTCATGTTTTTTATCCACAATTAAATCAGTATAAAAGGCAGCTTCTGCTCCCTCCACCTGTCATTATTTAAGAGCTGACACCAAAGTTACGGCTCTGTACAGAGGTAATACACTTCTATTTAACCTCCATTTAATCTATGCCTTAAAAACAACAGCGGCATTTGCTCCAACACACACAAACCTGTCTGAATTTGGCACGGGCTTCTTTCTCCTTCATCCTGCCATGGGCCACCAAGTAATCAAAGACCTCTCCTAGGAGACGAGAGAAAGAAGAGGAGAGAAGTGTTACAGCTGGAACCTGATATTTGTCTCCTTAAAGCCACAGCACTGGGTCAACAGGACACTGAACTAAATATTAACCTTTATAAACAAAGTTTGGACACTTCGACTGAAAAATGCTTTTCAAATTTACAGTGTCAGTAACTTCCAATGCAAAGGGAATAGAGATGGTAAATAACCAATATCCAAAGAAAACTAAAAAATTAAATAAAAATTTCTGATAACAACCCTTTGGACATAGTACTTCAAAACACTGAGTAGCCTGTACATTAAGAGGGGAGGAAGTAGTTTTATTCAGGAACCATCTGAGAGAGTGCCAAGCCTCAGGGGGAATGATTTCCCAGTGACACACACTTACCTCCACTAGCGTACTCCATTACCAGGTACAAAGTCTTCTCTGTCTCTATCACCTCAAAGAGCTTGACTGGAGGTGGACAGAGAAAGGGAAAGACATTGGATTGGAGGGGGAGGGAAAAGTAAAGTGAAGGGAGATGGCGCAAAAAAAAAAAAAAAAAAGAAAAGGCCAGGAGGGCAGTAGGAGTGAAAGCAAAAACAAAGAGATAAGAGAGAGACACAAAGAAGGATTATTATGATTTGAGTTGAATGTATGACCTTGAAACACCAATTAAGTCTGGTGCTGAGTGAGCGAAACGTCACGTTTCAGTGAGACTCACCTATGTTGGGGTGATTCAACATCTTCATGATCCTCACCTCCCGGAAGAGCTGCAAGAAACAGAGCGCTGTGTCAAATACACTATCAGATTTAGGTTAGTATCGCTTGTCAGTTTGAATGTGTGTTGTCTTATATTCTACACATTGATATGAAAATTACTATCCCGCACGACCAACGATAAATCCATTTCATTATTTTAGGTTTTTTTGTAAAAAATAAACATATAGATTTTAAGAAATAAACCTCACATCTGAGGTTGATGTAACATTGATTAATCAGGTATAGTTCAAGTACTGCATTTCTGGATGTTGTGGTGTTATTTCTGAGTAACAGGAAAAATAAGGTTTTCTTTTCATGGTTGTTTAAAAGATTATGAAATATTAACTTCAGTTCGCACAAAACAACCAAAAATCCTTTAAGACCTGATAGGGGATAATATCAAGAGTTCACCGCCAATTCTGGTCTTAGTGCACATGGGTTTGCTTTTTGCAAGTGTTCGCATTTATCATTGGATTTATGTGTTGGCCCTGTCAGTGTCTTTGTCATGTCTTAACGTTTTTCTGGTCATGTGCTGTGTGTGTCTGCACAGTGTGTATTCGATGCCTTATGTCTGCGGATGCGTGAGTGTTTGGAGTGTGTATGAGTGTGCAAGCGTACATGGTTAAGCGAGTGTGCGTGTAAGTGGACAGACCCCACCCTGCCACGATCAAAAGAAGTAATTGCAGCTTGTTTCCTGTAATTAAAACTCTCTCTGAAAACTAGACCACTTCAGACAGAGAGAGAGAGAGAGAGACGGACTGAGAGAGTGCTATAGAGAGAAAGAGCAAAAGGGAAAGACACGTGGGACTTGAAAATGACTTCTGAGAAAAGGGATAAGGAGGACTGACGTTTTGTGCCCGTATGGGTGTATGAGAGAAAGGAGACCCACCTTCTGCAAACTGGAGGAGTTGAGCTGTGTCTTATCAATGATCTTTACAGCCACCTAGAAGCAAAACATGTATTATTACACTTTTTATTCATTAATTACACTTGCTGCAGTGCGTTTTGACGCATCTCGCTTCCACAAACCTGCACAGTCACAGCCTCTGACCACAACACAAACGCACTGCTGCATTTTTAGACACGTCACACACACAGAATTAAGTGCTAAACGCACAATCACAGTGGGCGACAGTTGCATAATAGGGCAGTATACAGACAGGTTTATACCCATGCCATAATGAGGTCTATAGTTCATAATCCAACACAGGACACCAACAAGGGAGACAGAGAGAGAGGGAAATGAGGAGAGAAAATTAAAAATAGAGAGACAGATGGGGAAGGATTCAAAGTGAGAGATGTAGAAAAAAAGGGGATGAAACAGAACAAGAGAAATGAGGACATGAAGAGAAGGAGGAAGAATTACATCTTAACAAGGACACAGAAATGGGAGGTCTACTTCTTTCACCCATATCTGTCTTTCACTGTCAACTGACTCCTTTCTTCCACTCCTCTTTCTGGTTGTGCTCGTCTGTCTGACTCTTTCATGCCCTCTGACTCTCCCTTGTTTTCTTTCTTTCTTTTGTGTGTGTGTGTGTGTGTGTGTGTGTGTGTGTGTGTGTGTGTGTGTGTGTGTGTGTGTGTGTGTGTGTGTGTGCTAGCGAGTCACATGGAGTGTTATCAGGGTGTCAGGCACAGAGCTGTCACACATTGACAGAGCCCGCCCACCCCTCTCTCTCTCTGGCTCTGACACAACCACACACCAGGAGTGTACTTGACTGGGCCTCAGACAGACCCCAGCATGGGCTTGTTGCAGACACAGCTTTTCCCTTAAAGGGACAGACCACTGCGTTACATCACATCTGGAATTCACAGCGAGCCAGAGACATTCAGACTTCTCCATTCAAGCGGACAATGGCGATCTAATCTCCGGCAGCAGATGTACCGTCTCCAAAGCCATGCGAGCCCAGGATCAGACCAGACCTACTGTGTATCACAGCATGATCCCTACCCTACCAGCAGCAACCAAGAAGGAAGATTAACAATTAATCTACACATTGTTTTTCAACTTTTTTACCATCTTGACTAACTAAAACCATCTGATGCTTCCTACTCAAAATAATTTGTGGTGATAAAACAGGTGACAATCAGTAATTGGGTGCTAATTTGATATGCATTGTGAGTTTTAAGTATTGTGGTTCACTATTACGATTTATTGCAATTTTTATTAACCATTTAGAACATTAGACCATAGGAAAAGGTGAATTATACACTTATACATGTATATATACACACTGTATAGTATGCTGTTCCCTTTGTTAACACCTTATTTTGAAAAGCATGGTCACACGCGTATACTTCCGTTAACTTGGCCAACTTCGGCGCTAGCTCTCATGTCTTTATACAGCCATTATCAGCTCCCAGTGAATGCATTTAACATAAATGGCAGTATGTGGGTGCTCCACAGTTGTAGAGTCAGCCCATTTGATCACAAAGATGAGAGCGACAGACAGCCAGACTGGATATTACAGCAATATGATAACGGATGTTACTCAGACTACAACAATAAAAGTAGTAACTTCCTTCTACCTCTGCATAAACTCAAATGAAGCAAATTCTGTAATCGAAAAGTGGTCAGGTTTCCTCACACTTAACATTTTCTCATGGCGTTTTCACATTTTAAGTTGAACAGTCAAAACAGTTCGGATTTACTTACTTTCTATACAATGGCTTCTATATTTCTTCTTCTTAAATAAGCTTTGCTGGCATTTGTATTGAACGAGCCAGTTTCTAGTTAAATAAAGAGTCAATGGTAAAGCATTTCTCCAGAATCTGACTTAAATGTCCAAAAATAAAAAAGTCTAAAGTTCAGAAAGTCAGGGCAACTCCATAAGTGGAACCAAAAGGGTAGATTAAATCTATCTAGCGGTGTGTGTGTGTGTGTGTGTGTGTGTGTGTGTGTGTGTGTGCGTGCGTGCCTTACCTCTTTTCCGGTGAGGACGTGTCGTGCCAGTTTGACCTTGGCGAAGTTGCCTTTGCCGATGGTTTTTAGCAACCGATAGTTACCAATGTGCGGCTGGTCATCTGATGTGGTCGTGGCGACGGAGTTCCGACATCGCGGCATGCTGGAGCGACCAGATGACTTGGTCTCCTGAGAGGAGAGGAGGCAATATGTAAGTATGGGAGGACATGATGACTTGTAGGCAGAAAGTGATAAAAACAAAAGAAAAGTTTTACATCAGAACACGTATAGGCTTGGGCTGCACGGTGGTGCAGTGGTTAGCACTCTCGCCTCACAGCAAGAGGATCGCAGGTTCGAATCCGGCTCTGGGACTCTTCTGTGTGGAGTTTGCATGTTTTCCCTGTGCAAGCGTGGGTTTTCTCCGGGTACTCCGGCTTCCTCCGACAGTCCAAAAACATGCTGTTTAGGTTAATTGATGACTCTAAATTGCCCGTAGGTGTGAATGGTTGTCTGTCTATATGTTGTCTGTCTCTATGTGCCCTGTGATGGACTGGCGACCTGTCCAGGGTGTACCCCGCCTTCGCCCAATGCCAGCTGGGATCGACTCCAGCCCCCCCGCGACCCCCAACGGGAAAAGCGGTCGACGATGGATGGATGACATATAAGCTTTGAATATCCTGTGATTACATGCTCCATAGATACATGTTGATTATTTTATGTTTGGTGTCACTGACTGGCCCATTTCTACATTTACAAAACAGACATTAATAATATGCTTCAAAAGAAAAGAGGTTCAAACGAAGTTTTCATATCAAAAGATGTGGCAATGAATCTTTAAAGCAATCAGGTTCAGATCAGTAGAGAACAACACCACTGCCATGTCTGCTAAGAAATCTAAATTCATTTTTTAATGAATACATCATGGCCTACACACAATAGTCACCATTTAGTAAGCTATTCATCTTGGGATGAGACTATTGTTTGTTGACTGTATCTGTGTGACTTTAATTTGAACCCACAAGGCCAAGTTATTTTAATAGTCTCTTTATATGGCAGCATGGAGTAAAATTGCTTCAGTTCGTCTTACAGTAGACAGTAGGTCGAGTCATACGCACAGCCACAAAAAGAAAACAAAACCTTGCTGTGCTGGCAAGTTTTGCACGGCTGGCAACTGCGATTGGGTTTCAACTCCAGGAAAGGGTCACAGCAATTGTGTGTGTGTCTATGTGTGTGTGCGTGTGATCTGTGCGGACAGGTGACGGGGATCAGGGTCAGAGGAGAGGACGACTGGCTCCAGGGTGACGAGCAGAGCTGCGACACAAACACCAGCGAACGGATACAAGAATACACACTGGTGCGGTGGTACGCAGACATGCGCACGGCGGCATAAATCACGCACACCTCTCGGAGATCTGACACCGATGAGAGAGACGGTCCAGTGAAATTCACACTGAGGCTCACACTCATCATCTCTTTCTCTCGTTCTCGACGAGTCATTTTATTCACCTAATTATCTCTCTGGCTTGAACAAATTAGAGACTTGCACTGCGTCCCAAACTATTGACAGACCACATTTTTATCAACATCTTCCTCCCTCCGTTACCATATCTTGGGCCATGGGAAACAAGGATAACCATGATTACTTCATTGTGTTTGTGTGCTTCTTGCTCCAGATGGTATGATCTAATGTCTGCGTCCCAAGCACCACCCCCACATCCTCATGCTGACACTGCAGACCTGCACAAAGTGTAATAGGCCAGATTAAGCTTTAACACAAGCAGGGGGGGGATTGGGATTAAAAACAAATGACAGTTGCATTAAACCCGGAGGACAGGGGAAGGTCCTTATGTGGCCTTGTGTGAGAGGGATGCAAATTATTTTTATTTTTGGCTCATGTGGGAGAGGGGGAGAGAGAGAGAGAGAGAGAGAGAGAGAGAGAGAGAGAGAGAGAGAGAGAGAGAGACAATATGTCATATGTGGACATTATTCAAGACAATGAGACCCCATCTGACCATACAAAGCTGATTTCTAGATCAGTCCTCACAGATGTCTGTCCCTCTGTCACTCTTGCTACAGTACTGCCACCCAAAATAATGACTGGAGGTCAAAATTTGACCTCCACTAGTGTCATCATGACACAAAAATTATAACTGCGGTACGATAGCTGCCTAAATATCTTTATACCGACACTGAAATGAAACAATAGATGACAGAACATTTATTAATGAAAAAAAATGAAAATGTCAATGACAATGGGGGGGATGTGATAAAAAATCCTTTACAACAGGAGTGATTTATTGTATCATAGTGTGTTCATACATTTCAATATCAAACAAAAAACTCTTAATTAAAGTCAACTGTTTACACATTCACATCTCTCCGCCTTCACATGTCACGCTGCAGCTTATAAAAGGTTAAACTATTTTGATGAGTTGCGAGCGAAATTAAATTTGCTCTGGTGAGCAGTGGCGCAGTGTATAAAGTATGTCTAGGGTTTTTATTGTAAAAAGTTGAGAAGGGGTGGGAGCAGTAAAGACATAGATATAGGATGAGAGTAGAGCAGACTTTTTTTGCTGTGGTCATTTGACTAGTTCAAGAGAAAAAGGCGCTCAACACTGTGTATTGACCATAGAAATAGATTAAGTTAGCCTGCTGCAATGGCAACAGCACACATAAAAATGGCCGCTGCTCTGACCGTTGTGCTATTTGAATGGGAATGTTGCTTTCTATTTCTATGAGGAACAAGCTATACCTTCGTGTACACGATATGTGAGGCGTTCGAGTGTTAAGTTGTGAAGAACACCGCTGCTAACCAACGGCAATATTGATGTGACTGTCTGAGTCTAGAAGCCGCAGAAGCAATCAATTTAGGGAGCTAGCAAGTGGGTAACATCAATGCAGGAAATGCAAAGGCACAATGAGGTCGGGCATATCAACATTTTCCTCAGACCTATTATAAAATTAGCAAAACAAGCAATACACAACTAAAATTCCAACATATTAACGTATTATGCACCAATAAATGAACTTCCACGAGCTCCGCCATTTCTGACAACGTCAAACACGTCACAAGTCTTGAGCACTCTCTGAGCTTTCAGAAACTTTCCAATTATGATGATAATGAAATATATAGAGTATATTATATATTGGGGCTGACCTGAATGCTTCAAAGCTTTAACCATTGCCATGGTAATCAACATTCAAATCAGTATTCGAATGCTTCAATATTTTAAATTCACACACACACACACACACACACACACACACACACACACACACACACACACACACACACACACACACACACACGTACAGAGATCCAAAAATAGCCCATGAAATAACGAATAATCTCACAACATTATTTATTATTAATATTTTACATGAATTATTATTAGTTATTCTCTGACAGATATCACTGTTAAGCTGTCAGTGGCGATGCTGGCAAAGACAACAGCAACGTAAAGCCTTTAAAATCTAAAGCACTCTGTGATATGGGTAAGTGCTGTTACTGGCAGGCAACAATCAGCCTAATGCACTTTAAGACACAACCTGAGATGCATACATTGCTTTTGACTCATAGTAAAGACAACCTGATGTCTGAATGTCTGAAGACACAACAACACCTAGAGGACTTCTCTAGCTCCCCACCACTCTGACAGCATATTGGTACCTTCAAATTAAAGTTGTGAGCTTGTGTCTTACAACATGGGAAGTCGTGTACATGATATGGTTGGTGTTTAAGAGGTTATGTCGTGAGAACACCGCCGCTAAGCAAACAGTCCAACCACACATCACATTACCTAATTAAGGCTCCTCAACAAATGCATGACCTGTACTGCCAACTGAGACCCTGTCCAACAGCATACAATTTTAAAACGAAATAAAAACACATCACAACTAAAAAGCGCATTAGTCCATAACTAAAACACAAAGTGCAACAAAACACCACAGAGGTATAGTTTTATAAATGTCTGCAGTGGAAACTGCAAATGTAGGAAATAATGAAGTTAATATATGATAACTGAATTCTGGGTTATGCTCTACAATAGGGATACTAATTTTGAAAAACTTTGACCAATAACCTGCCCGTGGTGCTGCATTCACTGTCTCCAGTTCACCATCAGGATAGTTAATGTAGCAGCCACGGTGCTGCGTTCACTGTCTCCAGTTCTCCACTTTTTAATTATTAATATTTCTTTTAACCGTTTATCGAGTTATCGGTTAATTATTAACATCCCTACTCTACAAGTTTACATTTCCTGATTACCTTTCCTTTTAAAAAAAAAACTAAGAAAAATAGCTCCCAGACAATTTAACAAGTTAACAAAGGCTGTATAATGTACAACCTTGGTGCAACTGTACTATAACTGATATGAAGGACAGTAGACAGAAACAAACTTTCAGTCTTTGGTTAGCTACAGCTTAAATGGATCACCCAACCAGTAGTCAGCAGGCTGAATTTTTAATTTAGTAGTTTACTGCGTGTTTTCTCTGACTTCTTTCCCTCTTCCACCGTCTTCAGCTCTTTAGTCTTCCTTCTCGCCTATCCTCTTTCATGTCCGACTATTTTTGTCTTCTGATTCTTCCTTCATTTTTGGGCAGCTGCAGGCTAGGCTAAACCCCCTCCCCCCCAACACACACCTCTCTCCCCTCAGTTATAATTATAGATGTGTTAGAGGACAATAAGTGACATCATTGTTTTGTTCTCACATTACTCTCTGATGCGGTGTGTGAGTCATGAATACCAACTTGAAACTGCACAGTTTAGCAAAGAGTTTACTAACTTAAGACTCCAGTGTACTACTCCAAAGGAAATTTAATTTGACATATTCACGGAGGCTGTCAAGATCCAGATGAGTATTGAGCTGAAAGTCTGCTCACTGAAACTCAGGGTTTGTTAATGATATTCATGCCAGATGAAGGGACATCTTGGGGAAGGAGTAGAGGTTGTAAACTGAAAACACACATAGTTTAACCTATTTGAAGCCTTGTAGCGTACCATGCCAAACAAATGTCGGACTTCAAGCATTCGGGTCAGGCCTAAGAGTTAGTTAATGTTAGCTGTTAGCTCCGTGCAGGACTGTGCTACTTACTGGCTGGTGACAGCTAGCACTAACTAGCTCTCATCCTGTCGATTTCAACATGGGAGGTGCTATTGATTTACATTATGCTTTAGGCGCTATTATTTTTGCATTGGACAAAGGTAAATTCTAATGTTATATCATGATGTGTTCAAATGCAATCTGTAAATGTAGTTTTTGGAGAGAAACTTAAAAATACAGTTGTTTGAAGGAGATGTTTTCACAGCAATATATATAGCTAATAGAGAGGCAATTATGACTGTTTAACTTCCTAGAAAACAGCAGGCAAACAGTAATAAAGGAGTGTGTTGAAGTATATGGGATTTCATGTTTTGTTTGTGTTTTTTACCTCGGTATGGAATTGGTATCAACAATCGTGGAATTTCAGATATTGGTATCGACTACTAAATTTCTGGTATCAAGCCGTCCCCGTTATCAATTAGTCCAGTAGAAGTGGTTATACGTTTACTAAGTCATAACAATAAAGGTTATAATGTACAAAACTTTACTGGCCAACACATAAATGTGAATTTCCCCACTGTGGGACCAATAAAGAAATATCTTATCTTATCTTATCTTATAAATCAGCTGCCTGGTAGAAATTATGGCACATTTCTCTACAAATACACATATTTTATACTATATGAATGTTTTTATGCTTAAAAAGAGGTTTTGTTATTTTTCTACCTTTTACTAACACTACACAAAAAAACAAAACACATTCATCTAATTTGTTTTAGTGACATTGCCGATTTATTCCCCATTTTCATGAAACATTTGTTTCTAAGACAACAATCATTCAACCTCAGGTCCATCAGATGAGGGGCAGACTTTGTCGTTGGTTGCCTACCGTGTGGAGAGACCATTAGGATAGTGTTTATATCCAGCCCAACAATTCAGACCCCCTCCCAATGCACACAAAGTGAAAACTCACTGACAAGATGTTTGCAGCTGAGAGTCATTTACTGCCACACAGCAAACACAGGCATGTGCACCACACACGCACACACAGGCACACACAGGCACACACGTGCACACGCAGCAGTAATGTTAATCCAAGCCAGTGGTGGTTGTGTTTTGACTCTAGCCTCATTATCACTGACCTTTACTAATCTGAGTTCGGGGAGGAAGTCACTCAGATACAACCTGACAGGATTTTTTTTTTTTTTTTTTTTTTTTTTTACACGGTATGGTCCAGAAAGTGACCCTAAACACTATTGTCAAGCGATCACTTGACCCAAATGTAAAATCAGCAAACACAGTCGGGTAAATAATAGGAGAGAGGAGCTTAAAAAAAAAAACACACACACTTTGGGAAATTAAAAAGACAAGCCAGGCTAAGCTGAAACACCATTTGTAAAAACAAACAAAATGCTCTCGTCAGCTCTGCTTACTGTGACCCAAAATCACATTGATCAATTATCAGCTATATAATCAGATCAGCCTTCCAGACCATTATTCTCCCTGTTGTTCACCCTGCTGAGCAGACTGCCTAACCTTACATGACCTTATTCTGCAGTGACACTTGAAAAATCACATTTGTCCATCACTGTTTTACCTTGTTAGAGAAGCAAAATGCCTTTTTAGTCGGGAAACAGAGGGGAAGAAAAACAAAAAATAAATCTACATTGTTTATACAGCATGTGCTTTTAATTATGACGTATAATTACACAAAGACCCATTATTACTCCAATTGTACACAATTAAAATATGGCAGCTTTCGTGCACACTGGCAACCAACAAACTGATGTCTCATTGGCAGCTATTATTATAAGCTGTTGTTCAGATCGTTATTTAAAATACCACATCGCAACCTGCTGTTAACAATTAAATGCAATCACACTGCCCCCTCTCATTTCAAGTAATTAACTGCAAATTAACCACTCCGTCCCATCCTGTTCACGGACAACTTAAGTTTGCTGCTGTAGACTCGGAGGAAGGGACCGAACGCTGAAGACAGCCAGCTATGAAGTAATGGCTGCAGACAGACAATTATAACCTTGAGGGAAAATCATATCAAACTTAATTAAATTTAGCTGCAAACCAATTTATAAGGTTAAACTGGAGGTCTTACCACACTGCATGTGCAATGTTTTCCCCAAGATAGGAGGGCCATCTGTGGGGACGGAGGAGTAGGCTGGGCTGGCGACAAATGAAGTTAAGACCTTTGCGTCTAAAAATAAATGTGACCCGTACACACCAACTTTCGTCCGTGATTTAAGTTTTCGGAACAGGTTCCACTTTCTGCATTTTTTTGCATCCATCAAAAGACAAAAAAAGGGTTGTTTCATTCAGCTGTGTCTTAAAAAAAGCATCAGATTCAATAAGCAAGGTTTTGGATGGCAGATTAAAAAAATACATACGAAAAATCTGGACTTGTGTGTGTGTAACAAGCTTTAATTGTGCCAAATAAAGATGGTGGTTAATATATGCAATAATTAATAAAACTGTTCTTTCTCTTCAGGAGGCTAGATCATTTTAACGTAGCATTAAATATGGCCCCAAATAGCTGCTTGATTGGTCCTCCAATAATTAAGGTCCCATCCAAATATGCACCTTGTGTTTTAAGGTGTTTTTTTTTTTTTACATAGCAGTGTGGAGGGTTTTGGCTGCTCATTTACACTGACACACAGTCCTAATTGTTAGGTCAGCAAACCGCCGTTAAAGCTGTTAATGACAGTGTGATGCTTGTTAACTACACTTGCCTCAATTCATTTGGATTATGAATTAATTCTGACGAAATGGACTCAAAAAATACACTTAAGTTTTCATTTTCTGCCCTATAAAACTCTGGCAGCGGCATTATCGCTGTTGTACCTGTGCGTTACTTGGTGTAGCTCTATGTATTGATTTTAAAATTTAATGGATATTTAATTATTTATATTTATGTGTTGGGCGTGGTAAAACTGAGGTGGTATAACACAAATTGTAACAATTGCAGATGTGACAGATTTCTTATTTTTGCCTTAAAAATCCATTTAAACTTTTTTTTTATATGCAAGCCTCAAACTCAATTTGACTTAAGCCAATATTTAAATAAGATATTTCCCTTTCTGCCATCCAATGCTATATGTAGAACAAACAAGCTCAGAACAAACAGGGTCTTTATTGGATGCATAACAGCCACATACAAAAGCCGCTGCATTATACTGAAATTTGAAGGTGGGAGGAGCACACACACACACACACACACACACACACACACACACACACACACACACACACACACACACACACACACACACCTCCCAACTCTAGGTCGTGATGGCTGTGTTGCCATGGAGATTTGTCGCTTGCTGAATCCTGCCCTCTATTTCAACGTTGGTTTATATCGCTTTCATCCTTCCTTCATTTTCTCTTGCTTCCTCCTCCTCCTCCTCCCTGCCATTCTTTTTTGTCCTACTGTGCTATTCATATGTTTATGCTTCTATTTATACTCCTCTTTAACACCAAGATGAGTTTCCAGAAAAAAAGCATATAACAAAGACAGCTTGTTGTCCTTAAATGGGAGAGTGTAGTGTGAGATATCCTACTATTACCATACAGTGGCATATCTGATAATGGTCAAAAAAATCCAACTTAACACAACCTGTTTGCTATATAGTAGCTTTCACATATAATTAATAATTACAAGGAAACCCCAAATGGGAGTAATTTTGGGAGGACTCATGAACGCCAATGAAAAAGAAATTAAAATGACAAGATAAAAAAAAAGCTGCTAAATGTCTGAGAGAAATGTTACTGCACCTGCTTGACAGGTGGAAAGCCAGAAAACAGGAATGGGGCGTATAGATATTGCATCAATATATTTCTGGCAATGGAAGGAAATACGATTAACAATGCAGCTTTTTTTACACTACAGTCACATGTATATGTGCTGCCTCAGGTCAGCAGGGAACTAATTTTAACATTCTAGCCAAACCTTTTTCTTAAAATAAGGCTTAAATCTTAAAGGCACTCTACGGGAAAAATCAGAAACTGCTTGTTAACACTGACATCTGTGGCCGTTAAGTTAACGACCGTCATCGTCCATTTCTACCCGAACATTAGTTATAGTTGCAAACACGCCATGTATGCCAAGCTGAAAATAAAGGCACTCGCAAGCGTGCATGTCGTCACATTCATTGGATTTTCCTGGGAAAAAGCAGCTTCTGCAGCCAGATACTTCACATTAAAAACAGTCTACAGGCTGATAGAGGCAACCCAGAGAGTCACCAAGTTATAACCTGTTTATATATTGGCAATTAAAAAACAATTTTAAAATGTTTATGTGTGTAAAAACTTACATACAGCCCCTTTAAGGGACCTAATCTATAATTTGCTGCATCTGTCAAACCTTTTCTTGCATTATGTAACATTTCTACCTTTTGGTATGTATAGCCTGGTTTAGCCTATTTCCACAACCAGGGTCATTTTTAAACCTTTCTTCATATTCCTTTTTTAATTTTGATAATTTTCAAAAGGCAGAGGCTGTCATTGGGTCCATTCAAAGCTTTGAAGCACAGCAAAAAAATACCATGTGACTCACACTACTAAAGGTCTTTTGGTGACAAAGCAGAACAGTATTGCATCATACCTGGATTTTCACGGCTAAAGATTTTTCAGCACTTAATGTTAAACCTAACCCATGGAGAGCTACAGGTATCAGTCCTAAAACCCAAAAAGCAGCGATGAGATCTTCAGCACACCGATCTGCAAACCCTCCTCCCCTCGCCTACGCCTCAATATCCTGTCCATGAACACCACAAATAGGATTGGTGACAAAGCGCAGCCCTGGCGGAGGCTAACCCCCTTTGGAACTGAGTCCAACTTACTGCAGAGAACCCGAACACAGCCCTCGCTTTGGGAGTATAGAGATTGGATGGCCCTGAGAAGTGACCCGCATTGTTCCCACTCCTTCACTTGCATTCATGCTTCAAATATCATAGAAGTGGTGTTTGTTTTTATCTTTAAGATTATCTTGCGGAACAAAACATGCACATATCACCAACATTTTCTGCAATAATCCAAATCCCAATGGAAAAAAAGTCCCACTAGCTTGTTTTCAAGGGAACCCAGGGCAATGTTGACTTTCTGGTTGGCCTACAAAAATACGCCATCCCTCAAACATGGCATTACGAGCCAAAAGTAGTTCCAGTTTAATCAAGACCCAGTTTATCCACAACTATTACACTAGCCTCACTGAAGCGCAAAACTGAAAAGTCACTTGTGAACAGCACAATGTTTCCAATCATAATTTAGCAAATTTTTTGCTTGCATGCTCCCTTGTCGACTCTGCAGGGCAAAATCTGATATATATCAGCAAGAGAAACGCCACACACGCCTAAGGTAAATTTGTGAGAGGCCCTTTACTTTAGCAAGGCGGTGTCACGCCGAGTCTCAGTTTGCTGTGAATGTAGTGTCCTGTGTGTGTGTGTGTGTGTGTGTGTGTGTGTTCTCTTGAACTGGATTACCCTAACCTCCCAGGTATGTGTATATTTGTGTGCTTGTGCGCGTGTGCATGTCAAATCAATTCAGAGCTCCTGTTTGCTCTGTTGCCGTCACAGTCGGGACACGCTGCGCAGCACTTCCTTGCGTGCCCTTGTTCTGCTGCTATGCAACTGTGTGTGAGCGCAAGCCACCAGAGTAAACAGGCCTGTGTGGCTTTCACAGGGTGGCTGATTGAAAAGCTGATGAGCACATGTATAGATAAATGGGTTACAGGGTTTCCCGCAGTGTTTAATAACAGATTTGGACCACCTCGACTGAAGCAACCACTAATTTTTTTTTAAATAAAACAAGCACAGTACATACAGTACAGTCAATGTATTCAGGCAGTCATCTACTAAGTAGCTTATCGCCTCGGCTAAACAATTTCATATAGGAAGCCTGAAATAGTGGTTTAGAGAGAAGATGAATGGTATAATGCATGTTAGTCAGTTAAATCACAGGAAGAGTCCCACCATTATAAGCTAAGATTAATTAGGCTTGATGTTTTATATGATTACAATGCCCAGTTTGTCTTTGAGGACAACTTTTAATTAAGCAACTAGGTTCAAGTAGCAAGACAGTAATATCTTTAGGCTGTACACTCCATTAATCAAAGATAGGGAATTATTTGCCTGATCACAACGGCTTGCTTAGCACGGGTTCCCACTATTTGATAAGATAAGATAAGATAAGATGAACCTTTATTAATCCCCGGAGGGAAATTCGGAAACCCGGGTAACCTGATGTCACCATTTTCACTGTATTTCTGAATCAGTGTGACTCAGCAGAGATCAGAAAGTTTCTTTCCTCCAATGGACGCAGCAAATCCTGCAGGATAAGCGTGGTAAAGGGACTCGGATTTAAGCCACAGAATCAAGTTGTTCAACAGCAGGGGCTACTAAAAGCATTTAAAACTAGTTTTGTTTCAAAGACTGTTAAGTAAGCAAGTCAGGTTGTGGTGTTCAGCAACACCACATCATAACACCTCTGATACGCAGTGTCTTAGCCTTAGGAAATATGTTTTGGATAATAAGCTGCATTACTACTCCTTGGGTGCAGCATTGGGTGCACAAACAGTGGAGGCCTGAATGTTTGCCACCAACTTAATAGTGCTGCTTGAAAATGCACTTTGACTTTAGACCAACATACTGTATATTTGCTAATACGCCAAAAGTTTGGCCCAGACCAGCCGCGTGACGACCACGTGGCGGCTGTGTTACCTGTTGTTTTTTTATTTCGGCGTCCATGTTAACAGCTTCGTTAAGGACGTGCGGCTCAGCTGCGTCTCTTCTAGAGATTCAAGGTCTTGCCTATTTCTGATGCGAGCCGCGCACAGTTCACAGCAGCTACAGACATTGGAAGTGATCATTTGATTATATCAGCAATTAACTACAATTTCAAAGTCTAGACATCTTTAGAAAATGTCACAGAAAGAAAAGTAAAGATCTATTTTGAAATCAACACTTCCTGCTTTCATTTCAAAATAAAACCCTGTGGACAGAACTCCTTCATTTGTTAACACAAGGCTTTTATTCTGGAATGAGGTGCAGGACAGTGTTGTAGAATAAAAATAAAATAAATATAAATGACATAATGAAATGAAATGATTTCACTAAATTTATATCCGTGTGTTTATTTGTCACATTTACAAATACATTTACAAAGTTAGGAAAGCAATGTGAAGACAGTGGAAGCTGGATCTTTGTGGTGATCACTTACAGGTCCTCTTTGGATCCTTCAGGTGTACTGGGCTCATTCAGTCTTGTGAAGGGCTCACTGCATGAGTGGAATGCCATCTCAAAAAAGTACAAAATGCAAGGCTCCCTCAAAAAATAATCTAAGGCACTCTGTAGTGTTTGAACAAAACCGAAAATGCTTTTATTTTACATGGGAATAATTGTTTAAAATGACCAGTGTGTTGCGACCGACACAGATCTTCATCAGGGTCACTGCCAGGAAAGCAATGTTTAAGGTATAGCTTAATAATTTAACACAGGTATGGGATCGGTACTCTAAATCGGATGATACCCAAAGCTTATATATCATTGGTATCAAGGTGCATCCCTAATACACCTGTAGTTTTATCTTCATATGATAATAAAATGACCACAATCAAAACAAAAAAGCAGCTTAGGTTGTACTTAACCTAATCTTTGATAATTTAACCTTTCCTAGAAATCAAAACACACTTATTTGATCACAAGAAGAAATCCAAGAATTCATGGCAGACTGACATCAGGTGACTAAACAGCATTTCACTGAAGCAGTGAGAGAGAAATCCACACACCTTCACCCGAATGACGTCAAGCCCTTGAAATCGCAGGTCTACACTTAGCTGCCACACCTACCACTCCGCTCAACTGGAAAGGCCTGTTTCACACTGCTCCCTTAGACGATCCAACACACACAAAGCACTGAAGTTCACTGCATTGTTGGCTAAAATGCCGAGGCAGCACCTGCTTGTCCTATATTTAAAGTGTCCATCGGAACTCCAGGTATAAATGGCTAACAGAACTCATTAATTCAAACTGTAATGCCGATCCAATTAACAACTAACTGTATGTCTATGTGAGCAGGGGAAAATGAAGGCCTGCTAGTGTGTGTGTGTGTGTGTCGGCAAGAACCAATGTGAATGTGACAGTGTGTGTGATCTACTGTGCGTGTATGAGTGTGTGTTTGCAGCAGGTTCTCTGTTGCTAGGGCCCTGGCTAGCTTTGTCTTTCTGTTCATCTGCCTAGTGACTGGTCTGGGAAGGAGAGGCATAATTTATGGTTTCCTGGGCGTAACAGCAACGTGTGTGTGTGTGTGTGTGTGCGTGTGTATGTATGCATGTGTGCTATAGATTACTTACAAGATGACTCATTCAAAGGGAGCATGAATAAGGATTGGCAAAAAGGTGAACACATCTTCGCCAGCATACCTGTGTCAATGCACTCGCACATTCAGCGTTTCTCTCTCATCTATATTGAATTTCCAGCTCAACCAGGCTCCCAGGGTGTCAAGTGAAATACATCAAACCGTGCTCAGCTACACTCACATTTCCAATACTATGTTTGCTTTGTCTTGTGTTACTATGGTGCTCGACGGCATTTTGAACCCGCAACCGTCACTGTTTCAGTTATGGATGCAGGTTACAGAGGTCAAACTGGAATAGATGGGAAACTTTGGCAGAGGAATGACGAGATGTTTACCGCTGCCACTGAAACCTCTCCAGGCCTACAATCTGATTCTGCTTTACATAAAAATGGGGAAAAAAACAGAGCAAAAATCTGCAAAAACTATCAAACACTGATAGAGTCCCGTCCCACTACTTTTCAATCAAGCAGGGGAAAGTTACCACTGAACAGCCACATCTTTACAACTTCTATCGGCGTGGTCCCCATTACATTTCTTTATTTCCCACTTAATCCTAATTAACTATTATGTCTTACATTGAGTTTCAACTTTAAAAGAAGGTACCCTATAGAGTTTTTTGACCACTAGTAGTGTTATTGATTTAGATTTTTATGAATGGGTGCCCCTTTTGTTTGTTATGTGCACAACAACAATAGGGATGCGACGGTGAGAAAAATTTATAACCGGTTAATAAGCTTGTGACGACACTGGTGTTACCAGTTACAGCAGACATTGGCGTACACAAGCACGCTTACTCTGATCTTTACCGCCAGATAGCTGACTGTAGCGTCTGGCCTCTCCGGTCCAGCGTTTTGCTGGGGTCTACTTGGCGCTGCCGCCACCTGCAAACCGCTCCATCGTCCTCGCTATCATTGCGTGTCAAACTCATTTTAGATCTGGGGCCACATACAGTCCGGTTTTATGTCTAGTGGGACAGTAAAACCACTGCATAGTAACCTATAAGTACATTCCGAAAATTATCAATAATATTAATAGGAGCGTTTGCTTTTCACTTCGACACGTGACATGAAGTAAATGAGTTTTATTTCTGTTAAAAAAAATGTAATTAATTCATTTTAAAAAGCAAAACGACGGTGTGGAAGGTGAGTATGTAATGTAATTGATGTGTGCCTTCACACCGTTTAACATCGATTACAGCGAAACATCTAAACAACACAAATTGAATGCATCACAAATCGAATGCACCTTCGACTGATATGATGCACATTTTGCTGTTTATTTTACAATATTTCCCTTATGAATGTGATGTGACACCAAAATAACTCTACGGGGCACTTTCAATCTCCCAGGTTTGACTTTTTCTTTTGTGTTTAAATGCTGAGGCTTCTGCATTGAGCATCTGCTAGCTGTGTGTATGAAATGACAGTCTCCCCATCTGGCACCAAGCCCTACAATAAAACATTACAGTCTTCCGGTCCCACAGGAATCCCACCGATCCAAACCCCACTATTCCTGCTTGATAAAGTGACATACAAGCAGGCCGATGTTCAATGCCTACTCATAGGCAGAATTACATGACAGCAGTCATTAATTTAGTGAAAAAAGCCTGCACACTAAGCCACTGTGGAAAGGTATCTCAATAAAAAGCTGGCTTTCTTACTGTTTTCTAAGTTTTTGCAGGAACTTTGAAGGGCTCATGTTTGGTGAACCTTCATATAGGCCGTCTTGTGATTTGTACTTTATTTCCTTGTTCCTTGTTTTACTTCCTTTGGGAATGAAGGGTGTATATATAAGCCGTGGGTAACACCACCCCCCCCCCCCGGAAAAAATTTGAATAAAGTTTGTTTATCGTCTTTTCTATATGACTTCTACGACAAGGAAATATCGCTTGGACAAATTAGTGGTTCAAATCCATCACACTTCCATGTGGGGAGGATCCAGCTTGCTCGGCTAGTGCGCAACTAGCCAAACAATGAAATGGAGGATGGAATAACAATTGAAGAGGCAGACCAGTATTTCTGGCTGCATTAGTCTGTCTGTTCAGTAGACGTGGTTCAGTGAATAGAGAGGGAACATTGTAAAACAGGAAATCAGACAAACTGATCATGTCTGGGGAAGTGAACAAAGGGCACAAACATGTCAGGCAGGACCCCATTTTGAAGCAGTTTACTGCAATTTCAATATCACTCCTGTGATAAAATACACTTCCCTTCCCTAATTGTAATAAACCTGCTTTATCACCATGTGCACAAATTACAGGTATTCAAGGTTGAACTGGCGTCACGCTGATAATGACTGTCATATCCAAATAAGTTCCTCAAACTCACAGCCAGTACCAAACCTTGTGTGGCAACATGTCAGATCGACGCTACTCAACATATTTGCCATTTCACGCCGTCAGAGAGATGTCACAAGTCACTTCACTACATTTGACAGCTCTCTTATGATGTGTGCCCAGCGGCTGTTCATGGTGGCAGGACGGTAGTCGGTCTTGGTCAGTAACTTTGACAACACAAAAACAGCTTTTTCATTCTGGTCAAGCAGTCTTTTGGCACACACAAAGTGAGGATATTAAGTGAATATTTGTTTTTACCTAGCGACACACTGACTAATGACATCAAAATATACTGAAGGGGACAGTCATGTCAACACTCAACCCGTCTTCATGCCTAGTGCCATTTTGTCCTGTATCTTGAGACCTGACACCAACGGCTTTCTATACATGGGCTTAAAAACAGACTCTGTTTGTGTTGGAGTAGCCGCCCGTGACCCTTTGCCTACAAACCCAGTTAAGGACTTGCCGTGACCCCAAAACTTTTTTCTTTACACCTCTGAATCCTCACTAGGTGCTGTGGGAGTATTCAGACCAACAATAGCACTACAGTAAAACAACACAGAAGGCTGTATTGGTACAGGCACGTCACTAAAGGGCACACAAACAGGGCACACCAGGAAGTTCAGCTTAATGGTTATAAATCACCAAGATACTACACTTTTTTTGCTCATTCAAGCCACACACCTGTGAAAAGTTATCACAGCAACAGGATATCTCCGTCCCATGAATTCAATGAGGTTTTGCCAATATTGAAGGTTAATATTTGTGTCTGGACAAGAGTGCATTACATCAATATGTTCAAAATACACCAAACTTCAACTATGACATGATCAACCTTAAAAAAAAAAATCCCACTTAACACGGGTGTGTGTGTGAGGCTACTACAGTTTAAGACTTATATAATCAGCTGTATTGTGTCTGACCTCTGTTACAGGTAAGGGTGTATCCACGTGAGAGCATACAGTATATGTTTGCTTACCAACACCTATCTACTCACCTATCAGGCTAGCTGTCATTCTGCTTTGTGTGAACTGGTAGTGGGAGGGCCTCCTCTTGGGCACTGCTAAGGCCCCGCTTGAAGCAGCCCCCCCACCCTGAATCTCTCATTTGATGTTGTGTGTTTCAGGTCTGCATGTACACATCTAGGTTTAAGAGTGTAAATTGAATTTCCCCATTGTGGACTAATAAAGGTGATCTTCTTCTTCTTCTTCTTCACGAAGAGCCCCTTCAACAGACAATTTCTGTCAACATTTTTATTTGTACAAGACAGACAATCTTTGAACCACTGAGTCTCTAAAGACCTCGAGGTTTCCTCATTGGCTGGTAAGAGCAGATCTACTGTGGTTGGCTGTGCAGCTGCAGTTCACACACCTGGGTTGGGCTTTCAGTGTTTCAGGTAGTTTGACAGAGGGTGCAGCTCTTGGGGCAGCTTGAAAAAATTTAATAATGCTCCCCTTATTCATTATGCTATATCTTTAATAGCCACGTCAGATGTATTAACAAAACGCTTTAACCAAATGTTTTTAATGTGTGTACTTGCCACACTCAAAGCTACTGACCAACTGCTAAAACAATCCATCACGCAGCTACATTCATATACCTATAGATACTCAAGCAACACAAATATAGAAATGGGTTTAGCTTCACACACACATGCTGACATCATCCACTGTATACACACGAATGTTTCCAGCCAGCGCTCATAGGAGGGTTTATATCACATGATGCTTGTCAACAGCTGTCCAAGCAACGCATGTCATGGTCTGCATCACACACTATAATGGTTTTCATGCGAGTGCATGCAGCTTTTTTTTTTCCCATAATCACAATGAATCTGCACAAGTAAACTGTCAACGTGATTAAGACGGATGCTGTCTCAGAAGCAGGAGCTTTATTCTGGCCTTCTAGTAATGATTTATAGAGCGTGGCTGAGGGGGTTCCTTTGACTTTTAAACTCTTCAAGTCAACTGAATGGAAACATGAATAGTTTCTGAATCTCTAGACCTCAAAATCCTTCTGCAATTTTTATACCTGCATTAATGGAATAGTATAGTGTCTTTAGAAGCCCTCTGGCCCCTGGATTTAGGTCCAAAGAGGATATCTTGTTGTTTGTGTGTGCCTTCAATCTACCCGAAATGACAATATCACCTTAACATCTAGAAGCCAATTTTAACAACACCTCTCAATTTATATCGACACCCATTCCAGGAGTGCTCTGAACCCCTATATGCACAATATATGAATCAATAAATGAACAATCAGTCTTATTTCTTTCTTATCATACAGCCCCCAATGCTTCTCCTTTTGCAACAACAACCAGCTAGCACAGTTTTGTGATGTATTCAAGGTTCCCAAGTCAACAATTTGCTGCACAAACACAACTCTGTTCCGAGAGACCATCACTGGAGGGAGTTTTAAAGCCCATAGTTGCACAACGGAAGTCGCAAACCAATACTGTGTACTAAAGACATAATATACCAAGCCTCCAACAAGTCAACCTTCAGGAAAAGAGAATTTCTCAAATGCCACTTGACTGTTTTCACACAATGGATTTTCATTGTTTCCAAGGGTGCATTGTTGCCAACGTATACTATGGTGAAATAATAATGCATACAGCTGATTCGTGGATGCTGGGCTCGCACTGTCAACTGAAAAGCATTCATGCAGAACCCTGTCAGGGTAGACTGTATTGCAACATGTCAAAAGTCCTGAAAAGTCAAGTAGGAGGACATGCCCTGACACACAGACTAAACAGACACCTAAATTTATTCTTCTATTCTGCAAAGAGTGGGAAATCCAATGTGAGTGCGTAGGCAAGCTGATGAATCACTGCTGAGAGGCAAAGACAACAAAGACAACCAGAGACTGTGGAGGGCCAAACATGGTCCCTCTCCATAGTAGATTTATGGGTTAATAACTGTGATATTAATTTAGGAGTCTTACCTGCCCGGTTGAATTTTCAATGACTTGCACCAGTGGGGTCCTTGTTGACATTTTTGAAAGACTGGAAGTTGCAAAAAAGGGGGAAGGAACAGTGAAAACACGATTCGTCAGTGTCTATTGTGCATTTAAAATCTGTCTAGCTGATGGTAGAGGGATTTTTTTTGTCCAACAGATGCCCAGTGCTAGCCAGCTAGCAGCACGACCGGATAGCCCGTGAATCAACAAGTTGAATCCCACATCAAGCGGCTAGCAGAGTTAGCCAGCTAGCTAGACACTAGCTAGCAGCAACCGCACGTCCCATGTTTGTCAACAAGTGCGAAACAGTAGAAGAAAAAAAAGTTAAAAAAACGTCTTCTTTTAGCTTCGTTGTGAAAACATTCAGTTCCCAGTTAGCATTTATCAGTGTCGGTGGTGACCTGCGAGCAGCCAAGCTGATGCTCTGACGTTTCGGCCAGCTAGCTGCTTGAGCTAGCTTGAAGAAAAAGTTGGGGCAATTGAAGAAGACAAGGTTCAATTAGGTGGCTAGCATGCTAACCTGTAAGGTTGCTAACTAACGTCCGAGGAAGCCCCAACTGTCGCCGAAACCCACATCGATTTTTATTTTTAAAACCAGCGTCGTTTTCATCAAGTCGTGTCGATGCTTGTTTTTTTGTTGTTTTTTTTGTAGCAGTGAGGTCTCCTTTCAGGTCTGAAACCAGGTCCGGGGTCTACAAACTTTCAGGCCAAAGTTAGTCCCGGCGAGGTCTCGACCTTCCCAGCTCACACAAAAGCAATTCAAAATGTTCCCAGCGAGATATCCAGGGTAAGGTTATCCAAAAAACATAAAAGCAACACTATGTAAAATGGTCACATGGCAGGCGAGAAACGCGAATTAATCTGTTGCGCTAGCTAACTGGCTGGCCAGTATTAGCCCATGTAGCTAGCTAATTCGGCGTTTCTTTCGAAGCGAAGCTAGCTAGTTAGCTTTATCCTCCAGCGGCCGCGGCGGCGGTGACTGCCACAGAGCAGCCCACAAAAACTCAAAACCCACGGAAATCACCGGCGCTCTTCCTTGTGTTGCGTGATTGGAATAAGGTCGTCCTACAGTGCTGCACTGCAGTGTGGCGATATACCAGCCTGTCCTGTCGGAACACCGACTGCTATTATTCCCGACACCAGCCGACTGAAGACGGAATCATCAAGTTGTAAAATCCATTATCGGTAAACTGGGGGGTTCTTGTTAGGAGGTGAGTGTCACGGGCGACAGGGGGAGAGAGGCGAGGAGCTGCGCCCGATTGCAGTCTATGCGCACGATCCTGCCCTGATACCGGAACAAGCTCGCGGCAACATGGCTGCTTGCACCACGACTGAAAGAGAGGAGGATTCGGGGGAAGGGAGGGAGGAGGGGGTTCGTTCTGCCTTCGGCTCCATTCGGCTTTTTCCGAGCTTTTACTGGTCGACCGAGGCTCCTCCAGGTTGGTAAAAGGCAGGTGCAGGGATTGTGATGGAAACCCCAGACCAGACCCCCCAAAAGCCCCAAATCCACCCGTGTATCAGATAGGAAGGCAACCCTGGCATTCCAACACACTAAAATAAGAAGCAACGAGAATGGAAATATATTAAAAAGCCTTTATTCTAGTGGATAAATCTTTAAAAACAGACAAAGCGGATGTAGACTCACCTATAAGGTATCATCATCACCATAGTATTACAAACAATGAAACTAGGCTGCAAAACAAACATGGGAGCCTATACAGAGAGATAAAGTATATATAAATATTTCTTATTCACAAAAAGCATGTAAAGTCTATATCCTCAGTAAGACCAGGATACTTTATCAATCATACAATCGATGGATGCAAAAAGTCTCTCTCTGGCTTGTCACTTATGACTTGCAAGTTCAACGACCACTTAAGTAACCTGCATTCAAATCTGATCTAGGTCCTGCATTATTACCTAAACTAGTGGCCCTAAATTGTAGTGGGGGGCCCTGTGTTCACATGTAGTTCTACATTTTTGCTCCGGCACACCCAAAAAGTTAATACATCCATGTTTATTATGATAACACTCCTATAAAGCACCTCAACCCCCTTAATATTTGTTTCATTTGCAAACATTTGTATACACACAACAGGCTGCACGGTAGTGCAGTGGTTAGCACTGTCGCATCACAGCAAGAGGGTCACTGGTTAGGGACTCTTCTGTGTGGAGTTTACATGTTCTCCCCATGTTAAGATAAGATAAGATAAGATATTCCTTTATTAGTCCCACAGTGGGGAAATTTACAAGCATGGGTTTCCTCCGGGTTCTCCAGTTTCCTACCACAGTCCAAAGACATGCACGTTAACTGATGACTGGTTAATTGGTTGTTTGTCTCTATGTGTCCTGTGATGGACTAGCAACCTGTCCAGGGTGAACCCCGTCTTCGCCCAATGCCAGCTGGGATCAGCTCTTGCAGCCTGTGACCCCTAACGGGATAAGCAGTTGCAGATGGATGGATGCACACATTCTTCTTTTTCTTTTTACCTCTTTCTGTATCTCTCTGGAAACTCCAGTTCTGCAGGTGATGTTCACACGATACCTCCAGAGGCTGTCAGACACTTTCACAATGAGTCACATCCTTATATCCTTTCACCTGTCACACACTTCCCCAAGGGAAACCAGTCCTCTATATGTAATTTGAAGCAACCTCAGTCAGAGCAAAAACCGAACAACATGTTTTATGTTATGCTGGTATACGACATTTATGAATACATAGAAAATTTCCATCCTTACGCCCAAAATTGACAACCTGGCTGTGCTTTGTTATTTTTAAATATAAAATAGTGGTATACTGTACTCATAAATCATTAAATGCTACTCAAATTCACTTTTCAATTTATGTCAGTTTCTGAACTTTACAATGTAATAGATCAAAAACAAATTACATTTTCACATTTTTGCTCAAGACATGAAAAATACATTTTCAAGCTGTGCTCACATTTTTAGTAAGGCATGTCATCAAAGTGTTCCTGTCCAACTTAAAACTAAAAAATGTTTATAATATTTTCTTCAGGGGTTGCATATTAGAGCTGCACACCCATAAGCTTTGTGTATAGTCCATAAAATGTATCTTTCTCTTGTTAACCACACAGCATTTTAGTGCAAAATATAATTTCCTCCATCATGTTTATCAGAATTTATCTAAAGTCACAGCCAGTTATTAAACTATACTGAATTTTGTCTTCATTGCAAGCACAGCTGTAGAAATACAGTACCATTTAGTAAACATGGACCCATTAATGTGACTGCGAGATGCTGACAGCTGGCGTAGACATTTCCAAGTTACTTAGCAACAGCCGCGGCATCGACGAAGACAAATGTGGCCGCCACTGGAAGTGGTGATGCCTGAACTCTGTCAATCAGGAGCTCCGCAGAGACTCGTCTCAATACCAAATATACACCAGTCGCACAATGCAAGGATGTTATGGAGAAAATAAAACAGAAATCAGGAAATGGAGGGGTATGAGAGGCTTGTTAGTAAGGACTGGGAGAACATCCAACTGGCAGGATTTCCCGATGAATCAAGGGGAAAACATCACATCCCTGATGATGGAGGGAGTGGGGTACATTCACTGTTACAGGAGACAAACACCTTGGTTTTTAGAGCTTAAAATTTTTATAGCTTAGTTAGTGTACCAGAGGGAATCACTGGGCCTTTCTTGTATCTTACCAACCAATAAACACTCAAATCAATCCAACTGACTTGGCAGAATATGTCCTGTTTTTCTCTGTCAGTTACTGGAGTGAGTCCAACTTGATGGTGCATCACAGGAGAGCAGATGTCACTTGTAATGTACAGTATTTTGTGACCAGCGCAATTCAAAATGTCAAATATAATATAGTCACAAAATTATATACCACATGAACTCAGTGACTCTACTTTATTTCACAGATTTTTCATGAGCTGTTTGAGTGAGAGTCTAGTTTGTTGCTGGAGAAATGTGCTGAAGTGTCACCATCTGCAGGATATCTGAATTTATTACAGAGCATATCTATCTGTCTGTCTGTAAAATGCATACTTTATCTTTGGAGAAGAACTGACACTCTGAGTAGGAGGTTGAAGTGTAGACGGTTAATTGCAGCTGATTTGAGGGTATTTTAAAGTCTCACTGGACAAACATTAAAAAAACATATCAGTCTTTTTATCTCCAGTATCCTATTTCAGGGTGCCAACTATATCTGGCCCGGTTGAGGCTGTAATGACAGTTATTTTTAATATGTAGCCAATAATTCTCTAAGTAGAGGCTGGCAACCTACAGTGTACACATCACCAGATTGCTGACTGCCAGGCTGTCTCCGTGCCTTTTTTTTTTTTTGAGTTAATCTCAACAAGAATTTAGTTCACTCTGCAGCAACATGGAGATATTCATTACTGCAGCATCAGATTAAAACATCATCCAAATTCTCTGTCACATTGTCACGCGTATTCATTGGAGCACGAGCCGCCCAGCTGTTACCAGTGATTTTGCTTTTAGTAAGCCAGTTACTGAGCAAAGTTTGGAAGCAATTAAAGCATTTTTTGATGTAGAAATGAGCACAGAAATGCTGATTTACTACAGAAATAGTGCATGTGGTGACACAAACTCACCAGTCAGACTGAGTCCACATAGAGCTTTATTGCACAAAAGGCTCCATCACAGTGTGAAACCTTTCTACTTTATGTAGCATCAATAAAAGTAACTCAAATCTGACCACGGTAGTTAATTGAGATTTGGAGCTGAACCTACTGTAAATGCATACATTAGCAGTGGGTATGGATCAAAATCCTCTCTAACAGTATGTGTGATTTTATTTCAAACTAACAAACTACATCATGAGCGCTGCACAGCTCAGCAAGATCGCAGGGTCACAGGTTTGAATCCGACTGAGTTTTCATGTTGTCCACTTAGCATGGGTTTTATCCAGGTTCTTCGGTTTCCTCCCATAGTCCAAAGACATGAAAAAAATGCCCATAGGGAGCATGAATGGTTGTCTGTCTCTATGTGCCCTGTGATGGATTGGCGACCCATCCAGGTTGAACCTCGACTTCGCCCGATAGGCCCCAGCCCCTACCTGCAACCCAGAATGGGATAAGCAGTTGTAGATGGATGGAAATATACAGAATACATTTCCTGGAAAACAGTAGGTGCTAAATATCAGGGTAAAAAAAAAAAAATCAGGGTATCTGCAGGTTTAAGTCAAATTTAAGACTTTTTTGCCATTATGAATGGAATTTAAGACCAATTTCACGTCCATTTAAGACCGCTATGAATGATATTTAAGACCTACTTCTCATTCATTACTGGTAAGAAAGTGCTAAGGATATGACAGAAAACTGGAACATCAGTATTGTCATTGCTGCTATATGACTGATGCTTCGTTACCGAGTATAGAGTCCAGCTTTTAGTGGAGGTGAATGTCCAAACGGCACATTTAAAAGCCAGATAATACATTTCTTTTGAAATGAAAGTTAATGAATTTTTAAGACCTGCCAAAATTGGACTGAAGACATTTCGTGAGATTTGAAGACATTTCGAGGCCTTGAATTCAGGTTATTGGGTTTTAGACCTTTTTTTAGACTTTTTAAGACATCATGGGAACCCTGAAGGATAATCTTTCTTTTGCGTAATCCATGGCCAAACAGACTGAAAGGGTGAATGAAAATCCTTCCTTAACCTGGTTATTTAGTAGGTGCTGAGTCACAGCGTGGGCAAAATGAGTGAAGAAGTAAGAAGCGAGGCCAGAAATAGGCTGAATCTGCACAGACTGTTCTACAATCACAGTACAGGCAACATGATGTACTTAGATAATAAGATAACTGAAAACTTGTGTGTATATATACAATATAAATTCAACCACATTATCTTTAACAAATCAATAATGACTAGTTTTCTAGCCTACTGAGTGCATTGCATTGCATATGTTATGATTTGCTGTGGAAGAAGTGGAAAAGGAGCATGTGTCCAGAAGTCTTACAAGGAAATCTAATTTGTTTTTTGATTGGAGCTTTTTAGGAAGCCGGACTTTCCTTTGTATCACCAGAGGAAATGCCACAGAGTAGGTGAAACCAGATTCACCGCCTGTGTTCTGGTGAGATATCAGAAAAAAAGTTGTTGAATCATTTGCCAGTATATATACAGTATATCCGTCTTCTGTGCATCCCTTATCTCTGAGGAGGTCACAGTCACGAGACCATGATGATCATGATGATTATCGTCCTTATTCTCACATAACACAGGCTGCAGTGAAGAGCGATGGCGGTAAAAGGACTTGCATGCATTTATAAAGTGCTTTTCTAGTCTTGTGACCACTGAGCGCTTCATACACATTCATACTGATGGCCATACCAGATGCCACCTGCTCATCAGGATCCAACCTAAATGCTCATTCATGCACCGATGGCTCAGCTAATCTTTCGATTAATGGACAACTCGGTCTACCTCTGAACCACAGCCACCCAACACGATTTCCTCTGTAAACCAACAAATGCTTATGAAGAATCTAACTACAATATGTCTGAAAACTTGGTCTTTTTTTTTCTCCACGATGAGCACATTATATACTTCTTTCCAGGAAATTTTCTAGAAACATGTAAAAGTCAATTTCTTCAGGTGAAACACCGTATTTATTGTTTTCTGAGGAGAAAGTCTTAAAATTCTCTAAACTAATTTTACTGTTTTTATGCCACAGTAGGTGTGTAGTGGACACTAATGTATTGTACTTTTTATTTTAAAAAGTGACTTATGAAATATATGCATCTGCTCTTTTGCTTTTGCTGCTGTGATACTTCAAGTTGGATCAATAAAGCTGATCTGACTTTAAGCTTTTAACTGCAGAATATAATCAACTAACCTGTTTTTTGTGACCAAATTTTATTATGATTTCCACTCACAACTATGGAAACACTTATTGTGTTTGTGCATTAAATATTAAGTGGGCATTAACCGACTTGTGTGAACCTCCTGTCACCAAAGCTGGCTGTATAACCCGACACGTTAATATTAATGTTAAAAAACAGCCCTCCTCATGACACCATTATCGGCTACCCAGCAGACGTAAGACAGTCCCTCCGGAACTCCGCTAATCTTTTATTAAAATGTCTCCATTTAGCTCCAACTCTTTGAAGATAGCAGCAGTGTTACTCTGCTAGTCTGACATTAGCTCATGTTAGTGTTGAGGTAACGGGCCAACACGGATGTTATTAACAGGCCGTTCAAACCTCATCAGTCTGACACTATGTGGTATAAAGTAAACCTCACCGTCTTAGCTCAGACTAAAAAGGTGGGTTAATTATTCTGCAAAAGAAAAAGCTTGTCGATGTCAGGTTTCACTTTCTTTATAGACATGAAATTGAGCAGAAAAACTAAATGTCAACCAAAAGGAAGATTAAAATACAATGTAGAAAACCAAATGTTTATTAAGTAAAGACAAGTGCAAAGTAACAGCTGGGGAACATGGACTGAGATTTTGGAAATGATCACAGCACTATGATTTTGAGATTTTTTTTTTTAGCATAACATACAGTTAATGCGCTTACAGCTATCCAGAGGCAACACATCCCGAATATCAGGGCTTCTGAAAACCCCAATTATTCATTAGTAAAAGAAAAAGACAGTTACATGTGTCAGAATTAAAAAAAATATATATTTTTTTTCCTGTGGAAGATGTTGTAAAGCTTTAAACATGAACATATAAATGCAAGAAATGTCCTTGATGACTAAATTAATCTGAAATATTTGGTGATTTAAACCAAGATCATTTTTCAGTAACACTTCATTTTACAGGTCTGCAAATTTCATGGTAATTAGGTGATAATTAGCATGTAATCTAATTGAAATTTCTTCGTAATAACTGCCAAATCACCACAATATTTACCTAAAGATTTATCAGAAATTGCTTTATTATAAACATTTTAATCATTTTATTCTGCTATTTCCCAATAGGTGATAATTTATTTAGAGATCCTGAATCATGACATTTTGGTTTTCACACAGCTGCTTCCCAGGCCTTATTTTAAACTTTACATGCTATTTTAGCATATTAAATTATTATAAAATAATGTTTATGATGAAGTATTTTTGATAAATTTAGAGGACAATATTAGGGTAATTTGGTAGTAATTCCAAAAACATTTTCAAGCAGGTTACTTGCTAATTATCACCAAATTACCATAAAATTTGCAAACCTGTAAAATGAAGCATTTTTCTCATGAAGATGGGACCACAAGGGGAGTAGTTTGTTTAAAAAAATAGCTTTCATATTACTGTTATGCACCACATGGAAATGTAGTTCAACTTTTCAGAGCTGTATTCAAGAAATGGCCAAACTGTACACTTAAAAAACATACTAGAAAGAAGAGAAGGCTCACACAACAAAAAGGAAACAAAGAAAAATGGCATGAATATAAATAATAAAGGATCTGTGGGGGTGTTAAAATAGCATCACATCCAGTCGAAGAGTGAGGATTCACCTCTGACTCACTCTCTTTAAATAGCAGCGAGCAGATCCTCCACGGCGACAGTCGTCAGGTCGGAGTAGAAGTTGCCCTCGTTGTCTCCGCCTCCGAACACCAGCAGGGTTCTGCTGACGGAGCCCGAGTCCGTCATGTCTGCGTCGTTGTCTTCTTCTTCTTCCCTTGAGAAACGGTGGCGATCCACTGTCTCCATGGTGATGATGGAGTGCCCCGCCCTGGGGACGGACAGCTGAGGGAGCGTCACCTCCGTCCAGCTGTTGGTGTCTAAAGACAAAAAAATGGGAAAAAAATCCATCATGTCACTGTATGAAACGATAAACAAAGTAACTGCTAGCTGCATCACTTTATGTATAAGGGCTGTCAGAACTGGCCAAAAATGATGCTTGAATATTCATTATAAAAACAACACAGATGTGAAGTATTTGAATATTTAATTTTGTGCATTATGTCCATGACACTGTGTGACTGTCTGCGACCGACGCAGCGCTGTTTGGAGCGTGACTTCTGTCAGACGCCTTGCTTCTATTTATTGTTACTCGTGTTCAAGTTATCTAAAGTCCTCCTCGTCCTTGTCCTCCTCCTCCGCTGCCACACCTGAAAGTTTCCGACTTGCTGTTGGCTGTATTGTAAGTTATTTCATGGAAATATGACAATATTACACATGTACAAACGAGGTGCTGTTGTTCTTTAATTTCTGATATTTTACTACTTTATTATTCTAATTTTAAATGTATGTGTATATTGTATGTATTTTATGTGCGTAGTGTGTTTCTAATTTTAGTCTCACTGCTGCTTTAGGTCTTGTTTTAACTCTTTCCATCAGTGTGACGTGGTTATTTCCTTTGTTGTTGGAGTTGGGAAGGCAAAATGGACAAAAAATTGACAAGACATGTAAGTGGGTTTTCCACATTTAACATCTACAGATGTTTGTTTAATTTTTCTCTATTATTGCTTTTTTTTCAAATGAAAAGCACTTCATGTTTCATTTCTGTGTTCTATAATTTAATGTCAAAAATGTTGTTTTGGAAAAATCTTTAAAATAAACAAGAAAAATAGAAGACTACATGTCACTCACTCTCATCGTTAACCACTTATCCAGGGACGATTATTTGTGTTATAATTTATATGCCTTGTAATGCTCAAACGTCAGACGACAGCGAGTAC
Organism: Pterois miles; assembly: GCA_947000775.1. NCBI lineage: Eukaryota > Metazoa > Chordata > Actinopteri > Perciformes > Scorpaenidae > Pterois > Pterois miles. The sequence goes on from CAMQGK010000008.1 coordinate 11,280,234, forward strand.
TACTCACCCATCTTTTAAGTGGTTACGTCTCCAGTCTGATCTCAATGTCAGGTACGTGGTTTGTTTACATGAGTCAGCATAACACTTGCTTCCTCTGCCATCATTACTGTCGCTGCTCAGTTATTCCACTTTCAGTTTAACCTGACGTTACATTTCATTTCCAATAAATGACGCTGTGTGACTCCCGTCGTGTGGTGCATTTAGAGCACGCAAGGCAGACAGCCGTGTTAGGGCTACTTTTTTTTTTCCTTTTACAATCAAATATTATTGTCATTGTCAAATATCTGTTTTTTTTTATTTAAATTTAGAATATTGGTTGACAGCCCTATAATGTACCCATGGCCACCATATTCACTGTGTAATTTCTCCATTCCCCCACATCACACAGCTCTACAGTATATGTAAGACTGTATTTGTGTAAAATGGTGAGCTGCCTCTCACCTATGTCAAAGATGAAGGTGTCACTGAGAGCGTTGTTTCCGTTGTAACCTCCGTGGATCAGGAACTTTGTGTCTGAGAGCACAGCACTGCCATGCCAGCTGGAACACACACATACACATTAAATAACACCGAAAAGTGCTGCAGATGAGACTTGATAATGTCAGAAACTTCTTAATACCAGTGCAGATATGTTTAAAAAATACTGGTACAATATCCAGTTCTAGCTGTGTACCTGCGAGGGGAGGGGGCTTTCCCTGTTGTTTTCACAGCAGAAAACTCCATCAGACCTAAGACACACAAAAACATTTTCATTTTAATTATGCAGTGCAATCACACCATATGATGGAATATTAGAGACACATTGAGGAAACTAAATAGATTTGAGATTTCAACAACAAAGTCATAATATTATAAGAATAAAGTATAAGTTTATGGGAAAAAAGTCGTAATATTATGAGAATAGTCAAAAGTTTAAGAGAAAAAAGTCAGAATATTAAGAGAAGAAAGTCAGAATATTAAGAGAATAAGAATAAGCCTCCAACACTGGATCCAGTTCTCTTTATACGTCCATGATTTCCTCCCTAATCCACACATACTGTATGTTTCTTGTGTGTACAGTTAGATATGTAGCTGGTGTGCTGCTTACCGAGGTCCAACATGTACATGTCATTGTAGCAGACGGGAGTATCCCACCCACCAAACACATAGATCTTCCTCTCCTGCATCACACATGCAGAGTGGCTGAAAGAGAAGCAAAGATGGAGGATGAGACGGGGAATAAAATGAATTGATCTGAGTGCCAGTATGACATGCTGAGATGACACTTGGATCAAACCATCTTACCCTGAGCGGGGGGAGGGCTTGTCGCCAGTTACAATGGGCTGGTACCAGATGGAGAGGTGGGGATCGAAGATGTAAAGTGAGTCGCTGCAGCCGTCTGGCTCCGGGTTTGGACGCGGAAACACTCCTCCCAGCACGAACAGCTCGCCCCGAAACATGCTGCAGCTGTGGTAGGCCAAAGGAGGAACCTTACCTTGAGCCTGAAGGAGACAAGAGAGAAAAGGGAGGACATGAAGAAAGAGGACAAGAAAATGGACTTGTGGAGTTACAACTAGCATGCACACCTCCACCATGGTCCACTTCCAGCTCTGCGTGTCAAGGATGTGAACGTCGTTGAACCACTTCTTGTTCTTAGAGCCTCCGAACACAAAGATCCGCCTGGAGTCCGGGTCGTAGACGGCCGTGTGGCCGATCCTAGCCTCGGGTGTAGGGCCCTCTGCCAGAGTCTCCGCCGCAAACCAGGACATGTCCTCTGTTGGACAGAGACAAGGACACTATACTCTGACCTACCAGAAATCCCTTTAAAAACAGTTCTCTCTGAGCCTCACATTTCCAAAATGTCTCTTGTTGTTTATTGACGGACCTGTGCAGAGCTTCCACATGGGGTCTTTGCAGAACTGCATCCTGGCTCCCTGCCCTCCAATGAGAATAGCCCTCTGAGCGTCGATGGGACACAGAGTCTGACCCCAGCGACCTGAGGGGTTGACAAAGGGGGCTGCAGGAAAACCAGACATTTGTTAATTCAAATCTCACAAACATCTCACACACAACCTCAGGACAGATGTCTACATATCAACAGAAGACCAAATATTGTTTAAACGTTTCAGACCACACCTGATCCAAGGCTAGGTGTTGATATTATCTACTGAATCTGCCCACCAAAAACGTTATGTCCATAGTGAAAACTGCAGTCCTCGACGTGTCTTTGTAAAGTGACATAAAAAAGCAACACAAATTAACAGGTAGTAATAAATCAAATAGAGATGATGCAGGGTGTTCCATAGTCGTGGGGCCCCGACTCCAAAGACTCTCTCTCCTCTGGTTTTTAAGCTTGACCTCAGAAAAACTAAGAGACCTCTGTGAAGGATCTCAGGCTTGTAAGAGGTTAGTAGGTCAGTGATATAGTCAGGCCAAAACCAACCGTGCTTTAAAAGGAATCACTGAAATTTTCAGTCAATCAGTGGACTCTTCTGTTGGATTTTCTGAGTGGTCTCGCTGCAGCATTTTGAACCAGTTGAAGTCTGGAGAGGTTATGTTACCATCTTGAACATCACAAAGTTAACATCTATATTTCTGCAGGGTGTTCTGATGGAGCAGGACAGAAAACGTGTGAACAAGTGGAGGAAGACGTGCTCGCTAGAGGAGTCTGGACCTATGATATCGGGCTCGTTCTGAGACGAACGGTGCCTCGCCTGGACAGTAGATGAGATCAGGCCGCAGCAGCAGCAGCAGACAGCGGACACATGGCGCTTTTCAGACCACGTTGGGATTTATTTAGATTTTTTTTGTGGAAATGTGTGTATATCTGGCACTGGATTCCATCTTTTATTATTTTTATGTCCCCAAACACACAAGATATGTTTGATGAAACCTCCACTGACCAATATGAGACTAATAACCTACACTCTAGCGTTAAATATTACAGTGCTCACACAGAAAGTTCAGACGTTTCTACAACACGTGGTGTTTGCTGTCAAAATTAAGTCAGATTAAGTCGGGACACAAATCTAACGAGGATGCACTGTGCGGTGATTGATTCTCCAGCCTGACTCTTCTAAACGAGCCAAATGGCTTCGGAGTTTAGCTGAAGAAAATTTTGTGAAAGCCCATTTGTATTTTGGCCAATTGTGTTGTGTCATTGGAGTCAAATGAGAAATATTATAGATATAAAGATGTTAGTCTGTCTGCACAGACTGTGTCTCCACCTTTTGAGTTTTTATGTTAAGCTAAGCTTCGCCTGCCTCAAGTTTCATATAAGATGGACAGATACTGTACATGAGTGGCATTAAGCTTCTCATCTAACTACTGGCAAGAAGGTGAATAAGTGTATCTTCTGACAGTGCTACCAAGATAGCTTTAACCTACAAATACCTGCATGCACCATGGCCTCTCCAAGTTTATGTACACGGAAAACTCAGGTGGGCGATGTGCATCAACATACCAGCTATGGGACTGAAAGGTGAAGAAATATGACAAAACTAAAACAGTATGTGGTGTGCCTGCACAAACTCACCGGTCTGTGTGGGAGTCTTGGTCTGCCTACTCTTCGTCCTGGCTTCGCTCTGAGGAGGCGTTCTTCCCACAATCCCCTGCACCTCGCCTGCTCCATTAACTGTAGAGCAGATAAAGCGAAGGAGATTTGATAGAAGAAAGAGTACACATAGAAATGCTTTACTGTCTCCCCCACACTGAGGACAATAAACAGCATTATAATAAATTGTCTCTCTCACCTGTTCCCTTCATCTTTGTTGCATCTGCTCCACTACTGAACAACTTCTGACCCCTTTTAGTTTGACCTCTGGCCTTTCGCACAGGTGTGGTCCTCTCCATGCTGCCATTTGGACACACGTTCTCCTCTTCCCCTGTTGTCCTCATCTTGTCGTCGTCTTCCTCTGTCGCTCGCTCTCTCTTCCTCTTGCCGTTGAGCTCCCGAGCTGCGAGGGGAGCCACGGTGTCCTGGGACGAAAACACTTACTGTTTGAAATATGATTCCAAGAGTAAACTGGGAGAGAGGTGAGCTGTTACACAAACATCTACGTATCATTCATCTGTATGTAGGCCAACGAGACTGACATTAGCCTAACATGGCTGGGCGGTGAGGGAGAAATATGCCACTCTTTATTTCAAGTGAAGAAGTCTCACTCTGCTCAGAAACTGTGGTAAATGTTGGAAACTAAAGCAAGGAAACATTAACAAATGTTATATTGGCAAGTGTTACATACAATGTTCAATACATACAATATTTAAAACATTAAGGCTGCATGTAGCTCTAGTTATGCTTTTTACTCTCTTTTTCTTTTCTGGCAAATTTCTACGCTGCACAATCAATCTAAATTTCATCGAAACCACAATATGGCCTACAGCAATGTTCAAATCGCAGGAGGAGGATGATATAGCAATATTTGTTTAAAGGTTAAATGCCTCAAAATACCATTTTAAATTAAATACTGTGGTGCTGCAGAACTGTCCTGGCCTACAGATCATGATCTACAGACTTAATAAAACATCTTTGCTTGGTACAGATCCCTGCAAAAATATTTTTTTTCAAGGAAAATTAGAATGATGTAAAAATGATCATTCACTCTAACAGCACAAATAATATCGTAACTGTAATATCATCAAAATAATCACAATTAGGTGTGTTTTTTTCTATGGATGCACCGATACCGAGTACCAGTCCGAAATCAGCGTCTAATTAATATGCTGTTGCCTCGCTGTGTGGAAGTGACAGGGATCTTTCTTTTATGTGTAAGACAACGTCAGGCAAGAAATTGGTCAAAACTTACACATGAATTACATTTCCAGTATATAAACATAAAAATGAATAGATCGGCCTTACTGTCCCCTACAAACTACAATACTAGTATTGTTAGTATACAGTATGTAACAGGGTCTTTATGTCCCCTTTGTCTATCTTGTTCTCTCGTTTTTATAATGACACAAAATGGATGTGGTTACACTTTATTTTGACTGCAAAAACCTCCAAACTCCTATAAATCTCCTTTCCCTCTCCTCTTTTGTACAATTACCCTGTGGGAGAAGTGGTTGTCATTGGTTTTGGCTCATTTATTATCCTTATCCATTATCTATCGTACTGTTTTTGGTTATATTTTTGTTTCTTGCCATGTTATAATGTCAATATACTGATTTCAACGAGCTGGCGTTTAAAGTCATTGCTTTAGGAGTAAACACTGATAGCTTAAAGTTACAGCGAGTTAAGCGGACGTCCGTTTTGTGTACTGTGTTCATGTGTGTAGGAGCTGGAGCAGGCAGTAGATTTAACATGGAAGCTCTATTTCCCTTTGTGTTGATCAGAATAAACAGAGGACAAATAAGAAGAGATCTTGGTGTCACGGTGTCTTTACTATCTAACCAACACAACGCAGAAGTCCACCGGTTATATATAAAGTACACTGTATACTTCCCCCAGATTACCATTGGTGTGTATTCCTTCACAGACAGGAGCTCTGGCTCTGACCAATCTGCTTTTAACTGAGGAAAAAACAAACAAAACAATTATCCATAACTGAATCCTTGTGCAAGAACAGATTTGAAGATTTTATTTTATAAATAGTCAAGTGGTCAAGACACAAATTTGTCTGACAGGACACATAAATAATGTAGTTTTACAACCAAATTGCTTTGATTAAAGACTATAAATCAGAGGTGTCAAACTCATTTTAGTTCAGGGGCCACATACAATCCAGCCTGGTGTCCAGCAGGACAGTAAAACCACTGCAGAGTAACTTAGAAATAACAACACCTCAAAATGTCCCCTTCCTGTTAGTGTAAAGAAGTACAAGTACACCCTGAAAATGATCACAGTTAATAAAAAATCCAGCCCAAAATACAAATAAACGCACATTTAACTGCATAATTGGAATTAATTATTAGTTTGACTTAAAAATTCAACTTAATATCTCATAACCTTGGCTTCCTATGTCAAAATTTGGACATTATTTACTTAAAATATGGAATTAATTCCCATAAAAAGTCATAAATGTGACAAGATATAGCCTCGGAAATCACTTATGATTTTCTATGATAACTAATAATAAATTTGACTTAATATCTCATCATCTTGGGTTTCTATGTCAAAATTCTGACATAACTTAAATTTGGACATAATTCCTGTGGAAAGTCATAAATGGGACTGGGATTTTGTGTATCATTTGTTCTTATTAAAGCTGTTATATTTTATCAGATGGAGTTGCAGAAATACTTATTGTGTCATGTCATGGCTTTTAGCTGGAACAAAGAAATTTCTTCTAGCTGTTTTTGTTTGCTACTCCCTGTCTGCCACTGAGTCCTGTTTGATATTTACCAGGCTTCCTCCCTCCAGGGTGACATTCAATGTGACGTTGTCGATCCACGTCTCCTCTTCCCACTGCTCCCATGACAGGCACCTGCAGGGCGGAAGACGTCCTTTTCACTCACTCTTCTTCACAGTGGAGCCTTTACTATAGAAGTAAGCGGGTCAACCTACCTGTTGTATGGGGTCAGCTTCCCGATAGTGATGGGGCACCGGTCCGCGTCGTTGAGCTCCGCGTCCACGCAGATCCGCTCCCCCCACGGTCCGCTGCTGAACAGCACCACCTGGCGGACACTCGGGGGGATTGCAACACACACCATGCAAGAACCCTCAGCACTGACACGGAGGAGAAAACAAACAAACATCGGAAATAAGGGAATATTAGACTCTGGTACGATTTATTAGCATGTGTATCACAATGACAGAGAAGCTAACCGTCGTCTCCTTCTCTGTACACACGGCTATGCGAAGAGGCGCCAATGAAGAGCAATAAATAGAGATGTCTGGCATGGGCTGGTTACAAAAATCTTATTTAACGCTCCAACTGTGGCTTAGATCCATTAATTACCAGCTAACAGACATAATTAGCGGCTACTAGCTAACAACGCCGCTGTTTAACGTTACCTCAGCAGCCTTTGAGGCGGACCGTTGACTCCGAAAACCGCATATATCCCGAAATCTTCCATCTTTGTGTTGTCCCCCAGCAAAACCGTTTATAGCCACAACTATTTCCTCTATTCCTACTTTATTTTAACACTATTAAAACTAGCAAAACAATGATATCGTCTCTATCTCCCACTGTTCGACGTATCCCGCCACAGCTCCGTCTACAACATCTAAACTCCGCGCGAGTTCTCGGTGAAGGAGTATGAGCGCGTGTTTTATTTTTGTCGCCGGGGGTATCCGCGCGGGTGGAGTCTGCACATATTGAACACACAAGCGGAACGGGAGCTCCGCCCGTGCAAGCACGAGCTGGTAAAACATCGAGCATACATCAAGCGGTGACGCACAAGCCAATCAGAGGCCTGCATTCGGCGCCACTGACAGAGGTAACAAAAGCTGCGTTCAAAGCACTTGTTAATTCTTGAACTATAACAGCACTGCTATTCCTTAATTCTTTTGTCGCGTTTTTTTGTTTTTGCTTTACAATTTTAGCTCATTATAACTTTATTGTATTGTTTTAAAATCACATTTATACGTGTACGTTGTTGTTTCTTGTTTTAATACCTCTTTATAAAACAAGGCAAAAAGACAATAAACAGTAAACATCATCAAATGGCAGTGCTATTGATTTGTTCAAATGGGATGTTTTGCTCATAATCAAGAAAGGGCCTCCAGTCTTGTAATGTATCATTAATACTTGCTATTTGGTCATATAGTAGACAATAAATGCTTTTAGATAGTTTCATTTCAAATAGCAGATTAGTGTGTTTTTCCTGATGAAACATGCATACTGAAACACAACCACTATGCTCATACAGTAGGATACACTTGTAGGCGTGTGGTTTGTGTCATTTTCATGCAAATCTGTCGTGCTAAGAGTTTGTGAAGGCAGTAGCTTTTTAAAATGAACCCTCGACACTGAGCCAATGGTTGGAGCAAACCCAGCTGCCTTCAGAGCTCCACTCACTGACAGGTTTGTCACAGCTACATTCTTGTATGTTCCTCATTTATAGATAAATTGCCACGGTCATGCACAAATGATCTACATCTATGATCTATGATCCTTCTGCAGCCTGTCTGTTCTCAAAATGTTAAATAAACCTAAACCGGGGGACAGGGAGATGACGAAGAAGACGAAAGGGGAGGAGGGAGAGCAGAGGAAAGAAGGAAAGAGGGAGCAAAAGGTGAAGAAAGTTGGGGGGAAAAAAAAATAAAATATTGCGATCATCCAGGCTGTCCTCATACTCAACTACCTCCCTATCATCATCACCTTGCCTTTGGATGAACAAGTTCCAGCTTGTACCCTGAAGTGTCAGTACTGGCTCTTGGGTGCAGCTGCTGCAGCCAGCTGCAGCTACGTGCAGCCTCTGCTCTACCTGCACAGATTGGGCCGGCTGCCATGTACGATAACATCACAAAACACCAAGATCAACTCCCCTAACACAGCAGAGTTGCACTGATTTTATTTAATTACTTAATTCCCATCTCTGCTGTATAGAAGGATAACAGCTGAATAAAACTACATTTTAGAGCACATTTAACACCCAAGACGTCTGATTTAATCATTTAAATATGACCGTGTGTGTTTGGTTGTACTTGAAATAGTATTTATAACTCTTAATAAAAATGATTTAATTCCATCTTGTGTTGACTGCAGTGTAATCTATATGGTATCAACAGTACAGTAAAGGCAAAACAGAAACAGCTCTCAACTCACAACTCTTTTTTTTAGTAAAAGACTCATTTTACAATTCAATTCCAATGTGACTCAACATTTCTTTTGTTATTAAAATAAATATTGAAACCCAAAAAATAAGTGTTTAATAATTGCAGGAAATATGGTAATGATATACTGATGATTATGATGTTATTATTATTACATAACAATAACAAATAAAGAAAATTAAAACATAAAAATGTGGAAAATAAAAATAAAATAAAAACATAATCAAGAATTATTATATATATCATATAGAATTTATAATAATAATAAACATATCTAGTGCACATACTGTACATATTTATATCCACGAAAGGGTCAGCAGCAATCAAAGTCTGAAGCTTGTTTCATTAGCAAAACGTTCATTTTACAGTTTAACAAATATCAACATTTCCTTTGTTATTAAAATAGAAAGTGAAACCAGAAAAATAAATTTAAATAAAATAACGTATGTAATTAATAATTATAGAAAATGTAGCAATCCTTGTATCAAATATACTTTAACAATGTAATGTTATATTATTATTATTATGGTTGTTGTTGTTATTATTATTATTAATAATAATAATGAAAGTTATTTTCTCAACTTATAAAAAATACCCAAGTGCTGCTGGATCATTGTAATTCTATGATATGCAGATTTCCAGAGCGTACAGCTGTGCTGTTTTGTTTCCATCACAGTATGCAAAGCCACAGTCTGCATGTTCAGAGTTAATGGATGTAACATGAAAATGATATCACATACACTCTGTGCATGTCTGCGCATGTTTGTATGCTGATGACAAGTTTCCATACAACCAATGTCCTTCAGTAGGTTTGCCTCATATCATATAACTTTGCTATGAATGAATAAAAGTATTAAACAAAATCAAACAACTACATCAACATTATTATGGGACATTCTCAGAAGTTTTCAGAAGATATTTACTGTATATGCAGTAAAGCTTTGACAAACAATGACTAATGTGGGTCCGATGATCAAACAGGCAGAGTCATTTATTGTTCATGTCATTTAGACATTAGACAAAAGATGATGTTTAAACTATACCATAATATTGTAATAACTGAAATCCCACAAGGTGTCTTGTCACATTACCATGATATCAATATTTCATGATATGACATATCACCCAAACCTTCCCTGGGGCAATTCACTATCAAATTAAAAGATAAAAAAAATATTGATCACACAAATAAACAGTTTAAAATACATAAGTGAGCCAATAAATAAATAAAAACAGAGATCATGAGATATATTTTATATATTTTTTATGTCATGCTTTTTATTTATTTTTAAAATTGTATTATTTATTGTATTTTTGTTGTCTATTGTGATATAAATAAATAAATAATCATATATATAATTTTGATTTTATTTCTGAATTAAAACACAGAAGTATTATGATTCTGTTTTAAAATATATCATAACATACAAAAAACACAGACAATAAAATAAAAAATAAAAAACATAAAAATTAAAAAAGAAATAAAAGAGCACATATATATTTGATATTCATATAATTCTGAATTAAAACACAGACGTATAATACTTCTGTGTTTTAATATATATCACAACAGACAAAAAAATTCACAGACAAAAAAACAAAAAAATAAAAATTACAAAAGAAATAAAAAGCACACATACATTATTTATATTCTAATTCTGAATAAATGAATCATTTTATGTTATAATTCTGATTCTTGTTTGAAAAAGAAAATTCATGTCGTTGACAAAACGTTGCTTCGTGTTCTTGAACGCACCCCCAGCAGCTCTTGCTGTCGAAAAGCATTGTGGGATAGGATGCCGGTGAAAAGCTTCTCGAAGGAACTGCAAAGATGATGGTGAGTGAGTTAGCATTCATGCCCGAACTTACATGTTTAATCCGTCTCCATCCTTCAGTTTATCAGCTGGCATTTGCATCTGGACTACTCTCAGTTTAGCTGACTCCCCTTCGGCGGTGTTTGGAAGCCATTAGTTTGTGTAAATTGAGTTAAAACGGTTATATTTTTAGTCGGACCGTTAGCCTCGTAGGGTGTCAATAGGCGTATACAATGCTAACGGTGATGCTAGCTAACATGTTAGCGTTAGCTATTATAGATAAAAGATGAACTACGTCTAGGTGGTTTGAAGTTGTGCTTTAGTTTGGTTTAATTAGGTATTTATATGTTAATGATTTTTGATAACGTCTGTCAATATAGCCTTTCTAGACTATTGGCTAGTTAGCTGCTGTAGCGTAGTGTTTAATGTTAGCTTCTTTGTATGAGATGCTGCATAGGAAACAAGTGTAGCTAACTGCTCTGTGCAGTCGACAGCCGATTAACTTCAATTAATTGGTCACTTAGTATTTGTGGTTTTCTAGATTTAGTAGCCATGACTGACTGAACACTGGCGGACTGATGCAGAATAACAAAGACAGGATAGTTAATCACGGTCAGCTGCTAAAACCTGCTGGCTAATGATCAGAAAACGGTAGAAATAGTACGTGGAAAAGGTTGTTATGACATGAAGCATGCTACGATGAACAATATTATTAGCAGTCTGTAAACCAGCTATTGATAGTGACACAGCATGTTTGAGAAACGACAGCATCACACCCTGCAGCTACAGTACCAGCTACAGCCTGTATGGGTGTTACCATTTTAGGTTATAGCTAAGTTCAATGTCATAATAATAATAATTCACAATGTCCAAGACACAAATTTTAGCTAGTTTGCTGAATTTTGACACTTAACAATTAGATGTATCATATCACAATAAAATTTCACTGAAACGTGGTAAACGGTAACATTTAGCTATTGCTTATTATAAGTTGTGGGATGTTCATAAGATAAGATAAGATAAGATATTCCTTTATTAGTCCCACAGTGGGGAAATTTACACGTTACAGCAGCAATACAAATAAAAATAAATTAGTATATACATAATAGAAAATAGAAAAAAGTAAAGACAGAAAAAATGTGTCCATCATATCAATGATATAATTGTACATAAAGTCCTTATTGCACTTATGTCCGGTGAGTTTGTTGTGAATGTGACTGTGATTGTGGTCTACTGGGAGCAGTGCTGGTTGTGGAGTCTAACAGCTGCAGGCAGGAAGGACCTTCTGTAACGCTCCTTCGTACACTTAGGGTGTAGCAGCCTGTCACTGAAGGAGCTCTCCAGAGCTCTGATGGTGTCTCTCATGGGGTGGGAGTCCTTCTCCATCATGTATGACAGCTTAGCCATCGTCCTCCTCTCTCCCACCACCTGCACTGAGTCCAGAGAGCATCCCAGGACAGAGCTGGCCCTTTTAATAATCTTATCCAGCCTCTTCCTGTCTGCAGCTGTGATGCTGCTGCCCCAGCAAACCACTCCATAAAATATGGCTGATGCCACAACAGTGTCATAAAATCTTTTCAATAGTGTCCCCTGCACTCCAAAGGACCTCAGTCTCCTGAGCAGATACAGCCTGCTGAAGCAAACAATGGCTGCAGAGGTGTGCTAGCTAGTAGGGATGTACGGACATTGGATTGGATATCAGGCTAATATTGACTCAAATAACTGGATCGGGTTTTGTGACAATGGGGCAATTTTATTCAGTTTATATACTATATACATTTTACATTACACACTTTAAGTTTTGACCAATTCGTTGCTGCTTTAAAAAGGTTTACGTTTGAATTGTAATTCCTGCTAATTTTAATGTTTTTTTTTTTATTGAGCTGTTGTATGATTTATTATTTTAAAAGGAAATAATTTAGTAAATGCATATCTATCTATCTATGTATTTATTTATTTGCAAGGAAAGTAATATTGAAGTCAAGCCTGATGTTGACATGCATATACTAGAATGATCCCAGTCACTTCCACACAGTGAGGCATACGGCTTATTAATGAGACTAATATTGAATCAGTATGATACTCAAAGCCCAGGTATTGGTATCAGTATTGGGACCACTACTACTACTACACTACTTCACCTGACTGAATTACTGGTTTGGGTACAGGCTACTTCACCTTTTTCTCTCCCTCTTTTCTTCTCATCCTTTCATTTCTTCCCACTGTCCAGCCCACGCCGGTTATCCTGCTGAAGGAGGGGACTGACACGTCTCAAGGCATCCCCCAGCTCGTCAGTAACATCAATGCCTGCCAGGTTAGAAAAACAGCTTTTCGGTGTTTTTGTGTGCGTTTACCTAATATGGTTTAAATCTGTCTAAATGCACCTGTTGGGTTTTCTTTTCCAGGTGATTGCTGAGGCTGTCAGGACCACCCTGGGGCCCAGGGGGATGGACAAACTGATGGTGGATAGCAGAGGTGAGGAGAGGCGGGTAGACAGTGATTATGGAATGAATTCACCCGAGGCTAGCCATGGACGTCTGTGCTACGGGCGTTACACAGTGGTCAGACATACAGCAATTACATTACTTGCCCACTTTTATAGAAATAAAACCCATTTAGTTAATTTAGCGTACGAGCGGCTGTATATCAATACATAGTTGGACGACTAGCTGCTACAGTCTGAAAGTGAAAGTTTCAGCTCCTTATGGAGTCTCAGCTCACAGTAGCAGGAGTCAGATTTTAAGAGTTGACAGACAAGACGATGGCGGAGAATTTTGCCTGTTTGGCAATATTTCAGATTTAAACCCAATGCGACAAGAGAACCATAACGTAATGAGGTGGCCTTGCAGTGAAAGCTGGGACCAGAGAGGTCAGGCACACAGCCGACAGTCGCCGTCTTTTCTTGTAAAAATCCAGTATAATCAGAAGTTAATTAAGTGGTGGGAAAATTTCCTCACTGTCATATCCCTAATTCACCTTCACCAAAAGTGTTTGGTTTATTGTGTTTTCCAGGTAAGGCCACAATCTCCAATGATGGAGCCACCATCCTGAAACTGCTGGATGTGGTTCACCCTGCGGCCAAGACCCTGGTGGACATTGCTCGCTCCCAGGATGCTGAGGTGAGAAGTGTGTTTTTAAGGTTGAAGGCCTGTTGAAATCTGTCACCAGAATGTGACACCAGCACAGAGGAGGATCTCCTCTGTCCGAACATCATATAAAATGTTTTCATAATCTTCACTCCTTCGCACCATCCTCAGGTCGGAGATGGCACCACCTCTGTCACTCTCCTAGCTGCTGAGTTTCTGAAGCAGCTCAAGTCGTACGTGGAGGAGGGTCTCCATCCCCAGACCATCATCAGAGCGTTCCGCACTGCCACCCACCTCGCTGTCAACAAGATCAAGGAGATCGCTGTCCCCGTGAAGAAAGACGACAAGCAGTAAGTGCTCACTTTCACCGGAGCTTGTTATTTACCTGCCAGCTAGCGTGTGTGGTTTGACCTATCCTATGAGCATTAAAGTAATATTGTAGACTTATTGTAAATGTACTGTCCCCCCTCTTTATCCTCTCAGAGAGCAGAGGCAGCTGCTGGAGAAATGTGCAGCCACAGCCCTGAACTCCAAGCTAATTGCCGGTCAGAAGGAATTCTTCTCCAAGATGGTGGTGGATGCTGTCATGTCTTTGGATGAACTGCTGTCTCTGAAGATGATTGGTATCAAGAAGGTCCAGGGAGGGGCCCTTGAGGTTTGTGTTTTTTGCTTTTACCCCCACTTCTGCCTCTATTAATACAATATATGACAGCAACAGTTAGAGAATTAAGTTTAATAATCTAATCACGCTTTTCTTATTAAAATTCCAAATCCACGCTTGTCATACTTAATTTATTTCCATTTCTCAGGACTCCCATTTGGTCTCTGGGGTTGCGTTCAAGAAGACCTTCTCCTATGCTGGTTTTGAGATGCAGCCTAAACGCTACGACAATCCAAAGATTGCTCTGCTCAACGTGGAGCTGGAGCTGAAGGCTGAGAAGGATAACGCCGAGGTCCGCGTGAATACTGTGGAGGTATGAAGACCACAACGCAGCCTCAGGGTGTGAAATAAGTGCCCAGAAATGTTGTGGAATCAGTCTCTCTTCCTCGCCCCCTTTCTCTCTTCAGGAATACCAGGCTGTTGTGGACGCCGAGTGGAACATCCTGTACGACAAACTAGAGAAGATCTATAAGTCGGGAGCAAAGGTGGTTTTGTCCAAGCTGCCCATTGGAGATGTGGCTACCCAGTACTTTGCTGACAGAGATCTGTTCTGTGCTGGGAGGGTGCAGGAGGAGGATCTGAGGAGGACCATGATGGTAGGAGACTGAAAACCACACCATACATCTGTATTCTTAAAGGATGAAGGATTTACAGTAAAAATAAATGGATCTAATCAGGAATGTACCATTCAGTAGTGTAAAAATTGTCATATTTTTTATCTGTTTGTGCTGCAAACCCACATTTCGTATGTCAAAATGAGCTTGAACAAGACTGACTGTGTGAAATGTGACCACCAGGCCTGCGGTGGCTCCATCCAGACCTCAGTCGGCGCCCTGACAGACGCCGTCCTGGGACAGTGTGAACTCTTTGAGGAGGTCCAGGTTGGAGGCGAGAGGTGAGGGTTAAAAATATTTAGTCCGTCCTCTTTGAACATCTTTGCACAGAATTCACACCAGAGCAGCGATGAAATGTGGCAAGCTGATAGTAAAATCTATGAATCTATGCGGCCAAACAAGAGTTGGGAAAAGTGCGTCCAGAGAGGACCTGCAGCCAATCAAACAGATCCTGTGACACGTTGACCTATGTTACAAAGAATTTGTTCCCACCTGAAACACATTAACACACCTCCCAGCTGCAGAACAATGTAATTGCAGCACTCTTTGCCGTGAATTTTGGTGTTTTAGTAAACCATCCCGCCATAATGGCTCACACGCACTGTGTCTGTGTGCAGGTATAACTTCTTTAAGGGCTGTCCGAAGGCGAAGACGTGCACCATCATCCTGAGGGGCGGGGCAGAACAGTTCACGGAGGAGACGGAGCGATCGCTGCACGACGCCATCATGATCGTACGCAGAGCCATCAAGGTCAGGAGTGTGCAGTGTCATTATGTATTAACAGCACCTTGTAGCATATTTAATACAAACCAGTGAGATTAATATTTGATTTAGATTTGTCACAATTTGATTTTTGATCTCAAACTTTTGGGATTTGTCGGCCCATTTGTGCACACCGACGGCAACAAGCTGACTGTACTTCACCCATCTCCAGAATGACTGTGTTGTCGCGGGCGGAGGAGCCATAGAAATGGAGCTGTCCAAGTACCTGCGGGATTATTCCAGGACCATCCCTGGAAAACAGCAGCTGCTGATCGGAGCATACGCCAAGGCCCTGGAGATCATCCCCAGACAGCTGTGCGACAACGCTGGCTTCGATGCCACCAACATCCTGAACAAACTGCGTGCCAAACATGCACAGGTAGGAAAAGAAAACACACATCTAATCTTACACAAGACTCCAGTTTTAGATGTGGAACAGGAAACGCATTTGTGTGCCTCATGTGTCCCCCTGCAGGGCGGTATGTGGTACGGTGTAGATATCAACAACGAGGATATCGCAGACAACTTCGTCGCCTGCGTCTGGGAGCCATCTATTGTGCGGATCAACGCGCTGACGGCGGCATCGGAGGCGGCCTGCCTCATCCTGTCTGTGGACGAGACCATCAAGAACCCACGCAGCAGTATGGACGGACCTCCGGGCGCTGGCAGGGGCAGAGGCCGCGGGAGACCCCACGCTCACTAAGAGAAACAGCAAAACCCCATTTTAATCTGGCATTAAAATCCAAATGCAGATAGAAGCTTGTCTTCACGCCTGCATTTGGATTTCAATTCTAGATAAAATCAGGCTTTGTTAAGCAGTCGGACACAAATGGCAGGTGTAGTGAAACAAATAAAAGGGGGGAAATGAGAAGTTCATCTGTCAAACATGGCTGACAGTTCTTGTATTCTTTTTGTCACCTGTAGTCTGTCAGTCTCTCAGTCTGTTTAACATTTCAAGCACTGTCTCACCATGTATTTTCCATTTTACTGACTATTACTGTTGAAATACAAGAAGAATGTTAGTTCCCCCCTTTGGTTTTGTATCAGACGCTCCTGTTAGCTCCACGTTAGCTCTTCCTCTCCGACCTGAAGCAGCTGTTCCATCATTTCTAATCCAGTTTTGTGTTATGTGACAAACTGATGTGTAACATGGGAAGTAAAGCACTGATGTTAAGCAGTTCTGAACCATTCATTGGTAAGGCTGTGAGGAACTATTTATTGGACCATTCTTATCAATAAATTCACAGCTGAAATCATATTATGTTCTGCGTTATTTTAAACATCTGGTCAAAGGTGGCGACAGATTGTTTCCTGAGTCCGGAGTTTATTTTTGGGGCTTTTTGCTGCCAAATTTCATAGTGATAGTTATGGAAGGGGGAGCGAGGGGATGAAATGCAGCAGAGACCCAGCCCTAAGAAGTGGTCTTTAAATAGGAAAAGTAAAGCATGTTATTGCTATGGAAAAATGGTACAAGTGTTTTATTTTAATGTAAAATGTAAGGCTATGAATCATAAAATTAGGATGATGCTGTTTTATAATTTTACAGCCTGCACAGCTCAGAAGAAACAAGGTTGGCTGAGCATTTTTTTTTAACCTCAACACGACCATAAACATGAATACAGTTAATTACAGCTAACACAACACAGACGAGCGGTTAATGCGACATAACATGAGGTCTTAAAGTGGGAAAGAGCTCCCGTATATTTAAGTCTTCTCAGCTCAGCTGTACGGAGCCTCTGGTGACGACGACTGGGTCGGTACAACTGAGCACAACCTGCCGAGGAAGACCAAGATGTGGTTGAAAGCACTGAGAGAGGCCAGTGAGTGGACTTGATTTGACAGCCTGGTTTCTGTCCAAATCAACAGGGCTCCCAGAGGATCAGACTGGTTTGAAATTCCCATTTATAATCTGGAAAAATAACTTGTTAGACAGATAAAGCTCTTCTGCTAGTAGTAACACTACGCCTGAAGGTGAACATGCAAATTCTGCAATAATGCCACAGTCCATCCAAGAAGGACAAGGAGGAGAAGTCACACGTCATCAACACATCATATCTTTGGGGTACAACACAGTAAAATCTGATCTGGATATCTTATATATCTATATATACTGTATATTGTATACAGGTGTCTGATTGTGATAAATCCCATTACAGCCTCTGTACAGCCACACAGGTGTTTTCAGTTATTTCAGCTAATTAGACCTACTCTCAGGTTAAAGGTACAGTAGGTGGAGCTATGATGGGACATTATTAGGTCACAAATCTTCATTTACCAATAAGAATATAAAGGTGTAATAAGTCCCGCCTTAACAGGTGCAACAGGAGACTCAGGAAGATGTCACTCAGTTAGTCTCCACACAGTCTTAGTTAACTGAAAACACCTGCCTGATATATGATTTTCAGCTTGTAGTGCAGTCTTTTCACCACTAGGTCATGCAAAATCACAGTGGCATTATAGAAACAAAGCTGCAGTCCAGGGAGCTGCATCAATATCTGGTATATGGAGAGAGAAATAGGGTTTAAATGAGGTATCGGACCAGAACTTGTGAGATATCTCTGTGTAATTCATTATATGAGGGAAAAGGCAACATATCTAGCAATTAACAGGAGTGAGTCTCACTCTAGGTAGTAGTTGAGAAACGCTGTGGACGGGTTGAATCTGTCCGCTGCAGTAGGGACGTGTACTCAGCCACCCGCTTGCATTAGTGTTTACAGAGTTCATGCACATGTTCCTCTGAATATTATCTGGGTAGGAAATGCCTGTAGAGAGGCGAAGTCCTGTCCTTTCTGGTGGATCACCATGGGGTCAACCATCTGCAACCGCTTATCCCGTTAGGGGTTGCAGGGGGACTGATCGCTGACTGGGTGAAGGCAGGGTACACCCAGGACCGGTCGCACATTGAGACAAACAACCTTTCACACTCACTTTCGAGTCATCAATTAACCTGCATGTCTTTGGACAGTGGGAGGAAGCCGGAGAACCCGGAGAAAACCCACGCTAACACGGGGAGAACATGCAGACTCCCGGATTCGAACCTGTCACCCCACCGTGGGACCATGGGACCTTATTTCCGAAAAAAAATATGAACGGTAGTCATGGCGAATGGCGCCATGAATCAAACGTCGATTTAAAGCAGAATTTAAAAGTCAAGAAAGTTGCAGTTTGTCGTAAAATGTTGACGTATCAGACTGAAAATTCATAATTAGAAAGACGACACACGTCTCTCTCTCTGAAGCTACGATGTCCGTGTGTTTTGCACCGGGATGAACTCTCACCAGCAACGGGTCTGATCCTTCTTTTGCATCCCGGCTGATAAAAAGACCAGGAGTCGCTGGAAAAAAAAAAGGTCTCATTTGTGCGTGAAACATAGCATACTGTGTGAGAAGTTCACTGAGCGGTGTCACACAAAACTAAATGATACTACGACAAACTGCGACTTCCTTGACTTGAAAAATTATGTTTTAAATTGACAAACATCATATGTGTGATTCATCAAATCAAACAGGATCAAAAATACATCTGCCTCTCTCCGTTGACTATCGTACATATATTTCCCAAAATAAGGTCCCATGGGGTCCACTGGAAGGGGTGGGACTTGGCCTCTACATGGTGTGATGATGAGACAAGTTCATTTCTTTCTAGAGGAGTATGTTCTTCTGAAGGTTGTTGAGTTTTTAAAAAATGTTCCTGATCGTTCTACTCTAATGAGCACTTAAGCTTAAATGTCTGGATGTAAATGTAAAATCCCCAAAAAAAAAAAAAAAAAACATGTCGCCCGCTCCCAAAGTACCGCTGTTCTTCTATAATTATGATACCTAGAATCAGTTTCCTGCTCCTCCTCAGTTAGACAGGAAGTCTATGGAAGCCCGGACCGAGCGGTTAGACATGACGTCAACGGCTGTCACTTTGATCTCCGTGTCTCCAAACTGCATGGTCGCTCTGATCTCTCTCCTCTCCGGGCTTCCTCCTCCTGCTCCTCCCACCGCTCCCGGTAGCGGCAACGGTTCTGGTAGATCCAAAGTTATCGTCCCGCATTTCCTGACCCCGGGGTCGGAGATGTACGTGACGTCGTCTGTGGCGCTGCAGTAGATGTTGATGATGATCTTGCGCTGGCCCAGGCGAGCGGGCGTGTAGCTCCGCCTCACGACCTCGCCCAGAGCCACCGACTGGTCGACGCAGACGAAGCGGTCAAGGATGTCGGTGCACCACTCGCGGCCGTCCTTGATGAGGAGTTTGTCGCGGGGGTGGCGTCCCTCCACAAACCGGTTCAAGACGCCGACGCCATAGATCAGGGGGCATCGACGCACTCTGACCTGCGAGAGAGAGTGAGTTTTGTTAGAATATGTCAAAGAGCTACTCCGTTACGAACAGGTAGGTACGGACCACTCACCACTGTGGGATCCAGCCCGAAGAGCACGGCGCCCTTCAGAATGGTCAGTCCAACATCATGGGGGATGATGATGCGACACGTCCGCCCCAGTGCTCTCTGGACTGCTTTCTGCAGCATGGGCGACTCTGCAAAACCACCAACCAGGAAGAGGAAACGCACACCGCGCACCTCCGGCTTTGCCATCAGCTCCTCTGTCGGGGGAGAAGAAAACTCTTCACTAGAGTGGTTGAGCAAAGTGAGGGAATGTTGATTTCTTTCATTTTAACTTGTCATCCTGTGAAGTCAGAGGGAAGGCCAGTGTGGGAGAGTCAAAACACACCCAGTCTCCCTAAATCAAAGCTTCAATAACACTGAATATAAAGATGGGCGACGCATCTCCTCTTCCTCCTACTATACAAAAGTGAAGCCAAAATATCCTGGATATAGGAGACGCCATCTTGAGATTTTGATGTCATTTGCAGCAGTAGTGATTGGGGAGGCTGGAGCCACGGTATCGAGGTCCCGCCCCCCACCCACACACACTTGTGTTACCTTCATGACTAGACCTGGAACTAGACCAGCACAATTTAACTTACAAAGCTAAAAAAAATAGTGAAGAAAACAGCTTTTGTCTTGTTAGTGCACTTCTTCCTGTCACACCTGACACTGATGTAAATTGACATGAGTGATGTTTGAAGTAGCGTCACCTGCTGAGGCGACACGTCTATAATAAGTCATGGACTGATGAGTATTTTTTTGCGGAGGTTGGCAGTAAAGCTGTGTGCTTAGTTTACAACATACATGGGTGAATTCAAAGGATACGACTAGAACAGTCACTTTGAGACAAAACATGCAGAAAAATCCAGAAACCTGTCTGGAGATGAGAAGGAGAGGACAGCCGAGGGGCTGCTGGCTAAGATACTAAAGCAGAGAGGACTTTTTACAAAGCTGCATGAATCAAAGAAGGAAATACAAGTGTTAATGTTGAGTTAAATGTTAAATGTAAGTGTTTTCTCATGTGGCCCCCCAGGAATAATAATTGCCCACTATTGTTCTGGACACAACCTTACTTTTGGGAAGGTCATGTCATCCGTCTTTATATCGCTACATGTGTCTTTCTGTATTTCTTACCAATGTGCTTGACAATATTAACGATGGTGGGCTGGAAGAGCTCGTTCATGGCTTCCTGTGTGAGCCGCAGCATCCCCTGAGACGACCACTTCACTATGTTCATGCTGACGCACACAGGAGAGAGAGTTTGTTCTTTAATGTTACAGACGCTCCAAATCAATTCATTGTTTTAATCAAACTGCTCACACTCCACCCTCTCCCGGGCCACACTCACTTGCTCCTCCTCAGGGCGGCCTCCACACTCTGCCCTCTGTGCCTCTTGTAGTAGTCGATGAAAGAGAAGGGCAGGGAGATGTTGAGGGCGTTGGCCCTGCCCGGTGTCGCCGTCCGCTTCCTCGCCTCGAACGCGATGGTGAGGTCCACCCAGGCCGCCGGCCGCTTGGCTTTGAAGCTCTGGATGAAGTCCTCGCCGAAGATCTGGCACAGCATTGCTTCGAAGGCCAGGTCTACTCCGACGGCGCCGTACGGACCGCCTGGAGGGAAAACTACAGCTTTAGAAACTGTGGGAACATTTTTGTGTGTTTGAGCAGATTGTGAAAGTGTACCTGAAGCCTTGTAGAGCTCTTTAAGTGTTCCCTGTGGCTGCTCGATCTGATGGACTGTCAGGTCAACTGTTCCACCTCCGCAGTCTGCAACAATATACCTGTCACCTGCACAAAGAGCGCACTTTTAACACCTGCAGCGTCCTGGGAACATTTTTTAAAAGTTGCTTATCAGTTTAATTTAAGTGGCAGGAAATATTTACTGTAAGAACATGATGTTGCTCCTCATGTCTTATGTTTCCAATGTGAATGTGTGCGTTTTCCTCCTGAAACTCTTCCACCAGCAAACATAAACAGTGTCCAGGCGTCTGTGATGGCCTGGCTCCCTCTGCTAGTCTGTGTGTTTATGTTACGTTCAGCGATAAGAGCTGGTTTTGGCTTAGTTACCCCGAGTTGAGCCGACCACACCCTAAACGCACATGTGAGTTAGAAAGAGAAGTGTGAGCAACAAAAATGAAAAATGTAGGGAAGGATGAGAGAAGAAAATGCAACAGGAGGAGGAGGAGGATAAAACAGGATTTCTACGTCCCATGGGCTGGGTCCTTCCTGTGTGTGGACAGGAAGGGGAGCAGAAAGGGTCAACGGGGGCACGTGGCTCCTCAGATTGTTGTCATGGCTCAACAGAGAGAAAAGGCTGAGTGGGATTTTAATCATCTCAGGCAAAACCAGACACTGAGTTGCAAAAAAAAAAAAAGAAATTTCCTTATAATATTACAACCCAACAATATCCGTAACAACTGTGACGACCATTCACGCTCACATCCACACCTACGGGACATTTAGAGTCATCAATTAACCTGCAGGACTGAGAAATATGTTGTAAAGTGTGGAGACTACTTGGATACTACTTGGATATTAATGTGGGATCATGAAGTAAAGCATCACACAGTCCTCACATCCACAGCATACACACACTCTGTGTCTGAAAATTAATTGGCTGCTCGTAAATTAGAATAGACCATGGTGCAGATTAATGTAGGAATATATATATTTGATCTGTCTTTTTTCGTATTTTATTTGCATATTATGATTTTGTGAATTTTTAAAAATTTATTATTTTTTACATTAACATTATTTTTATTTGTTTACCAAAATGTGACAATGTTTATGTAAAAAAAAAAAATACACAAAAATGATTATACTATTTGCTTGTAACTTCGAGACTTTTTTTCTCAAAATATTAGGACTTTCATCTCAAAAAGCCAGGCCACAAACAGCGCAGATATCGTAGATAATGAGTGAAAACAGCAAAGCTGAACTGGAAAAAAATGGAGTCACTGCAGTAAATAAAGCTGAGGGTTGGTAGAAATGAGAAGTAGGTGTGTCTGGGTCTCATAGTCAGCCAGCTGGGGTTAAAAGTCAAAACCATCAATATCGCCGACATGTGGGGTCTGTCTGTCACACACACACATACACACACACACACACACACACACACACACACAGCCTCACCAGTCTGCAGCTCCGACCACAGCTCTCCGGTTCCACTCTCCACCAGGAAGGTCCTGCTGTGTCTGGATCGCCTCAACTGTTCCCTCGCTGCAGCAGACACACAAACACACAACGCTGAATACACACAGATTTATACCTTTGATATTAGGATATGATCCCCGTTGCACACACACTTATTTTGGTCATTAAATCAGTTCAAAAAGTCACACTGAGGCAAAAGATATTTGGGTTTTTTGGGGAAATAAACAAAACTACACTGTGCTATGCAGTTCTTCTGGGGCATAGCAGGGACTTCTGGGTCCCAGGGGCACACGTTGGGGTTAAAGCTCCCCTGAAATATTGCTCTGGGCCCTGCTTTTCTAAATACAACAATTCAAGAAGAATGTTTCTGGACTCTTTCCCGCTATGGGCCCCAAGAGGCCCCATGTTTTTCTGTATATAAGAACGTAGGGTGGGTCGGCTGCGGCTCAGAGGGTAGAGCAGGTCGTCCACCAATCGGACGGTCGGTGGTTCGATCAACACGTCGATGTGTCCTTGATTAAGACACTTAACCCCGAAGTGCTCCAGAAGGTGTAGCCATCGGTGTGTGAATCAGTATTTAGATCAGATCCTGAGGGGCAAAAATGGCAACTTGCATGGCAGCCTCTGCCATCAGTGTATGGATGTGTGTGTGAATGCTGACGTGTAAAATGCTTTGAGTGGTCAGAAGACTAGAAAAGCGCTGTGAAAAAATACTTAACAGTCCATGACTTATTATAGTCGTGCCGCCTCAGCAGATAAGATAACATAAGATAAGATAAGATATTCCTTTATTGGTCCCACAGTGGAGAAATTCACACGTTACAGCAACAAAGTGGATAGTGCAATAAACAAGAAGTATAGATTTTAAAACAGTATTAATACAAATAAAATAAAATAATATATACATAATAGAAAGTAAAGCCAAAATATGTCCAGCATAACATGACACATAAGACACTACTTCAAACATCACTCACGTCATTTTACGTCGATATCAAGTGTGACAGGAAGAAGCGCACTAACAACACAACTACAAATAAAACTATTTTCTTTTAACTGTTTCATTGTTTAGCTTAATAAGTAAAATTATATGATTTGTCTAAGACCTCCTGGGCCGGGCAGAGCCATCATCTCATAATACCCAGGTCTGGTCTAGGGGCTGCAGTGGTCCCACAGAATAAATTAATATAATCATTTAACTGTTGAATGATTGTGATTGACTTTTTATGTTAAAATTTAACATTAGTTGCTCTAACAAGGGCGACCTAATGACCTCAAGGAAAACATTAATCAGTCGGCATCAAGGTTGCTCGTAGTGATGGCAGCTGTGTAAAAACTGTAAATTTGACTTTAATCAGTACAGTATATGTACTCATCTGTATTTTTCATCTACGTCGACCATTTACGTAACTTACTACAAGCAACCACGGACACTTTTGGCTGAAAGTTTCGGGTTAACATTGTTAGCAGAGAGTAGAGTCACTTCGACTCGCCACCGCTAGATTGCGGATCACACAATATAGTGTAGGGTCAGACAACTTTAGCAAAATCAGAATCAAACTCTTCAACCTAATGAAGATATTTTTAATTCATACTACATATAATAAAGTTTTAGACAAGTTTCATAAT
Organism: Pterois miles; assembly: GCA_947000775.1. Lineage (NCBI taxonomy): Eukaryota > Metazoa > Chordata > Actinopteri > Perciformes > Scorpaenidae > Pterois > Pterois miles. The sequence continues at coordinate 11,305,019 of CAMQGK010000008.1, forward strand.
GCATGAGGTCATGACATTTACTCAACGAATAGCACAAAGTCTTTCAATCTAAATAAAACAATAAAAACATACCAAAACGAGAGTCATAATGTTTTCGCATGACAGAAGCAATTTGCTGGAAATGCTCTCACATTTCAACTTTCTCCTCGATAGGCAAACTGCCTGACTGGCAGGTTAAGAGCGTGGATGGAGGCCAACGAAAACAGAGCGCACTCGAACACGGCTGTGAGAAGCACAAAACATCTGACAGCCTGTTTGACAGAGCAGATACACTTATATGGCTCTGTGCATGCATGTGAACGAAATGAGACGTAATGGCTTTAAGATGAGAAACGACGACAGATTAGAGAGGATGGTGCTGTGTCTCTTGCTTTTAATAACACAAACTCAGTGACAGGGCGAAGCTGTGGTCCTGATGTGAAAGTGTGTGTGTTGTAATAGGTCTGACAGTGTTTGTATAAATTAGGTAAAAGTGGTTTTTACTAGGTTCCCTCAAACCTCATGGGTACTACACGCCACGATAATTAGAATAAGAGAAAAGAGATTTGTGGCAGGATAATAAAAAGGAAAGAAAGAAAGAGCAATTACTGACCAACAATGACTACATTGTCTAGAAAGCAAATACAGTTGTTTTAAGGCTTTTGGATGACGCAGGAGGTAATGTATGTGCCTCTGTGTGAGTGTACGAGGGTGATGAATGCAAGTCTGGAAGCCATTTACATGAAACAGCAGAAAAGAAAATGTGTGTGTGTGTGTGTGCGTTAATGACTCCCCTGTGCTATCTTTGGAAATGAAATGAGGTGGAATAAAAGCTAAAGATAGTAAAAACCATCATTGTGATGCCAAGTGTGGTGTTTGTGTGTGGAAATACTGCACGTCTGTTTGTGTGGTGTCTGCAGAGCTCTTGCAAAAAAATGTAGGACCTGGCAGAAAAAGAGAGTCTAGAGGGGGAGGAAATGCTAGAAAGACCGAGGGGAAAAGAAAGAAAAATGAACACGAGTGAAGGAGAGGGAGAATGACAGGCCGGGAGGGGGTGAGATCATAGTCTCGCTGCACCTTGTTCCAATTACAATACCCTGTGTGTGTGTGAATGTTCTTTATGTGTGTGTGTGTCATTGGCTGCATATGTGTAAGTTGGCCTGCGTTCGGGATTTTGGATGGCTTGTTCGTTTGCTGAATTATGCATCACTTTCCTTGTACAGCCTTTGTTTCTTTGCTGCAGTTTAGTCGCATTTTCCTGTGCACTGCTGCAAACACAAATGTTTTCAATGCATGCAGAGTCGGGACAATGTGACAGTCATGTTTCCACTCAGAAAAGTTATCCACATACTATAGAGTGACAAAATGAAATGTTTCTGGTTGTGAGAGTATTTCCCCCCATTGTAGCTCCACTATTCAATACTTTTCTATCAACAATGGGTGAAATGACTGTGTGATGTTAGAGAAGTCACTAGTAACCCAAACCTACAGGGAATTATCACCTAACTCAATCTTTCAGCTCACTGTTTAGGTTTTATGGACCACAACTTTACTGTTTTGGTTCACTCAGTTTTGTTTTCAGGCTCAGTAGGCTGCACCAAATGACAGATAGGAAACATACAGAGTGGAGCATTAGCGTCCAATGAGCCAGATGTTTTCTCTGTGAGTGGGGACCAAACCAGAGCTAAAAGGTGAATGAATATTGGACTTATATTATTTAGATAGACAGAAATTTAACTTCAAATGAACGCTAATGTTGTCTGTATAATCTGGATGTGTAAATACAGTCAGGAACTGATATAAAATGATAATATGTCAGTGTTGCGTTTACAGCTTGTTGCACTACCCCTAAATCTGAGCTTTAGCAATTACTGTATGAACATAAATCTGTGCCATATTATTGTACACACAATAAAACTGAGTCACCCTCAAGTTTTTATGTGCATAGGTTTATACCTATTCGACTTTTTGTCAAATAACCAGAAATTTTGTAAAATGGCTTCTCATCTTTTACATTGATAAGTCAATCAGAAGCGGTTCATGTCCATACTACGTTCTCACTGCCCGTCACCTATTATTTTCTATGCAGAAAATCAACCCTGGAAACCTGAAATAAGTCAGTGGTGGCCTAAAGGTTAAACTACCACCCCTGAGGTGCCATTGAGCAAGGCCTTTAACCCCAACACAGCAAGGCCCAGCAAGGCTCAGCAAGTCCTTTAACCCCAACACAGCAAGGCCCAGCAAGGCCTTTAACCCCAGTGCAGCAAGGCCTTTAACCCCAACACAGCAAGGCCTTTAACCCCAACACAGCAAGGTCTTTAACCCCAACACAGCAAGGCCTTTAACCCCAATACAGCAAGGTCTTTAACCCCAACACAGCAAGGCCCAGCAAGGCCTTTAACCCCAGTGCAGCAAGGCCTTTAACCCCAACACAGCAAGGCCTTTAACCCCAACACAGCAAGGTCTTTAACCCCAACACAGCAAGGCCTTTAACCCCAACACAGCAAGGTCTTTAACCCCAACACAGCAAGGCCCAGCAAGGCCTTTAACCCTAGCACAGCAAGGCCTTTAACCCCAACACAGCAAGGTCTTTAACCCCAACACAGCAAGGCCCAGCAAGGCCTTTAACCCTAGCACAGCAAGGCCTTTAACCGCAACACAGCAAGGCCTTTAACCCTAGCACAGCAAGGTCTTTAACCCCAACACAGCAAGGCCCAGCAAGGCCCAGCAAGGCGTTTAACCCCGACTGCTCCAGTGGAGCCGTTCAGTGCCAGCAGATCACACTTTGATCACACTATGGTTATACTGGGCAGCTTCCAGGCATGAACTTGTGTAACTGTGCAAATGTGGGCTGTGGGTTCCTGCAAAAAAGAGGCTTCCTCACAGTGAAACTTCTCTGAATAAATAAAGCTGCAAAAAAAATCTCGTTTCACAATAATGATTTGGCACAAAATACATATAAGATACAGAATAGTAAAGCTTAAATGTGAATATTTTCTGGTTTCTTTACTCTTTATTCCTCTATGACAGTAAACTGAATATCTCTGAGTTGTAGACAAAACCAGACATTGGAGGACGTCGTCTTAGGCTTTGGGAATCATCATCAAATGTCAGAGAATGGTTATATATACAGTATATATATAAAACCATTTTCTGACATTTTCTAAGACTAATCAGCAATGAAAACAGTTGTTAGATGCAGCCCTATAGAATACTTTGTAATCTAGAGGAAATTTTTTGTTCATGTCCACTCTACACTACTGCAAAGTCGTGTGAGGAAAAACCACAAGCAGTATCTGAAGTCAGATCTCTTTCTTTCTCTCTCTCTCTCTCTCTCCACACACACACACACACACACACACACACACACACACACACACACACACACACACACACAAACACACACACAAATGCTGTTTGTCCGTTGCATGAACCACAAACCCCAAACAACATTTCCAGGAACACAGTGCGGTTTCATGCTTATGCTAATGGGAAAGTCTACAAGAAGACACGCACATGCGCACAAAAAGTACACACAGAGGCCCTGTTCAGACTTGGTATTAACATGACACCCGCCCGTTCGCTCCCTCTCCTCCCCGGCTCTCTGAAGCTCTGTACCTGCAGTTGCCTGGCAAAGGCGCGGAGGTGCAATAACCTTACATTTTGATGTTATAAAAAATGTTCATAAAATGTACCCCAATTCACAAATATGTAGGATATTACTACTGACATTCCTGTAATATTACATCACAACGTCTGTTCTGTTAACAATCTTGGAGTAATCATTGACAGCACCTTCAGTTTTCACAAACAAATCAGCAGATCAAGGAAGTGAAATCCGATCACAAGTGGTGACTCAAGATGCATGAGGAGACGCATTCTGATGTCCAGGTGTGAATTTAAAGTTGTCCACCTGTGATCGGATCTCTCTGGACGCCTAATACCAGGTCTGAACAGGACCAGACAAATACACTCTGTCTCTTCACTACCTTGTCTGAAGCTGGAGTCGAAGGGCCGGGACCCTTCCGCATCAAAGCCATTTGTGATTGGCTGCAAGCTCAAGTCGAGCACCTGGTGGAGGCGGAGCTTACGGCAGTAAATAGACGCAGCTTCAGGCTCCAGAGCGATGAGGAGCTGTTCAGGACAGTCGGGAGACACCAGACCAGCCTGGAAATGACGCACAGAGGAGAGAGACAAGCTGAATATTATTATCCTGCAATGCTCTTGATTGCATTGAGATACTTTAAGGGGGCTGAATAAGAGAAGGAAAAGAGCTAGACATGCTAGTATTGGAAAAAGCAGTTCTCATGAATCCATCATGCTTTTAGACATGTATGTTGATACTGCATTGGTCTGTATACATACGCTAAGTGCCATTAGGGGGGAGTTGGTGTATAAGCATTAGTCTTGATGTATTGGGTGTAAAGTTGAGTGGCTGGAATGATGTGTGTGTGTGCAGGGCGGGGGTCTGGACACCACTTCCTGTGTTTGTACGCCGGTCTCCCTCATTGTTCACTTGTGATGACATCATCACCAGCAGGAAGCACACACACCCCGACGGACTCAAGCAGGGAGCCAGCGCAGGGTGTGTGTGTGTGCATGCATGTGAAAGTGTGTATGCATTAGGGTATTTATGTATGAACCCGGGTGAGTGAAGGGCAGATGACAGATAATGTACAAGTGTGCGAAGGAGAAAGAGGAAAGTATGACATTAAAAGTAGAAGGTTGCACAGTCTTTCCCATGGATTACTGTGCATGGACTGCACAAGTACACACATGGGTCCATTCTCATTGATGTGTATTGCGATACGACCCCCCGCATTCCTGTCCGTGTACGCACACTTCCTACAAGTCATTGTAACACGTACAGTACAGCGAGTGTGTGTGTTGGTGGGAAGACATACAGGGAGGATAGAGGCAGCGTTATGATCTGTGTGTGTGTGTGTAGTAAGAGATCTTCCATGGGAACATCGATCACCCAGCCTTTATCTCATACTTTACACACACTGTCTTTCTTTCCATCTCCCTGTTGTCCTTCCTCTCTGCCTGTCACACACACACTCATATAATCTACCATCGTCCTCTGCCTGAGTGTATCTAGAAGACTAGAGTCTAGCCCATTTTACCAGTTAGATCCGCTAATTTTGAAATGTTTTAGTCATAAAACCTGGAGCTGTTATAGTAGCATGTATCTCCAAAATGTCAACTTTTCAAGCAACAAGAAAAACAGCATTGTTTTGCTTAATCAGAACGTTTTTTTTTCAGTGGTTTTCAGAGGGTTTCTGCAGGATAATGTCTGTTTTTTTCAGACCAGAACAATTTTTGAGACTCTTTACGATCTCAATCTGTTGCTCTATGCATGTAATTATGTATCTGTTAGGGCTGTCAATCAATTAAAATATTAATCCCACGATAGTCCATTGTTAGTCACCATTAAACTCCATTAAACCTGCCATAAAACTCTGAAACTCTGCTTTTTCCTGTAGAGAACTGGTCAAACTGAGACATCACACCACACCAAGCCTCAGGCTGGGTACTGAATATCAACACTTAACTGAAATCTGTCCTTAGCAGCAAGCATCAAACTGTCAAGTAATGAAAGATAATATCAAATATCTGGAGCTGGGCTGTCAATAGATCATAATATTTCATCATGATTAATTGCAAATTAATTGCACATTCCTTTTCAAAATGTACCTTAAAAGATATCAACATGGGAGTTGGCAGATATGCAGCTTTATGCAAATGTATGTATACAGTATATTCATTATTGGAAATCAATTAAGAGCACAGAACAATGACAGATATTGTCCAGAAACCTCACAGGTATTGCATTTAGCATAAAAAATATGCTCAAATCATAACATGGCAAACTGCAGCCCAACAGGCAACAACAGCTGTCAGTGTGTCAGTGTGCAGTGTGGGTACCCAGAGAACCCATTTACATTCACACATCTGAAAGTCAGAGGTCAAGGGACCCCTTTGAAAATGGACATGCCAGTTTTTCCTCCTCCTTCCGGTGGAAGGTTTTATATGACACCAGTATCTTCACTCTACATGCATTAAAACAAATTTGCGTGAAAGTGTTATTATCGCGTTAACTTTGACAGTAGTATCTGTCAGTGTATGTCTGTTCCTACCAGGTATGCAGCCTCTCTCATGAACTGTTTGGCAGGTTGTCTCCACACAGCAGGGACGGTGATAACCCATCTGATCTCCTCTCCCTCCAGCACTGATGATGACTGGTCCTTCACCTCCTAAAGCACAACCAATGAAACACTTTCTTTGGTAAAACTCTCAAAATCTAACTCAAGCAATGAGCTTCTGTAAAAGCAAAGCACTTTATGAGCTACGGTACAGCCTCAGTCATCTCTACACCAAAGTGAAGGTTTACATGTATAAGCCCTATCTAAATCTAAAACATGCCCACCATACTGCAGTCATAAAGCTTTAAAGTGCACCTTTAGAGCATGTTCCCTGAAGAAGTGCAGGGCGTGAGCAAACACCTCGATGGCCCTGACCCTCCGACCGTTGACCGCCTCCAGCTCCGTCTCCATGGTGAGGTCCTGCAGCAAACACAGCCGCAACTGCTGAAACACTGCTGCAAGAACTAGTCATCCTTCTGATGCTTAAAGCCTCAAGGGGAATACTCCAGCAGGTTTGTATTGCACTTTCATAAAGTTGGGAGACTCAGCAGACAGAGTTCTCCTGATTTTTTATCCATGGTATAGTTCAAGCCCCCCAAAACACTGGATCCTACACTTCCCACAATGCAACTCTATCTAGATGTGCAAAATTGGCCCTTTTAGTCTGACTATATTATCATTTCTTATCTGATTCTCCTGATCTCTCTTACACTTGTGCTGTGGATCTTCATCTTAAACTTATCAAAGTAGAGCCAGTGCCGGGCCTCCTCCGGGTCAAGGTCATGGTAGAAGTCCCGGGCCGCAAACCCAAAACTATGGAACCGCAAATCAGGAGTCAGCAGCAGACACGTTGGGCTCTTCTGATTGGCCACGCCGGGGTCGCCACCCTCCCAGCGCCTGCATGGGTTGGAGGAAGAAAAATATCAACAGCAGAAAATAATAAGAGTAGAACTGAGTGGGAGACGATGCGCTGCAGACTCTTACTTCATCATGTGTATGGCTTCTGAGTCCTGCGTGAAGCTGAACGCGTAACCGCTGGAGGTTGTCCCAAAGTCTATTGCCACGACAACCGAGAATGGACAGGACATCCTGGGTCTGACCTCCACCCTCTGAGAGAGAGAGATGTGAGCTGTAGCTGGTACTTCTAGGAGAGCTCCCTGTAATCACTCGTACTGGATAGATTGTCTTTGCTTTATGACTAAACACCTTCAGAACTGATATTCCCATTATGTCCAGCTGTTCGGTGCAGATTAGCAAATATTACCATGCCAACCTGCGAAACTAAGATGAAACATGAAAAACATTATAGTTGCATCCGAAATGCCATACTGACGTGCTATTCAGTATGTTAAAACACTCTGTGAGATATTTTAGTATATCTAAAACCTTCAAATGTGGTGGTATTTACTGTGTTCACCAGTCCATATGAACATCCCCCGTCATGTCGTATTCACAACTTCATCAGTAGAAAGTTTCTGAAAGCTCCGAGTTCACGACTTGACATTTGTTGACGAAATGGTGGAGCCCATGGATGTTCATTTATCTCTGCACCATGCTGAATTCGAACCTTGCTGTGAGGCGGCAGTGCTAATCATTGCACCACCGTGCGCACTGAGACTTTCTTGACTTGAAAAATGATGTTTTGATGTGACGAACATTATATCTGTGATTTGTGGCGCAAACGAAATTCTCTCCCTCTGTTAACTTCTATTCGTATTTTTCTGAAATGAGGTCCATGGGGTCCACCAGAAGGGGCGTGACTTCGGCTCACTATAGTATGACACCAGTAGTACGTGAAGTGCATACTTTTTCTGGCGAGATATTACAGTATGCAACACCGGACAGTATAGTGGACTTTGATGGACAGCTCTGTAACATCGATAATACTTCAGTTTAACTGCAGGTATAAGATTTCATTTTACTAAACATAATATGTTTTTACAGTTAATTCAGACTTTGATTCTCACAAACTGTCGTTTTGGTAATAGATAAGATAAGATATTCCTTTATTAGTCCCATAGTGGGGAAATTCATTGGCGACATGAGGTTGGCACGTTACCATGGTTACACCTCTAACCGGCAAAGATGCTCTCAGGAAGTGACGGCGTCAATTACTGCTCAGTGCATCGGCAAAGATAAAAACTACTGTTTATTCACACAAAGAGCAGGCCGAACAATAGTACATCTGAGTATGTAGCGCATAGTATGTGATTTTGATGCAGCCTACACCTGCTAAACATCAGCATGTTAGCATTTAGCTCTATGGCATCCTCATAATTATATATGAATATCACAGAGGGAATGTGGGAAGCACGGCTGGGATTTAAACCAATACATTGCAGTAACAACTAGTTTCTAAGAGTGGAAACCGTGCAGAATTAGCATGTTGGCTTGGAAATTAGAGCTGTTTTTCATGTACTTCCTTATTCTCTTTTTTTCTCCTCTCCTCTCCTCTTTTAGTGCCAAAGTGTAGATATTCCTTCCCCACAGAGTGTAGTCTTTATTGGGTACTTGCTTTAAGTCTACACTTCACTTTAAACTCTGAGTGTAAGTGTTATTATAAACCACTAATGACAGTGAGAGGTGGATGTGGGTCCATAGGTCCTGTTTAAGAGCTCTATATAGAGAAAATAAGTGGATATGGGAAAAGATGTGTAGGAGTGTCTGTGCGGTGTGTGTGCATACTTACTGGTGAGGGTGAGGGTGTGAGGGGTGTGATGCTGCAGTCGTTTCTAGCTGTGGCAGGCGATGAAGGGGCTGATAAGTTATCACCTGGGAATGAACGGAGAAAGAGGAGGAGGAGGGGAAAGATACGCAGTGGTGGTTAACTATTAAACTCTCATGTTTCAGCTTTGGAGAAGCGCCACACGTACTACACTGGAAAATGGACCAGAAAATCTGTTTGAAGCAAAATGCAGCCACTCTCTTATCACAAGGAAAGAGCCATTAATGGACTGTCATCAGCTGCTGATGCTAACACTCCCATGCAGACAACACCTTATTGTTCATACGCTTGACCTGAAGCTTTCTACAGAAGGTGTGGGATTGAATATTTGTAATGAATTGGAATGACTGGAATGTCTGGGATCTGATTCCCAAGTGGAAGAGTGGGACGTGGAAAGGTCGGCGTGTTCACGCTCCAAAAGATAACAAGAGGGAGTGAAGTGAGTCATTTTCACCAGGTTGCTGTAGTAATGAAGCATGTGTATTAAACTGTACAGTACTACAGGAGTGTCTCACCGGGTATCTGCAAGCTGTTGGGGTCTGGCTGCACCACGTCAGCCATCTTTACAGGAGCCAGGGTCTGCGAGGGAGACACACCAACGTGATGCATAATGCTTTGAGGCGTCCGGATAAAATGATGTAAAATAAATGGAGTGCACTAGATATTCTTCAGCCAAGGAGGGGAAGTGGAAAAGACACACCCCAGATGTCACAGCACATTTGAACTTCTAGTTCCCAGCTACTAGAACTGCTCAGACGCCAATGACTGGTTGCACTGTGGAAGCTTTTGGGTGCAAGTTTCTAATCAAAATGTCTGCCAAATATCAAATTTATATATATTTTATATAACTATGATGTGAGCCATGTTTTTGTCATGGAAAAGTGAGAGAAACTGATGCCTTTTATGATCTTGAGTACAGGTGTGACAGAAAAATTAATTATGAAGGACAAGAGGATGTGTGCATGAAATATGAGAGAGATGTGGTATGTGTATATAAATATTTTGTTTGTTTCATTCACATTATTTTAATTTGTCTCTATGAGGACTGTATGTCCTCCTGCACATGCATTTTCTTTGTCTTTGTGTGTGTTGTTTGACATGCAGTGCTGGGAGTCATTGGATCAGCCTGTGATCTGAGCCGAGAGCAAACTAAAATAGAGGAGCGCAATGAGACAAAGCTGTGTTTGTTTAAATCTCTTTCTGTGAGCATGAGCGAGAGGGAGAGAGAGAGACATAAGTTAGTCTGACATCTTTTCTTTGCGTACATGCATGCAACATCTGCGTGCATTTATTCAAGCATGTGCCTGAAACATTTGAATGTGTTCATGTGTGCATCATTAGCTTTCTTTCTTCTGTCCTCGCTATTTGATGATAAAACCAGAGACTCAACACATCTCTTGCACATTTTCTGTCCTTCTCTTTCTCTTTCATCCTGTCGTCTCTTTAAGATCAATGTGCAGTGGATGATTTAACCCCTCCTTTTGCCCCTCTCTCTTTCTCAGACCTACGACTTGGAGCTAGCAGGGGATCAGCAGAACAAGCGACTCGGACTCCCCTGAGACATTACATCAGGGACAGATTGTGCAACACACTTTTATGCATCATTAACAATAGAGCACTCTCTCTCTTTGAAGTGCGGCAGATTTATTGGCAAGACAGGGTTTGTTAGTGCCCATTAACGTGCAGCTTTGACAGATTATCACAGAAGCACTAATGCAAAATAACACAAACATGCAAGTTTATAGTTTAGAAACTAAAGGACACAAAAAGACTGCTGACAACACAAGTTTTGACAGATGCTTTTGCCCAAAACTGCTTATAAAAATGCATTATAAGTGCAATTTCTTTGCACATTAACTCACCTCTTTGTATTTTGTTGCAACACTATGTCCTTGTCCTTTTTCTGCCTCTCCAAAAGTATCCCCAGTGCAAAGGCTGGAGTTCGTCTCTAGGGAGGGAGATGGAGAGGAAGAGAACAGGAGGACACTGACTGGATACGAGAGGATGCTCTCTAGAAATCCCTTGTTAGAAATGGAAGATTTCCCAGCTGACTTGAAGGCAGATTTCCCAAAATTCCACGTTATAGATGGAGTTACAACCCCAAGAAAAGGGACTATTTTTCTCTTCTTCTTCCTCGGAGAAAATCCAAACTTTTCCAAATGAAGTTGGATTTGTAGTTCTGTCTCACTGCAGCCGAGCTCGCCGCCTCTCCACTCTGAACAGGAATGCCAGAGAAAAGTGGTGACACACACACACACACACAAGTTAGAAGAGTGGGAGGGCTGTGACAGCACATATGGGGGGAATGCTGGGGGATTTACCTCACTGGGAGATGGTGATGCGTGGATTTGTGTGTGTTGGAGACTGAGGGTGGAGTATTCCTGAGCAGGCAGTGTAACCCAGTTAAGTCATCTTGCCCTCTTGATCCCCTCCCACTCCTCCACTATCTACCCTTCCTCTGTTTAATTATCTCTTCCTGTCCTCCTCTTGCTTCCCTTTTCATCTCCTCACATGCTGCTGCTTTGTTTTAATTATTTCTTTCTTTGTTAACGTAGCTTCTCCCTTGACCTTTTCATAACCTTTATGTACAACTTTCTAACGTCATGGACAAACGCAGGAAGCAGCCAGGTGTGTTTGGCCAACACAGAACAAATGAACTTCATTCCACTGCTCTATTTATTTCAAGGTAAATGTTTCAGTCTAGTGTAAAGGAACAATTTTACTTTTTTTGGTTTGCTTTCTTGCCGAGATGCATTGCTATCCGTGACAATCGGTTTAATTGTGCAGACAAATGCTGCACTCTTACCCAGTATGTGTAAGTGTTTTCTCAGGCTGTGTGGATCTTGAGGTCCACGTCCATGCTGTAGGGGATCTGATTTCTCCCCACCAGAGCTGTGATTGAAAGCATACATTAACCCCCAGTGCTTGCAAACACACACACACACACACACACTGAGACTAGCTGCCCCCCCCCTCAGTGGGCAGAGGAAGTCAGACCTCTTGAGTATTCGAAAGAAAAGGCCTCTGGTATATACACACACACACTTATTCGCATACACTCAGTCTCCTTGTCCTGTCAGATTTCCAAATCGAATTAGTGTGTGTGTGTCTGGAAGCCATTACTTGGCATGTCTCCCTTTGCTGCCCAAAAACCAAGAGGCCCCATATGGATCCTGCCATCACCTCTCTCTTTCTCCATCTTTCTTTCACTTTATTGCCTCTTTTATTGTTCTACATCTGTCCCTTCTCTGCTTTACTGCCTCTCTTTTCCCTGGCATCTTTCTTTGCTTAATCCATTTTGTTTGATCCCTCGTTAATTTTCTAATGACTAAAATTAGCAGGCGTGTGGCAGCATTTGAACAGCTTTGCTATCATCATAATGTTGATATTCTGACTAACGCAGCTATTTGGCAATCAGCTTCGTCCTAGTCTGAGTTAGATCTGAATAAACCAGCAGTGTGGGGGGTGGACAGGTCACAGTCAAGCTCCTCCATCACCCAAGAGACTGAACACTCTGAAACAGATCTTGAGTCGTGGTCTAGGTGCAGCCTCACCCTTCTCCCTGGAGGTTCAGACACAGGAAGCCCAACGCAGGAAGTGATGGAGTCAGGTGACAGGAAGGAACCCCTGTGCGGCATTCCTCTCATGAATTCCACATTATCTCTGGGACCCTGGAAGTCCTCGAACGACGGAAACACACCCATAACACACACACACACACACACACCCATACACACACACACACACACACACACACACACACACACACACACACATACTGTAAGATACTGTTCTTCCTCCAGCAGCTCTAAATAGACTCCTATCTCAGCTGCAGCCAAAATGAGAACCGGTTCCTCCGGATAGTGCTCATGCAAATAACAGTTTGGGGAATTTCTTTTTCTTAAAGGCAGTTTAGTCGATTAGATCTCGTTGTCGACCACAACATACATTCATGTTAATGCAAGTTAGATCAATAGTTCAACATTTTGGTAAATATACATTTTCGCTTTCTTGCAGAGAGTTAGATGTTGGCACCACTAGTGACCACCAGTAGCAACCACCTGCTAACTTAGCTTAGTACAAAGAGTGGAACTATGAGGAAATGTCTAATCCACCTACCAGCACCTCTAAAGCTCACTAATTAACATGCTAAACTTTTGTGCTAAGCCAAGTTAAAAGGAAATTAATCTCTTCATCTAACTCTCCACAAGAAAGCATATAAACATATTCCCCAAAATCATTTTATTTTATTTTAACACATATATTAGGGTTTATGTATGAATTTTTCAAATCAAATATAACGTATGTGTTCTGCGATGGACTGGCGACCTGTCCAGGGTGAACCCCGCCTTCGCCCAATGCCAGCTGGGATCGGCTCCAGCCCCCCCGTGACCCCTAACAGGATAAGCTGTTGAAGATGGATGGATGGATGGATGGATGGAATATAATATATAATCAGTGAGATTTAGGGGTGCTGGTGTGCAGATCTTTTTAGAGCCAGGCTAGCTGCTTGCCCCCGTTTCCAGTCTTCATGCTAAGCTGACTGGCTCTAGCTTCATATTTACAGCACAGAAAGGAGAGTGGTACAAATATTCTCATCTAAATAAGCTGTTTAGGGTCAGGAATGCACTGTCAAGTTTATCAGTGATAGATACTCTGCTCGTCCCTTTCCTTTCACCACAGTGAATAATGGCCTTGTGCTACAGTTTGTGGGTTATAAAGTTAATAAAATGTAATTATTATACAACCTCACGTAAAACAAACTGCCTTGCACAAGTACTGGTGGCTTTAGGCACCAATTTTTTAAAACAAACGTTGAACACACGAGAGGTCTGAACATGTGAGTGCAAAACACACAGGGGAACCATTAGAGGGGGAGTAGAAATGTCTGCATGGACTTTGTGACTCCTTGTTTTCTTTAACATTTCTAGAACAAATGTGCAGCAGGAATATATTTCCATGTTCACTGAAGTCCTTACTGTAGTCCTTACTTACTGCAGGCTTGTTGCTTATGGGAGTTTTAACAGCACCTCACTTGTATGTGCAGGAATATTGAGTTTGTGCAGAAAATAATAAATGCAATATTGTACCTTGGAGTGTGTGCTAACGGGCCACTTCCTGCTTGTGTGCATGCGAGGGTGTGTCGTATGTTCCAGAGCGTGTTATCGTGCATGTGGCAAGTGGCATTGGGCAAACTCACCGGTGAAGCCTGGGGTGGGGCCCCAGGGCCACAGGAAAGGGCTGGGGTAGAAGATATACACTCACACACACATATTATACACACATATTAAACATGAATGCCTTCTGACATCAAGTCTGGGCTATTGTGTAATAAAAAGTGAGGGAGAGAAAGGGGGAGAGAGAGGTACAGGAAGGGAATTTATGATTTATGATTCAATAACAAATCATGTCATGTAACAGTGGTGGGGAGAAGGAAAGGAGTGGAGTGCCTTTTGTCTGTAACTAAATAGTGAATGTACAGTATGTGTGCATGCATGATATTGCTGTTCTCCCAGGAGTGTATTAAATCTGCAATGTGAAGCATCTGCTTTTGTCATGTGTGACCAGGGCAGAAATCCAGTTCTTCCTCCTCGTTCTCGGCCTCTATTAGTTGACGGCCATCTTCATTTTCTTTGTCAGAGGAGAGTGAGGGAATGACCTCACCTTCACCTTGATCCACAAGACCAAATCTCATACTCACGATCCTCATCAGGAGAGATCGGGAGGTTGTTACCTTCATCATGGTCGATTTGTGAGGTTGTTGACAACCTGAGGGGGAAAAAGTTAAAGCACCTGAAAATGTGACTTCACATTACAAGGATTGCACATAACATTAACTAGATTGGATTAAATGAGCAACAAACAAAGTTAAAGATAGGAAAAACTACATACTAGCTAAGACTGCACTGCATGTCACAAAGCCACCAACAAACAAGAGGCTAACCTTTTAACAGTAATATCAAATATTGTTATTGAACAGATGAGGACAGACTGAAACTTAATCACAAGTGGTTAATATGTCAGCTTTGAAAATAATATTAAACTAAAAACTGTTAGCCCTTGTGGCTTCGAGACTCGGACAGTAACATTAATGCCATTGCTTAGCAGCAGTGTCATTCACAACTTAACCACTTCAACGCAACGCATTTCATGTACAAGACTTCCCACCTCATCAACACGGTAAATACGACCCCATTTGAAGGCACCGATAATTTGATCAATGCCCGCTGTTTTAATCACAGAAGCCGCAACTCAGCTTTCAGCTAAGATCAAATTCAATGTCTCTACATATTACAGTTATGAACTAAGGCCGTACTCTATTAACTGAGACTGTAATACAGTCTGTGCTGGCAGGTGCACTTGAACTTCTACTCTACTGGTGTGAGCTACTAATGCCCTCAACTAATGCACACAGGGAGAGTGCCACCTGCTGACAACCACCTACACCTCATAAAGAAAAATACATTATAACACTATTACAGTGACTAAAATCCTTTCAAGGATTATTTTGAACGCAGCTTGTACGTGCATGTATGCATGCATAATCACAAAGAAAACCAACCATGCATCTTGCATCCAGCTGAAAAAACACAGCAAGCTGGAAATCTGTTAGTGAGGATTTTATGGTGACGTGGAGCTTCTCTTAAGGTTATAGAGACCATAATGTAGTACGAGGTTCAACAGTCACTTTAATAGAAACACTGCATAAAATAGGCTCTGATTTTGTGAGCTACGGGCTGTTAAGAGCTACAGGAAGGCAGTTGCAGACATACAGTATTACTGTGGGTCAGGGAGACGCTCCATACTGCCCGACAACCACACTGTGTGTTACAGTCGCCCTCCACTGTGATTTTAAAGTAATGCACCCTCTTTTTTTACTGCCGATCTGGGACATTTCTTCTCTTTTAGCTTTCAAGAGGATTGATCCAGGTGAAAGTGTCAGAACGCTAATGAGGTACATGACCTCAATTACCTGCAGGTGCTGCCAATAAGTTAATGACTACTATGAGAACCTGACAATGACTATAAATACAATTTACTACATTCACTAAACTACAGTTTTCATCATAGGCTGTAAAATAGCCACCAAGGTTATGTTAGAGTAAGTCTGGGATAGTAAATATCTCTCTGTATCACTGTCACCATGTTATTTATGCCAACAGTGTTGTTAGTGAAAACACTACCAGCTCTCTGAACCTGCATAATGGAAACAAGGTGGAGTTTTTGTCTTTGACCAAAAAATAGAGATGCAAATCAGATGGCAGGTCTGAATTTTCCCTACTTGGATCAACTATACTGTCAACACTATATTGTCTTTATCTTTAGATTAAAGCTGTAACCAATGGGAAAGCAAATTATTACAACCAAATCCTCCACTGTGTTTACACTAAAGCACTGGCATTGATATTAAGTAATATATAAATAATACTGATCTGTTAGAGCACACATATGATACACCTTTGAAATTTTATATTTTAAGTGGTAAATTTGGACAGTTTTCTGCAAAAAATCAAGGAGCACACTCGACCCTCACAACATGCAACATTCACTGCATGAAGTAATATTCAGGTGCCATTTTTTAACTCCATCTTAGCCCCTTTTTGTGCCTCTCATGTATTATGAATACATTTGAGTCACAGAACTCAATGTTTTTCTGAAATACGTCATCATCAACTAACCATCTGGATAAAATATTATGTACACAGCAAAGTTAGAAAATACTAATAACTGTGTTTTTGAAGCATAGCTTGAGCCCACAAATGTACATTTATGTCAATCTGTGTGATAATTCTATCAGTTAATTGTCTAAAGGGATGTACTGTATATTTCCATTATTTGATTATTTTATGAACAATAATGTCAAAATATAACAAAAAGAAATTCAAGCATACACCAGTAACGTCTAGATTCATCTTAAAGCTGCAGTGGGTAAAAATGAATCAAATATGATTAGAAAAAGTTATTTTTAGAAAACGGTCACGATATCCTGACAGGCATCTGCAAGATTTCACAAACCAGAGGAAAACAACTCATCAGAGCCAAAATCGTATCTGAGTCAGTTACTCGCAAACTCCGATCAAACGGTCAAACTAGGCAGCATTGATCAAATATTGATCAATATTCTGGTACTGTAATGACTATTTCTCTCCTCAAATGTTCTCAGAAACATCTTGTAGTTACTGTTTAGCTGTAAAATGAAAAAGTTTGTGACCCGGCAGCCATGTTGAGATCAGCTGAGGAAATACCAAGCACCGCCCACCAGCTGGAGCGCAGCCAATAGGAACGCTGTCTTTGTCTCTGAAATGACCTGTGATTGGACAAAGTCTCCCATCAAGGGCTACAATTTTTAGAGCCATGATAAGATAAGATAAGATAAGATAAGATGAACCTTTATTAATCCCCGGAGGGGAAATTCGGGGAGGTGAGGAGGTGCAGAAGTCTAGTTTTCTCTCAGAACACTTGAATTACAATATGCTGAAAGATTATTATGGACTATTTGCCCAATGCTGCCAAAAACTTTCTGCCAGCTGCAGCTTTAACTTATACAGTGTACAGCATATAGTATTTAATTGTATATTTAATGTTGTGTATATAATGTATACAGTATATTTTGCAGACTTATTCAGCACTTGTCAATGTCTTCAATTTCTGTGTGATGTCCTCAGTATTGTGTATTTATTATTTTCTTTTTTTCAATTGCGTTACCCTGTATGTAAGTCTCCTCCTCTAATGGTTGAGCCATACATAATAATGACTTATATGTGTGCAAACAGTGCATTTTGCATTGTGACTCCAGGTTGAATTTCCACACGATCGGCACCAGGCGAGAAGCTTTTTTGACTTGTAATAGTCAGTTAATAAATATCAAATAAACACAATAGGTCTACATCACATTGCTGTGAGGGTATTTAAGAATCAAATAGGCTACTTATTGAATGTTATATCTTTGAAAAACAGATGTGACTCCAGTGTAACAGTAACAGATGAGGCACAAACTGGGGATCCTGAAAATCATGTGCACACCTCTGCTCAGACTCACACCTTAAAGTCTTTCATCTGCTGCACTTTTCTCCTCTTTTCCTCTCGTTTTCTCATCCCAAACAGCCTTAACAAACATTAAACTAGAGCATGATCTGTTAAAGAAAGGTCTGACCTGGTTAAATCAGCCACGTTGTCAAATATTAACTGCTCATATTGATTACCAAAAAAAGGGGGCAGTGAGGAAAATGGGTTATATTTTGTTTACCTACGTGTATTGAGGTGGGGCGGGGCGTGTGTCCGTGTAAGCCAATAGCATCGCTCGGCGGGGCTGACTGACGTAGATTCAAACCAATCACCGAAGTGTACAGCTGGACAAACGCGACCCACGACTAGCAGCGTTTTCCCCCTTCGACGTTTCGCCCAGAGAAACAGTGGATTTATCCGTATTTAGCCAAAAACGCGAGCAAACTGACAAAGCAGACACGTTGCTGATTTGACGTACTGGAAATTACCAGAAGAATCTCATCACTGTGTTGTTTTCTTGTGACGTCCGGGACCGGAAAAGAGCCGTTTTCCCCCGTTAGCTGGTTTGCGGATTCCCCCCCTGTGAGCACTTGAAGTTGTGTGGTGAGTCTGTTGTTATTGGTGGAGCTAGCTGTGAGCTACAGGAAAACCCAGCTAACCAGCTAACAATGTCAGTTAAATAGCACTTACTTTATTTTATTTACTGCCTATATAAGAGGCTATTTCATGTAAACTTTGTTAGCTAACATGACTTAAGGTGTTACACCACTTGAGCCCTTAAATATCAGTCTAAAAAGAAGAAAAAACTTTTATGAACATGATGAAAAGGTGGCAAACAAACTTCTCCTTTATAACAAATAGTTATATAGTGGTAGTACAACACTGGAGCGCTGTCAAGTTCATGAATATATGCATATCGTTTCTCAGTAACATACATAACATTATATATAGACGACACTGATTCAAACAGCAGACCCTAATGGGTTAATAGTGCTGCCATTCATAATAATAAGCGTTTAATCCACCACAAACTCAATTAAAGTGTTGATTAATTGTTATTAATGGGCATAAATGCTTTTATTTCCGAAGCCACGCAGGCATTCGTGGGTCGGGAGAGGGTAGAAAGTGTTGTGGATGTTTGTTCACATGCTGCGTTCAAGTACCAATCCTGAGCCCCGATTTCACGCGACTCTGATGTGTAGCGCTGAATTGGTGCGCTGGTTCCCAATCTTTGTGGTTTATAAGGTATGACCCTTGACGTTGGGTTTGTCTTTGAGTTGCAACCAGCTCAGGTAAAAGGTAAAACTATCCATTATTTTACATTAAAGAAGGAAAGATTTCTGGAAACTCTTAAATTAAGTCATTTTTTTTGTTGACTTTCATATTTCAATGTTTTCTCCACATTACATTCTCACTACCATGGATGTAGTAAGAGAGCTGGATCCAGTGTTGGAGGCTCACTACACAATCAAGACCCCAGGTTGGGAACTCCTGGATTAGTTGCTTGGAAGAAAATGTAATGGCTCCACTCAGTGCGCTTTACATGGCAACTTCCATCCAGGGTTCCCATTCACACACAGAGGCTGCCATACAAGGTGCCAACCTGCTCATCAGGTTATAATCTAAATGCTCATTCGCTGACACAGCGATGGCACAGGAACAATTTGCGGTTCAGTATCTTGCCTAAGGACATGCCGGGGATCGAACCGCCGATCTTCTGATTATCTCCTGAGCCACAGCCACCCCCTAAATGTGAGATTATGATATGCTGCTTTTCTATCTTTTATGGCACTGAAAGTAGAATATTTTGGAGCTGTTTGTTTGCAACTTGAAGCCTTGTAACTTGAGGAGATATTGACACATTTTTCACATTTTTATATTTTATTTTTACTGTGATTACTCGTGCCACAAACTACGTTCTCATAAATGACCCAAAATCGACACCTTTCTAAAACAGTCTCAAGAAAATCTGAATGTTATAACCTTCACGAAGGATTTATTGCAGGTCTGCTGCATTAGGCTTTGTTAATTTTAGCAAGGTGTACCAAATAAATTGGCAGCTATATGTAGTTTATTTTGGTATGTGATGACTGAATGAGCAGTTTTTATGGCAATATGAATAAACTCATGGCCTTCAGGTATTTACATTTCACAGCAGTTTGTATATTATTTATTTGTTGTTGAGGATGGGGGGAAAAACAAACGACAATCCACACATTTTTCTCAACAGAAAAAAACAGCAGCAGCCTGGCTCTTTTTTTCATATCACAGTGGACAGCAGAGGAAAGAGGGTCAGTGATTTACAGTGCTTTGCTGCTCAGAGTGAATCAGAGCTGGATCTTGTTCAATCTTGGAATCCATCATCTAATCACACACTATTAGCCTCTGGGGGGAAACAGGAATGGAAAAAAAAACACCGTGGTGTGGTGGGATATAACCAGATGTTGTGGTGTAGCTGCTTGCATATTTGGGCCACGTCAATTTTTTTTTGCATTACTGCAAATATTTTTTGCAGTAAACAAACTGCAAATATTTTTCTGTACAGTAAACAAACATTGATTTGCATTTGCTTTCCGGATGCACCGTCTACCTGCAGCATACATACTAATATTTGTCAGCGTTAAAGCTGCAGTAGGCAAAATATTTTTTGCATCATTGAGCAAAAAATCTGTAATAACCATTCAGCATATTGTAATTCAAGTGTTGTGGGAGAAAACTAGACTCCTGCACCTCCTCATGGCTCTGTTTTCAGGCTTTAAAAAATCTAGCCCATGACGGGAGACTTTGACCAATCACAGGTCATTTCAGAGAGAGAGCTGTCCTATTGGCTGTGCTCCAGCTGGTGGGCAGAGCTTGGTATTTCCTCAGCAGATCTCAACATGGTTGCCAGATCACAAACTTTCTCATTTTACAGCTAAACAGTAACTACAAGATGTTTCTAAAAACATTTGAGAGGACATTACTGGAACATGATGATTGATATTTGATCAGAGTTGATTAGTTTGATTGTTTGATCGGAGTTTGTGAGTGATTGATAGCTGATCAGATACGGCAGACTCCAGCTTGGCTCTGATTGGTTGTTTTCCTCCAGTCTGTGAAATCTTGCAGATGCCTTTAGGAGCACCGGAGGACACAGAGGAACATGATTTTTTTCAGATTACCTTTCTCATGCACCACTGTCAGGATATAGTAACTATTTTATAAAAAATACTTTTTAATTCATATTTGCTCCATTTCTACCCACTGCTATTTTAATTTGGTTCATCTTTAAAATGGAAATCAGCATTCTGAATATTGCCACTTGCCCAAATATGTCAATATACACATGAATTCAAACACCTGCGCACAGGCTGGTTGTTTTGTATATGTAAATATTTTCCATTATCCATCCATCCATCTTCAGCCACTTGTCCCTTTAGGGGTCGCAAGGGGGCTGGAGCCAATTCCAACTGGCATTGGGTGAAGGCGATTAAACTAATTACAGTTTACCTAAACTGCATGTCTTTGGACTGTGGGAGGAAGCTGGATAACCCGGAGAAAATCCATGCTGACACAGGGAGAACATGCAAACTCCACACAAAAGAGCCCCAAGCTGAACCACTGCACCACCTGCATGATGCCCTCAAATATCCATATAGATCATGATATGGCAAATGTTTGCAATATCACACATAAAATACTCATAGCACTGTCACGGAGCACATTGACCAAATTGTGCTTTCAAATGAAACTCGTGAGCTTGTATTTACAACATTGGAAGTTGTGTAAACAATATACGAGGTGTTCAGGTGGTTAAGTTGGCATCTAGAAGCCACAGAGGCTAATGATTGAGCAAGCTAGCAAACGAGTAACATCATGCAGGAAATGCAAAGGCATAATGACAGGAGAAAGATGAGGTTGTCAGGAATGTCAACATTTTCCTCAGACTTATTCTAAAACACACACTCATCGTCAACCAAGTCATGGGACCAACAGCTCCAGCAGGGGACCCCAAACTTCCCTTTCCCAGGCCACATGAACCAGCTCTGACTGGGGGATCCTGAGGTGTTCCCAGGCCAGCGTGGAGATGTAATCTTTCAACCTAGTCCTGGGTCTTCACTGGGGCCTCCTCCCAACTGGTCGTGTCTGGAACACCTCCCTGGGGAGGTGCCCAGGGGGCATCCTTACTAGATGCCCGAACCAAAGGAGCAGCGGTTCTACTCAGAGTCCCTCATGGATGGCTGAAGAAAAACAACATATGAGTAAAATTATAATATATTAACTTATAATGCACTGAAAAATTAACTTCCATAGCCTCTGCCATTTATGACAACATAAACAAACACGTCTTTGGCTGTTGCCATGGTAACCAACCCCCGTCGACTCTTGTGGCGCTTTCAAATGTAGTCGTGCTTACAGTGTTTAGAACATGGGAAGTTGTGTACATGCGTGGCATTCTAGTGGTTAAGTTGTGAAGAACACTGCTGCTAAGCTACGGCAATATTAACGTTACTGTCTGAGTCTAGAAGCCACAGTGGCTAACAATTTATCAAACTAGCAAGTGAGTAACATAATGCAGGAAATGCAGACATAATGACACAGGAGAGCGATGAGGTCGTTGAGAATATCAACATTTTCCTCAGACATAAAATTACCAAGAAAAACAATATGACTAAAATTATAATATAATGTACAATATTAACTTATTATGCACCGATAAATGAACTTCCATGGGCTCCCCCATTTCTCACAACGTCAGCAAACACGTCACAAGTTGTGAAATTTGAGCTTGCAGAAACTTTCCACTGACAAGGTCATGATTACCACATCTGGGGGCGTTTAATGGGCTCGACTTGTAAACAAGACCCCTTCTGAAGGCACCAAAACACTCCATACTGTATCTGTAATTACACTTTGCACAAAAAAACACTTTTTTCCAGCCCTAAAAATTTGATGATTTTTCATCTTTTTATTTTATATAATTATAGACTGATTATCTTCGGAGTTAGGACTGTTGGTTTGATAAAACAAGACATGAAGATGTTACCTTGGCTTAGGGAAAATTGTTCCCACACTCTTGAAACAACGTGAATGCAGCATAAGACCACGTGACCGCCCCAGCTCTCTCGTTAGCAAGGTGGCTAACAGGATTTAGCTAACTAGAGCTACGTTGCATCGCAGCACAGAGTAATCCCTCACTGGAGAAACGACGAACGCGCACTCTTCGCCGCACAACTCTGCGTTAACGTTACACTTCGAAGTGAACACCGAGAGCACAATGCCAGGTAAATTCAACTTAAAAAAGCTTAACGTCTCGTCTTGCTCGCGTGTTAAAGCTGTTGTAATCCCGGAGCGGAGGCTTGTTGTGTTGACCTGCTTCAGTGATGCTGCCATGCTGTAGCTGCGTGCTAGCTCATAGCGGAGCAGCCGACTTTGTTTGGCCTCAAGCATCCGAAGGGAACGGGCTTTGACCTCGGTGTGTGGTGGACGTGTTTAAATACCCCACCGCGTCTTTTTCAAGTGCTGCTTTGTTTGCCGTTTTCACGCAAAGTCACTTCACGACTCTTCGTGAAAACAACCCAGCCCGCTAACGTTACCCTTTGTTGTCACTGGGGTAGCGTTCACCTTAGGCCCGTCAGTTGACAGCACGGCTGTGTGCACCCATCTATTTGTAGCTACGGTAAACTAGCCATTTAGCATTACCTCGGCTAAAACCGTCCAATCCATTTACGAACTTCCAGGTAGGCCCGGACACCTGGTTTAGCCCGTTAGCTCCCAGAAGGCGTTAGCATGCTATAAGCTACTACGACACAGCTCCCATTACATACAGTACACTAACTGTTACATTACATAATCTGTTGTGATGCGGTTGATTCTGTGAATTTAAGTGCATTTATTATTGAATTAATTCACTTATTTTGAACAGGTGATATAGTTGCTCCTCAGATTAAATATCTGTTGGATATTTTTAATTTTTGTTTTTATTTTTTTGCATGCATGTTACATAAAATACCTTGGTTTACTCTTATAAACTGATAAATAATATTAAAACAGGCATTTTAAAGTGTGGAGTTAATGTTTTTTAAACCACTATGATATTAGTACCCATTTGTTTTGTCACTAATTTCAGTTGTTTACAAAGCAATTTACAGCTGTGATGAATGAGTATATATTTAAGAAATATCGTTTAATATTTTTAATAACTCACATTTCTGGGGCTGCTTTCAAGAATTGTTTTCATGTTCATTATCTTGAGTAATTGCCTTGAAAAAAATCACAGTTGAGCCCACAGTGACACAGTCAAATTGCTAATTTCTTAGTCCAAAATCCCCAAAATATTATTTACAATAATGAGACACCACTAATCCTCCTTTATTAACAAAGTGCAACAATTGAATGTTTGGCATTTTTGCTTTATAATTGAGTTTGTTAATGTCCCCTAACCTATAAAGTGGCAGACAATAGTAAAATAAATAAATAAATATAAATGTCCATCATAGTGTGTTTTAGTACATGTAGTTTATTGTTTTAAATATGTACTTTACTCCTACAACAAATGCATATGTTTTAAGGAGAGGCATTATTGGTTAATAAGATGGGGAAATGTAGAATTCATGTTAAGCATTAGTAGCAGTGTATAAATGCATAAACTGAACATTATTATTGGCATTCATTAAGAGGAAGCCTAGAAATACTGCATAGAGTGAAGGAGGTTGGTCATCAGGAACTTCCAGTCAGAAAACATTGATTTGATTTGATTTGAAACATTGACATTGATTGAACTAGAGCTCATCTCGCAATTTTTATTATTTATTATTTTTATAGATTTTTTTTTGTTGATTGTTTATCCTTCACCCTCATCACATGTGAACATGTCGAATCACACTCCGCTCGCTAGGACGCCAGGCGGCGCCGCTAACTAAGTATTACATGTTGACCAACACACGTTTGTGCAACATGAACACGTTAAGTGCGACATAGTGGCACAGTGCTCGCCGTCTCCACTTTTTCCGTGTTCATGCTGAACATTCACCCGCCGTGCACTCCCGCATCGCCGGAGCAGAGGCTTGATTGAAGAAATCTCTAATAGAGGCAACTACAATGATTTTTCTCAGCAATTTAAAACTGATTCTTCTTGTTTTTCAGTTAAAGAATTAATGGTTTAATCTATAAAATGTCAGAAAATAGTGATAATTGCCCATCAGAAGTCTCAGGTGATGTCTTTAAAGTTGCTTGTTTTTGTTTAACCACCTGTCCAAAACCCAGTGATATTCAATTTAAACCATAACTTTAAATCTAACCTCCATTGCTATAGAGGTATAGATGGACATCTTTTTATGATCTTTCTATTTCCTGATATCAAATTAAACACTGCACATTTTAAGTGTTGTGCATTTGTTAAAACTGTCCGGCAAACTTTGGCAAGTCTGTTGTTGTTTGTTCCACTTTATTGACTGCAGTAAAAGTGAATGTGAACTTGGCTTCAGACACTTTGAACACGCTGGCCTGGCGCGTTGCTCAACTAGTGCCGGATTAAATTTAGGCTGGTCGTATTCTTTTACAAAGTGTCTCTCCTTCTCTGACTGTTCATAACCTCATAGCTGACATCTTGTGTAAATCTCTGCGCTGCTTTGTTAGACGTCTTTATCGTTGTCTACAGAGACAGAAACACGCAGCCTTAAGCAGGCAGACACACCTCCTCTTAGTCTACTAACCTACTTAGATTATACATGTTTATTTGAACTCCTCTGAAGGACAGTATGTCCGTACTGTCACTGTGCACAGTTGGCAGCCGTCTGCCTCAAACTTGGCCCTCGTGTGTTGATTTTGAGCTCGATAAAAATAGCAGGAATAGGCGTCTACGTGACATTATGTCCTGAATTTGGAAATCAGGTTCTTATAAGCTGCTGGGAGTCGGTCCTCACAATTCAAACATAGTGTGTCTGCATCGGACTGACCCTGGGGCTCGGTTGAGATCATCGCTTTTACTTTTTTTAATGCTTCTTCCCCCTCTTTCCTCGCCGCGAGGCCACGGTTGAGTCATGACAAGTCTGTTCGAGCTGGCTGGCGGTCTGAGGATTATGTCATTAAAGTTGGCATTTCTCATCAGAGCAGTTCTGTGTCACAGAAGACGGAACGCACAAATAATCACATCTAATGGCCATTTCTTTGCAAATAAATGTACATATTTGTGATGTGCGTATATAAGCCGAGTCAAGTCATGTGGAAGAAAATTAAAGGCTTTTTAACAGCCAGAGCAAAGGTGGGAAGCTCCTTAGATGAAGATGAATTGGCTCTTTGTACTTAGATGACTGGATTTGCTTTCATTGAAGTGTCACTCAGCAGATATTTATGTCATTTTGTCAGAAAGTGCAAGATGAAATGTGCAGAATACCCCTGAATGACATAAGCGCTCTTTAAAGATCAGTGAAACATCTATACTGAACCCAAAGATTGCTCAGTGAACTGATTTCTGTCTTTGATAAATCTTCGTCAACTGAAAGCAGCAGGACAGATGTGCAACGCTGCAGCCTCTACATGGCAGCATGCAACACCATTACATACTCATGACTCACTGATTTACTGTCTTTAAAGGTGCTAAAGTCAATATTCAGAGTGTTAATATAGCGGCAAACTCAATGTAAAGACAGGAGTAATGTCTACCTGAGCAGAGAGTGAAGTAGGGCTCTTGCAGTGCGATATGTGGCATTATTGCAACTTTTCTTTGCAAATTGCTATATGAATAAGCTTTATAGTTAGATTATTTTTGGGTTTAATGTTATGTTTTAAAAGACAAAGATGATTTAAAACAACAAGGTTCTTGTGCTGCATGAAGCGATGGTTGAGGCATCTATGTTTTCATTGTTCAGCATTTGTGGCCTACGTGAAGGATGTGATAGTTGGTCTTTGTGGAGTTTAACCCAAAAATTGAATATTTTCCAACTCTTGGTGACCAGAAAAGACTCCAAACATGCGGTGTTCAGCGCAGGACAGATGCTCTGCACCTTGTCTCACTGTTGCTGTTTGTAGCGTAGTGTAAAAATGCGACGCTCTCATTGCAAAGAATGAACATAGCGGCTGGCTTAATATTGCTTGTTTTGTGACTGCCTCTGAGCCTCTCCGCCCGTTTGTGCTTCTTAATGCAGCGGTCGCCAACCTTTTTTTGTGCCACAGACTGGTTTCACATAAGACAATAATTTCACAGACCAGGGGATAAATATGATGAAATAAAATGATACTACTGGTCTAAAAACAAAAAGTGTGTCACCATTACATGGAATTAGTGGGAGCCCTGAGCTTGTTTCTCTGCAACGAGTTGGTCCACTATAGAGGTAATGGGAGACAATGACACCCAAAGTGTGTTCCTTATGTCCAGTCTACTCCGTCATTTTGTTTTGGTCGCTGTTACTGCAGAAAACCCTGCTTCACAAAGATAGGATGTTGGAAATGGAAACAGGGTTTTCAGTGTTTTTTGTTAATCTCAGGTTATTCTACCTTGATTTTAATCCAGAACACCAGCAGAGTTGTTGTCTGAAACATACTTGTAAGGCATTTTAAGGTCTCTAAGAGTAAATGAGACCAAACCTGCTTTCCTTTTTTAGAAAAATCTACATTTTTGTTGCTTCAACAGTAATATCTGTAAAAACTAAACCTGTTTAGTGCACTTAAATGCAATATTATAGAATTTGCATTGATGATTTTTAATATTTTAACTTTTTTCAACTAATGCTGTTATGCAGTTGATTAACTGTTTGATCTTCCAGTTTAAATCCTCCTTGACTTGAATGTTTTGCTCCACACGCTGAAGCTAAACTCTATTTGAAAATGAGGATGCTGATATTATGCTATATTTTCTTTTTGTTAGCATATTCCAAATGGTTGGTGTTTGTTTGCAGGGGGCTGTATGTCGTCATGGTCAGTCTGGGCCCGTGTGTGTGTTTTCCTTGTTAATAATAACACACCGTGGCCTTTTACCGCAGCACTGCAGTCCACCAACCTGAAAAACGATTGATTAGAGTTGTAAAATGCCATCAGCTATATTAAGCCGTCAAACTCATTTAGGTGTTTGTGGTTAACAAACATTTTAAGATATCACAGAGTGGATTTGGAGATCAGGATCAGTCCCAGCTGGTGCTGCAGTTTTCAGTCTGTTTCTTATTCAGATTGTGAGATTTGGAAAATTGTTCTTTGGCGCTTTTATTGTTTATGAGCAGCGAGACTCGATGAAGACTTTTCTACCCATGGGAGCAGTTTAACAGCTGTGGCTAATATGTAATTGAGATGCAGCTAATTTGTCGAATTTGGATCCTGGGCTGAAACGCCGGAGTCTTGATTCAGATCAGATCATGTGAGATTAACAGCCAGTATGACCAGCTGTGGGCTAATGAACAGGAGATGAGTCAAAGTTATCTGGCTTCAAGAGTGGAACAAAATGATCAAGTGTCTGCTTGGTGTTTCATTTGTTTTTGGGGAGTCAAACATATTTTCAGCACGTCTTATTCTTGAACTGAAGTTTTTTTTTTTTTTTTTAACCAAAATAAAGCTCCAGTTTCCTGTCTGTTTATTCTGATAACTGTTTTCCTGCAGAGCCGGCTGAGATGAGTGGTCCAGAGGTGGCCAAGACACCGGGAGGTGGCGCTCCGGGCAAGGAGGGGAAGGAGCCGGTGGCCAATGGGCATGCAGGAGAGGGCAGCGACACCAACCCATTTGCTGAGTACATGTGGATGGAGAATGAAGAAGAGTATAACAGACAGGTGTGTGCTGTTACTGTTGTTTTATAGACATCAAACACACCTTTCTATATACCTCCTCTCATGACACTGTCTTCTACTTCCTTTCAAATCCAGTGTCATCTTGGAAAAATCAATCTGGGGGGAAATGATTAGTTTCATCTGCCCGTGTTGGCATATCAAGAAATGCCAGGGATATATTTAAGGTCAATTAGAAACTGTTTCTGATTTCCGAACTGCATACTTTTATTTTTACTTTTAGTACGTACTGCAGCTGCCCTTACAAAGTATGCACTGTTTCCTGCAGTATGCGCACAGTGGGACATACAGCTTTGTCACAGCATTGCGCCTTGAACTTTGACCCTTGTTTGTGGGTCTGAATAGCCAGAAAAGCATGCTGGCTTGTTGTAGGACATCCTGGTATTTTTGGCATGTATTTGGACATATGAAATCTTTTTTGACATGGATATGATAATGTGTTATCTGTACTGCCTCTATAATCCAGTATCGTCAACATATTTGTATTGTAACCCACACTGTGAAGTGGTTTGGTATCTGAAGAGCCCTCAAGCTCATGGATCTACAACTAAAATGAACAAGTTTATTATTTTTAGGTATTAGAAGTTTTTGGGCACTGTGTGACTTAAACTGGAAAGTGTACAATCAAGAGATGGCAAGAAATAAGGAGGAAGAGCGATGAGGAACGACACCACAAAGGTGCCTGGACAGACTTGAACTTGGTTGGCACCTTAATCCAACTATGATTAGGCTCTTAACCCCTCAGGCACCAGATCATATTTCATCTTCTCACCTGTACCTGCAGCAGCATGTCCACACCAACCTCATCCTTTTTTATAAGCAGAGCATGCAAAGTGTTATAACACATGGAAATTAGGGCTGCATCATAGTCCATGGTTAATCACGTTTATCTATTCAGAATGTACCTTAAAGGGAGATTTGTTATTTAATACACTTATTAACATGGGAGTGGACAAATATGCTGCTTTATGTAAATGAATGTATATTTTTATTATTGGAAATCAATTAATAACGTAAAATAATGACAAATATTGTCCAAGAACCCTCACAGGTACTACATTTACTGCAGTTCGGTATGCTGGCACTAAATTGTTACCGGGGTACTGATGCATTTAAAACAGTACTATACTGCGTTTGGATGAGACCGATACTTGCATTATATAGATATATATATAGGAGAGGGAGAGAGAGAGAGAGGGAGAGGATGGCAACCCTCAACGTGCAGCAACTCGTAGAGAAACCAGGAGCGCGAAGTGCTATCTGGAATTACGTCGGCTTCAGAATACATGAGCACGGTGAAGCCACTAACACCGCAGCACCGCTGTTCACAGTGTTATAAAACATGTCTGGCCAAGAGCGGAAACACTTCCAACTTGGCAAAACATTTGAAGGACAAGCACCCAGACCTGCACAAGGAGTTCAGAGAACGACAGGTCATAACTGATAAACCCATGAAAAAAAGCCACATTCAGAGCTAAAAGCCAGCAACCCCCCCCCCACTCTCCACTAAAGTAGCTCTATGAAAAAAAAATTAAAGCTGCATTGCAATTACCACTTTCTCTGGTTTTACTAGCTTATTTATAGATGTGTTTGAGTCAAATGAAGATATTTGTTTCATTCTATAAACTACTGATGACGGTTTCTCCCAAAAATTACAACAGGTCAAAATAACAAAAAAGATAGCAGTGTTTTCAGATGTTCAGACGTTAGTGTTTTGAATCATATTTTATTCTTTTATTTTAAAATTCTGCATTAGAAAAGCCTGTCTTTGTGGTATTTTATTTTGTTTACTGTGTTCGTCTTTTATTTGGAAAAGTATTGAAATACATGTTGTTACCGGTATCAATACCAAAATGATGGTATCATGACAACACTACAATCATAACATGACAAACTGCAGCCCAACAGGCAACAACAGCTGTCTGTGTTTCAGGTGAAGGGACGCTGTTGAAGTTTGGAGCGTTATCTAGCTTTCTTTCCCAACCAGCTTGTATGATGTTCACGAGAACTTAATAATCACAAGCTGCGAAAGAAATGAGTCTGATTAAAACAAATTTTCATCAATGTGTTGTCATATTATCAACATCCCTCCCTCCTGCATCTGTTTTCCTACATCAGATTGCGGTCTTTGCTGTTGCTTGGAAAAATGAGATTTTTTAAATAAATTGGCCCTTGAACTATTTCCTTTTTAACTCCTCATTTTGCTGCTCTTGTCCTGGTGCTTCTCACCCCCCCCCCCACCCCCCCACCCACCCCCATTCCTTCCTCCTGTCCCACTAAACCCTGAAGCTCTCCCATCCATTTTGCTTTCTGGAGTCCCCCACCCTCCATCGTTTCCTCCCCATCCTGACTGAGGTTCTTGGGTCAGCTGATGACTGATATCCACCCACAATTAAATGTCTTTTGACTTGAGCGACATGGTCGGTGATGTAGAGGTAGAAATGTGCCTGTGACTAGCATCCCCCCTCCCAAATCCATCTTCTTCCTGTATTAAGTGCCCTTTTCAGCTTTCTGCAGCTCTCAAGTCTTTTTCTCTTGCTTACCTGAATGAGTCATATTTTTATGGCAAGATTTGTCTTGGGGGGGGGGCCTTCCACCTACTTGTCATGCAAATAATGTGTCATATATTCCTCCTCCTGTCCATTCATCCCCTTGCTCCATTTCCCGCCTTTGCTCATCTCTCGTCTCTTTATTCCCCCCCTCAGGTGGAGGAGGAGCTGTTGGAGCAGGAGTTCTTGGAGCGCTGCTTCCAGGAAATGCTGGAGGAGGAGGACCAGGATTGGTTCATCCCTTCACGTGACCTCAACAACCAGGGGGTGGGGCAGCTGCAGCAGCAGCTTAACGGCCTGTCCGTCAGCGATCACCACAGCAACCTGGAGGAAGTGGCGGTGAGTCAGAGATGGGTCTAGTTTCACAACAGAAGAAGAACACTCAACAGTTTAGGTCGGGGGTGTCAGAATCAGTTTCATCCTGGGCCACATCAACATCATGATTCCCCTCAAAGGGCCGGTTGTAATTATATTTATAAGACTATATAAATATATCTACTCTTGATCATTTTACAAAATTGCCTCTGCATTTAATTAATAACTATCTCTGAAAGCAGAAAGAAAAATAATTGCAAGCAGAAATATTCAAGATGCATTGTGGGTCATGTAGTTCAAGGACACCACACTTCTGTAAAGCGGCATAGAATTGTAGGATAAGCATAATATATTCTTTGCCAGCCCTCAAGTTTGAGTTTGACACGTGGTTTAGGTTAAAAGAAATATCTCCTTACTCTTTTTTTCTGTCCTTTTCTGCAGAGGAAGAGCATTTTGAATCCCGAAGCGAAGGAGTTCGTCCCGGGGAAGAAATACTAGGAGTCCCCCTCACCCCCATGGAGCCTCCACGCACGCATCACACACACACCTGTTCTCACATATTCTCAGAGACTCTGGCGGCCTCGACCGCACACACACTGATTCACACACACGCGCACACACACACACTCCTACACACTTGAAGTCAATGGCGTGCTGGCAGGCCCAGTTGGGGGGTGGGGGGATTTCTTTTTCTTTCTTTTCCTTCTTTTTCTTTTTGTTTCTTTAATCTTTTTATTTCCTGTTTTGTTTCTTGTAAACTGAGGGACATTGGGAACAGGGGTGGGGGAGGGGTGTAATAACCAGCACCGCCCTACTGCGGGCGCTAGCTCATCATTGCATTTCAGATGATGCCGCTGATGTCTGCAGAGTGTACAGATCTCATTGATGTCCCCTTTGAACTGAGGCAGCTACCAAGCAGTGATACCAGGACAGAACGTCAACCCATAACATCTAATAAACATTAAAACTGTTAATTTGTGTGCTGTCACATTTCAAAAAAAAAAAACAAAACAAAAAAAAAAAAAAAAAAAAAAAACATCGTCAGTAGGTCGAGGGTCTCCATGACAGTGAGGTTAGAGAGTGATTAACAATTCAGGGGACTCGATGGGTTTCTGCAGCTGCTCTGCTGTGTCATCACGGTCCGTCAAACCTGTTAACGTTCGCTCCTATGGCGTCATAAGCTCCTTGTGACAACACCGCTCTCTCGTGCATCTAGAAATGCGGGTTCGTACTTGTATCCGCGGCGGCTCCGTTCCAAACCAATTACAGACCCCCACCCTCCCCTGCAGCGCTTGTTTTGAAGTGATCTTAACAGACATGGACGGGTGTAATCATGGATGAGACGTTATTTTCCCAATTTATGTGGAAGTCCATGTTTATCTTTTTGTCCAGTTCATTAGAGCAGAAGTGAGTTTTTCAATCATTCAAGTTGAGTTGAGCAAGAAAAATTATACAGGAAACATCAGATTTGTTTTGACCCTAAAAAAACTCAGTTCTCATTTTATTTTGTGTTCACAGCGTCATCCTTTAGTTCTTTGGATTTATGGGGTGTAGTGAACAACCTTGTTACAGGGGGGTATTTGGTCTGGAACACAGCCACTGCCTCTTTTCTGCCGAACAGCTTGGTTTGTCCAGCATCAGATCAAGTGTCATATCCAAATCAGGTTTTCAAATAGCCTCTCCTCCTCTTTTTTTTTTTTTTTTTTTTTCCTCCATGTTTTTGAGGATGAGGAATTTTGTGTCTCTACTGGGTACAGTAACCTGTGGTGTCCATTCAGTCCTGTTTGCAGGAGGAAACGCGAGGGGGCAATATTGTCACGGCCAGTCAGAGTAAAGCAGTATGGCAGACAGTATGGCTTCCTTGCTGCTCTTCTCTTTCTAGGTTGACGTCTTTGAGGAAGTTCTTTTTAACCGTGCTGTGGTCTGACTTTCCCTGAAGCATCGCCCCTTTAGTGCAGGAGTAATCTCCGTTAAGTTGTGAGCCAATAGGAAGATGTTATATATGTGAGGATGCTTATTGGGAAACCCAGATTCTACTCAAGTCAGTTTTCCTTGATGCCACTGTTCATTTGTGGTATTAACAGTGACGATAATGTCTTGTGTAATTGACTGTATTAGTGTTAAGTAGACACTTGTTATCCGACAGGTGAAAGCACTTCTTTACATCCATGCAGCTTTTCCCGATTTGTCCGAGTGTGTTCTTAAACGGCGCAGTTAAGAGGCCGTGAGATCTTTGGTTAAAAGTGAACTTCCTCAACACAGTGTTGGACCACAGCTGTCAAATGGCACCCTGGTGAAGCCAATAGGAATGTCCGCCAGGTGGATTGTACAACATGAAATCATTTTTGGTGATTTTGTTTAGATGCGTTAGCTGACAGATGCCGTTTAAAAGAGAAAGAAGAGGTCCAGAAGACACAGTATGAATTTCAGTACAAATAAAAATAATGAAAAAAGAAGAATAAAGATGTTAAAGACAAAATGCTCTCTGTCAGTCTTTTGTCATGTTTTGATACTCACTGGATAAGAACCCTGATAAACCCATACGCTTTGTATGCGTCTAGTGTTAAAGGGAAAATTCGCCACCTTTTCATGTTGTAATCAATGGAAGCAAATCCCTCAGTATGCTATATTAACCCAGAAAG
This sequence comes from Pterois miles, assembly GCA_947000775.1. Taxonomy (NCBI): domain Eukaryota; kingdom Metazoa; phylum Chordata; class Actinopteri; order Perciformes; family Scorpaenidae; genus Pterois; species Pterois miles. The sequence continues at coordinate 11,339,129 of CAMQGK010000008.1, forward strand.
CTGAGTGGTCCTGTACGCAGAGCTGCAGCGGCAGCACCTACATGTACCAGGATGCATTGCACATGAGTTTCTGACGTCCCCTAACCCTATATCAGGGGTGCCATTTTTGCTGTCAGAAACTAGTTTGCGCGTATGCTCACCCCTGGCTACCAAGAGGGAAATAGCAGCCTGTAGTTCTTCCTTGCATCCAATTTTGTCACTGTTGCGTCAAATAGCAGCGTTGGATGCAGGAAGAACAGATTTTGCAGCTGTGAACTTGATAGGACTGAGGAATGAAAACGCCTTAATCGACCACTTTTACTATCGACACGGACTGGACATCCACGTAAAAGGTGAATTGTTCCTTCCTACATTACAGAACATTACCCAAAGCAGCACAATGCCTTCACCGGCTTACCTTCTTCCCATAGTGCATCCTGGTGCCATGTCTTCCCCAGGTATGTGACATACCCGGGCGTTCACCAGATCGGGCCACAAGTTCTGATGCTCACGCTTTTAGCGGTGGACACAGGTCAGCATAACATAAGATAAAGAATATACTGTTTGGTTCTCGTAAACCTTGAAAAATACTGCACTTATAATTGAGATATTAATTCTGTCCATATGGCTCACTCCCCCCTCTCTCTACATAGGCGATAGCCACAGATAAGATAAGATAAGATATTCCTTTATTAGTCCCACAGTGGGGAAATTTACACATTACAGCAGCAAAATACAAATAAAATAAATTAGTATATACATAATAGAAAATAGAAAAAAGTAAAGACAGAAAAAATGTGTCCATCATATCAATGATATAATTGTACATAAAGTCCTTATTGCACTTGTGTTTCAATGTTTCAATTTCACATGATGCTGTCAGTGTTGTGCTCCGTCTACACTGTGGAAAAGGAGGGAAACCCCCACCGATGAGAGCAGTACTGACCTCTCTAGACGAATACGCCCCACACTGAATACTAGACCCGTGATTAAAAGACGACCTCCAGACGGAGGCGTCCACGAGGCATCCTATTCCAAAACCACCATCAGGAACTAGTAGATTTACAGATTTTCATCCTGGTGGCGCTGCAAACCACCCCAGCGTGAAACGAAGCTCACAATCTGATAAAGCGAGCAGAACATCATCAATCTGGTATGGTGACTTTAAGGACCTCTAAGGTCATTTCTGCTCCTCGACCAACGACGCGAGTGACTACGTTCAACCAGAGAAATATTTATTTTCTTGAATAATAGTAATAAAAAAGATTATAGGTCCTATTTTCATATTTTCACCAGCGCAGAAACCTGTTTAGTGTGTTGACATGTAAAGTTCAATCAGGAGAGATTCGTATTGAATGAATGATAATTTATTACAAAGTGCACAAAGTTATGAATAGCGAAAAGTCTGGGGATTTAGACCCAACAAGAGGAAGTAAGGGGGGGAAGTGATGCCGTAGATGGATTAGGAATAGTCCCCTCTGGGTCTGGACTCTGGTGATGGTGGTAGTGAAGGGATTTGATGAAGATCTGATGAAGGAAGTGGAGCTCTGATGTGATGAAGCTGGAGGTGATGGGGAGGTGGAGGATCACACCGGTTTGTGCTGCAATGATAACTGACAGCAGCAGAGAGGAGAACAGTTTTCAAACTTTTGACAGCAATGATGTGATTGGTTTAGGGAGAAATGGCAAGATCTGATCACATAAATCTCATTTAGACTACATCATAATCTCTGTCAGTCATGTACCAGAGTTTTTTCACAACACAGATGTAATTATCATTAAACATTGATTTAATGACAATATCTGGGAAGGTGGAAAGATGAGCTCCAACTGTAGCCACAGCCACTGGCGTCATCTACAGCATGAGTGGACGTTTCCTTCGCTGTGGCTTCGGCTGTAGCTGTATGACCATCGCTGTGGCTGTGATTTCTGGCACAACCATTAAAATGAACTCAACTAGCATCAATGCTAAACTATTGCTTGCACCTTAATGCATGAATATTATCCATCCATCCATCCATTATCTGTAACCACTTATCCCAGACAATCACGGGGCTGACGCATAGCGACAGACAACCATTCACATTCACACCTATGAGTCATCAAATAACCTGCATGTCTTTGGTCTGTGGGAGGAAGCCCACGCTAACATGGAGAGAACATGCAAACTCCACATAGACAGCATGAATACTAATAAATTAATGAAAATAAGATATTAAAACATCTAGATAGGGACATCTCTGCCTAATACATACTTTACTTTTGATCCTTTAAATACATTTTACGGATAATAGTTCTGTACTTTTACTTGATTCATCTTTGAATGCAGAACTTTTGCTTGCAACATTGTGGTCTTATTATTTTTAGGACTTCCACCATCACACTGGTGTGCACATTTAAATCTCCTCCCAACAGGATGACAAGAGGCACATTTTACTGTCTCCTTTAAGTGCCTGCCAGCAGATGCTTTACTGCTGTATTGTGACTCATCCTCAGCTCCTGTATCCTGAGGCCTGATACTTTGACCGCTAGGAAGGATTTTTCATACGTGGCAACCTTTTCGGTCCTGAAAAGTGCTTGAATGAAGAGGTAGCACTTTTTACCATTTAGCACTGCGTTACATAAAACACAATGTATTTTTGTTAATCTGCGAGTGGAAAATGACAATGATGATAGTGGATCTGCTGCATCGTATGCCAGGTCCACTTTGAGGAGACACACGGTAATAAAGGACAAAGGGCTAGAGTGATGATCACCATGCACACACTCAGTCTTTTCTTACCTCAGCACAGTAGCTGGCTTGGTACTCTGTCAACGGCGTCTTCCTGCTGTGCTGTGTGTTGTAGAAAGTTGGAGGTATGTGGACCAGAGGTAGTGTGCTGCTACGAGGGAGGCAGGGAGGGAAGGATTGCGTCTTAGAGCAACAACTATTAGGTCACTCACTCAAGATGGGTGTGTGAGAGGAAACTAAAAGTATTTGAAGAAATGTGTTTGTGGTAACAAGGTGAGGTTTGGGCGTGTAGCTTACCAGCTATGCTGTCTGGTAGCAGCAGGCTGAACGAAGGTGTTTTTTTTGTCCAATAGCTTGTCCCAGGTTGGCTCTGTTATCCCAACTTTCAGTACCTAATCAGAGGTGGGAATTTAATAAAATGCAAATGTTCACTCATATATTCATTCACTTCAAGCATTTAAGACTTAAACATACCTGTACTTAAAGTTCTGTAATGGCTGTAGACATTAGATGTTGTTTCTTTATAATTGCAATAATCTGTTAGCATGTTTTGTCATTATTTAAAGATGTTCTTCGCCATGGTTGACAGCTGGCACGAGTGCCAACAAGGATTTATATAATCTATGTATATCAACAATAAAACAATCCCTCCCCGGTCACGGCCATCGAGCCATACTGAAAGCTAACTGTAACACCAAGGACTTGTGATGAATGAGTGAATAGTGTGTGACGTTGTCAAACTGCAATTCAGAGAGTGGTTCTACATTTGGTGGTGATCGTTGGATTGGAGCCCACAGGATGGTTGAAAAAGCAATGACATGTCAATATGGCTGCAGTGAAAAAGTCAAATTGTGAAGACTGACTTTTTGTTGAATGGCGTTGCCGTAGCATGGCGGCCATTTGGCGTGATTCGCCATGTAAGAGGAAGTTGTTGTAACTTTAGCATACTTTGTCAGATCTGTTCCAAATTTCTCATCCATGATGCCGGTTCAGGCCTGAGGTTATTTACATGACAACACAGACTCAGAGCCCCACCCCAACATGTTAGCCATGCCCTCTTCCATAACTCAAGCTGTTTGTCCTAGACTCTTGTGGGAGGTGTTATATTACTCAGCAGTAAATTTCACTGATAAAATTATTGGTATTATTCATCTTTTTCAATGATATTCATTCAAACTAAACCCATTCCTACTTTTCCAACTATTCCTCCTACTTCACCTTCTTCTCATAACATTCCAGCCAGCATTACAGCGTAGCGTCAGCTATTCAGCATCCAGCATTCACACCGCAATTTCTTCAGAAATTGCTTCTCTAGATAAAAGTATTTATCCTCCTGGCAACACACACAGCACTTCTTGTTCCATTACTGCTATAGTTCTAGTACAAGCCAGGTACTGTGTATTCATACACTGATACTGTGATTCAGTGGACAATCTATGGAGACATAAGGTTCAAAAGAACCAGTGCACAGCTGAGTCAAACAGTACACTGACAGCCAGCCATCAGTCTCTAATGGGAGTATGCTGCGCACTGTTAAGCCACAGTTACATACGGTAGATCCGCTGTTTAAATTTTGTGCAAACGGCATCCAACTGTCATAAAATAACCAAAGAAACCTCTGCGGATATGTGCACATAAACATGGTCATTTGGATGAATTATTCCACAGTTTCTAATGTGTAGAAGTCTCTTCACTAATAACTTCCTTGCTTACAAAAGACATGACCACAGTAGGATCTTCAGCATGTCCAAAATGTGAATCCAGCTTAAAGAGTCACTATCTGATCTTGGCAGTATATTTGCACCGAAGTATATACTCATGCTGAAGCTCTGCAGGTCCCAGATGACAGGAAATCTCTCCACAGGATGCCCAAATTCAGTGCGTCCTGATGGGAGGGATGTGTTTAAAAATATGAAAGTAGCAAATGTGATTGGTCATGATTGTCACAGTCTGTAAAACCAACCTATAATATTCGGTATCTCCAGTATCCATATCCAAATGTGCCACAGGTGCGTATGGCGAGAACGGTACTACAATGATGCACCGGGGAGGGTGCACTTGACGCCCTCCACAAAATTACTAAAAGTCTTAAATAAAATTGATAACAGATTACAAATTATTGTGGTGCAAATACAGAAAGTATTCTAGATATATTAAGTCATATCTCAGTACATGTGGATCCATGTTAGTTATTACAGTACCATTGAAGAAACCTCACAAGAACAGTGGAGCAACAGCACCATCTGGAAGTAATAACCTAAAATGCAGAAAGCCTGCAGATGAATCAAGTGCTGCTTTTTGTTAAATTTCTCTGCCTATGATAACTGTAACATAGACAAACGGTGAGCAAATTACACTTGTATTAGGGAATTTAAAAAAGTTACCATTTTTTTTGTTTATTACAGCTCAAATGGGACTTTAATTATCTTGGGTTTCAGAGATTATTCAGCATCCTGAATGAGGTTTTGGTCAAGTTGGCATTATTTTTATTACAAATGCACAATATAAACAAGTGTTGTAAAGGTGCAAAGATTTGCTATTACAGTACAATGAAGAAATATCAATTCAGTCCTCAAAATAACTGTAAAAGACAAGATTTTGAATATACTTTCTTGGTATCTCATAGCGAGATCAAATCACACCATTATTAAATAATCATTATCATCATCATCATAATTATAATAAGTGTTATTAGCGATGATGCTAATAATTATATAATGGCAAATATAATTTCCCTTTAGCTAGATCTGGATCTGCAGCTGCGCGTTCATTGGATGCTGTTAAAAGTGTGTCGGTAGAAGACTTTGGCGTTAGCTTTGTAATCCATAGTTAAGGTTGCGCCCATATTCTGAGCTCCCAGACTGGCGCCGCCGAGGGCTGAGGACTGCTGCAGAATCAGGAGGCTGTAGCCGTGGAAACGGCCCTTGAACTTGTCAGATGATGCCACCTTATCCAAGACCTCTGTGAACCCTGGTCAGAGACAGAGAGTACAGAAACAAAGAGAGATTTGGTGGAACGTCTTACTGCTTCACCTCATTTTCTTTCGGTGTCAGAATGATGGGAAAATAAGTTAAGACCTCACACTGACCTGACTTCATTAGCTCCCAGCTCTTCCACACTGAGCCCACACACAGGATGGGCACGCCGAGGTCGCTGCTCAGTAGGGGCTGTCACCACAGAGAGAGACAAAGAGATTACAATAAATTCATTAGAAGCAATGAGTGAAAGCACAGTGCATGTAGTGTTACCTGTTGTGCTGCAGGTAAAACTGCTTCTACATGCTTTGCCAGGACTCTCCCAGCCTGAGTGAACACGTACTGACAGAGAGCATCCCCTTCTTCAGCACCTGAAACACATGCACACAAATACTTTTCATTTGACTTTACATTCAAATCTTTTATTTTTTTCCCCTTAATGCTACAGTTGGTAACTTTGACAATAAATACATTTTTGTCATATTTACTCAAACTGACAGTAGTGCATGAGATATGCCTCCTTTTAGTGCTCTTAATGGCATTTGCAAGATTCCACCACGCCAATCAGAGGAATCTCTGCTCATATAGCTTGTGAACTCAGATCAAACTGTCAAACTATGCAGCGCTGATCAAATATGAATACATATTCTGTTACTGTAATGCCTATTTCTCTCCTTAAATATTCTCAGAGACATCTTGTAGTTACTGTTTTGCTATAAAATGAGAATGTTTGTGCCCCGGCATTGACCCATGTTGAAAACAGTTGAGCCAAAACCAAGCACCGCCCACCAACCGGAGCAAACTTTATGTGAATATTGATTCATATTTGATCAGCGCTGCCTAGTTTGACAGTTTGATCTGAATTCACAAGTTTTTTTTTTTTTTTTTTTTTTTAAGTTTTAAGTTTAAGTTACCAACTATGCCGCCTACCTTCAGCCAGCTTCTTGCAAAAACCAGCAAAGTGGGACTTCTGGAAGTTTCTGTAGAGGTGTGGCAGCATGCCCATCAGATTTGACACCTGGGATAAATTGTACAGGTTTTATTAATGCATTTTATTGTACATCAGAAGAGAGAAGCTTGATTCCTCTAAATCAGAGGATACTCAGCTCTAATTAAATTAATTACCGGGGTAATTTAATTTAATTAATTGTAAATTTCTCCACTGTGGGACTAAAAAAGGAATATCTTATCTTATCTTATCTTATCTTAATTTGACCTCTCTGAGGCGTTTTTTATTTCTTACTCTGACTGGCTCTTCAAATACCCAGCATCCTCTACTCAAACCTGAGCTGATATTCTTGTTTAAGTCAACACATTTCTCACTGTCATTGCAATCTGACCTGGAAGTATTCCTCCATGGCCTTCCTGACATGCGTAATGTCATGAGGAGGAGCGACCAGATTGTCTTTGGCATCAAACACCATCTTCACTGCCAAATGAGCGATCCAGAAGGCTGAGAGATGGATGTTTAAAAACGTTTAGTCCAATCAGTGAAGCTGTAAATGACACATATACATATCGCCATGGTTACCTCCTCCTTCATCACCCATCAGGTGACCCCAGCCTCCGCAGCCAATCTGTGAGCCATCAGGATTGACTAACTTGCAGTTAGAGCCGGTTCCTGATATCAACACTATACCTCCTACAGAGAAAACAGAGACAATCTGATCTGACTGACATTATATGACAATGATTGATCTCATTAAGCCATAAAGTTTGGAAGGAGACACGATCACTTTGAACAGCCACACTTAAGGGGGTAAAGTATCAAGCCCTGTCCTGTTATGACACTTTAAGATCTGTGCTGAGGATCGACTGCACTACAACGAAACAACAGAAAAAGACTAGTTACCACAATTGCTGGCGGTCGCCATGGCGCCGATAGCGTCGGTGGTGATGAAGTAGTGTTGGCTGAGAGTGGGGAACCGTTGCTTCATGTCAGCGATCAGTTTGTCGATGGCGGCCTTCTGCTCCCCGCCGCTCAGAGACATGCCCTGCACACGCACACGCACACGCCACACACACACACACACACACACAGTGTTTAAAATGTCCCACTTTTCTTCTTCTATTTTCATTAGAGGTCAGCAACAACATGTTTATAGGCATCTGACACAGTTTGACTGACCAATGAGAGTAGTGGTGTGTCTGGATCTAGCCCAGCCTCCATCTTCGCTCTCTGGACCATGTCGTTGATGGTTTCAATACATTTATCCACCCCAACCAACTGTATACACACACACACACACACACACACACACACACACACACACACACACACACACACACACACACACACACACATACACACACAAAATCTTTATGCAATCAGTTTTTGTGATATTGAGTAAACATACTGTATATAGCAAACACCACCCCCCACATTCCCCTTATTCATTCATTTTCACTCCCTCCATCCCTACTTGTGCTCACCCAGTGGTTGGTGGACGGTCCATCTGTCTCTGCCAGGATCTTTCCATCTGCTGCCACCAGTACCGCTTTGGAGTGTGTCCCCCCACTAGAGAAAGACAGGAAGAGGACAGAGGAGATGAGAGAAACACATGCACACAGTACAAACCATGGAGGCAAAGAAAGAAAAACACAGATATGTTTTTACTGTGATATATAAATTCACGGGAGAGGCAGCAAGGATAAATACTTTGTTTTGAAGTGCAAAAAAAGTTTTAAAGTTTCATCTCATCTAAACTGAAAGTGATCACGAGACACACGCACGCACACATCATAGCCTCTGGTCAGAATGAAACTCTCAGTATCAGCTAGCACCGTAAATTTCTCTGTGGCAACCGCGAAAATGCGAGTAAACGCCCGAAACACACACCAGCATCAACTGGTAATTCATAAAAATGAAACTGGTAGAGTTTAGTTGTATATTTTAACTCTTTCTCACCCCTCTACTCCGCCGAACACCGATGCCATGTCTCACTTCCTGTTTTGGTCCGGTCCAAGTGCGCAAATATCGCGAGAGTTGCAGCTCAGCTCCAACCTGCAATGCTAACAACTGACCAGTGGGTGGCAGCCGTGTTTTCCCATGTGTTTTAAATACAGTATTACAGAAAAAGTCATATATATGTAATTAATTTTATTTAATCTAAATAATAATTAATATATTAATATATTCCACCTAATATTTAACCAGATAAAACTAATTAAGATCAGGATCAGAATCTCTTTCACATATTTTTACAAGGGTAATACACTGGCTTTTTTTTTTTTTTTTTAAGAAAATATTGGTCCATGCAAGGTATTAAGGTTTTTACACTGCTAATAGGCTACAAAATCTGAATCACTGGTAAATTAAAAACTCATTGTGTGTCTCTGCTCATGGCCTAAAAAAATGCCCAGTGTCAAATATAATTTTGTCAGATTTGGCACCATTTGGGCTGAAAATAGGGACAAGAAATTGGAATTACACTGCGAGCCAGCAGGAGGCATCTGCAACACATTAACTCTGGGGCCAACTTCCCTCTTTCTCAAACATACTGTATAGGCTCCTTAACGTATACCATTCACTGGCCACTCAAAATCCCTGTAGTACATCTGTACTTAAAATGTATCTCTGTACTAATAGTTAATTTATGACAATTGTAGGCCTAATAAAGCAGTTTTCTATGAGGTGTATGTGTGTATATGTCTACCAAAATAAACATCATCTGTTGTTTCGTGCAGCTTACAGTATGATTAATATTAGATATTAGATAGTTTTGTACGTGTGCATTAGAAAGTGTGTGTCACAGCTGAAACCAACAGAGAAGTTACACAAGAGTGAGGAGGTGGGAGGAGGAGAGGAAGAAGAGGAGCGGTTCGGTGCGCTCACCACGCGCTACTCACGCCCCCTGCTGCGTCAAGCGCCACAGAGTTACTGCAACACCGGATGCTACCTAATCAGATTTCAAAATAAAAACACATACTGGACACAACAGCGCATTCATCTTTAATTTGACATGATTTGTTTTCACTTTAACCTGTCCAGGTGAACCCCGCCTTCGCCCAGTACCAGCTGAGATCGGCTCCAGCCCCCCGCGACCCCTAACTAGAACTAGAAGCGGTTGAAGACGGATGGATGGATGGATGCTTTCTCTTTAAGCAATGTGAAGATATTAACCAATATTTATTTTAATATCCTAGCATGATAGACCTACAAAGCAGTATTGCAAACAGCAATAATTAACATTTCTGTCAATTCTCATCTTTTTCAGGTTAACTCTAATTAAACCAAGTTTGGTTAATTTGTAAGAGGTTTCAGATGTTGGTAATTTAACTTCAGTCTGTCATTTCAAGGTTTCTTTTAGGATTTATTACTAAACTTGGAAAGAAGTTTGTAAATTACTGTCTGATGGATTATTTCTCTGTTGTATATATATATATAATAATGCTAATTGTCATTGTATTTAGTAGGAGCCATTTCATTGAGCTCACTGTATAAACTGACCTGTGGTGACCTCTAGGATAATCACAGCCTCGTGAAACTTTACAGCCACAAACTAGAGACCTGGAGCATTCAGAGGATGGATGGCTTTCCTAGCTACACTGACAATCAGTTTCTGAGTTTCTCAGCAGTTACCACCACACAAGTGCTCGCCATACAAATGCTGAAAAATGCAATTGCTGCAGAGCTGTCAAATCACAGCATGGCTTTTTCTATGGTCTTCCTCAAGGTCTTAGAGTCTTAGTGTGGTATTTTGAAGGGATTATTGATTGTTTTTACCAGTACTTGATAAGGTGTTGTCTCCGAGCAGGCTCCACCAGGCTGAGCAACAGCTGCATACATCAGGCGGTTTGAACTCTCTACCCTGTACCTCCAAAAACTCTGGACTGTAACTCACCCATCACACAGCATCAACCAGAAGAACTTCTCTAATACACACATGCACTATAATTATATTTACATTATAACTATTCACTCTAGTTTACTTTTGCACTATAGTCATCCACTGTGGTTTATATTATCATTACAGCTCTTATTTATCTGTGCCTTGTTGTCTCTGGTGTCTTTTTTGTTTGCTGTCTTAAATATTTTAAATTCACAGCTCCTACTTGTGTTATTTTAACCCTTGTTTTTGAATATTATATGTTGACACTGTGAGAGAGAGAAAGAGCATTTCAGTCCTCTATATGTCCTGTACGTATCTCAGAATTCACAATAAAGTTTTTGACTAAAACTTTGACTAAAAATGGCTAAATTTAGCTCCAAATCTGTGTGACAAATGGTATCAACCCAAAAATGTATTAGACAAAAGAAGAGTATGGGGATGCCCTTATATGCTTTTTTAATTTTAAATACTTAATAAATGTTTATTTCTGATTTATGACTAGAACAAGTTGTCACACATCTGCATTGTAAATTCTGGTTCACAGCATCCAGATGATGCAAACCTGTTGACCTGCTATCTTCATCATCTATCATAAAGACCCCCTGTACCTCCCCCTTAAAAATGGTCTATTGTGGGTCTCGGAGGGTTAAAAGTTACCTGCAGTAGCTATGAAGCACTGCTCATCTGCTCCACCAAGTGATCTGTTTCATCCTGAAAAGTCAGCTTTTTCAAAACCAACATGTCTCAGATCAAAATTTTGCTTCAAATTAAAACTTATACATGATTTTGACATGAGATGATTTGCCACCGCTACACCTCATAGTGATGTTTGTTCAAACAGAGAGAGACTGGATTTAAATGAATGCCTCAGACTGCAGTCAGTTCATTAAAGGAATGTATAAAAATAATCTAAAAATCAGACTTTTACAGACAAAATGGTTGTCTCTGTGGCGCAATCGGTTAGCGCGTTCGGCTGTTAACCGAAAGGTTGGTGGTTCGAGCCCACCCAGGGACGACGTGTTTGGGGGCGGCAGTAGCTCAGTCTGTAGGGAGTTGGCTTGGGAACCGGAGGGTCACAGGTTCAAGTCCCGACATGGACCAAGAACTGAGTGTGAACTGGTAGCTGGAGAGGTGCCAGTTTACCTCTTGGGCACTACCGAGGTGCCCCTGGGCAAGGCACCAAACCCCCAACTGCTCGGGGCGCTTGTCAGGAGCAGCCCCCTCACTCTGACATCTCTCCAATTGTTGCATGTATATGGACCTGTTTGTGCATGTGTGTGCATAAGTTAACAGAGTGAAAAAATTGAATTTCCCCTAGCGGGACTAATAAAAGAATATATTCTTCTTCTTCTTCTAAAAAAATTTGTAGCTTGTAGCTCCATCCTGTCTGCTAATTATGCTCAAAATTTCAAACAACTTCACCTACAAGCTAAAACAGTGCTATTTTATGACACATAACAAAATACTACACCATGTTTTAGAATATAAAAATGTAAAACTTTCATTCGCCCCCCTCAACAAAGGTAAAAAATAATGCTTAAATATCAAATTAAGAGCAAACAGGCCTGAGCAGCTCATTAATTAGACTTTTATTCTGAAAGGTGTAACAGGAAGCGTCACGTTATCTATTAAGTGCGGCTTCGCGGCGGTGCGGCCCTGCAGGAGGAGTGAGCGGCGACAGATAGGCGACAACGTTTGGACACTATTTCACTTTGTCCGGACCTCCCGGTGACAGTTTGGACCCGTTTTGATTTCAAACCTCCACCATGACGCATTTAACGGTGTGTGAGCGGCTCGGTAAACGCGTTTTAACGGCTGGGGAGCGGAAGTGAGAGAAGGGGGAAGTTGTTAGGGGCTAAAGGGAAAAAATAAACCCCTTAAAAAAGTGATTTTTGTTTTCCTGAGTTAAGGTCAGGTCTTTGTAGAGGAAGGGTGTCCCTGGAGTGTTTTTTGGGGGGGCATGGACACCCACGTTAAGGAGGGACAACTTTATGTGCAGCATCAGAAGTTTGGAAAGGTAAGTCCAACTTAAATAAAACTGTTATTTTTCTGCGGGCCAAAACAGGCCAACTGTAGCTAGTGAGGATGTTTTATGATGTAGAACAGGAATATAATAAACCAGCAATACATGAATGGATAAACTACTGTACAAAGCTCTTCAATGCCACTAAAACTCAAAAAGTTTGTAGAAGGTGTGATTCAGCGCTGCTGTCTGTCACAAAAGCCTTATAGAAATGAAATATTGGTGATAAAATAATCTTTCCATGAGTATTATAGGAGTGATGAAGTGGTACCATGTGTTTGTGATACAAATAAAGCCAATTTAGGTAAATATAAATACAATGCACATCATAACAGAAAGTATGTTTCTGAAGCTGGCGATGTCCCATTAAACATAAGTGTGCTATCCCCAGTTGTAAACAACAAAAGGAGCATTTTACGTCATGACAAATAAACAGAGAGCACACATTGGTGCAATTATGGGCTGTTCATTGGGCCCAGAGCCTTCAGAGACCCAGCGTACTGGAGATGCAGAGGGAGGTGTTTATAGCAGTGTTTCACTCATCTGGCCTGGTTTTGATGTGGTGGAGGTTTGGGGGTAAACCTGCTGCTGTGCATCTCTGTGTGTGAGCCAGTGTGCATGGAAATGTGTTAATGAGATGGTAAACCCCCTGTGTGCTGGGTAGTAATACTGGATTTAAGCTTTTTTTTAATACTAAATGAAGATAGGAAGGGTGAGGTCTGAGAGTTGTTAGGACATTAGAGAAGCTAAATCATGATTGCAGTAGAGCTTTCCACATGCATAAAGGTGGCAGACGTATTTCCACTTCATCTTAGCTGTTGACACCACCAGTGTTGTGTCGCCTCTGTCTCTATGTGACCACACAGCAGTTCTAAATGTCAGTGATGGCACCTGTGGATGTTGCCTGTTTCAGTTGTTGACCTCCATGCAACCTTTCCTTTGGCCGCCGCTGGTTAAGAGTTCATTTATCAGATTTGTAAGAAGGTCTTTGTGTCTCTCTGGTCATATGACATGGATCAACAAAACGTCGCTTCCTGCCCTGAAATCTCCAGCCCCACAATAGGTAGTCATTCTCCCAAAAACACAGCTTTCAATGCTCTTTATAAACAGTAGAAAATACAATAGAAAGCGAACAAACAAAATCTTTATTTTCATAAATGAAGATGTTATCGTTGCAGAGCGGAGCAGGGTTAGAACAGGAGGGGAGAAGAAAAGAGTTGTACGGGAAGCTGAGCGTCGTCGGCTGATCTCAAAGTGTTGAAACTGGATTGAGGTTTGCTGGGTGAATTATGCAATCGTCAGAGCTGGCAGTGGACATGCACACACACTCATATACGCTCGTGCATGGTCGGAAAATATGACTGAGGTGTGCAGCGGCAACATATGACCCAGGGTTTCTGTTTCTGAATTATAGAGTTTAAGAAGAAGAAGACACACTTTATTGATCCCCTGAGTGGAAATTCAGTTTTTCACTCTGTTGTCATTTTACACAAAATACATGCATGCACAAACAAGACCAATATACATGCATTAATGGAGCGAGGTGGAGGTTTGGACCACCAAGTCCCCCTGGACTGAACTACTGCTGCCCTGTTAGGATGCAAGTCATCAAGATGCATCAATGTTTCTACAGTTTTTACATTGTGCCTTAGATTTTAGTGTCCACGGTCCATATCAATCTAGTTAACGGTACTGGGGAGACTAGTAACTAGTAGAGCCCAAGTTTCCTTTTTGAAATTAAATTAAAAAATCGCAAAAATACACAGAGAGACAAGGCAGTCCAGCTGTACTGACGGTGATTTAGACAAAACCATCGGCTTCTTAGTAATTTAATTGATGAATGTGTCCGATTAGTCTTCTGTCAAAAATCTGTTAATTTTTTTTTTTTGTGCTTTACATGTTGCTCTCTGACTAATTATTTTTAACTCGAAAGCTGATGGTCTTGCCAACGTTGGAGTCGTGATGTTTGTTTAATATTCCCAAATTAATCAGATTAATTTAATTTTGGTTTATTAGATTCACCAGTAGTTGAAGGACAAATAGAATATTTATGATTTTTATTATTATTATTTATGACATTTGGGGGTTGGGATCATGGGGTGGTATTTTTATTTATTTTCTGGGAAGTGACTACTGTAGGGAATCACAATCAACCGATTTTTAAAAATATTTTTATAATATGTATAGGTTTCAGCTCCTACAATGTGCATATTTGCAGCTATCTCTCAGCCATGTTTTCAAGTAGAAATCCTCACAACGAATACAATGAAATTCAAGAGCACTAGAGAAAGTCTCAATGTTTGTTTAATATTCCCAAATTAATCAGATTAATTTAACTTGGGTTCAGCTCCATGCATCACACAGTCATGCGCCCTGGCTGGACCCTTAGTTTGGGAACCGTTCGATTAGCGGAAGGACAAAAATATTACTATTTATATTTATGATTTTATTTTATTATTATTTATTTCATATAATTTCATTTTTGGGGTGCGGATGGGGGTTGGGATCAGGGGTGGTATTTTTCTTTATTTTCTGGGAAGTGACTGCTGTAGGGGATCTCAGAAGAATTGCCTTAAAGAACATTTATACTTTTATTTTATTTTATGTTATTTATATTATTATTTATTTAATAGGGTGATATGGGAAGGATGCACAGTGGCTATTGTGAAGTAGTTTGATGCTTATCTTTATCTGTCTTTTCTGAGAGGTGACTATTATAGTGGAGTCAACAAATAGAGTATGAAAATATAAATAAAATGACTTATTAAAATGTATAACATAACAACAGGTTCCAGCTCCTACAGTGTGCATATTTGCAGCGATCTCTCAGCCAATCCTCGTGACGAACACACTGAACTTGAAGTGCCCCTTTATGATGAAACATGAGAGAAATTTGAAAAAAAAGTGTTTTAACAGCGCAGGAAAAAAATCTATCTGAAGTCTGACGCACGATGTGTTACAAAGGTATTCATAGCGTCCAAAGCATGTTACAGTCTCAGCCAATCACAGTCACATCTGAACAGTGTCGATGTGTAAAGCATGGCGAATATGTGTGACGATGTGGAGCTGCTGTCTGAGACATGCTATATCTATATATATATGTATGTATATATATATATACATATATACACTCCTGATCAAAATCTTAAGACCAGTTAAAAAATTGCAAGAATTTACGTTTTGCACTGTTGTATCTTAAGAAGGTTCTCAGTAGAGTTTCAAAATGCAAAAAGAAGAAATGAGAGCAAGAGACCAAATGTTTTGAGCAGGCAATTTATTGAAATGAACAATTTAACTAAAATAGGCTGTTCATCAGCTTATCAAAAGTTTAAGACCATAGCTCAAAAAAAACCCTAAAACAGAAATTAAAGTCTCAAAAACAGACTCAGTAATGAGTAGCTCCACCATTATTGTTGACATGCTTGATGCGAGTGTTTCCAAAAGGCTTGTAGGAATGTTGCTCCAAGTGGTGAAGATGGCTTCACGAAGGGCATCCACTGTCTGGAACTGATGTCCATTTTTGTAAACTTCCCTTGCCATCCATCCCCAAATGTTCTCAATTGGATTTAGATCAGGGGAACATGCAGGATGATCCAAAAGAGTGATGTTATTCTCCTGAAAAAATCCTTTGTCAGACGGGCATTGTGAATTGCAGCATTGTCCTGCTGAAAAACCCAGTCATCACCACACAGACGAGGGCCCTCAGTCATGAGGGATGCCCGCTGCAACATCTCCACGTAGCCAGCTGCTGTTTGACGCCCCTGCACAACCTGGAGCTCCATTGTTCCATTGAAGGAAAAAGCACCCCAGATCATGATGGCGCCCCCTCCGCTGTGCCGTGTTGAAAAAATCTCAGGTGGCATCTCCTTGTCATGCCAGTAGCGTTGGAAGCCATCAGGACCATCAAGGTTAGTTTTATTCTCTGATGAGAAAAAATTTTTCTTCCAACTTTGAACGTCCCATGTTTGGTGCTCCCTTGCAAAGGCCAAACGGGCAATTTTGTGGCGTTGAAGGAGACGTGGCCTTTGAAGACGTTTTTTGTTTTTGAAGCCGTTCCTTTGCAGATGCCGTCTGATGGTTATTGGGCTGCAGTCAGCACCAGTAATGGCCTTAATTTGGGATGAGGATCGTCCCGTGTCTTGACGGACAGCCGTTCGGATCCTCCGGCTCAGTGCCGGTGAGATTTTTTTGGGTCTACCACTTGATTTTTTTGTTCCATAAACCTCAGGATCTTTTAAGAAATGCAAAATGACTGTCTTACTGCGTCCAACCTCAGCAGCGATGGCACGCTGTGAGAGGCCTTGTCTATGCAGCTCAACAATCCTGCCACGTTCGAAGGCAGTGAGTTTTTTTGCTTTTCCCATCAAGAGGTCTTGACAGTGTGATTACTTGACAGAAAATGACATGGAATCCAAATTTTTGCACAGATTTGGGCTTTTAAAGGATGTGGTCTTAAACTTTTGATCAGCTGATGAACAGCCTATTTCAGTTAAATTGTTCTTTTCAATAAATTGCCTGCTCAAAACATTTGGTCTCTTGCTCTCATTTCTTCTTTTTGCATTTTGAAACTCTACTTAGAACCTTCTTAAGATACAACAGTGCAAAATGCAAATTCTTGCAATTTTTTAACTGGTCTTAAGATTTTGATCAGGAGTGTATATATATATATATATATATATATATTATATATATGTCTATATATATATATATATATATATATATATATATATATATATATATATATATATATATATATATATATATATATATATATATATGGTGTTTTACACTTGTTGAGCTGTCATTTGTTTTTGTCTTGTGGCTGAAACGTGTGATTGTGTGCATGATTTATTGGGATTTATTTAGCTGTCCATACACCATACAGTACGTGCATCTGCTTGTCTGACTGCCACACACATATTCACATCCAACATGCAGGCTGTAGCTCTGCAGCAACCTGCAGCCACAGCTAGTTTAGTTTGATGTCGATGTCAGCAGCTGTTGGGAGATGGTAAATGATGAAGACGGCTTCAGCCGCCACATGAACAGATGGGGTGTGTCAGGGTAAAGTGGTATTAGCACACCCTGAGGCTACAACAGCGAAGCACGTCTAAAGTAATAACTGGATTAATGGGATCTGTCTGATATTCTCATCTCTTCATGTCTTCATCACAGGTAGCATCTCACATTTGTCAGACTAGAAACATCTGTAGTATGAAGAACTAACCTGCGTGTACTCTGCTGTGGGTGGACTTTCAGGAACAACGGTGTAATGTGGTGAAGCTGAGTGGAACTCTGACAGCGGGTAGTTTCTGTCATTATGAATTAACATAACTTTGCATATTGCCTTCTTCACAGTAACGGTCATCTCCAGATTATACAAATGAATTGTACAGGACGTATAGAGACCAACAGTGTCAACATATAATACCCAGAACAAGGGTTAAAAATAACACAAGTAGGAACTTTACATATTTACAAGATAGAAAAGAAGACAGAGACCAGAGACAACTGTAATGATAATATAAACCTCTGTGGATGCATATAGTGTAAAGTTATGATAGACTGAATCACAGCGTTCGTATTTGTCCAAAAATTTAACGCAGGCTGTCTGGACATGTCAGGATCATCTTGTGCTTGGTGGTATTATGACTTTTTGCTGCTGGACATGCTGTGTCACGTTAGACAGACTTCCTCCATCACATGACAGTACAGAGTTTTCTACAGTTTGCTCTATCACAGTGTTTGGTGGGCCCTGGCTCTGGTCAGCCACGTGGTTAATTCTATACAGTATGTGTATGTGAAACTGCAGATAAATAAGAAAATCTGTTATTTTGTAAAGTGATTGAACTAACAAATTTAATTAAAAGCCCCTTTCTTTTCTCTGGAGTTGACAGTGAACACTGGAGTACAGTGACTGTATTTAACATAACAATCCTCAGATTGCAGCTTCTTAAATATGAACATTTTCTGGTTTCTTTCCTCCTTTATGACCGTAAACTGAATAAGTTTGAACTGAGAACAAAACAAGATGTTTGAGGATGTCATCCTGGGCTTTGAGAAACACTGATCCACATTTTATAGACTAAACAGCTAATGGAGAAAATAATCGACAGATTATTTGACAGTGAAAATAATAATGGCTAGCTGCAGCCCTTCATATTTTAGTCTTTTAAGCTGAATAGACTTTAGTTTTGTCCTGTTAGTCATACAGACCTGTTGTATGCATGCTGGCAGACCTGCAGTTTGACCTATTTCTGGACATCATTATCTCCCTGCAAATATTTGTCTGCTCCTAAAAATAGACATCTGTGTGCAGCATGTGAACCGTTGTACTTTGATTATGATAATGTTGCATTAAAACAAAGCTGATTTTCTTTGGGAAGATAAAAGTGTCAGTAAATTTAAGACTCATTACTGTAATTCACTGTAATCTCATTTTTACCACATAGTTTCAGTTAGATTTGTGCCCGGCTTGTCTCAGTTTCAGGTATCTGAAACAAACAACCTAAAAGCTGGCCAGAGTGCTGTTTCCTCACGCTATCCTCAGAGTCCTGACATGTTGGAGAGTTTTATTTTGTAGACCCAGCAGAGGACGGAGGTTAGGGCAGCACATGTGGTCAAAGCAGTGGTCGGCCTCTCTCCATTCAGTTCTCTCTCTTAAATACACATTACACTCAGTCACACCGCTCTCCTCTTATTTTCCTCCTCTCCTTCCCTTTATCACGCATCACCCAGAACAGACATGCTCGGATCACACACACACACACACACACACACACACACACACACACACACACACACACGCACACACACACACACATCCTGCATGTGTCATTGAGGTCTGTGGCTGGTGGCAACATGGTGGAGTGGTTTAGTTAAACAGTATCATGACATAAATTCTCCCATTTTACAGTGATGTGTTTACATATCACAGTATAAAACAGAAAGTGGCTCTGTAATAAATGGTAGTATACAGAATATTGGGTGTCTAATATACAGTCATATGCCGTTATCTGGCTGAACTGAAAATGTCACATTCGGTCTTAAAGGGTTAATAAGTGACTGGCATCATTATTTTATGTGTCAAGAAACATCAGACGACTTAAATATTACTGACTTAACTTTGCAAAACAAAATGTGACAAATAAATACATAAATATGAATTTATTTTATTTTTTATTAATTATTTAAATAATAAATCATACACCAGCAAAAACCAGCACTCTCGCCTCACAGCAAGAGGGTCGCAGGTTCGATTCTGGCTTGGGACTCTTCTGTGTGGAGTTTGTATGTTCTCCCCGTGTAAGCGTGGGTTTTCTCCGGGTACTCCGGCTTCCTCCCACAGTCCAAAGACATGCTGTTTAGGTTAATTGATGACTCTAAATTGCCCGTAGGTGTGGACGTGAATGTGAATGGTTGTCTGTCTCTCTGTTGTCTGTCTCTATGTGCCCTGTGATGGACTGGCGACCTGTCCAGGGTGAACCCTGCCTTCGCCCAATGCCAGCTGGGATTGGCTCCAGCCCCCCCGCGACCCCTAACGGGAAAAGCGGTTGACGATGGATGGATGGATGGACCAGCAAAAACCTTCAGAATAAACAGGAATTACAGTTCAGGTGTAAACTTTTTTTAATGCAGCAACAAATTGGTCATAAGTTTAAACAGGAATTAAAATTCCAGGATATGATGTTTATGGTAAATAAACGGAGAACTGAATAGAATAGATCTGCCCCATAGTCACCAATATCTGATCCATCTATTTGACTCTGTATGGTCTGATATCTGATCCGGTGTCGGTGCATCCTTACACCTCTCTGCATGCACACACATACATATTGTAATGATATTATAATAATTCAAATTACAGCTACTGGTGTGACTTAAATGTCTACGGCGGCTTTTGAAGACTCAACCACACAGATCTCCCATATCTCAAAATAATATAATGGTGTATTCATGCAAGTGATGTAAATTCATAAACAAATAAAGACAATAGTAGTTTTGAATGACATGACAACAGATCTCCTCTGTCCTTCACTTCCTCTTGATTCCCCCTCCCTTCTTTCCTTTCCTTTTCCCCCCTCCCCTTTCTCCTGTTTCCTTCTCTTGGCTGATGATGTTTCATTTCCTTGTTTTTCGACCAATGGGCTTGCACATTGGGGGAGAGTGGCCCTCCCACTTCCCTGATTAGTGCAGCACGGTGTTGGTGTACAAGCTGCTGCTGCATGCTGGCAGTGACCCGGATGAAGACCTACGTTGGTCATTTTAAACAATTACTGTAATGCAAAATAAAGGCGTTTTAAATTTATTCAGACATGTGCTTTGGTTCTGAGGCTTTGTTGAGATGGTGTTCCATCCATGCAATGAACCCTTCACAAGACTGAATGACCCCAATACACCTGAAGAACCTGCTTACCACAAAAACCCAGCAGCGCCTCTATTCCTTTGTCTTCACATGACAGAACAACTTATGCAAAATTATGGTATGGTAAAACAAAACTGACACTAGATTTTATCTATAGATTTTATTCCCAAATTCCCCCCTGGGGATCAATAAAGTATTGTCTTATGAAAAATGTCTTATTGATGCAGAAAATAGCGACAGAAATGTCAATATTTGTTTCTGCAGATAGTGAATCTATTGATGTGTTAACATACTGACCAACATGCTAAACTGGAACATAAACAGGAAGGCAAGGCATAAAAAAGACTTTCGGATCGATGCAAGATGGGCATAATGTCTTCTTCCTCTTTCTCTTCTTAAAGTAGTAATAGTAGTAAGAAAGTCCTCTAAACTAGCTACTAGTAAGTTACTGAATATGTTAATTGTTTATCGTTTTTTGAGTTTTACAGTCAAAGTGTTGTCTTTCTTAACACTGTCGATATTTAAATGCAGCAACTAGCACGTTGGTCAGTATGACAGTGAAGGTGTCTGAAAGGCAGAGACACACACATACAGTATAGTTGTAGTTCACTCTGTTCTCATCAGGAAGTATCTCTCTCTCACTCTGTTGTGACTTTTTTGCATAATTTCCACTCAGGGTATTAGTGGCTGATAACGGTCTGTTGCCTTATATGGAGCAGCTGTTTCACACCACACACACACACACACACACACACACACACACACACACACACACACACACACACACACACACATGTCAGAGGACTGTATTGCAACAGGGGTTAACATTTCATACCCTGTTCATGTTCACATACAGACTCTGACAATCAGAGTCTGTGTGCGTGTTTGCACGGCAACAGATGGTCCATAATGCACCATGGGAATAATAACAAACACAAAACAGATGTGCATGTACATTATGTACATGCACACATGCACTGAGACACACCTGGATGCAGAAGAAGGAAGCAAAGAGAATCCTGGGTAATGACGATCCCACACACTTCCTGTCCTTTCTGGCAGTTGGTTTGTTGGGTCGGAGTGCGAGCGTGCACATGTGCATGTGTTGACTTATGAAACCTGGTAGAAAATTGATGAAGTTGTCTTTCATGCATGCACCTCTTGTTGTTGTAATTTCTATTCTTGCAATAACTGTGATGTTTGCAATTTGTGACAGCATTACTGCAGCTGAGTCCCATCTGGTTTGTGCTTATTATTACATTATGAAGAGAGTTTTGGCATAAATCATGCATATAGTATACTATAATCCCACTTCAATGAACAATAGTGAACAAGCTGACATGTTATTAGACCGATGGTTGAAAGTGAATATGTACATCTACTTAAGTACTCATTTTGAGGTACTTAAACTTCATCATTTCCATTGCATTTCATTGCATGCCGCTTTATACTTCTGCTTCACTATAACTTGACAGTTACAGTCACGAGTTACTCTGCAGGTTAAAGGGACAGTAGGTCCTGGTGTTGTGCTTGCTGGCTCACTGATTGGGCCACTTCAATAGAACAGAGCCGTTGTTAATGTTCATCAGTGTCAAAATGTGTTCCTACTGCTCTGCTGCCTAAGACACAACCCTTAAATAGACACATTTGAGCACTAATTTCCAATAATGTTTGATTGTTTTTGTGCAAAAAAAGAAAGTGGTATTAGCCGATATGCAAAACAATCTTACAGTAAAACAAAACCGTCACAGTCACCAAACCAAGACTGAAGACCGCTGTGAAAAATGTGTTATTGATTCAAAAATATGTATTTTTTAAACTCAACTCTTGATTTCAGCTTCTAAAGTCACGTATTAGGCTGTAGTTGTTGTTACACTATGAGCTGCATAGAAATGGACTTGCATTTATATACTGTAGCACCTTTCTAGTCCTCCGACCACTCAAAGTGCGTCACACTACATGTCAACATTCACACACTGATGGCCGAGGCTGCCGTACAGGATGCCACCTTGATCTTCAACAAGATCTAATCTAAATACTCATTCTCAGTACTCATGGTGCCTTCAAATGAAACTCTTGACCTCGTGTTCACAACATGCGTTGCGTTCAAGTGGGGAAGCAATGGCAATATTAACATTACTGTCTGAGTCTAGAAGCTAACAGTTTAGAAAGCTAGCTAGTAGGTAACATGATGAAGGAAATGTAAAGACATGATGACAGAGGACAAAGATGAGGTCGTTGAGAATATCAACATTTCCCTCAGACATATAAAAATACCAAGAAAAATAATGTACAACTAATATTACAGTATATTAAGTTATTATCCACCGATAAATGAACTTCCATGGGCTCCATCATTTCTAACAACGTCAACAAACGCGTCACAAGTCGTGAACTCGGAGCTTTCAGAAACTTTCCACTGACGAGGTCATGAATACGACATGAGGGACACGGTAAACGCGACCCCATCTGAAGGCACCACAATACTCGGAAGCAATTTGGGGATAAGTCTCTCGCTCAAGGAGCCGGGGATCGAACCACCGACCTTCTGATTGGTGGACAACCTGCTCTACCCTGTGAGCCACATCTAGCTTAAATATATACTGTGTATAGTATATAGGTCATGTTCATTTCTGGATGCTTTTTTTATTTAAATATTATCTGACCCGTTGAAGAATAAAATCACACTGATGAGGGAGTGTTGTTTTTATTCACTTTTATTTTCTTGTTATTATTATTATTATTATTATTATTATTATTATGTTAGTGAGTATGTGTGTGAAAAGGTTTCCATTCCCCGTCACTGCTGTGTGTTCCCACAACATGAACACTGTTTTTGTGTCTGCTTGATTATTAATTTCAGTCCGTTGCTTTAGTTTAAGGTTGCTTTCATGACACCAGCTTGTTTAGTTTGTTGCTTTCATGGCTTCATTCATTGGATGATTTTGCTGTAGTTCTGCTCAGCAGCCCGATCAGGGGAAGTGCAGACAGGTTTGCCTCATTGTGTCCTCGAAGCAGGGAGGGGCTGTTAACATGTAGGAAGGCAGGACGGACAGTTCTGCAGTAAATGACATCCTGTTTTAGTCGGTTTGGAATGTAATGGTTGCTTATAAATAAGATAAGTCAGCTTGGTTAAGCTTGGTTATTTACCAAAGGTCAGTCCTGGTCACTTTAATTTGGTTTAATTCGAATTCCCGGGTTTCATTTTTGCCCTTTAGTTTCAGTTTTGTTGATAAATATCACTTTTTTTTGCAGTACTCCTGTGATCTACCTGGTTCATAAACTTCCCTTTTTAAAGTTCTCCTGGTCTCTTCTCACCTCATCTGCCCGTCACATGGGGTTTTGCAGCACTACACTGTGTCTCATTCTTCTCCGTTAGCAGGATTTTCCCCGCTGATCGAAGGATTTTCACGCCGCCGACCTTCCTGTCACAAGCTCGGCTCTCTGACTGCTGGTGCAGCTTCCGCCCAGCTGACGAATGCACGGGGAAAATGTAGTTGAGATGAGGCGTAGCATGATGTGGGGCAGCCACACACAGACGTCCAGAGGGTACCGGGGACGACAGGGACTTCCCAAACAAGGGTTGACTTCTGGTATCTCGTGGTTTTACCATAATCACATGTACGCTAGTTTCTGTAGTGACTGCACATCATCATGACCACTGTGAGCGCTGAACATCTGGAGTCACTCGCTGTGCGTCTCATTGTTCAGTATGGCGCGTCATGTTGTCCCTGTGGAGGAAGAGATCATTGTTAGTGGTTGCACCTGTCACCTACTTTTGGACGGGATCGTATTTTTAACTTCCTCGGGGGCCACAGCATGCTTCTTTGTAATTGCTCAAAGTGTTTATTTTGTGGTTATACCTGGTTTTAGGTGTTTGTACTGTGACATTAAACTTTGACTCACTTTAGCAAAGCAGTGGAGACTGTGTAACTGTGGTCTGCTGTTGCTGATTGACTGATTGATTGTAGAGGAAACAATGGTGTATGAGTCAGACTGCTTCAGATTTATCACCACACGCCTCCTACATGAAGCCTCAGTCAGTAGAAGTAAGAGAAAAAAATGGAAATATTACTTGACTCACATCTTTCAGCAGTTTTTGGTTATTTGCAGCAAACTCCAGACAGATATGAACAGGCCAGGACTCGTCTTCCTGTCATCCCCGTCCAGCCTTTAGAAATAGCCTTCTGGCACAAAATGCTGGTTTACTAGAGGAGACAATACGCATGTGGCTTATTGTTGTAATACAGATAATATAAATAAATCCTAAATATAATAACAAAAGATCTAGAAAGGTTCAAATGACACAAGAATTGGAAAACATAACGGATTATATATTTGAAATATGAAAACAAAAAAAAATGTAAACTAAAAAAGCAAACAAAATGGAAACTTTATAATATGCAAGTTGTAGGAATGAAATTAAAGGGAAACTACTGGGTCTGGTCATATTTATCTGTGGGTTGCCAGTACGAGCAACAGCTTTCACTTCACACAGTCATTGTGTCCACTGATAATATGAAAAGAGGACTGTTAGAATATTTAATCATGATTAATCCCATGATTTAATCACAATTAATATAATAATAATGATAATACATTTTATTTATATAGCACTTTTCAAGAGACTCAGAGACACTTTACACAGATAAAATGAAAACATGGACATCATAAACTATACAGTCTAAAACACATCTTTATCTGGTCAAAACGTACCTTTAAAGGAAGATTTGACAAGTATTTAATCCTCTTATCAACATGGGAGTGGACAAATATGCTGCTTTAATGGCATCAGCTGTAAAATTTTAGCATAAATACTGTGAAAACTTGGCGATGAACCAGGAAGGAAGAACATTTAAAGCTGGGAAGTCATGATGATTAATGGGGTTTTTCTGCCAATGCCACAGTCAGATCCTAATCTGAGAAATGTTGTAGTTATGGCTGTCAGTCGATTAAAATATGTAATCACAATTAATCGTAAATTAATGGCTCGTTTTTTTATCAGTTCAAAATGAACCTTAAAGGGAAATTTGTAAATTATTTAATCATCTTATCAACATGAGTGGACAAATATGCTGATTTATGCACATGTATTTATATATATATTAATGGAAATCAATAAACAACACAAATCAATGACAGATATTTTCCAGAAACCCTCACAGGTTCTGACTACTGATAAAAAAAATATGCTCAAATTATCCAAACTGCATGTGATTATCATAATGTTGGCATGTCCGTAAAGGGGAGACTGGTGGGTACCCATAGAACCCATTTACATTCACACATCTGGAGGTCAGAGGTCAAGGGACCCCTTTGAACTTGGACATGATAGTTTTTCCTCGCCAAAATTTGGAGCATTATTTAACCTTCTTCGTGACAAGCTAGTATGATTCTTTAGTTTACGCTCCTCTAGTTTCATATGATGCCAGCATCTTCAGTCTAGCTACAGAATAAAAGTTGCATTGATGCATTAAAGAAATTAGTGGCTGTAGGATCCAAAAATGATGCTGAGGATGTAGTGTAATTCACTGTTATGAACAGTAGGGGCGCTGTGTTAGTTGCCTGACCTTGGGTATGTAGGTATGACGTGCTTTTGCTGGCGTCAGGTTTTAGCCCGAAAGGCCAAAGGGTTTTTGACTGCAGTGGCACTGATAACTTGTTTACCGTGTTGGGTGGTTTTGCTTGTTTTTCTGTGGACTTTCTTCGTTGTAGCACTATCATGAATATATTGACTGTTATGCCGAATGCAAGGAGCGGTCTGAAGATCAGTTTGGTTCAACACAACACGCAGCAAGAGGTGACATGAACAGCACATGCGTCAGTCCAGCGCTAATCACCTCAGTAGCTTAAAGTAATAGACTTAGCTCCTACAGTGGTGTGAACATAACTTTGTGTAAACACGTTTTTATCCCGTTAACTTTGACAGCCCGTACAAACATACTGATTGATAACTTTCCCTCCTCTACCTCTTTTCAGAAATGGAAGAAGAACTGGTTCGTCCTCTACCCCGCCAGCCAAAACGGCATCGCCCGCCTCGAATTCTACGACTCGCCCTCGGGCGTAGGGGGCGGTGCCGGCGGAGGCTCGGGAAGTGGGTCTAACGAGAAAACCAGGAAGCTCGACAAGAAGATCATCCGGCTGTCTGAGTGCATCTCCATCCTGCCGGCGCTGACGGAGAGCTGCCCCAAAGAAAACATGGCAGCCTTCTGCGTGGAGACCAATGACAAGACGCACGTGTTCGCCGCGGAGAAGAGCGTCGCCAAGGACTGGATGGATACCATGTGTGACATCGCTTTTCAGGTACGTCTCTCCTCTCGTGTGTGTTTTTAAGGTTCTGTATGTGTGTATTTTGAGCCCGAATTTGGACAAAAATCTGCTTAGTTTGGGGGAAAAAAGCTGAAGAGCTGCTGGTTTAAATTTTTCTGTCAAACAATTCTTTTTGTTTGCGTGTCTTCCAAAATTTCCCACATGCCCCTGGAGTGTCTGTACAGGCCACAGCTTCTATTGTGCACACTCACTCACACATGAACATTACACAGATTTGCAGAGAGGAAGCCGGAGGGAGTTTCCAGGAGGACGACTTCATCCGCTCTGTCCTCTGTAGCTTCACTCTCTCTTTCCCTTCTCTCACTCTTTGCCCACTCTGCCCTTCCAGTGGTTATACTGGAACGTTTTCCACATATAAACCAAAACGCAAACTCCTGATTAACACTCTATGAAAATCCTAACTTGGCGTCTTTCTCAGCTGGTTGACTGTGTGTGTCTGCAGGGAGGAGGCGGCAGCAGCAGCACTGCTGCAGACTCTAATGGAGGAGCTCAGGACCTGCAGATGTCTGAAAACCTCATCTACTACTCCAGAGAGGAGGGTACGGACACTAAACAGCCTGGTCTCACATAGATCTAAGAAAATATATTACATCATTTGAAACTGGCAATCAGTTGATTGAAATATTTAATTACATTATTGTTCATAGTTATAATCGCACATTTTTTTATCTGTTCAAAATGAACCTTAAAGGGAGATTTATCAAGTATTTAATCCTCTTATCAACATGGGAGTGGACAAATATGCTGCTTTATGCAATTATGCATATGCATTATAACTCAAGCCCAACAGCTGTCAGTGTGCTGACTTGACTATGACTTGCCCCAAACTGACTGTGATTATCATAAAGTGGGCATGTCTGTAAAGGGGAGACTGGTGGGTACCCAGAGAACCCATTTTCATTCATATA
The DNA here is from genome assembly GCA_947000775.1 of Pterois miles. Classification (NCBI taxonomy): domain Eukaryota; kingdom Metazoa; phylum Chordata; class Actinopteri; order Perciformes; family Scorpaenidae; genus Pterois; species Pterois miles. The sequence goes on from CAMQGK010000008.1 coordinate 11,367,272, forward strand.
TCTGGAGGTCAGAGGTCAAGGGACCCCTTTGAAAATGTCCATGCCAGTTTGAAGTGTTATTTAGCCTCCTTCGTGACAAGCTAGTATGAAGTGGTTGGTACCGATGGATTCACTCTCACTAAGCCTGCTACAACCTAACAATTGCAAGTTGTGTTAATGTGTTAAAGAAATTACTGGCATTAACTTTGACAGCCTTAATTGAAATGAAAAGAATTTAAATAAACATGAGCGAAAACACCCCTCCCGTCTTCTCTTTGTAGTGAACGAGTTCTGGGTGAGCATCCAGCGCACCGAGGCGTCAGAGCGCTGCGGGCTGGCGGGCAACTACTGGCTGAAGGCGGAAAATGACGTCTTGATCTTGATGGAGCCGAAGACCAAAAGGAACGTCCTGGTGTGGCCCTACAAGCTGCTGAGGAGATACGGCCGAGACCGGGTGGGTGGCGAGTACAGGCAGAGGAAGTTGTGGTTTGATTTAAACCCAGACTGCAATGACTGGTTGTCGTTAGCAGCAAATGGTACTTTTAGCAGCAGTGTGTGTGCTTGTGATCAGAGCCTCGCTGTCACAGAAGATATTTAAGTTTAGATTCTGTGGTTGTTTTTGTGACGCTTGAGACCGTGGTTTTAAAAGGACTGATGACCTTTTAAAGTGTCTGGTTTGGCTACACGTTTATTTCTGCATACAGTATTTGAAGGCTGATACTAACTGTGACATGATGTTACTACACTGATCTGTATGTGTAGGTCTGAAAAAGGAAGCAGGGGGAGAAAGTTTGTGCATTTAATTGAATTTAACAGTAAGTAAAAGTGAAGTGAAGTAATAGAATAGATATTCTGAGAAAAGTGAAAAGTAGAATTCAGTGGAAAAAGGGAAGCAGGCCTCCTTCTAGTGCCCAGAAAATGATAAATGAGTGATGACTGGAAAAGAGTGCTGGGACTTCGGTGACTCGCTTCCATTACTTCAGTTTCATTTTGGCCTTTATTCAGACACCTCTGTACATATTTATTTAGTCACACACACTTTAACATGTGAATACATTCAAACATTTTCTCTTATTTCTTTCTCTAGGTGATGTTTTCGTTCGAGGCGGGCCGACGCTGCGACTCGGGCCCCGGTAACTTCACCTTCGAGACCAAGCAAGGCAACGAGATCTTCACGCTGGTGGACCAGGCCATCCAGTCGCAGAAGGTGCTGGCGGAGGAGCGCCACCTCAGCTGCCCCAACAACTTTGACCCGGACTGCCCCACGTCGCTCCAACACATACGCAACGCCGTTCCCAGTGGTGTAGCGGCAGGAAGCGGAGACAGCAGCAGCTGCAGCAGTCGGGAGGCGGACGGCGATTCGGGCGGCAGCAAGCCGGGCTCTGCTGATGGTGTGCTTGGGAAGAGAGAGGGTGGAGATGGAGGAGGAGGAGGAGGAAGGGGTCAAGGAGCAGCAGGAGGACTCAAGGGGAGGAGTTTACCAGAACCACCAGCTATGTTGGGGGTTTTAGGAGGTGGCCCTCAAAAGTCTTCCAGGGGGCAGGCAACAGCAAAAGGTCTCTCGTCAGCTGATGAACATGCAGGTCTTTACTCTGAGCCAGCAGATTCAGTCCGCCTGCCTCTGCACAGCGCCGACGCCCTTTACTCCGACCCGGTGGACAGCATCAAAGGTCAGAACAACCCATCCACCCCTCCAGTGCCCACCCCACGCCTCCGACCAGTAGGAGATGAGGCTTTGGGAGGTGGCATCCAGGGGGATCATCACCTTGGAGGCAGCAACCACAGGAAGCCACCGGACCTGTACTCGCATGTGTACGACCGGATCAGCCTGGAGCTGAACCAGAAAACGACCGCGCTGAGTCTAAATGGGGCGGCGGGGGGTGGAAGAGGGGTGAACAGTCACAGGCGACCCCCAGGAGGTCAAGCAGAAGGGGCCTCATCACCTCCCGCTCCTCGTCCGGAGCACATATATGATGAACCCGAAGGTTGCGCCACAGGAGGTGCCAGCATTCTCACGAGTTCAGGGATGAGTATTTATGACGAGGCCCGTTTGGAGCCCCCCAGCCAGAGGAGACAGGAAGAGGTGGCGGCCCCGTCAGGACCTGAGGGAAATTACAGCACCCCCTCCCACGGAAAGCTGTCGGAGTCCCACAGACACTCTCCTCCGCAGCTGGGCCCGAACCGTGGCACGCCACATCCTCCGAGGTGGCCCAAACCTGTCACCGCCCCCAAACCAGGCAGGGCCGCGTTTGCTCGGAAGGAGCCGCTGCCGCCCCCCGGGAAACATGGAGGACCTGGAAGTAATGTGAACAACAACAACAATATTTGGGGCGGAGGAGACGGGGGGAGGGATATATACAGTAAAGTGTCAAAGCAGAAACGTCCATCTGCTAATTCGTGGTACAGCCAGCACCGCCAAGCACCGTTGAGGTCACCCGATATCATCTATGACAACTTAGGAGATATTTAACATCCTTCCTTCGCTACAGAGACTGAATGAATGTTGCTAATGCAGAAAAACTTGGGCGATGCCTTTATTCTCGTAGGGACTAAGACATTTCCTCCATCTGTGGACTGGCATAATTATTTGAGACATTCGATTCATTTGGAGTAGATTAGCTCACAGCTATGAGAAAACCACATAACGACTGCATTTTCAGACATGGAGCGCAACTATTGTAGGGCCACCCTCTGTGTGTGTGTGTTTGGTAAAGACAGAGTGAGTGTTTGCATGGTCAAACCCATAACTGGAGTACCAAACCACAGTGTGGTTGGAACCAGCCACTTCACTTAAACACACACACACAGAAAGCATTGGGATCTGCCAAGACGAGCCCAGGCCTACAGGCTTCACTTTAACGAGCTGAGAGAGCGGCTTGGCTCTTCTTTTACAAAATGTCTGCCGAGCTTATGAAGAAACTGGGAAACATGTTTTTGCACTGCTTAGGTTTGGAGTATTTTCGAGGCTAGGAGCTGATCTTTTTCTCTGTGTGTTTTCTGGACTGATTTATTATCCTAAATATGTCAACATAATCAGCCCAGGACACTAACACGTGACATGGTTGCATCTTAGGATCCACAAAAATGGAAATATGTTGTTGCTGGAGGAAGCATGAGAAATGAAACTGGATCCTGGAAACAGACATGAAGAGGTCACGGGGTCACATGTGGCCTTTAAATTACAGAGGTGACTTCCTGCACAAGATAATATTATTGAATCCTTTATGTTTTTATGTACAGACTTAATATGAAACTAATCAACCCCCTGCTATGTGTCAATATGTGTGAGAAACAGCTGTGCTGTCTGTAAATATAACTATTAATAAAATGGCTCCAGAAGCTTAAAATCTTTCTCCACAGTGGATCTGTAAACAGAAGAACTCCTCTTATTGCTGCATCACGACTTCCCGTCAGCGTGTGTCCCATCAGGAGCCAAACAGAGCCAGTGTTTTTAGTATTTCAGAGACTTTCTGGTCTGGACCGAACGGGACAGTAAAACAGTCTGACCTCATCCTCCACTTCCCTCCCTCTGCCACGCTCTGTTTTTGTTGTTTCAGTCGGTTTCCAACCACTTAATCGCACCGTTAAAGTTTGAAAAAAGTTGCAAAAGACTTTCTTTCTTTCTTTCTTCCGCCCTTTCTCCCCCTCCTGCATTAACTCTGTTGTTCGGTTGCTCTGGTGATAGTTAATGGTGGCTGGTTTGTGTCGGACGCGCTGTGCATTTTAACTGCAGAGAGAGAGAGAGATACCGAGAGGAGGGCAGGAGTAGAAGACAGATAGGAAAAGAAAACAGCAGCGGAGAAAGAGAGTGTTTGTCCTGGGATGGTGAAAGAGTGAGAAGAAAACAACTGAGATGGAGAACAGAGATGAAAAAGATGCTGACATGATGAATGCTGGCAGGATGAACCTGTCTGTGTCTGGTTGGCTTGCATAGCAGGTACAGACTGTTCCCGTCACTGCTCTTTTATCCCCATCATCCTCCTTTATCCCCGTTTTTTTCTTCATTTCTTTATTTACCCACCTGCTGCTGGAGTACTTTCTGGACAGGAAAGTCCTCCAAAAGTAACCTGATTAGACACTGAGGCTAAATTTCCTAGCTCGTCTCCCCCTCCCTCCTTTCTCAGACAGAGTGGGGGAAGAAAACCAGAAAGAGAGAGAGACGACAAACTTCTGTCTTTGTCATTAAACTCTGGGTGAACTCGATGGAAAAAAGAAGCATGGTACACGGAGAGCACACAGTACATGGTAGTGTTTTCATGCTGTCAACATTTGCTTCTTTAATATGGCTTAACACGTCCTGGTTGGAATATCCAAAACAGGCTGTTTACACATTTACAGTCGAAGACTTTGTCCAACTTCTGGTCATAAATTGAATCACAAACAGCTGAGTGTTCGTAGAGGAGAGTGAAATCTTGATTCTGGCTGCTGTTATTGTGCTTTATCTCAAATGACTTCAGTGGTTCAGCTCTTAGAAAGGATCTTTCAACCATGGAAACTATCCCATACGTACCAGAGGGAGGAAAATGAGTTAATGAAATATGCACCATATAGTTAAGAATCAAATTACTGTGGATGAGAGCTAGATGAGAATATTAATCTCATATCTATATGATTAGCTTATCTTATCTTAGCATAAAGCCTGGAAACAGGGGGAAACAGCTAGTCTGGTTGTTAGCTTGGAGTGTTGTCGTCACTGTGAGGTTGCCAAGCAACCAGCAGAGACTCCAGGAAGTCGCTGCACCCGGACAAGAAATAGTCCCGATCATCATCAACCCGTAAAACCAATATACATTTTTATACTTTGCTTTTGTAGAGAATAAACAAACAAGATGAAACATGTTCATTAATGAGCTTTACAGGTGCTTGTAGGTGTATTTCTTTACCATTTGACAGAGCCAGGCTCACTGTTCCACTGTTTCCAGTCCTTATGCAAAGCTAAGCTAACCATCTGCTGGATGTAGCTTCACATTTAATGGTCAGACATGACAGTGGTAATGAATATCTTGTTTAACTTTTGGCTAGGAAGCATCTAAACTGCTAGTATTGCCTGAAAAAAACCTGTTATGAGAGGAGCCGGAGGACGCAAGTGGGAATTATTTTGTCAGTTTTAACACAGTTGCAGCCTCCCCAGCTGCCACTTAAGTTTATATTTATGAAAAGTTGTGGCAGGTCAGAAATTCACTCACTCATCATCAACCTCTTATCCACAGCCAACAGCTCCAGCAGGGGACCCCAAACTTCCCTCTCCTGGGCCACATTAACCAGCTCTGACTGGGGGATCCCAAGGTGTTCCCAGGCCAGTGTGGAGATATAATCTCACCACCTAGTCCTGGGTCTTTCCCAGGGCCTCCTCCCAGCTGGTGGTTCCTGGAACACCTCCCTAGGGAGGAGTCTGGGGCGGGGGGCATACTTACCAGATGCCCGAACCACCTCAACTGGCTCCTTTAAAGGAGCAGCATCTCTACTCCGAGTCCCTCACGGATGGCTGATCTTCTCACCTTATCTCAAATTGAGACGCCCTCCTTCTTTGGGTCCTGACCCAGCCCTTATGACCATAGGTGAGAGTAGGAACGAAGACTGACCGGTAGATCAAGAGCTTTGCCGTTCTGCTCAGCTCTCCTTTCATCACAACGGTGCAGTAAAGTGAATGCAATACCGCTTCCCCGCTGCTGCGATTCTCCGGCCAGTCTCACGTTGTCCTGTTGTCATATGGTCGGAAATTCAAAGGAGCGACACTCCGATGTTTAAATGCAATTGAATGAAGCAAGAGATGATGTTGCTGCTCACTTTGCTACCCATCCCAGCTGCACTTAACATCTACTCATGACTTTTTTGTCCTGCTAAATGTGTGCAGGGTTGCCAGCTTCCACTAGTAGAAATATAGAATGGCTGCAGATGGATAGTGGAGGGTTGTTTTGTTTTTTTAATAATAATGTGTTTTAGTGAGGCTATAACGAAAAATTCTGCATCTGATTTTTTGGGGGTTCTATACCACTGATACAAACATATTCCCACAATGTCAAACCATTCCTTTAAATGGAAACTCAACAGAGGCTAATATCCTGACTGTGCTCCAAAACACTGGGTCCTACATTTCCCATGATGCAACCAATAGCATATTTGTGTTAGACTGTCTCTGCATGAAAAGTCTTTCAAAGCTGACTGGTTAGAACTCTGTCAAAGCACGTTTGGTATCTAACCTTCAAAACTGGAAGTGGTTCAGGTCTTGTTCCTTGTTACAAAAAAGCTCTTCTGTGCTTTCTGCCACCTCTTTCCTCCTTCCTCCCCTCACACTTCTCTCCCCATCTGCTTTGACCTTTCACACATCTGCAGAACAGCTCAACCGACTGATCGGTGAATGTGTGTGACAGCTAAAGGCGAGAAAGAAATATACAGGCCCGCTGCTGTCAGCGTTTGTTCAGTTTACGCTACGTCAGGGTGGGACTATATGGTCTGCACGCTTCCATATCACCATGTGTACATTCCTCTGCGATTATGTGTGTGCTCAAGGTTGGTAGTGTCACAGTGAAAGCACATCAGAGATATCACGTCATAGTTTCAGATCTACTTCTGTGAGTTTTCTCACTTTTTGGACAAACGTCAAGTTTAATGTTTTGCTGCGGGACATGTGGCGCAAAAAGAACAAAAACGCTGGACCCGAAAAGTGTGACTTTATTAAAAAATGTTGAAATAAGAGCCACTTGAATAGAGACAGACATCTGTGTGAGTGTTGTCTAATAGCCACATGGTGCTATCTTTGGCCAGACAGTTTTATCTGAAGGTTTGAGGTCTCTGCATTTCTACATGTCTGCAAGTAGACGTCACACACGCACAATCTTCAACTATTATCATGTCAGTCACAGTCTTCCTGTCCTCAGCATTGTGTGACGGTCTTCGTCTCGCTCGGCCTCTCTGTTTTTAAAGGTCATGTCAGGCTTACTGAGAGGATCAGCCCAACACTAAGAGGCACTGAAACCAGGCTTTACGCTAGCAGGTGGAGGCTGGACTGTCTTTACAATGCTGGGAAAAAATTTAATGCAAAGGTTTGCACTCGTGAAGAAGAAGTGACTTGAGAAAGTCAGTTTGTCTCGTAAACATACAGAGGAAACGTACAGTTGGTACAGCTGACAAACTGATCAGTCCAAGAGTCCTAATAACTTCTTAAAGATATAGTTATCATATTGATCTTTAAGAGATGCAACATTGAATGAAATTAAGCAATATATTAGCAAAATATTTAAAAATCCAGACTAAACTCATTTTGAATTTGGGCCACGAGTTGAGACCCAACTTGTTTCTAATCTGGTGAAAATTTCACACCTGCCAGCTGCACTTCTTAGTATAAAACACTGTCGAGCTGAAACTCAGCTGCATTTCCTCATTTTGTTTTAAGACTGATGTACGTGAAAACATGAGATCTTTGTCTTGCGCACATCTGACGAAGATTGGTGTGTTCAGAGGCACCTGAAACTGTCCGGTTTGTGACTCGGCGGACCACCAGCTTTTATTTTTAGCTGGGTGCGTTGGCAAAAGCCATTCAGTCACGCATGTCTGAAAAAGGGTTTCATTCACTCTCTCGGTGCTACTTGAAGTAACTGACAGTTTCTCATTCAGGTTGTCGCTCAGCTGCATGCAAATTAAACCCTATTTGTGTGACTATATATTACTTTTTATTCTTTTTCAGCATATTTCAGTGACCTTGTGACCCTGCTAAACCTGTAACTGAGGAAAATATGCACAAAAACAAAGTTTCCTAAACCAAACCAAGTTCATATTTTCATACTTTTTCTTCCTTTCTTGACCAGACTTGTTGATTTATGTTCATGATATTGTCTCGTGCCAATCAGCAAAACACATTTCCAGACTTTTCTAGACCTGTGTAGGAGTTTATCTGGTGGTAGGATAATAATTCAGGTCCTGTTGCCTCCCAGCTTCACCTCTTCACTTCCTCACAAAGATGCACTTCCTCTTTCTGCTCTGCTTGTGATTATTATCTGCCTGTAATCCACATATGAATTGTGACTGTTGTGTGTGGGTATTCCCACTACGTTCGTGTATATTAGAGTCCAGCGCCGCTGTTGCTGGACAATTACAGGAAAGAGACCGTGTATTAGAGTTTGGGAGACAGATAAAGAGTCTGGCAGAGTTTTCTTATGTTCTGCAGATTTCCAGCAAATAAGGAAATGGTACACTGAGCATAAAGCAGGAAGTCACAGCACTAATATTATCCTGGCTCAGATATAGAAGCTGACGAGAAGAAATGCTGTTGCACATTTAGTCAGGCAGACAACAGACTTTTAGATCAGAATGGACAGATTACAAAAAAATATTACTAAAATATTGAAGCGAACTGCACCAAATGTGAGACATCTCAAGAAACAGGAAGCCAATAAATCCATCCACAATAGAGATACATAGACATGAAGTCACTGTCTGCAAAATGAGACAAAATGGTCGCCTCTCCACCCTCAGGAAACGATGAATCAAAACTTTAAAAGTGGGAGACAAAATCAGCAAGTCTGGTGAATGCATGCCAAACACCAGTACCGGCCATCGAGATGCGATTTCCCCCATTTTGCACACTTTCTAGATATCATTTGCCAATGTATGAAGATAAAGTTTCACTGTGAAATTGCAGCATTGTGTGTATCAGGGTAGGACTGTTAACAGTAAGTGGCTCAACAAAAAAAAATCGCTGCATATTCAGTCTGCAGCAAATAGGCTAAAAAGAGACTATATGTGTTCATATTCATATATATTTTTGCAGGACTAGCGGTCAGAGAAGGTTTGTAATAGTACTAGCGTGCTGCTGATACAACAGTAGATGGTTAAAGGTGATTTGCAGGAAATCCTCCCACCAAAACCACCTTCACCTTAATTTATTAATAGTTCATTAGCAGAATATGTGCCGTTTCCTGACATCACCTCAGTGGAGTTTTGGGTTCAGATGTTTGGATTAGAAGTTAAGTATGGTTTCTTTAAAGGTGCTACTGACAACCTTGATATCATTCAGCCACTAGATGTTGCATTGTCCTTCCCCTGTTCCATTGCTTCACTTCACAACAAGTGATTGCCAGGCACTTACTGTCAAATGGTGCCTTCAAACATTTACCTACAATATGTATCGTACATTGTTTTTCTTTGAAAAAGCTCTGTGGAAAATGTTGATATTTCCAACAGCCTCATCTTTCTGCTCTGTCATTATGCTGTCGCATTTTCTGTATTAGTTGCTAGTTTGCTAAATTGTTAGCCTCTGTGGCCTCTAGACGCTGATAGTAACGTTAATATTGCCGTTGCTTAGGGGCAGTGTTCTTCACGACTTAACCACTTGAACAACTAGCATATCGCGTTCACGATCGCTGACGACCCAGAGTTACCACGTGATGCTAACGTCGTTTTACTGTTGCCTCGTAAGCCTCGATAGAAATGGGAACCAAGAGTAGTATTAGAGATGTATTATTATTATTTTAAAATATGCATCTACAGGGGTACTGTTGTAGCTCACCTGGTTGATGCCCCATGTACCGAGGCTGAATCTATGACAATCTGGCTTGAGGCCCTTTACTGTCTGTTGTTCCCTCTGTCAATACTCAATAAAAATTAAAAAAAAGGCTCCAAACAGATAAGATGCAAAGATAAGAGTCGAATCTATCAGTAAATATATTCCATGTTCATATTGTCTGTCTGTGGAAGCTCTGCACAGCGCCAGCGTGGGTGTTAAAGGTTAACAGTGGTTAGAAACAAAGCAAAGGCAGTCCTCCCACCAAAATGTTAATTAAGAACAGTTTATTAACCCACAGTTCATACACAGCGTTAAAATACAAAGAAGAGAGAGAAGCTCAAAAAATATATGTAAATATGTATAACTTACAAACAGCAACTGATATGAATTTACAGAGTGAACAAATGACATTCATGTTCTTTTGCAGCTCAGACAATGAATTTAATTTAACAGTGAAAAAACACAATGAATAACCAATGAACTTTGTTGGAAAAGAACAGCCGCTATGGGTCAAAAAACTTCAACACAAGTAGGGACACTGTTATGAACCGCCGCTCACACCCCATTAATTATAATCTGGTGACATTTGATAAAGAGTGTGGCTGATGTCGTCTAGTTAAAAGGAGGAACTTTGGGGGACAGAGACGCTGCTGTTTTTCCATTTGACCACATTTATGAAATTCACACTCAGCGTCTCTGAGCTCGTGGTGATTAAATAGAAAGTAGTGGGCGAGAAAGAAAAGAGAAAGGACGGAGAAAGAGAGAGAGCGAAGTGGGTAAAATGTCAGCGGGCCGTTTTGGAGGTTCGCTCAAATTCTCTTCGAAGACAAAAGGATTGTTGTGGGTGTTTAATCTGTGAATGCGGAAGTGCTGTGACGTCACGAAGTCATGAAGTCATTTGCCACTGGGTAGTCCCTTCTGCTGTAAGGTTCAACAAGGGGGTGGAATGGCGGGAGACTGATTAAGCCTCTGAGTGTGTGCATGACAAAGCTCCTTGATGCAGAATAAATTAATAATAGTGACGACGGATGTGTCAAAATGACGGATATGTGCGTATGAATATGAATGTCATCAGCCTGCGATGTCGCTGTATGAACTGGAGGCGACCCCCTCTCAAAATCTCAAACACACCACGGAAATTTCTCTTCGTTTAAGCATGGAAACATCTCTATCTTAAAGAAATATGCTGAAGTCTCTGTTCTCTTTCCATGCACCCCCCCCAACGCTGGCTTTCAACCCCCAGAGAGAGGGCTCGCTGTGGGGGTGAAGGAGAGCAGAGAGGCCCCTCTGTCTGCTGCTTTATTCTCTGTCTCATTAAAACAGTGAAGCTGTGTTCGGGCCGGGGCTTAAGGGCAAAATGAAAAGGAATGTGCATGTGTGTGTTTGTCTATATGTCAGTACACTATATCTGCAGTATGGCTGCTTTATGATGCCGAAGTCATAATTTTGTGACCGGTTTCTGCCCGTTTCCAGATTTTTCATACCGCTGCCTCCCTCTGATCTCCCACATCGCTCACCTTTTGTCCCTTTTTATGTTGTGTCTTCTAACTTTCTGTCCCTTCCCTCCACTCTTCCAGCCTTCCATTGTCCCGCTGTTTCCCTTCTTTTTATCTTTTCTCCTGCCGTTTTCATTGTTCATGGTGTGTGCAATTTGCAAGTTGTGCTGCCTCAGCAATCTAAAGATGGCAGCGAGTGGAAACTTCCCTTTCTCACACACTCTGAGGTAAATTCAGATCTAGCTAATTCAGTTTGTGTGATGAGATTAAATAGAGATGAATTGACATATCAAAAGAAACCACCCAGAGGGCAGAATAGTGTTTGTGTGCGTCTTCCCCTCCTTTACAAATCTTTATGAGCTGCCTGATTACTCACACCCTTTACAATGGGCACAGATTAGCCAAGTGTGTGCTGACTAAGCTGTACTGTAGTTCACTGGAAAGCCTTTTGAAGTGGCAGGTCAGGATGCTGAGGGATTTCAAAGTGTGCATGTTAAATGACTTGTCGCTCTCTCTCTCTTTGTCACCTCTCTGTTGCTGTATCGCTCTCTCTGCCCACTTTCTTCCTCTCAGCCCCCGTCAGTCTTCTTACTCTATCACCATGGAGTCATAATCATCGTTGTCTTCCTCCCGTCGAGCAGGGCCCGGGGCCCGACGGCTTCCACCGCTGCTGCTGAGGAGCGTCAGCGCTGGACGAGAGGCCTTAGCAGGCTTAGTAGGAGGAGGTCCCAGGGAGGAAGAGGAGGAGGAGGAGGAGGGCAGGGGAGCCACAGTGGCCCTGATCTTGCTGTTCATTCCCAGTTGGCGGTTTTGCGGCTGAGTGGGGACAACACATGGCCTTTATGTTTCAAGTTTAAGTTGTGCAAAACACATTTAATGCACTTTACAATGATATTTAAACAACTAAATATACTAGGTAACACTTCATTTACAGGTCTGCAAATTACCCCAATATTCACCTCAAAAATTATTTTATTCTAAACATTATGTAATAATTATATTTCTATTGCCAGTAATTTATGTAATACATTTCCAGGAAAAGAATACAAACATAATTGCTATGTTTTATTACCACATCTGCTGATAAATAGATGAAAATTAGTAAATAACTTATTAATAATAAATGGTCTTCTACTAGTTTTGGTTTTCTAATGAAGAGAAGCACAGCTGCTTCTTCAGTCTAAGGGCCCTGTTTTAACCATTATATGCTATTTGATATCATAATTATTAAATGATGTTTGTAATGATGGGATTTTCAATAAATTTTAGGTAAAAAATTTAGGTAATTTGGCAGTAAATCCAAAGAAATGTCATATAGGTTCCTTATCACCTAATTACCAGGAAACTGTAAAATGAAGTGTTACCAGTTATTGGTATGTTTAATCAAATAATACAGTCTGAGCTGTCAGTTCTTGGGTTGATAAGTTAAGACAAGAAAGAGTGAGATAAAAAGGGGGAAGTGGAGGAGGCTCTGAAGGAGTTGGAACGAAAGAGATAAAGAATTAGAGAGGAAGAAGACAAAACAAAAGCCGAGCGGATGAACATTTTCTCCGTTGCCGTAGAGAACTATTTGCATGTCAGCAGCCTCGTCGAGGCTGATGATTTCCACTGCCAACGGCTCCACGCGCTCAGGTCACAGCAGGCCTCAGTGGATGTGACCACGTCACAGGAAGAATGAAACATCTTCGTAAGTGAGACACTGATGAGTGGTGTGAAATTCAACTGTACTATGAGTTATTATTATTATCCAGTAGCTGAACGACACATTTCCTCCACTGAGACATTTTGTAATGTATCATGAAACAAAAGCATTGGTCTAAACCTTTAAGATGAACCTTGTGTGCTATAAAATGGTTAAACATGCATATGTATATATGTGGAGATGTTGCTGTTTTTCTAAGATTTTATTTTATTATTAATAATTAATATGTGTTTGTTTTTCACAAAAAAATGTGTCCAGTTGACACATATATACTATATCATGTTTGTCCGTATTTAAAAGAAAATGTAATAAAAAGTAAATAACATAAATAAAAAAGTCACTATGAAAAATAAAACAAAAGAAAAAACACACTGAGATAATCTAATCTCTTCCTGTATTTACATTTTAGTTTTAACATAACAGCAACATAAAAAGTGTACATTTACTCCAGTACTGCGCTGAACTACATTTTTAAGGTACTTGTACTCGCAGTATTAGCATTTTACACTACTCAATACTTCTCCTGAACTGCAGCTTTACTCACTGTTTAAGTTTTAGATTCAACTTTTACATTAAAAAACTAAAGAGTTCATGGAAAACTAAAAATAAATTAAAAGCTAAATTAAAAGCTGACCTGAACCATTACAGTATATAAAGTCATAAAACTGGCTCCACCTCGAGCAGCTACAACAGTGAAATACAGTCACAGGAGATATTTATGTAAAAGGAGTACTTTTATTTTTAGAGTTTAGTTAGATGACTTTTATTTGAGTAGGATTTTAAATGCAGTATTTTTTTGGTACTTTTAGTCCAGTTAAGAATCCAAGTACTTCTTCTTAATGTCCTGCCTGATTATCTTTAGTTTCATGAACACTGCCTGCTCTTATTTCTGCTCTGCTAAATTAAACATATTACATAAAGGGCTGGTTCATGCTTGTTTCTGTGTATTTAGACACTGAACTGTCTGCACACGGTCAGTGCTGCCATCTGTCGAGTAAATACAGGGACGAGGCGTGAGGAGGAAGTTGCATTACTAAAGCTCACACTCCCTGCACACAACCTAAATAAGGTTTATAAAAATATTCTCATCTTATCAGCTTCACTTGTGTCATGATAATCATTGTTTATGAGAGCAGCACATCATCGTGACCTTTGCTCTGCCATAAAGCTGTTTACCTGCCGAGGCTGCCTGCTGGCTGTGGATTTGTGGCCCTCTAGTGGTTGAGACTGGTCTCTGTGGGCGGCTGCTGGCTGCAGCCTGGAATCAACAACATCATGTCAGCACTGACCTCTACACCCATTACATTGCACTGTTATCAGGAGGGCTCCACCTGGCCTCTCACCTGTATGGGTATCGTGGCTGTGAGAGCAGGCCTCTGCTCCTGAGGTGCTGGTACAGGTTACTGCTCAGAGAGAGAGGATTGAACACACACTCCTCGTCCAGCTGAGAGAGACAACCCTGAGAGAGGAGGCAAACTTCATTTGAATGTCTCAGCTTCTGTTTGTGGGCTTTGGTAATATGCAAATAAATTCATTGAACTCAATTACAAAGTGGTACGTACACCTAAGACTGTAATATCCTGTCCAAAATATGCATGATATGCAACATTATCTTGACATCTGATTCATTCATTCATTATTTTGTTTATAGCAAAAATGGTGCAGTTTCAATACAACATAAATGTGATGAAAGAAAGCATTGTGTCTATTTCTGCTTCTCTGCTCTGATGTGAGTGGCTGAGAATCAGAGTCACGGGATAAATATACAATAATAGTAAACAGTAATGTAATACTACCATAAAAATATACTGTTTTATTGGTTGTTTTCACACATCAAGTGCACTTTGTGGTGTTACAGCACACCTTGGGTGAACTACCACCAGCAGATGGAGCCAGAGGAGGGACAACGACCCTGTATGGCAGCTGGTCATAGTGATCAGTAATCAGTAGCTCCTCCCACCACCACATGGATGGAACCAGCTGTAGCTGATCTCCAATCAGCCCAGCACAGACTAGAAGTCTCCTCTTCAGCCTCAGTCAAGTTCATTATTTTAATATTGAAGCACTTACTGAGAATCAGCTTTAGACAGGTAATTTTAAATATTGTGGTTTATTCGGACTATACCAGACTTTCTACTGTTCATTTCCTGAAAGCTTTGAAGTTCAGTTACTTGAAATGTTGTTTATAAATGCTGTCGAATCCGAATGCAATATGAATTTCCCTTAATGTCTTAACACACTACTAACAGCACGTGGCCATATGTGGCCCACACCACCTCTGAATGTGGCCTGAGTGATCAGATCTCAGTGTGTTCATTCTTGTACTAATAGCTGTCCACTTGTGCACTGAGGACACCCATTAATACCAGGTCTGAACATGGCTGACTCAAAGAACCACGCAAGACAAATGCTTGTTATTCCCTGTTGTGTCCCTCTGAAGAAAACTAGTCTAGTTCACAGAGACTGAACTACCTCAGGCTGGTAACCTCGGCTCCATTTCCCCACTTCTCAAAAACACAGAAATCTATTTGTTGAAACCTTGATTGGTGT